>OW569398.1:70879117-72079117 GCA_937620795.1 Thecophora atra | reverse complement strand
AGTACCCTATAGGATTACCTCTAGTTTATACCTCTTAGATAACCCACAGTAGGGTTCCGGACCAATGAAAGGTCTTTGTGCTCCGCGTTTAGCGAGAGCTCTTTCATTTCCCTCAAGTCCCTCATGAGCCGGGACGCAACCCAAGGTGAGGGCATTACAGCCACCCAACTGGATACAAATGTTGCGGCAGTTGTCCACAAATCCTGAATCCAATCGTGTCTGAACTAAGGGCTTTAAAAGCCGCTTGGCTGTAAGATAGGATATATATGTATGCAGCAGAGACCCTCCTAAGAAGGCACTCCCTCATACATAACTCTACGGAGTATAGATCCGCCTTAAAGATAGTGGCAAGCTTACACATTGGTATACCTTTTTGAAATCTAGGGCCCACAATGCCCGCACCTGTGTCAACGTTCTGTAATTTGGACCCATGAGTATACCAGATTTGAGTCCCCGGTGTGAAATTTAAATTATTTAGTCTCCAGTTACCACGGCCAATTAAAACAAGCGTATAGTTTCTAAAGAATACCAATTTCCTTGGCAGGTTGTCACTCAACTTAACAATGGGCTCTTTGATAATGATTTTTGCTATCCTCATATACCCATGAAGATGAGTTCAAGCGCAGCTAATCATACCTACCTGTTCAAATTAACGGTAGGGAAGGAATTTATAAGAGGACACTAAAGGGTATAGTTGGAAACGATTTCATTGCTCCAGTGATGCGTACAAACTCTAAACGATGTAGCTTGCTTAGTGCATTTATCACACTATGGTCAGACATAGATGCCTCTCGCGATACATGCCAGTTTGAGATGATGCCCGCCATACTATCATTAGCCAGATTTGGCCTCACTCCGAACAGAATTGACAAAATTCGGCTCATCACCTCGGTTGATTATAGCAATATTATTTTGAATAACAAACTCACATATAGTGTTGTTGTTCCATGCGACATTGTGGCCATTAGCGTCGCAGCAGAGAATCCAGCGAAGTTGCCTCTGTTGGCAGTAGTCAACACAAGCCATAGTTTTCCTTGGTGGTACTGCCTCAGAGTCTCCTGGAAAGTAGGCAGAGGCAATGATTGCTTTCACCACCTATTGGCTTTGGGCACTTTTGCCCAGACAGCAACAAGTGTTGGGCACTTTTGCCCAGACAGCACCAGTGATAAAACCTGAAAGGTTAAGAAACGTTAAATTCTTGTTAAGAACGAGGCCCGCCCTAGGACGGTCGCAATTGGTACAGTTTATAATATTACCGTTTGTTACATTGATGACCTTAATAGCTCCACGGTAAACCCAAGGTTCTTGAATAAACGCAATGTCCAAGGCATCCGCCTGAAAGACCATACTAAGTATTGCTGACGCTGCCGTCGCATGAGGGATGTTGATCTGCAGGCACTTGGTCTGCCTGTCAGTACGCCTCTTTGGTGTCATGCTTATTTACGGCTCTTCTTCCGTCCCCGAGAAGCCACTTTCCTGGCACGGTTGCCATGAAGTAGACCCCTATCTTTCGGTGAAACTCTTTCGCCCTTTTTGACCCTTCCAGACATTTTTGTCGGGAGCATCCTTAGCAGCCGTAGTGCGATCTGCAGTTGCAGTCATTGGGGCACTGGTCGCCTCTTGAACTGCAGCTTTGATGGTCGCATAGGAGGTGATCACTACATCTACCTCCATGGGTGTGGGAGCTGTGGGTGTAGGTGGAACCTCAGGCAAATTGGCCACAGGAGGTATAGTAGGCACGATATTCGCCTTTAGAGTGGTAACCATGCTGAAGCCATAACTCACCTTGTGATGGCGATCCTTCAGTACCCCGGCCACTACTCCTTTCAACGCTCTGTGCACAACTCGACAATCTCCAACTTGTAGATCTTCATTTTGGCCTTCAAACAGCTCCATCATATCAGCCATCATATCAGTCGTGGTGCTGTCGACTTCGGGGAAGTAGCCGCCATACAATTGTGCCTTGGGGACCTCATCCTACTGCACGCTTTTGATGATGGCTTTAGATCACGGTTTGAGTTTAGGCACCGTTGCCCTAACTCATTCCACAGCACAGCTGTCTCTGCAGGTGAAGGCCATCCACCCTGGGCGGAATTCACAAATATTTTGTGGCTTCACGGACCCGTCTTTCAGCCTGCACATCTCATTTAGTATACTGTGTTGTACGGCCTTTACTTGTTCCGTACTACACAGGGTATGCTGATAATCCCCCGGAATAATGCCAAGCTTGACGCCGACAGCCACCTCACAAAAAAAGGGATTTTGGACCACATCAGAAGCAACGCTCGGTGTTGGAGTGCTCTAACAGCCCCAACCCCCATCCGATCGTCGACATCTTTTGCGATCCGAGCAAAAACTTAGTAGTCCCACCGTCTCCGGACCTTCCTGTTGTTTCTCCATCTGATGCAGCAGTAGCAACAGCTGATGAAGAAAGGTCGCAAGCCAATGGTAATAGCCTGTGATAGTTTTGTGTTTATATTTGTTGACAACGTCCCTACTATATCCGCAAGGCTAATTACAACCAGAGAGCGCAAGGTATCTGGAGGCCACACATAGCCATTCTTTCACGGTTCAGATGGCACTTGCGATTACGGGTTTTTTCGAGTTTTGCCTCTCTAAATCCGCTATGTTCCGTAGCGAAGGGTCATCTTGTGCAGAATGTGACTCTTCACCACGCATGGCCGGTCTTGAACCAGATTACAAACCGTCTGATCCCTGGAACAGTGCTTCATAATTCTGAAGAAGTCAGAACCTTCACCCCCTTGAAATTGATACTCCATACGAAATTTATTTCTTATTCCTGTTTACGTTAATGTAAATATATAATATATAATATAATAATATGACTGAATACGTATGTATTTATGTATTTGCAACTATATAAAATTGTTTTTTATTCTTTAAACATTTATACTGTTTATAAGCTAATACTTAATATGGTAACATTGCTTTAGCACAATTCCATTAGAAATATTGTACAATAATATATATTCGCTTATAATGGAAGCGCAATATTTTATCTTTCTGTAGATGAATACATACCTACCACATCTACTGGTGTTCCCAACTCAGAAACGGGTCATTGTTTAAAAACTTTATCCATATTAAAATTGGCTTTGGAAGATATTGAAAACTTAAATCGATATCAACGTAATCAACCAATTCAATGGCTGTTTCTCTCGGATGATGATACTCTTTTGAGGTTAGTACCTAACAATCGGTTGGAAAAATATGCTTGCATTTTAAATTTGTCACAGAGTTTAAGCAAATATTTAAATCGTTACTTCTTATGAAGATGACATTACGCGAAGCAAGACGTGTTTCGAAATTGCGAACAAAAGTATTTTTGTTGATTTATTATACTTAATGTAATATTAAGGAAGAAGGAATTTAAGGAAAAAAAGAACAAACAATTTTAAAGAGGGGATTATTAGGTTAAACTCACATTTTAAAGCTGTTTCTTATAACAAGAGTATAAATCTATATATTTCTGAAATATGTCGCCGGTAAAATATTGGCCGCATTGTTACGATGTAGATCAGTTATTATAGTATATCATGTTGACTTGGAACGTGTATGAGACGTAATAATTAAATTTTCTGATCCTTATAATTTAAAAAGTTTATACTGTAAGGTCACATGTTGAATATGCATTTATTTAATAATTTAGAATCATTATTATAAATTTCATAGGTAATATACTCTATGAAATTCTCGTACTATACCATTTCCAATTGTAATTGAGAGAAGAACAATTAAAATTGAGCTCTCCTATTTGTAACTTAAAATAGTACAATTGAAATTGACGAAACCATAAATGAAATTGGGAAAATAACAAATGAAGTTGAGAAATAAACAAATGAAATTTAAAAATAAATTATTATAATATTTCTATGAATATTTAATAAAATACCTTTTGAGTAAAATTTTATTATGTAGGAAAAATTTAATTTATTGTTAAGAATAATTAAAACCAATAAGAAAATCTGTTGATATATAACCCATTTGCAATTGAAAATGGTGTAGTCCGATAATAAATTATAAAACTCGTTGGAGATTACATTTTCGAATTGTGTTTATTTATGATTTAATTTGTTCCTTTTAATATTGATTGGAATATTGATTCGAGAATCGAAGTTTGAGATTTTTTGAATTTTTTTATATATATAAAATATATATATATATTTTTTTTATTTATTACCAGTACTATGAGCTCAAAAGCAAATGATGCTCTTGGTAACAGAGTAAAATATTCGCATTGCATTTTCCAATTAATTTAATTATCAAGTTAACATAATAGGGACTTTATTTCCAACCACGGATTTGGACTAAGATTTGCTGTCAATGCAAACTTGTACCAGTTACACAAACAACACAAAACCTAGCACACAACATGAAAACAGATAATTTTAATTTCATCGTGGAAAAATATAAATGGCCGAAAGAGCAAAGTAAATTTTACTTATATTTTTGCTTTATATATTTTAAGGGAATAAAAAATATTTTTAATATCCATTTACTGCCGACTAATTTGATGTCTGCTAAACAAGTAAAAACATATGTTTTGTACGGAAAGCGCCATCTACACGTTGACACCGTGAATTTTACGAAGCTATCTACTCGCAGTGTGTTGAGCTATGAAAATCTAAATCTAAATCCGAAATGAAAAAAAGGCCCATTATGTTGTACATAAACTAAGTATATCACAACCTGAAAGGATTTTAAAATATAATCATCTAAACCTGTTGAGATAAATACATTCATATAATGTGCTTAATTGTAAATTCGTCATTGCAGCGGGAATTGCTTGCTGTTGTTGCCTGCTGTTAAAGATGGAGGTTAATCGAGCAAGTGTTTCGTTACGAATACATTATTTTTTAGTGACTGCATACCAATTCTATCGATAGAATTGTTATGTGATTACGTGTGGAAAGGGCTTTTAAGATGTATAAATCTTGGATTAATGCATTGGCGCAGCCTCTCTCTGTTTTGAAGATTACTCGGTTGCTGAAATAAGATTACTTGACTCAACAACCAGAATCCTTTAGCTCCTTTACCAGAATCCAGAATCCTTTACCAGAAAATCCTTTTAGCTTTGGTTTTGTCGAGTAGTTTAGAGATGCATTGAAGAAGGTATATAGGACGATATTAGCTAGGAGTTAATGGGTCTTTGTTAGGTTTCAGGAGGGGAATAACTATCGCTGATTTCCAGGATTGGGGATAACCCCGGTATCTAGGATGAAGTTGTATAGAGCTTCCATTCTCCTGCGATTAAGGAGACGAAAAATAGAGCTCTAATTTTATTAAATCGTATTGATGAAGTTGTATTGATTTTTGTCTAGTCTAGCATTTACTGTGTATTTTTGGCTCCTTCAATCAATATTTTTATTTGCAATAGGTTAATTAAATTATTTTAAGGTATAATGTTAAAATATAAGCCTCAATAAGAGTTGTAATATTTGAAAAATTGCAATTTCAGTATTACAAAATTATGTTATGTAAATGGCTTTCTTTTATCTTTTGCTTAGTGTTTAAAGATACATATTCACATGCATGAAAGTAGAGTGAGTGGAAAGGTGTGTTGGTGTTCAGTACTGTTAAGTTCGATTGCATTAACAGCGGTACGATTATTTTGCGTTTGATTTGTATAAATTTTGCGTAAATTTTTTGGGGCTAGCTTTACTTGTAGAAAGTTGACGGACGGAGGACTGTTCATAGATTGATATTATGGTGACTTGTGGGTTTGTGTTTTAAACTGCTATGTTTGCTTGCAGTGAGTGGTGGGTTGAGGAAAATGTGGTTGACGTCCTTTTTTATAGGGATAGCCGTAACACCTTTTGCGTGTGTACTTGTTTGGCTATTGCAAACTGATGAAGTGTAGTTGTTGATCTAAACGCAATTCTTTCTGAGGTTGCGTTCCGTTTCGTTTGTTTTTAAAAGCGTAGATGGTATGTTTGGTTTTTTTGCTTTTCGTTTTGCTTTCAACCTGTTTGATATATTTTTAGTTTAGTGTTTGGTAATGGAGTTGATACATATTCTGCGTTCATAATATCGTTCATACGTTTATAATTTCGGTTAAGTACTGAAAGCGATTGACGACAGCCTATAGCCGCTTATGTGTCGTTAATGGCAATTAATGCAAGACAACATACAACATACATAGACAGGAACCGCGGGGACTATAGTTGAGATTTTGTTTTTGTTGCTGTAGCTATTGCATCTTTTTGCATTTGCATTATTTTACTTTCATGAAGACTGAAATAATTTATTACAATTTTATTTTATTAACAATAAAAAAAGTTTCGTATGTCATTTTTAGGAGCGTTTTGAGTATCACGAACGCAAACCAAAGTCAGGAATTAACACGCACTAAAAAATTATGATAACTTTTATTTTTCCTGAGTGGTTCAGATTTTCCACGATTTGCATATATATTGTCCTCATATGTGAATCTGCATCCACACTAACACCAACCTTGCATGTAATTTATTCTATTAAATATAATTTATGAATTATCGTTATTGTCGCTCTTTGCATTTTTACAGTGTAGCTGGTGTATGTAATATTTTGGGTAATTTCGATCCATTGGATGAAGTTTATCTCGGTGAGCGCTATGGATACAGGTTACACGCAAAGGACGGGTTTAATTATATAACTGGAGGGGGCGGCACGGTCCTCAGTTTGCCCGTCATCAGGAAAATTATTAGGCATTGCACATGTCCAGCGACCGCAGCTCCTGATGATATGGTTTTGGGCTCCTGCTTGCACACACTTCAGATAAGGGCCATTCACTCTTCGAGGTTCCATCAGGTGAGCGAACACAGATTTCCTTCAGACTCATCATGATTTTTTTTTTATATAAAATGATTTGACTAAATTTAGTGATTTATAAACATATTTCGCAGTCAAATTTAAAATCATAATCAGCAATGTATAACAAAGAAGCATATATTTAATTCCTACGCACTGTAGGAAACTCTTTCATCTACAAAATCTTAATAAAGCAAGAAACGGTATCTTTGGTCACGCCGAAATGTATACACCATCCTTCAAGACTTTTTATACCCTACAGCAATGATTTTGATAATGCAATCGGTGAAAACAAAGTAAAATTGCTAAATTCCTGCTCTGTCGCACTCATTGCAAGTCTAATAATTTGGCTTGCAATGCCTCGAATCATTAAAGTCACAAAACTTTGTTTCCTATGAGATTCGTTGCTTAGCTATACACAAATTTGTTGCTTCATGCTGTAGCTACGCAGTCGGCGTTTGCATTCCTTTATGAATGACAAACCTCTAAGTTCCGGACAAATATTTTTTTTTTGAAACAACGATTAGAATCTCATGAATTTCTATGCTCGTTGTAATGTCATTATGAAGATATGCTTCTTGGTCTGCTCACCAATAAAGTATTCGATAAACTATTGGGTTGTTTGGCGTGTGCTCACTAATAACCACAAAATACAAATCCACTCAACGTTACTACTGATGATATGATGAATGATAGAATACGTATAATAGTGAAAAAACCGAAAAGGGATAGTATTCTATCATTCTTGCAATACATATTTTACATTCGTTTAGCACTTAATAATAAAATACAGAAATAGAGAAGTTTAACACTACACCAGAGACGGGCATTCTCACACTATCACGTCTTAAGCATGTGTGCGGATGAGATTGTTTTCAGCACTGAAAGAAACTAAAATAAGAGTTTGTTTCGTTCTTTTCCGCAATTTACAATGTAAAGTGGCGTTTTAAACAATAACTATTATATATTAATTATTATTAATATTGCATATAATTAGGTTAGGTTAGGTTAAGTGGCAGCTGTTTGCACAGCTCACTTAGGCCAGAAAAGGCCCCTTGTGATACCACAGACTCGGAGTTAACTCGGAGGATCACCTTAAGGTATATGAGTAAAAGGATTCCTGCAATTCACTGCATATAATTAATAGATAATATAATAATTATATTAATAATTATATAATATAATAATTTTAATAATAAAAAGATGATTAGCTTTCGGAAAAGATGATTAGCTTTTCAAAATAAACGAACACCGCGTACAGTCCGTGCTCTTTGGCAGAGATAACGAGATGCGACACCCGTTCCAGCCAGTGTTCGGGTCGACATTCGGGTTCCAGAAGCTTAGTAGTATAGTATTCGTAAAAAACTTGGAAATTTTATCGTAGTGTTAGTGAAAAACTCAACAAACCACCAAAGAAGTGCGGGCAGCGTGAAGAAAATGACGCAAGACTACCCGAAAAAATGCGGCAGCGTAAAGAAAATGACCCAGGAGACCCTGATGAAGTGATTTTTCACCTCAAATTTTTGTAGCTACCATTTTTTTTAGATGTTTTTACATTTGTCAGAACTATGTTTTGAGATTTCAATTTTATTGTATCCAAGAATAAAATTAATAACTTATATTGATTAATCGTATACTGATTAATTTTTGTATTATTACATCATATGTATAGTATAAATATTAAAGTTATTTACTGGTCGTCGGAAAATAATATTTTAACATGTTTTGATAAGATAATTTAAAAATTTTTGTTGCGGCTGCAAAAGAAAGTGATTGAACACTGTTATTTTTTGCAAAAACAACAATATCGATAGATTTCTGGTTGTTTTTATTATAAATGTTAATGCATTTCATAGTTTCGTGTATTTCGTTAGCTCGGTAAGCAACTATAATTTATGCACTCCTTATGAAAATCTTTCGTAATATTTTTATACATACCTATACTTGCAAAAAAAATAAATTATGTGTTTATTAATATATATTATTCTGTATCTATACTTATACTTATACTTATAATATATAAAAGTGATTGTGTGTCTGTCTGTCTGTGTTCAGGTCTAAGCCGCCAAAATTTGGTATGGTCATATTTTGAGGGCTGTCGATGAACATAGGCTATCTATTTTTTGAATTCCACCCATAAATGGTCTAAATGGGCGTGGCAAATTGCTCAGACTGTTAAGGGCTCAGCCGCTGGACCGATTTGGACAAAATTTGGTATGGTCATATTTTGAGGCCTGCCGATGGACATAGGCTACCTATTTTTGGAATTCCGTCCATAATGGTCTAAATGGGCGTGGCAAATTTGAAAATAAAAAACGTTTGTTATAACTTATATTATTTAAATATATATTTTTTTTATTTTTCATTTGCACTATTTTGTAATTTAGAAAATAGAAGAAACAAATTAAAATGTAGTGAATTAGTTGAGGCACAAATCACTTAATAAATTATTATAAAAATCTTTTAATGATTAGAATATGATTAGACAAGATTTTTGTTTAATTGCGCTCATAGTAACTGTACAATAAGTAGAAAAACAATTTATTACTTATAACCAGAGCTTGAAACTTTTATAACTTTTATCGAAAAAGTTTTTAGAATAACAGTTATCAAAGACTTTTAAAAATAAAAGTCGCAAAATAACTGTTATGAAAAACTTTTATTTATAAAAGTTTTTGAAAAAAGTCTTTGAAAAAAGTTTTCTAAAGACTTTTTTGTTAAAAAAGTTTTTGAAAAAAGTTTTTAGGCGACTTTTTGTTGAAACTTTTTTGAAATAAAAGTTTTTTGAAAAAGTTTTTTGCTGCAGAAATGCTGCTGAGTGAACTGAGGAAGAACATGTATCGCTAGAAAAGCAACTGGCTGAAAATATCTGAACAGTGACCCTAATCAGCAGCAGGTACAGCGACAACAATGAATTACACAAACAATTCAATATAACAGCTCTTCAAATCTTCCATGGCGCACAATTAAATTAAACTAAATAAATTTTATAAAATTAGTATAATATATCATATAATAATAGACATATGCATATACAAATATGCATATCTTGACGATTATCTAGCGATACATTCATGTTCCTCCACAGTTCATTCAACTGCATTTCTGCAGTAAAAAACTTTTTCAAAAAACTTTTATTTCAAAAAAGTTTCAACAAAAAGTCGCCTAAAAACTTTTTTCAAAAACTTTTTTAACAAAAAAAATAAATTATAAATAAAGGTTTTTCATAACAGTTATTTTGCGACTTTTATTTTTAAACGTCTTTGAAAACTGTTATTCTAAAAACTTTTTCGATAAAAGTTATAAAAGTTTCAAGCTCTGGTTATAGAACATTTCTCCCAACATACTTTTTTTTCAATTTCGTACTGTGGTAATTTTCAGCAAACATGTTTCCGTTTTAAAGCAGAAAACATCATCAAACAACAATTGGGATTATACACGCAAATATAAAATATATAATAATAAAGAGCATACTTTTTTTCAGAAAAAAGAGTATACTGTATTTCAAAAGAAAGCTTATTTGCGTCAAGCATCTGTAAATCCATCCATCTGTCCATATTTTGCAAAAGATTTCTCTTTGTCGAAAACCACCGTTCAAATAAATTCATTGATCTCCGCCACAATAATTTTTTGCATTAACCAAATCAAGTTATTCCAATTGTAACTATTTAAATTATTCTCGTTTTATGTCTATTTGAGTGCAAAACAGAAATTTATTTAATTTAATAAATGAATGCTACAAATACAATTGATTAGATAATTAATCTGTTGTGTATATATTTGAGAATGTGTTTTACATGAGCACACGAATCTTTCTGCTTTTTCCACTTATTAAGAAAAGATGATAAATGGAAACACGCTGTTTTATTCTATAGCACTATGTCACTATTTGTCCAATAAATATATAATATAAATATAACCCCGACGACGTATGGGATTGCAAGCTGTACATGAATGTTATGTTGTTGTCGACCATTCTATAAACCTAAACGAGAAAAGCAAAGCAGTGAAAATTGCCAATTTTAATCGTATGTGTCGCAACCTTACCTTAATCTCTTCACATTTCAAACCTATAGCAATTAAGTTGCCATCATCAAGTTTGATTAATGTATCTTGAGGAGTTGATTTTCATCCTGCGTAAAACTATAAACCTGTGCATAATGAAATTATACAATATATTCAATAATATAGCAAAAGAATTCAAGTAAGTTTAATATTATGCATTCGTATATATTAAAAGTTGAGGTGGCCAAAAATAATCGACCATTTTTCATATCACAACCAGTCATTGCAAAGTGTCCAACTTCGTTTTCATCGTGTTCGTCGACATTGTGTAGTAGTTGAAAATCATTTTCCATAGCGAGCATCTGTTGAGAAGGATAATTGTTACAAAATTTTTTACATTTATTAAATTTTTTATCAAAAAAATACTTACACAACCTATTTTTGTTGACAACTGAAATCTGAAATGACATTTCATTCTAATATATGTATTGCGACAGAGGTGGGAAAGTGGTGAATAACACATACAGTGTATGTGAAAACCCGAACGAATTTTGTCTAGTTAGTTAGCAAAGCCGACGGAGTGTCACATCTCATTATCTCTGATCTAGACCATAATTCACATAGATTGGAAACCGAATGAAAATGAAGAAGCATAGCTAAAAATCAGCGTTTTTTATACACTGGTGAATTTAGTTGTAATACTTCTGCAGCCAGAAGGAGACAGCTAGTTTGATTCACCATAAATAATTTTAAGCAGTTGCCACTATAACAAATCGAGAAATAGTGTGGGCATTATTGAAGAAATTTGTGGGATTTCTTCGTTTTTTTACATTTTTTTTTTTACATTACTTTACATTTATATTTATATATTTTATATTTTTTCTTTGTATTTCTTTTTTCTGCATTTTATTTATATTATTTTTAAGTTTCAATTTTCTAGTAAGATTTCTGATTTCATTTTTTAAATATGATTTCCTTGGTGTATAATTTCCAATCTGATCTGCTACAGTTAAAGAGTTTTGTTCATGCGTTGTAAATACATGCGTTTCTATTTCATGCTGTAACGGTTCTTTAATGGGAGACAGTGAATGTTCTAAAGGAATGGCATCAGAAGAACCAAACAGAATATTTTCTGAATTTCCACGAAAAAGACATTTCTGAGCTGCAGTCTTGTTTTGAGTAACCATAGTAGGTTTTCTAGCAGTAGAAAATACCTGAGGGGAAAATCTATCTAAATAGTCTTCAATTCCTGAATCTATTTCTAACCAAGCATTGGTCAGGAATAGCATTTTTCTCAAGCATTCTACCGGCTAAAGTTTTACTAGAAAAATGTCTTGAGCATGCATATAATTGCCTACCTAAATCCCCAAAAACACCCAATCGCTGACACCATATCGCTCGTCTACGGATTATGTATGTAAATACATTCAAATATATAAATATAGAAACACAAAAATAAGTTATTTAAATATGCATTAACACTTGTACATATATTTATAGACAACACATACCTCTCCGCCTTATTTATGTGTGGAAAACTATAACAACGGGTTTCTCCATTGCATCCGTAAACACATTTCCTATAAGAAGGCATATTTATTTATATGTATTTATATTTATTAAAAAGTTTAATGGGATATTTTAAATTTCTTTTCACAAGCACTTATCTTTAGCTTCCAATTGCAAATTATTTTCGAATGACAATATAAAGCGCGGTAAAAGGAGACCAAAACAAATTTATTGTATTAGTAAGTATGGCACATTTGTGCAAACAGCGAAATTCAACAGAACAATGTTTTTGTTTTTGTAAGAGTTGCATTAAAACTCACCGTTTTCAAGTAACTCTCTTATATTCACCCAGACGAAGAAATAAATGTTTCACAGTAAGCGGCTGCAGTGAAACAAATCCATGCGACCGTATAGTTTTCGAGAATTAAATACATTTTTCAATATTGTTAATACATTTTGTTACACGGTGCAAGGATAGTCCTTTATCATATACGATGTCTTTGCTTCTGTAGACTCGGCATCATTATGTTATTCCGTGCAACTGGTTCTAAAGAGTCGGCGCGATTAAGTTATACAGTGTTTCTGGTTCTGTCGAGTCGGCACCATTAAGTTTTTAAGAATATTCTAGCACCGTCATTGTTTTATTTTCGTGCGAAGAAACCTAGCACATGCTTGAGTGCACAGTTCGTTCTGCGCCCACTTTTGTTTCCACCGACGCATTCGCTTACTCGCCAAACACACGCAACACTACTCGTCTATCGCACGAGGTGCTTGCTCGACACACGCACGCGCTTGCTGCGCATCAACGCACGCAATCGTCTGCTCGCTTATACTTAGGATTGCCTGCTCGTGTACCGCGCGAGGTGCAGGGGCACCACGCGTACGAATTATACGCCCCAAAGGCATACAGGCGTTAGAGAAGACAGTCACCATACTACATAATCACCAGGATAAGTTAATGTAGTCGTACCGTTCCCTCTTCCAAAAGAACCTGTGCCGAACCAGATTTAATAAAGCTTATTGTAAAGCTAAAGGCGTCTCGATTAAATGAATTTTTGTATCGAGCTCCCCTGGAAGCCGCTGGACATACCCAGGCTATAGACCGGCAAACCGGAGCTGCGTTACAATATATATAGATATTCCCGTCACTGTTCTACAAGCAATGGAAATATGGGCAAAAGGCTAGAAACTTGGAAAACTATGAAGCATTATCTGTGCATAATCGAACATAAATATGTATGTATGTATGTATATGTGCATAATATATATATTATGCTATATATTATGCTTATATTATTTATATATATTATGCTTATATTGTTATATTATATTGTTATTTATTGTTATTATATTGTTATTGTTATATTGTTATATATTATGCTTATTATATATTATGCTTGTTTATTCCCATAAACAGTAGGATCACAACCAGATAATAAAAACAAATTCAATCGCAGCTAGCTTGCAAGCTTCCAATTCCGCCGTGAGAACGGCGCGCTCCGTCGCCGCCAACAACAGCAGCGGCTCGCTTGCAAGCTTCCAATTTCGCCGTGAGAACAGCGCGCTCCGTCGCCGCCAACAACAGCAGCGGCTCGCTTGCAAGCTTCCAATTTCGCCGTGAGAACAGCGCGCTCCGTCGCCGCCAGCAACAGCAGCGGCTCGCTTGCAAGCTTCCAATTTCCCGGTGAGAACAACGCCTGCAGACCGCGGTCCGTCGCAGAAGCGCTTGCCGTTCTGGATTCAAATGTCACCGTGGGAGCACATGCGGCGTTGCGTTATCAACAATGTGCTGACTCCCTTGAATTCCAGCCTCACCGGGCGACCATACTCTTCAAATTCTAATTGTAAATTACTATAAAAGCCAGTCACCCAAATAAACTAAGTCAGAGTCTGACAAGCAGCCAAACTTTCAAGTCTTTGAGTTTACACTGATTCAAATTCAAGTGCTTGAATCAGAATTCTTTTCAGAGCCTACCAGACAACAAACCTTCAAGTTAAAGTGCTTGAAGGTATTCACGTAATAATCTGCAACAAGTTCAAGTGCTTGTTGTTAGTTACGCAAATTCCCTAACAAATCTCTACAAGTTCACGCGCTTGTAGATATTACCAACCTCGGGAAATAAACAATGCTTATATAGATGCTCTGAGAACTTGGTCAACCCAGTTCTGAATCGTATGCAGATTTTTACGCTCTCTATGCTATACACATTGCACGAGTTTGTGTGTTTGCAATGATGCTCTGAGAATTTTTACTCAGGTCTGAATCATAAATCAGATAGATTGGAAACGTAGAACAAATCAGCTGACAGAAAAAATGCCCGCGTGTTGTATGTGTAATTCTTCTACGCGAACTCACCCGTTTCAAACCCAAACAATGCATGTAAAAATCTGCATACGATCCAGAACTGGGTTGACCAAGTTCTCAGAGCATCAGTGCAAACACACAAACATAGTGGACAAAACAGTGGATAGGAAAGAAATGCTCAGACGATGAATGAAAACACATTAGCATTTGCAATAGAAGACAGAACACACTCAGCAATAAGTGAAAAAAAGATCTAGTACTGGATAGCCAGTGGCAAATATTTTCGTTCAAGATTCGGCCTCTTGTTATTCTTTCTCTATGATTACACCTAGTCTTGTAATTGAGCCCGAGAAAGCTCTATGTATATCTCGGCTCTAAAGTTAGTTTCCTATCTTAAAACTGATACTATCCTATTCTACTATCTTATTGCTTTTCACCCATATTTTCTTTATATTGTTAATTATCCTAAAAACTAGCAAATTGAGTGAAGGTCCAATTTTGTTGCTTAACTATACTTGCTAATAACTTTTGCAATTATCTATATATTATGCACATATACATACATACATACATATTTATGTTCGATTATGCACAGATAATGCTTCATAGTTTTCCAAGTTTCTAGCCTTTTGCCCATATTTCCATTGGCTGTAGAACAGTGACGGGTATATATATAAATATTGTAACGCAGATCCGGTTTGCCGGTCTATAGCCAGGGTATGTCCAGCGGCTTCCAGGGGAACTCGATAGAAAAATTCATTTAATCGAGATGCCTTTAGCTTTATAATAAGCTTTATTAAATCTGGTTCGGCACAGGTTCTTTTGGAAGAGGGAACGGTACGACTACATTAACTTATCCTGGTGATTATGTAGTATGGTGACTGTCTTCTCTAACGACTGTATGCCTTTGGGGCGTATAATTCGTACGCGTGGTGCGCCGGCACCTCGGGCGGTACACGAGCAGGCAATCCTAAGTATAAGCGAGCAGACGATTGCGTGCGTTGATGCGCAGCAAGCGCTTGCGTGTGTCGAGCAAGTACCTCGTGCGATAGACGAGTAGTGTTGCGTGTGTTTGGCGAGTAAGCCAATACGTCGGTGGAAACAAAAGTGGGCGCAGAACGAACTGTGCACTCAAGCATGTGCAAGGTTTCTTCGCGCGAAAATAAAACAACGACGATGCTAGAATATTCTTAATAACTTAATGGTGCCGACTCGACAGAACCAGAAACACCGTATAACTTAATCGTGCCGACTCTTTAGAACCAGATGCACGGAATAACATAATGATGCCGAGTCTACAGAAGCAGAGACATCGTATATGATAAAAGACTATCCTTGCACCGTGTAACAAAATGTATTAACAATATTTAAAAATGTATTTAATTCTCGAAAACTATACGGTCGCATGGATTTGTTTCACTGCAGCCGCTTACTGTGAAACATTTATTTCTTCGTCTGTGTTTATGTGTCTTGCAATGTGTAGGATACCTCGTTCTCTTCCTTGGCTATCGTTAAAAATAATAACGTTTTTTCGTTGCGCTCTTCTCATTTTGTTCTTGTCTTCTCTCTCTCTCTATATTGTCTCTCTCCTGATGACGTGTGGCCGTGCTGGCCGTACACTCTCTCTCCTCTTATATGTACTCATATATAAATCATGTATCGCAGTATAAAACATTCCTTATTTTAAAGTAAGACATAAATTGAAATTCATGTTCAAGTATAATGAAAAACTAGTAAAGGTATCTTCGGCTCGGCCGAAGCTGTTATACCCTACATCCAACGAACGATATACTTTTATTCCCTCTTCTGCCATTGCTGTATATATCAAAAGAGGCGGACCACGCCCATATTGGCAATTTATTTTTAACGTGATGCGATGATTCGAAACTAAAATTTCAACTTAAAATGAAGCTTACAATCAGATAAATATAATATTATCACCGAAGAATTCGTATTTGTTATAAAAAGTAGGCTAGTCACTCTTCCGATTTTCCACATTTTCAATACAGAGGAATCTAAGATGGCACAGAGAATTCGTACCGAATTTCAAGGCAATTATTCTATTGGTTCTTCTGCATTTGCCGTTTATGTCAATGTTATATGTACGTGGGCGAATACGCTAATTTTTTAAGAAAATTTTTTCCACCTGCACTGATGTATACGGCAACAAATTCCACCTCAAAACTCAGTCCACAAGTTGAAATATTGACTAGTTACCAGATTTCCTATTTTTTAAAAAAGTAGGGATGCCGCTGCACCGATTTATCCTATTTTTAATACCAAAGACTTTCTGATGACAAAGAACATACATACGTGCAAAATGTCATCGCGATTGCTTTATTGGTCCTCCTGTAATCGTGATTTCCACAGACAGACAGACAGACGGACTGACAAAGCTAAATCGACCCAGGAGGTGACACTGATCAAGAATATACATACTTTTCCATACCTGCCATGCCTCCTTTAATGCGTTACAAACCGAAGCACTAAATGAATATACCCTTTTCATTCCTTCGAATGTAGGGTATAAACAAAAAGTGAAGAAAGATCTTAACTACAAATATTTGTGTATTGGGGATAGTAAAGTGTTGTTTCGCAAAAATTATAGGGAAAAAGTGCTCTCAATTTTATCCCTAGATGTTTTTTGAGATACTTTGAATCGTCTATTGGATTCTGATTCATGGACTGCTGTTCTGCATCAGTGTGGATTGCTTTGGCGTATGAGAAATTCATTGACTTACTAGTAATTCGGACAGTTGTTCTTCTGTTTGTTATAGTCAATGGTCCTAACATAAAAGGCTTAAAAAGGGGATGACTGCTCTTTTGAAACGTATTTGGGGAAAACAGAAGTTGTACAAAAAATGTGTTAAGCGTCCTTTTGATACTCTTTCGCTTTCTCGTTATAAAAATTTAGGCAAATCCATTTCCAAGAATATAGTTGCAACAAAATATTGTTTTTACCTAAATGAATTCAACCATAGAGAAAGAATAAGAAGAAGCTGAATCAGACAAATTTACCAGATCGGCTACATAGAAGCCGGCTGTCCGGAAGCAAAACGAAGAAACGCAATGAATGAGAAATGCAGCACTTCTCAATCCGAGAAGCAATTTCAACAAGTTTACTGACGCATACAGCGAATATTTTTTTCAATCATTAACATTTTTTTAACATACATGAAACCGTTTCGGTCGGTTGTGTATGTGACTAATTTTTAAGCATCAACATTTTCGCATTTTTAGAGTTTTTGATGGTTATCTGATTTTTGTTTGCGATGACGAAACATTCCTTTGAGTCGGTGTGCTGGGTACAGAATGCCCTATAAAAGAAAATGTTTTTAGGAACACTATTATGAATATATTTAATTTCTACAAACTAGCAAATATCCTAATTATTTACACAGTTCAATTGTAATAGGATTAAATACAAATTTCTTTATTTTAATCTCGTAAATATTTGTGTTTTAAGATTTCCAACATTTATCTCCTAAAGCTTTAAGCTTTTTTGCAGTTATTTAAGCTGCCAATTGCTAATAATTGTAACTATTTCAGTTTCAAGAAAGTCGCCGAAACCTTCTTTAACCAGTTTGTAATTGGAAAATTGCAGCAGTACGCCCAAGCACACAAAAGAAAAAACAAACAAAAAAAAAAAAATATAACAAGGCAAACCAAATAATGTCCAGGAATCACAAAGCTACGAAGTTATCAATATACATTCACAGACATATATTCTTTTGACACAAATAAACTCTTCATTTGCTCCGAAAAGAATCAAACAAAAAAAAAAAAAAAGGAACAAAATAGTACTAGGAATAGTTGTGAAATACGAAAAGGCAAAATATAAGAAGAAATGAAGTTACACGAAACACGTGAAAACGATAGGTAGGACATAGTAGTAGGTAGTACAGTGATTGTAATGGCCGATCGCCTAAAAACATCTGAAATCATTACTCTACATAAAAAAGGTGATATAACGGTTGTAAATAACTATAGGCCAATTTATATTTTACCGTCTATTCCAAAAATATTTGAGAGGGCTATGAAAAGCAGAATGGTTAAGTTTCTTATTAAGAAAAGTTTTTCCTATGTAACAATGCTTTCTCTTGGCCTGGATATAACTCAGTCCAGTTATTTATTTGTTTGAACGGAATACATCGATTTTAATACTACTTTAAAACACTTTTTTTACAAATCTTGACAGTAGTTACAGTGAATGTGCTTAGAGATAAGTTTTGTTAACAAGTTTACAATAATTATGAAACGGAGGTTCTGATTAAAAGGCTGAAACAGAGGTTATGATTAAAATGCTGAAACAGAGGTTCTGATTAAATTGCATGTAGATTATTCGGTTATCTTACGAATCTATGCTCGAATCTATCTATGCTCAAAAGGAACTTTGAATAGTGTGCGTGCGAGCGGATCCGCAATGCGTCGTTATGTAGTCGCGGCGTATAAACCCAACAGACCGACAGTACGCTGCTGCGGAAGACAGCGATGTCTATTTACGCCTGGAAGAAAACGATGTTGATTGAGGTTCTTACCAGATATAGGTCTCCACGATGCTGCGGTTGTGATTGTAGATTCACGAAGCGTTGGCGGCGGCGTAGAGGCGTCGTTCACTGTGATGTGTGTCGACTGAGACTTTGACTGTGACGTTGACTGCGACGTCGACTGAGACGTTGACTGCGACGTCGACTGAGACGTTGACTGCGACGTTGACTGGGCCGTCGACTGTGACGTCGGCTGAGAGTCCTTGTGATGCTGGCTGAGAGTCCTTGCCATGCTGACTGCGAGTCCTTGCGCCATTGCCTGTGAGTCCTTGCGGTGCCGACTTGAGGTCCTTGTGATACTGACTGACAATCAGGCCTGAATAACTGACTGACTCTCGCTAGTGATGTTCAACTGTCCTCAGGTGTGTTTTTCAATTGACTGCCTTCAGGTGTGATCTAAAAATGAATGTCTCGACGCACTGAGTGCGCGACTTATGTTATTCGTCCGAGAACAATTCAAAAAATAAAATTCGTTTGGCTCACTGCCAAGAAAATCAAAAACACGACTTGTCAGTTTGATTTGATTTATATTGAATCTTGAACTTAAGTTTTATAATACATAGAATATTTGAATAAAACACATGGTCAGCATTTCTTAAATAATAACTTTTCGGCTGCTTCGACTCGAACCTGGGAACCGGATGTCATCTGAAACCAGGCGATGATGTTGTTGTTGTTGTAGCTGATAACGGGAACGTTTCGTGAATGTGTTGTGGGATCACCTGAACCTCTGCGACGTTGTTGTTGTTTCTTCTAGGTGTCTAGTGGCCAGCATGAGTGTGCTGAGTGTGCGGCTCCGTCATAGCTCCTCCCCCCCTTTATGGTAGAGCGAGGCCCAGAGAGATTTCGATGTGGCTGGAGCGATTTCCTGATCTCGTGTGATGTTGGTGATGATTATATTCCTCTTTGCTATGATGAATGTTACTGCCAAACAAATAGATATTAGTACAATTGATGTGTAAGTTATTATTTCGTTGTTATCGTTATGTTGTTGCTGTTGATTAGCATTCCTTCTTGTTTAATATCGTGGAGTTGTAGCTTTTCAAGGGATAGCACATCCTTCGTGAAATTTGTGGACATTCTTGAGTCAGGTAAGGGTAGCACATATGTCTCGTCCCAATACGTATTCGTTGTATCCTCATATGTGACACCGTTTATTTCTACACTACAGTTTTTGAATTGAATTAGTTGTGTTCCTCTCGTAGTAAAGGACGTGTTGTCACAGCAGGATTTGATTAAGGTGTCTGGCATGTTCACGAGAAGGACTTTATTGTTTTCTATTTGCAATATGTTTTGCTTTATTCCAACGTCGTTCATGGGACAGTTTGCGTTTTCCTGGTTCATTAGCTTTCCCACGCATTGTGACTGGTTTGGTGAATTCTTGCTGTTGTGATGATCTACATAGGTACGTGTTCTCTATCTTGGGGCATACTTCAGAAAAATATTGTATCTTGTGCTCATTATAAATTATATATGGTTCAATGCTTATTTCTAGAGTTTGGTTAATCGGAAGTGTTATGAGACGAGAGAGTTTGTAGGAATCGAGTGAAAGGATTGGGATTTGGATATTAGGTATGATATTTGAGGAATTATAATATGCTTGTACTTTTAATATTTCATAAAGATGTTCTTCTGATATTATTTTGAATGCTCTGTTGTTAAATACTTCAAACATTTTCTCCAATTCCGGAAACGTTAATATCGATTTTGAAATTATATTTAGTTTAGCGAGTGTAATTGTTTCTGCTATTTCCGTTAAATTGTTTGTGAGTATGTCAATGTTGTAATTGATCTGACTAAGGTGTTGCTGTTCTTGTATTGTGTCTTCAATATCTTTTATTCGATTAGCGTTTTTGTTAATGAAATTCCCAATTTTTTTCCTGTTTTCTATTTATGTGTTCGGTAATGTTCGCGATTCTTTCCGTTAACTTGTTATTGTAAATAACGTTGTTATTTATTACAGAAGTCATATTTGTTGCAGTTTCCCTTATATTTTCGATTTGCTTATTAAGCGCATAGGCGTCATTTGCGTCCATGTTCCCTATAATTGTTTTAATTACTGTACCTAAGCCATTAAATATTCCTCGCTTCTGTCTCTTTGTTGGCAATAAAAGTTTATATTTCCTTTCTAGTTCTTTTAATTTCAATTTGGTTATGTTATGCCATTTGTTAAGGATCCGTACTTTTTTAAACTTTCTAACGTACTTTCAATGTTAAATATGTTTCTTTCGTAGGTTTCTAGCTTTATTATATGAAGGATATTTCTATAGGTTGTTATGGACTTCGCTGTGCCTAGGAAATATAGGAGTATCCCTTGGTTGTTATTAAGGTTTACATTCTGGATTGGTTGGGATGTGGCGGATGATATTGTCAGCCCAAGAATTAGTAACGATTGCATCTGGATCGCTTCTGCTGTTTTTCCCACCGATAAGGCTTTGCTTTTTTCCGCTGGGAGATGAGTTTCTTTATCCGTTTTTAAGGGATTGATATCCGTCTGTTTGAACACCGGCTCTAAATTTGATAAACCGTCAAATTTAGTTCTATGTGGTTGTATGCAGCCCCCACACAGAAACGCCTTCTAACAATATTAGAAATCTGTACAGTTGTATGCCGCCCCGTACAGATTTATTGTTTCTCAAATGTTCAAACAGTTAAACGGTATGCCAACTGCGCCACTTATGTTGTTCGTCCGAGAACAATTCAAAAAAATAAAATCCGTTTGGCTCCCTGCCAAGAAAATACAAAACACGACTTCTCAGTTTGACGATTTGATTTATATTAAATTGTTGAACTTGACTTAATTTTTATAATACATAGAATGTTTTAATAAAATACATTGTCAGCATTTCTTAAATAATAGCTTTTCGGCTGCTTCGACTCGAGCCTGGGAACCGGATGTCATATGAAACCAGGCGATGATATTGTTGTTGTTGTAGCTGATAACGGGAACGTTTCGTCAATGCGCTGTGGGATCACCTGAACCTCTGCGACGTTGTTGTTGTTGCTGCTAGGTGTCTAGTGGCCAGCATGAGTGTGCTGAGTGTGCGGCTCCGTCATAACTCGCGCTCTTTTATACTCTGCTCCTCATTCTGTGATGAGCTTTTAAGCTTTCTCCGAACTTCGGACTTGTTTGCTGAAAGTGATGCGACATGTTCGTCGCTTTCAGTGTTTACGAGCTATTCAGCAAACTCGTTTGACTAGTTTTCTCTATTTACTTTGCGAAAACGAGTTTGCTGTTTGCTGAGTTCACGTCTTCGTATGAACGTTAAATTTTATCAGTAAAATTTATCGTTACAATGCAAACACCTCTAAGTAATCGGGTGCCTAGTGAGCTGTTCACTAATCTTAGGATTCCTGATGTAATCAAGGATCTTCCTAAATATTATGGCAATCCGAAGGCATTATACAAATTTATCAATAACGTGGAAGAAATTCTCCAATTAATTCGCGGAGCTGATCAGACACCGTACAGACAAATTTTATTTAGAGCCATTAGAAATAAGATAGAGGGTCAGGCAAATGACGTATTGAACATGTATGGTACCATCCCACCACTCAATTGGGATGACATTAAGAATAATCTTATCTTAATCCGAGATTTACATGACTTAAGACAAAGATCTTCCGTCGAAGAATTCTATGATCAAATCATAACTATTCAATCCACTCTTTACAATAACTTGCTACTAAATGAAACTGACAAAAATGTAATAATATCAGATATGTTACACAAATGTGCCTTAACTCGTTTCTCGTCGGCCTGAAAGAGCCTTAAGGGTCAAACATTAGGGCTATGAGGCCGCAGTACAGTAGCACGCACAGATACATAGGGCAAAGTAATAGGCACTACCATTCATACACTCCTTATAAACCGAACTACAACCAAAGACAGACCGTTTCTTATAGGAACAATCCCCAAAATTGGCAACGCAATTTCAATCACAACAACTTTTATCGAAATTCCTACAATAGCAATTCCTTTCATAAAAACAACACTTCCTCTAACCCATTTAATCAAACACCAGCTATTACATACCCTAAACCGGAACCGATGGATACAGATACAGGCTACGCAAGACTCACTTCGCGCACAAACCATACAATGGAAACCGACAGGTCCAATTACCAAAGACCAAGGGAAATTAACTACATGAACGAAGCTGGGAAAGAGGTTTTTGCGACGGAAGAATTATGTAACATTGACGACACTCCAAATTTTCGCACATGTGCCTCGACAAACCAACAGCATATTTAGAAATCAACAAACATGGTACTACATTACCATTTGTAAACATAAAGTCTCCTTTCGGCAGACATCTTAGATTTCTAATCGACACAGGTGCTTCCTCTTCTTTCATTGATCCTAAATTTATAGACTCTGCAAAACAAATAGAATGCCCTCCAATCAACATAACGACAGTAATGCAAAGTTACGCAATAAATAAGAAAATAGTTCTACCATCTTTCGTAGAATTATTTCACAGAAATATTCTCCTATTTGTTTTTGTTTCAAAAACTCCTATTTGTTTTTGAACTTCTGGTTTATGTATATACGGGTATCTGTAGGACTTCGTGTGTATTGGTATTTCGTCAACTGTTTTGATTTTATGTTTTACTTTATTAGTGAAGGTCAATTTATCCCCTTGTTTTAAGAATAGGTCGTTAAATTCAACGCAGAGCGTAGTTAAGGCTTTCTTTTCTTCGTGATTCAGATGAGATGTTCTAATGATATGTTGTGTTCTAGCTCCATTTGTGGGATTTAGAAAACTGAAATTGTGCAGTTCAATATATGCGGAAACGTTATATGGTTCTACTTTTAGTGGTTGCTCCATTATTATATCTTGGTTTTCATTTGTTTGGTTATTTACTTCTATAAGACAAAACCAGTTTTGGGCAGAGTAAAACCCTTCGGATGTATAGACTTTTGTACGTTTGAACAGCAGACATCGAAAAGATGTATAGGTGCATTGACATGCATGAAGCAGACACTCATTATCAACGAATCGTTTGGCGTAACAACAAAGGTCAAATTAAGAATATCGTTTAACAACAGTGATCTTCGGTACGGCGTCAGCACCGTACACAGCTATTCGTGTCCTACTCCAATTAGCAGAAGATAAAAGGGACAGATATCCGGTGGATTTGAAGAAGGCATCACCGTTGCACATGTCTACAGGAAGCTTACTCAACTTTTTTGTTGTTTTTCAATTATATTTTTGCTTTGAGTTGTTTCAAAATGTCTAAACCTATAAGGCCGTCAAAGTAGTTATGAAATTTGAATAACTAAAAGGTGAAAGTGCTATTCTGTGAAATAATTCTACGAAAGATGGTAGAACTATTTTCTTATTTATTGCGTAACTTTGCATTACTGTCGTTATGTTGATTGGAGGGCATTCTATTTGTTTTGCAGAGTCTATAAATTTAGGATCAATGAAAGAAGAGGAAGCACCTGTGTCGATTTGAAATCTAAGATGTCTGCCGAAAGGAGACTTTATGTTTACAAATGGTAATGTAGTACCATGTTTGTTGATTTCTAAATATGCTGTAGGTTTGTCGAGGCACATGTGCGAAAATTTAGAGTGTCGTCAATGTTACATAATTCTTCCGTCGCAAAAACCTCTTTCCCGGCTTCGTTCATGTAGTTAATTTCCCTTGGTCTTTGGTAATTGGACCTGTCGGTTTTCATTGTATGGTTTGTGCGCGAAGTGAGTCTTGCGTAGCCTGTATCTGTATCCATCGGTTCCGGTTTAGGCTATGTAATAGGTGGTGTTTGATTAAATGGGTTAGAGGAAGTGTTGATTTTATGAAAGGAATTGCTATTGTAGGAATTTCGATAAAAGTTGTTGTGATTGAAATTGCGTTGTCAATTTTGGGGATTGTTCCTATAAGAAACGGTCTGTCTTTGGTTGTAGTTCGGTTTATAAGGAGTGTATGAATGGTAGTGCCTATTACTTTGCCCTATGTATCTGTGCGTGCTACTGTACTGCGGCCTCATAGCCCTAATGTTTGACCCTTAAGGCTCTTTCAGGCCGACGAGAAACGAGTTAAGGCACATTTGTGTAACATATCTGATATTATTACATTTTTGTCACTTTCATTTAGTAGCAAGTTATTGTAAAGAGTGGATTGAATAGTTATGATTTGATCATAGAATTCTTCGACGGAAGATCTTTGTCTAAAGTCATGTAAATCTCGGATTAAGATAACATTATTCTTAATGTCATCCCAATTGAGTGGTGTACCATACATGTTCAATACGTCATTTGCCTGAACTTCTATCTTATTTCTAATGGCTCTAAATAAAATTTGTCTGTACGGTGTCTGATCAGCTCCGCGAATTAATTGGAGAATTTCTTCCACGTTATTGATAAATTTGTATAATGCCTTCGGATTGCCATCATATTTAGGAAGATCCTTGATTACATCAGGAATCCTAAGATTAGTGAACAACTCACTAGGCACCCGATTACTTAGAGGTGTTTGCATTGTAACGATAAATTTTACTGATAAAATTTAACGTTCATACGAAGACGTGAACTCAGCAAACAGCAAACTCGTTTTCGCAAAGTAAATAGAGAAAACTAGTCAAACGAGTTTGCTGAATAGCTCGTAAACACTGAAAGCGACGAACATGTCGCATCACTTTCAGCAAACAAGTCCGAAGTTCGGAGAAAGCTTTAAAGCTCATCACAGAATGAGGAGCAGAGTATAAAAGAGCGCGAGTTATGACGGAGCCGCACACTCAGCACACTCATGCTGGCCACTAGACACCTAGCAGCAACAACAACAACGTCGCAGAGGTTCAGGTGATCCCACAGCGCATTGACGAAACATTCCCGTTATCAGCTACAACAACAACAATATCATCGCCTGGTTTCATATGACATCCGGTTCCTAGGCTCGAGTCGAAGCAGCCGAAAAGCTATTATTTAAGAAATGGTGACAATGTATTTTATTAAAACATTCTATGCATTATAAAAATTAAGTCAAGTTCAACAATTTAATATAAATCAAATCGTCAAACTGAGAAGTCGTGTTTTGTATTTTCTTGGCAGGGAGCCAAACGGATTTTATTTTTTTGAATTGTTCTCGGACGAACAACATAAGTGGCGCAGTTGGCATACCGTTTAACTGTTTGAACATTTGAGAAACAATAAATCTGTACGGGGCGGCATACAACTGTACAGATTTCTAATATTGTTAGAAGGCGTTTCTGTGTGGGGGCTGCATACAACCACATAGAACTAAATTTGACGGTTTATCAAATTTAGAGCCGGTGTTCAAACAGACGGATATCAATCCCTTAAAAACGGATAAAGAAACTCATCTCCCAGCGGAAAAAAGCAAAGTCTTATCGGTGGGAAAAACAGCAGAAGCGATGCAGATGCAACCGTTACTAATTCTTGGGCTGATAATATCATCCGCCACATCCCAACCAATCCAGAATGTAAACCTTAATAACAACCAAGGGATACTCCTATATTTCCTAGGCACAGCGAAGTCCATAACAACCTATAGAAATATCCTTCATATAATAAAGCTAGAAACCTACGAAAGAAACATATTTAACATTGAAAGTACTTTAGAAAGTTTAAAAAAGTACGGATCCTCAACAAATGGCAAAGACATAACCAAAATGAAATTAAAAGAACTAGAAAGGAAATATAAACTTTTATTGCCAACAAAGAGACAGAAGCGAGGAATATTTAATGGCTTAGGTACAGTAATTAAAACAATTACAGGGAACATGGACGCAAATGACGCCTATGCGCTTAATAAGCAAATCGAAAATATAAGGGAAACTGCAACAAATATCACTTCTGTAATAAATAACAACGTTATTTACAATAACAAGTTAACGGAAAGAATCGCGAACATTACCGAACACATAAATAGAGAACAGGAAAAAATTGGGAATTTCAGTGACAAAAACGCTAATCGAATAAAAAATATTGAAGACACAATACAAGAACAGCAACACCTTAGTCAGATCAATTACAACATTGACATACTCACAAACAATTTAACTGAAATAGCAGAAACAATTACACTCGCTAAACTAAATATAATTTCAAAATCGATATTAACGTTTCCGGAATTGAAGAAAATGTTTGAAGTATTTAACAACAGAGCATTCAAAATAATACCAGAAGAACATCTTTATGAAATATTAAAAGTTGCAGCATACTATAATTCCTCAAATATCATACCTAATATCCAAATCCCAATCCTTTCACTCGATTCCTACAAACTCTATCGTCTCATAACACTTCCGATTAACCAAACTCTAGAAATAAGCATTGAACCATATATAATTTGTAATGAGCACAAGATACAATATTTTTCTGAAGTCTGCCCCAAGATAGAGAACACGTACCTATGTGGAACCAGTCACAATGCGTGGGAAAGCTAATCAACCAGGAAAACGCAAACTGTCCCATGAACGACGTTGGAATAAAGCAAAACATATTGCAAATAGAAAACAATAAAGTCCTTCTCGTGAACATGCCAGACACCTTAATCAAATCCTGCTGTGACAACACGTCCTTTACTACGAGAGGGACACAAGTAATTCAATTCAAAAACTGTAGTGTAGAAATAAACGGTGTCACATATGAAGATACAACGAATATGTATTGGGACGAGACATATGTGCTACCCTTACCTGACTCAAGAATATCCACAAATTTCACGAAGGATGTGTTATCCCTAGAAAAGCTACAACTCCACGATATTAAACAAGAAGGAATGCTAATCAACAGCAACAACATAACGATAACAACCAAATAATAACTTACACATCAATTGTACTAATATCTATTTGTTTGGCAGTAACATTCATCATAGCAAAGAGGAATATAATCATCACCAACATCACACGAGATCAGGAAATCGCTCCAGCCACATCGAAATCTCTCTGGGCCTCGCTCTACCATAAGGGGGGAGGAGTTTTGACCGAGCCGCACACTCATGCTGGCCACTAGACACCTAGCAGCAACAACAACAACGTCGCAGAGGTTCAGGTGATCCCACAGCGCATTGACGAAACGTTCCCGTTATCAGCTACAACAACAACAACATCATCGCCTGGTTTCAGATGACATCCGGTTCCCAGGCTCGAGTCGAAGCAGCCGAAAAGCTATTATTTAAGAAATGCTGACAATGTATTTTATTAAAACATTCTATGTATTTGTTAAGGTGACAAATTACTGATTTGTTCCCAGACAGTTTTTAGCATTCTTCAATTATTCTTTATTATTATATTCTCAGACAGCGCTGCATACTTTTATCTTTTCCACCTGTATTTCTCAGGCAGCGCTGCCCATTCTTATCTTTTACCTTTAACAGCGGACAGCGCTGCACCTCATGTTACACGTACATTCCCAAGCAGCGCTTTTAATCATATTTTTTGCATAGCAAAGCAGCGAAATATTTTCGGCTAATGTTGCCGACGGGAATCATCTCATTCCCAGGCTATTTAGTGCAACCGATGCAACTTTACATTTTTATTATTATAGTGTTGATAATTGTAAATAAAATTGTATGATAGTATTAGTCTTAAAATTCGTTTATAAGGAAATTTATTTGGAATAAAAAAGTATTAGCAACTCAACTTTGCGTTCGAGAATATCCATTGAAGTAGCTTTGGTTCAATTGCCTAAGCTACAAAAGCAACTGGTTTTGGTTAAAGTGCCCAAATCAAATTAGGATAAAGTAGTTCTGGTTTAAGTGCCAGAATTGCACCAAATACAATTTAGTTGTCTTTGGAACACAAGAATAAACGCATTCTTGACATTGGCGACCGTGACAGGACACCCGAAGTCCAAATCAAAGGCAAAGGCAGTGAGGATTCAGCAGACATCGTCGGCGGCATCATCAGCGGCCACAATTATCAGCAATTTATCACTGCATCAGCCACAGAGTCTGCAGCATCAGCAGCAATAATTGGTAGCAACACAATTTACACTGCTACATCAGCGCCGCTAACGATAAAATGCAGGAGCTCACAGTTAAACAACATAACATTGGCTCAGCAATTCATAACTTGCTGAGCAATATCAAAAAGGACCCAAAAAGTAGGAAAACTGAACAATACGCAATCGACCGGCTGCAACGTGCAGATGAATTATGGAAAACATTCTGCAACACAACGAAATAGTACAACTTCACGATGTTGACAAGGAACATGATTATTTCAAGAAGAAATATTTTCAAGCAATCGAGAAATGTCATGAAAGACTCCTGACTACACTTGATATCATTCGAGAGGACGCTAAATCAGCAGCCAAATCAAATCCTCTTGAGGAATCATCAGTTTTGAACAATCAAAGGGCATTAATAAAGGCTATAACTCGAATCATAAAAGACATAGAGGCTCACGCTGGGACTTCCCATCCATCTACATACTACGATTTGAAGGCACAGCTATTAGAAAAATACCAACAGCAGTTAGCAGTCAATAAATCAGCGTTGATGACATCTGAAGCATCACCAGAAAACAATGATTACTCTCCAGAGACATTTTACGATATGGACTTCTGGATTCAAAACACTCTAATTTCTTTACGAGAACACTGTGTCCAGCCTCTTCCACACAATCATGCTGCAGAGCTACAACAGTTTTCGCCAGTACAATTGCCGAAAATAACTCTTCTAGTTTTTGACGGAAATTACTTAAAATGGGTCCAATTCCGTGACATGTACATCCAGTTAATTCATCAGCAGCCGATAAATGACGTACAAAAGATGTTCTACTTGTCCACAAATCTCGTAGGTGAACCAAAAAATCTTATAAAGCATTTGTCTGCGTCTGGAGAAAATTATGACATCGCTTGGAATATCCTTATGGATCGCTTCAACAACAAAAGGGTGCTAGTAACATCATTACTTAACAAATTACTAGCACAACAAAATATCATAGCTGAATCAGCAGCTGCATTAAAGTCACTTCATGATACCACGAAGGAATGCATCCTTGGGTTAAAGGCTCAAGGCTTACCAACAGATGCTTGGGACGCCCTCATAGTTCATATCTTAATCAAAAAATTAGATCGAACAACACACACTGCTTTGGAACAATCAGAGCAATTCAAGTCCCAAGAACTGCACACTTTAAAATCAGTTCTGCATTTTTTGGAAAGCAGATTCCGGTCACTTGAAGCGTTGAGCAAACCAACATCAAGGGATGAATCATCGAATCATCGACGCAACGTATTGACATTGACCACTTCAAGGATTACAAATCAGTGCATTGCCTGTAAACTTAATCATCCTTTATTTGCATGTTCAGCATTTAAAGAAAAATCGTTAAGTCAAAAATACGATTTACTCAAACAAAATAAGGTATGCACCAACTGCTTAAAGAGCCGACACGTGGCAGCCAAATGCTCCAGCAGAGGTTGTAGTAAGTGTCAACGAAAACACAACACGCTATTGCATCGAGACAATTTGCATCAAATTGATTCAGCTCGGACTTCATCACCGGGAACCGCGAAGGAATCATCTTCCAACACGCCGACCCAGAATGGAAAACCAGCTTTGCCAATCGCATTATCAGCATCAACTAAATCTCAAAGAAAGGGTTACATCCTACTCGGGACAGCTGTTATCCATATCATCGCATCAAATGGACGAACAATTAAATGCAGGGCACTTTTGGACTCAGGCTCGCAAATTAACGTCGTAACCAAGGACTTAGTCTCTAAATTAGGCCTTTCAACGAAGTCGACGTGCTTAGCAATTTCTGGCATTGGTGGTCAGCGACAGAACGCACAACATAGAGTTCATATGACGTTCCAATCACTAGCAAGCGGTTTCAAAACATCCATGGAGGCGTATGTTTTACCAAAAATCATCTCTATGCAGCCTTCACAGACTTTGGACATCGCAAAATGGCCTATACCGCAAAACATTAAATTAGCTGATCCTGATTTTCATCTTCAAACTCCAATTGATGTGTTACTTGGAGCCGAATTCTATAATCAATTAATGTCAGTCGGACAAATAAAGTTATCTGACGATCTCCCTACGCTTCAAAATACCGTGCTGGGATGGATTATATCTGGAAAAGTTGAGAACATTGATCAAAATAATATAACTTGTGGTATATTTAGCACCGAAGACGAGACTTTGAACGATACCGTATCGAAATTTTGGGAATTAGAAGACGTTAACGAAACAGTTCAGCATCAAACTGAAGCAGAAAAATTGTGTGAGGCTCACTTTCACCATCACACAAGCCGCAGTAATGATGGCCAGTACGTGGTGAAGTTGCCATTTACTGAAGATCCCAGTGTTCTTGGAGAATCTAAGGAAATTGCTCGTAACAGGTTTTTTGCTCTTGAGAGACGATTGTCCAAGGATCAGAACTTAAAGAATCAATATGTGCAATTCATGCAAGAGTATCAAGCACTTGGGCATATGAAAGAGATCAGTGAAGACGACATATTGGCTCCACAATACTTCATTCCACATCATGCAGTTATGAAACCAGACAGCACTACTACAAAACTAAGAGTAGTGTTTGATGCTTCCTGTAAGACATCTACAGGACTGTCACTGAATGACATCATCCATAATGGCCCTACTGTGCAGAGTGACTTATTTTCAATTCTTCTTCGTTTTCGACTGCATAGATATGCCTTCACAACAGCACATAGAGAAGATGTACAGGCAAATATTAATGCATCCTGAAGACCAACGACTTCACCTCATCTTCTGGAGAACTAGTCCAGACGAATGTTTACGGATATATCATTTGTGCACAGTAACGTACGGCACAAGGTCGGCTCCTTACCTTGCAACGAAATGTCTAACTGCACTGGCTGACGAAAATGATACAGCCTATCCGTTAGGAGCAAAGGCACTACGCAAGGATTTCTACGTCGATGATGGAGTCTCTGGAGCTGACAGCCTTGCAGAAGTAATTATGATTCAAGAGGAGTTAAAAAAAATATTACATCAAGCCGGATTCAAGCCACGTAAATGGTGTTCCAACTTTTCCAGGCTCTTGAAGGGTATAGCAGTTGAAGATCAGGAAGTCAATATGGACCTTGGCAGTAATATTAATGAATCAACAAAAACATTAGGTTTAATATGGCTGCCAAAATCCGATGTATTTTACATAAAAACAAATGTGAATATGACGTCAAGAGTAACAAAGCGGACGATAACATCAGATACTGCACGCATTTTTGATCCATTGGGCATAATGGCACCAGTCGTGGTGACAGTAAAGATATTTATTCAGAGACTTTGGCAATTGAAACTTGACTGGGATGAAGCTGTTCCTCTCGAGATACACACGCGATGGATCACATTCCCTAACAGTCTTCATGAATTGAAAAACGCAAATATCGCAAGACACATGTACAATCATCAACAACCAAAGGATATTGAACTTCATGCATTTTCTGACGCTTCTGAAAGGGCATACGGCGCTGTAATATACGTTAGAGCGACTTTAAGGAACGGAATCACAATCGCAAGGTTGTAACGAAGTTACCCGGTTCTTCCGGAGTTACGCACGGATTAGCTCGCCGTACGTCCAGGGTTCGTCACAGAAAAATTTATACACTGTGTGGACTTCTGTTAAAATACAATTCCTTTATTGACTCCTGGTCTAATGATACAATTTCCTTCTTAATAGTATGACTCCTAACGATGCTGAGGAGGAGGAGGATGATCCGCATGCGCCCTGAGTTCCGCGGCGTTGGCTTGGTGTGGTTAGCACGTTCGTCTCTGAGTCTAGCGTCGTGTTATGTCCGTCCAACGTGAATATATTGTTGAGCGGATGGGGAAGCCGCGCATCCGACTACTGTAATGGGACACGTGGGAGCCGCGCGTGTCACCAGTACAGACAACGATATATTGTACTGACGCGGAGTAAATTTAAACTGTACTTAGCCCTACGAGTAAATCTAACGTGAATATATTGTTGAGCGGATGGGAGAGCCGCGCATCCGACTACTGAAATGGGACAAGGGAACGCCGCGCGTGTCACCAGTACAGTCAACGATATATTGTAATGACGCGAAGTAAATTTAACTGTACTTAACCCTGGACGTACGGCGAGCTAATCCGTGCGTAACTCCGGAAGAACCGGGTAACTTCGTTACATTGGCGCCCGAGCAGGGACCCTGTTAAATACAATCACATTGTCAACAACTTTATTTGCACAACGAGAGTATTCCCAAGAAAATATGGTGGGAGTTTCATGGATCTATACGTTACGGAAAAACGTATTAGTAGAATGCATGACAGAATTCGGTTTAAACAGCGAGGGCACTGTTGAAGAGCTCCGAAAGCGATTTGCTGCTTTTGCATCGGAAGAATCACGATCGGAAGAAGATCTGTCACGACTCAACGAAATGGAGAAACTCCAACGACCGTGCGTAAATATCCAGGTTAATACCCCACTACTAGGGTCAGCGGCGTCAGCGTCAGACGGTCAGAGAACGCTCGAAACAGCGGCGTCAACGTCAGACGCCCAGAGAACGTCCGAAACAGCGGCGTCAATATCAGCACCCCAGAAAACCCCCGTAGAACCACGACCGGATCCTACGCAAGGAGGTTACTTTTACTGGCAACCCACAGCCGGAACACCGCTTGGCATTAACGGCAGTTATATCGCCGCATTAGACCGCATAAAGAAGTGGGGCGTCAACTACGATGGCACGCAGGACCCACTGATATTCGTGGAGAGAGTTGAAGAGTTGGCCGAGGTATATAATGTAGACGTCGACTGCATTCCTAAAGCAATGCCAGAAATGCTACAACGACGAGCGGCACAGTGGTTTCGGTGTAACAACAAAAGGTGGGCAACATGGAACCTATTTAAACGAGATTTTCTGCAGTTTTTTCTACCGCCCCGTTTCTTCGAAAGACTAGACGACGACATACGGCAGCGGCAACAGGGACCACGAGAGTCTTTCAAAGAGTACGTTGTGTTATTACAAGGTTTGATGCGACACGCGAATCTAAGCGAGGGTGAACAACTGGACCGTATATACCGGAACAGCTACCATGAACTACGGTTGTACGTCAAGCGAAGCGAATTCACCCGACTAGAGGAACTGGTGAACCTCGCCGGTGATTGGGAGAATCTGAGGATGGACAAACAGAGCCATGCTCCGCATAGACCGCAGCGCACGGAGGAAGTTTCGGCTCGCGGAAACGGACGAAGCCACGAACTTCATCGTCAAGTTGTCGATGACAACACGCACGTAAGAAATCCGCACGGGGCGTGCAGACGATGTGGACAAGGAGGTCACGTCGCATGGGAGTGTCGAATGGAGGCACTAATATTTTGCTGGGAGTGTGGACTCAAAGGCGTCAGGACACGAGAATGTTGTCGCAAGCAGCCGGGAAAACGGCAGACGGCCACATCCGGATCGAGTGGATGTTTAAACGGCCGCAAGAACTCCATAGCACACGATGGGCTGCGAACGGAGGACCAACGGGTCGTAGTCACAGTGAGGGTGAATGGCAAGGAAATTGAAGCAACCCTAGACACAGGAGCTACTAGAAGCTTCAATAGCGCCCAATTGGCACGAACTTTTTGTGACGCGCAGAGAGTCAAGCAAAAGACGAAAATCTGTTTGGCGAATGGTAATCCCCAAGTGATAAGTGAAGGCCTCATAATGGAGGTGAAAATGGGTAAGAAAAGCTGCCCCATTCCGTTCCTGGTGTTACCGGAAGTGGTCGACGAAGTAATCCTAGGATTTGACTTCCTGGCTAATATGGGAACAACCATTAAATGTGGTGAGTACTCCACAGAGGTCAGTGCGACACCCAGCCAACATAACCCAGTCAAGTGTACCCGCACCACAGTAGCGATTACAGACGAAGAACGCATACAGCGTTGCCTAGAGTTAAAAGGACTCGACGAGGCCCAAGGAACAACGACCATTGCGTGCCACAAGATAACTATGCGGGATGAGAAGCCGATAAAGCAGCGTTACTTTCCTCGCAACCCCGCAATGCAGAACGTAGTGGCAGACGCACTGTCGCGACAACCCGCTGGAGAAGTGTGCGCTCGGACTAAAATCAATTCACAGAGCACATGGTGGGAGCGCAAAATCAAGGAAGTTCAGGAGCAACCGGAAGAGTTCCCTGACTATCGAATCGAGAATGGCAACCTATATCCTAATTGTACCGACCAAAATCAGAGCCAGTGGAAACTGTGTGTGCCAGAACGTATGCGTACGGAGGTTATCCAAGAAAACCATGACGCGCCAACGGCTGGACATTTAGGAATACGGAAGACGGCCGCGCGTCTTACACAGAGATATTACTGGCCAGGGATGTATCGCCAAATGAGCAAGTACGTCCGCCAATGTAAGACTTGCCAGTGTTACAAGTCATCGCAACAGAAACCCGCCGGTGAGATGTTGACTCACCATGCCGAGGAACCTTGGAGCACCGTGACAGCCGACTTCATAGGTCCGCTACCCAGATCGACCCACGGCAACACGGCACTGTTAGTTTTCACTGACAAGTTCTCCAAGTGGGTTGAATTGGTCCCGTGTCGTGCAGCAACACAGTAGGTACTCATCAGGGCGTTTCGGGAACGCATCCTTGCCCGGTTCGGCGTACCGAAGTTCTTCATATCGGACAACGGTGTGCAGTTCACTAGTAGAGCATTTCAGCGGTTTGCACAGGAGCTGCGAATGCAACATCGCTACACAGCACCCTACACACCGCAAGAGAACCCGACGGAGCGGACGAACCGAACAATCAAAACGATGCTATCGCAATACGCTGGGTCCAAACAAACGAAGTGGGACGACCTGCTACCCGAGCTTAGCTTAGCATTCAACAGTAGCCGATCAGAGTCGACAGGGTATAGCCCCGCATTCTTGGTTCAAGGGAGAGAACCACGTTTGCCGAACGCACTATTTGATCGCGGAATCGCGGGCACTGGACATGCGACAAACACACCAGCGGAACATGCAGAGCGCATTCAAAAGGCCTTTTCAATAGCAAGAGAGAATATGCGCCAAGCCGCTCACAGACAGGCCAAACACTACAACTTACGAAGGCGGAAATGGGCGCCACAACTGGGCCAACAGGTCTTGCTTAAGCAGCACCCGCTGTCCAAAGCCGTGGATAAGTTTGCAGCAAAACTGGCGCCGCGGTATGATGGACCCTTTGAAGTGGTTGAATTTGTCTCGCCAGTGATAGTAAAAAACCGCCGATCGGGTGACAAACATCCACGCACAGCGCATATTGCAGAGCTAAAGACGTATCACCCCGGCGATAGCGACCGAGACCACACAGCAAACAGCCCCACTAGATTCTCGCCAAATGGCCGAGTAGCTTGCCAAGTGATTTCAAGGAATGCGCGTAACCGCAGCGTGCAACATAGGAACAGTCGAGCAACAGCCGCGAAAGCAACGAATCGCAACAGCGACAATCAAACGAATCGCTCCACTAACGACCCCGTCTTAGCAGCGAAACACAATAGCAACAACATCTTTGAATCGAAACACAACAGTCGAACAACGGCAGCAAAAACAACAAACTACAACAACAACAGTCACATGAATCGTTCCATGGACAGCAGCGTGCGAGCATCGAAACTCAACGATCATAATAACAGCATGCACACGGATCAAACATCAAAAAGCAGAGAAATAACAGACACGCTCATCATGGTCCAGGGCGCCGCCACAGAGTCAGCCGTGAGATTAACGACAGGAGATACCGGATCCAGGTTGAGAAAAACGGGACCGCGACGTGGAACATCCTTCCGTCGCCGAAGTAGGAGGAGACTGTGATGGCGCAATGTCGAGTGCGAATTGCACAACACAAATTATCTTGTTAGCATTATTATTTTTGGTTATTACAAAAGAATGAATTAAAATTTAAAGGAATTATAATATTAAACTTGAAGTATTTTCCTCGCGTAAGCTTAGGTTAAGTTTGCAGTGACCCTGTGTTGAAACACATTGTAATGAATATGCATAAGATTAGAATGTGTATAAGAGTAGCGTATAAGAGTAAGTTAACTAATCAACTGAGGAGGGCGGAGCCAATAGTTGAAAAACCACTATCGAAATCATCACATGAGCATGAACGACACAGAACAAGAAACAAGAGAAACGGAGAACAGCAACACACGGGAAATGGAACATAAGCGGAGACTAGGCAAGAAGACGGATTGCGATCTTTCTCTTGGTGGTCGACCAGCGGACAGAACACAACGTTTCCTTTAGCGAGCTCCCGATCAGATGGACATCAGACAAGGTAAACAGAATACATAGAGTGCAAGGCAGACATTTAATATACAGTGTAGAGATTAAAACTCGCGATCATATCGATCATAACCCAATCGGTGATTTACTCGCAAGACTAAAAAACAGCGTAAATTTACGCCGCGTTATAACAATATATCGTTGACTGTACTGGTGACACGCGCGGCTCCCACGTGTCCCATTACAGTAGTCGGATGCGCGGCTCTCCCATCCGCTCAACAATATATTCACGTTAGATTCACTCGCAGGGTTAAGTACAGTTTAAATTTACTTCGCGTCATTACAATATATCGTTGACTGTACTGGTGACACGCGCGGCGTTCCCTTGTCCCATTACAGTAGTCGGATGCGCGGCTCTCCCATCCGCTCAACAATATATTCACGTTAGATTTACTCGTAGGGCTAAGTACAGTTTAAATTTACTCCGCGTCAGTACAATATATCGTTGACTATACTGGTGACACGCGCGGCTCCCACGTATCCCATTACAGTAGTCGGATGCGCGGCTTCCCCATCCGCTCAACAATATATTCACGGTGGATGGACATAACACGACGCTAGACTCAGAGACGAACGTGCTAACCACACCAAGCCAACACTGTGGAACTCAGGGCGCGTGCGGATCATCCTCCTCCTCCTCAGCATCGTTAGTAGTCATACCATTAAGAAGGAAATTGTATCATTGGATCAGAAGTCAATAAAGGAATTGTATTTTAACAGAAGTCCACACAGTGTATAAATCTTTTCTGTGACGAACCCTGGACGTACGGCGAGCTAATCCGTGCGTAACTCCGGAAGAACCGGGTAACTTCGTTACAAGGTTACTATGTGCAAAATCTCGCGTGGCTCCACTAAAATTCCAGACAATTCCTCGGTTAGAATTATGTGCTGCACTTCTAGCTACACAGTTAATGGCAAGAGTGAAGCAAGACTTAAATTATCAAGATCGCAAAACGTTCTACTGGACCGACTCGCAGATCGTTCTGTCATGGATAAACACTTGCTCGTCATCTTTTTAAACATTCGTCGCGCATAGGGTCGCAAAAATCCAGCGGTTGTCCTTAGCCGAACAGTGGAGGCATGTTAGCACAAAGCACAATCCTGCTGACGTGTTATCTCGCGGATTGCTACCATCAGACATTATGTCTTGTAGCTTATGGTTCTACGGTCCAATTTTTCTGCATCAAAAAGATTCATCTTGGTTGCAGCCGATTCAAAGGGAATTACTCGTAAATGACACCACCGAATACAAGAAGAGTTTAAAGAACAATGTTTGTGCACGGATGTGCATTGAAGTCGAGTTGTAGTAGAATATTTGTTATTTTTTAATCAAAAGACAGTGATTAAAATTTCTGGTCGAACTTTATTATCGAGGGTTTCTTAGAATTTCTTACCCGATATATATATATTTATATTTATTTAATAAAACAAGAAAGTTAATTTACTGATTCGCTGCGTAATTTTTAATGCTTCACCTACGGCAGTCACAATTAAAAGAGATCGAGTAATGTCACCTTCGGTGGTTTATCACCTATCGTCCTCTGTCTTTGTACGTGTTTTGTTGTTGTGGCCGTGTCACAAAACTGCGTTTTTTATAGCTACAGTTTTCTATGTTCTGATGAGTAACTGTCGATTCACTCATTGATTTGGTTTTGCTCTTCGAATAGTGGTTGGACCAGTTTTTATTTTCTTCTTCCTTTTTTGTGGATCGTAATTTTGTAATGTGTTGACTTTCAACATGCCGCCCGACTATGCCTTCGCTGGCATTGATGTCTCGATTAACTACTTGTAAAGCATGCGAACACAGCTTCTCTTTGTTAGGCTTCACTCGTGGCACCGTCGTATGGTCCTTCGATTGGCAATCGGCAAACCTTTGACACAGAGCGTCGATATGTTCCATTGTGAGTTCGAACTGTGACAACCCGTACTAATTGATCCTCGCCGGGATGCGTGTCTACTATTCTACCTAGTTGCCACTGCTGGGGTGGAAGGCGATCTTCTTTAAGTACAACTAAGTCTCCTACTTGGAGATTTCTCTGCTGGAAATGCCATTTTGGACGTGACTGCAGATGGGATAGCCACTCAGATGACCATCTTGCCCAAAATTGCTGAATCATTCGTTGAATTTTTAAATATTGACGATGAGGTGTGGGTTCCGTGATTGGTGGCTCTGGAGGAGCTAACAGCGAATCCCCAATTAAAAAATGTCCTGGTGTTAGCACCATGAGGTCGTCTGCACTAGCGGTAAGTGGACACAACGGACGAGAGTTCAGACACGCTTCGATTCTCACTAAAACTGTAGATAAATCCTCATATGTCATGGGCGTTCCAGTGGTGATTCGCTTTAAATGGTATTTGACAGATTTGATGTTCGCCTCCCATAATCCTCCAAAATTCGGCGAGTGGGGTGGATTAAAATGCCATTGGATTCCTCGATCCGACAGATGGGGAATGATGTGGTTCTCAAACTCTTCTTTGAACTTGTTGGCGTTCGTTTCTAGCACCCTTCTTGCACCCATGAAATTCGTGCCGCAGTCACTGTATATATCATGACACAAACCACGTCGTCCTATGAATCGATTAAGCGCACATAGCATTTGATCAGTCGACATGCCTGTCACCGCTTCCAGGTGCACGGCTTTGGTTGCTAAACAGATAAAAAGTGCTATGTAACCCTTATAGGTGGTGTTCCCTCGGTACCGAGACGCTTTTAATTCAATTGCAGCTGTGTAATCGACTCCGGTTGAAAGAAAAGGTCGCAAGGATGGTGTGACGCGTGCTGCAGGGAGGCTTCCCATTAGTTGTTGTGATACCTTTGGTCTCTCTCTGAAACAAGGAATGCAGGTCCTGAGTTTCGATTGGATTGATTTTGCTGCATTGAGAATCCAAAACCTCTTCCTAATAAATGCAGACGTGAGTGTTGCTCCACCATGCAAAGTGCTCATATGAGCGTCCTCTATGACGAGATTTGTAAAGTGATGTGATCTTGGTAATATCATTGGATGTTTTCGAGCATACGACAATGTCGATTTGTGCAATCGACCACCAACTCGGATGATGTTTTGATCGTCAATAAACGGATTCAGAGAAATAAGTGGGCTGTTGTGCTGCACCACTTCTCCTTGGGAAAGACGTCGTTTTTCGGGTGTGAAGCATTCTGATTGAACCATACGAACTAGTATCAAGAGACCTTGATGCAACTCGCTGACCGTGAGTGTTCCGGTTGCACGCTTGCCTTTACTCAGTCTGCAGTTCTGACGAAATCTTGTTATCCAAGCCGTGATTCGTCGCAAGCGCGAAAATGATGAATAGTTTGCAATAAGTGATGTATCTATGCCGTCGATTAGGGTGTTGACGAGCTGCTCTTTTTCCAAGAAAGTCCAATTCGTTTGGGGCCATAACTGTCGTGCTTCTCGTAACCATTTTGGTCCATTCCAGTACAATTCACACTGAAGCAGTTCACTTGCTGTCAGACCTCGTGAGGAATAATCCGCTGGATTTTCCTTTGTTGAAATGTGATGCCACTGGTCTACTGTCGAAGATGAGTGGATAAGTCCGATTCTGTTTGAAACGAAAACCGGCCATCGTCGTATATCTCCGCGAATCCAAGACAGCACGATGGTGGAATCTGTCCAGTAATATATTGGAACCTCTCCGATAGAGGGGGTGATGTGTTTTATTACCCATTGAACCAGTTTTACACTGAGCACTGCGGCGCACAACTCTATTCGTGGAATACAAATCGGTGGCTTAGGGGTGACCTTGCCTTTTGCTGCAAGAATATTTGTGTGATATTGGTTATGTTCATCCTGTACGCGTAAGTATACTATCGAAGCGTACGCTTGCATGGAGCCGTCACAGAATGCATGAAGTTCAACCTGTCTGCTGGACTCCTTTGAAAAGTTCAACCATCGCGGTAGTTGGATGCTGTTGACTTTGGGAAGATCATTTAGAAAACTGGTCCATTCTTCGCATAACTCCGCTGAGAGGGGAACATCCCAATCAAGGTTGAGAGACCATAGATGTTTCAAGAAGATCTTTGCAGTAACAATAAACGGGTTTATGAGTCCCAACGGGTCGAATAATTTAGCTATTGTGGATAATACCGTCCGCTTGGTGATTTGATTGAAGTTTGGGGCAAATCTTATATGGTACTGAAAAGTGTCACTGCTCGGATGCCAACACATTCCCAAAGTCTTAATAGTCTCGTCCATGTTTAGATGGATTGCAGAAGCACTATCGTGTTGTTCGGACGAAATGCCTTCTAACAGCCGGGGTGTATTAGATGCCCACTTGTGGAGCTTGAAACCTGCACTACCTAATGCTCCTTGTGTGTCGTCACGAATCTTGCGAACCTGAGCAAGCGAGTCTCCTCCGATGAACAAATCATCCACATACATCTGGTGTTTTAGTACGGTTGTGGCCAGAGGATATCTGTCCCTTTCATCCTCGGCTAATTGGAGTAGGACACGAATAGCTGTGTACGGTGCTGACGCCGTACCGAAGGTCACTGTTGTTAAACGATATTCCTCAATCTGGCCGTTGTTGTTACGCCAAAGGATTCGTTGATAATGAGTGTCTGCTTCATGCATGTCAATGCACCTATACATCTTTTCGATGTCTGCTGTTAAAACGTACTGATGTAAACGCCAGTTGAGTAAAATTGATGGTAAGTCATTTTGAAGTGCAGGGCCTTTGCATAACAAGTCGTTGAGTGAGCTTCCATTAGATGTAGAAGCTGAAGCGTCGAATACCACGCGGCATTTAGTTGTGACGCTATCCTCCTTTATGACGGCATGATGTGGCAACGTACAGCATTGATAGGAAGGTTGATTACGTGGGTTAAAAGTGAGATGATAACTTTCAGCGGTTTCTACGGGTGCAATTTGATGAAGATCGAAATACTCTTGAATGACTGTTGAGTATTGATCCGATAAGTGTGGAGAGCGGTTAAGCTTCCGCTCCAAGGCGTAGAATCGATTCAATGCTATTTGCTTGGATTTGCCTAAACTTAAGTTTGGGTACAGTATAGATTTTAATGGTAATCGGACTAGATACTTGCCGTTTTGTTGCCGCTTGTGTGTTTGTTTAAAAAACTCCTCGCACCAATTTTCTTCCGCGGTATATTGTTGTTCATGAGGCACATTTTCGAGGGTATAAAATTGTCGTACTAAAGAATCCAGTTGCTCCAACGAAGTATGTGTACAGTGGTTGGCATAAGTATTGCGCGACTCTGCCTCCTTACTGGAAGCAGTACCAGAGACAATCCAACCTAACCTCGTTTGTTGTGCAATAGGTTCGTTGATCTCACCCCTTCTTACTCCTTGCAGTAAAATGTTAGCTAACACGTCTGCTCCCAGCAATAAGTCCACGGCTGACGAGCGATAAAATTCTGGATCAGCCAGTTCGATTCCCTCAAGGTGTGACCACTGTTTGTACACTATTGTCTTTGATGGTAAATCTTCGGTAACAGTTTTTACTATAGCTGCCAATAACGGAAAGTTGCATCGATGATCAATTCGTGACTGGATCGTGAAACGAGTGACGTGCTTTCCAACTATACGTTGTCCATTCGCCAGCTTGATAGTAGAAGTTATAGGAAGGCGTTCCAAACGGAACGATTGTGCCGCTCTTTCACTGATAAGAGCTCCAGTTGAACCCTGATCGATCAATGCACGTAGTGCAAAGGATTGACCATCTGATGTTATGATGTTTACCAGTGCTGTGGGAAGTAAAACCTCGGATTTGGATGTGAACTGCGAGGCATGTGACACACTTGGTGAGATAGTCTGAGCGACGTGATAAACTTCTTTCGTGTTTAAAGAATGCCGTGTGTCTGCCAGTTGCGGCTTCGTTGGTTGCATTTTTGGCACTGACCCGGTGGAAGCCGCTGCTTGTTGATGAGCTGGAGTGTGTAGTAATGTGTGATGGCGATTACCACATTGTTGGCAGTTTTTGTTGCTAAGGCACGTTGAAACCAGATGAGTAGTGCTCAAACAATTGAGGCACACCTTTGAGCTGTCTACGACAGCTTTGCGTTCACAATAGTCCATTTGAAGAAATTTGGGACATCTACGTAGTATGTGTGAATCTTTGCATGCGGGGCATGTACTTGACTGACTGTTGTGAGCAGCCGTGAGATGATGAGTTTTGGTTTCGCGATGAGAATTCTTTGAGAACGGTCGGCTAATACTAGCTTGCGGTTTGAGTGATTCTGTATGATGCGAAAAGGACCCATTATGTTGGTACTCCATGGCTTCCAAAATGCGGTATCGAACTTCCAAAAAATCGGTGAACTGTTTGAATTTCGGTATGTTAACGGATTGTCCGAGATTCTGTTCCCATAATTGATGAGTTTCGCGCGGTAACTTAGAAATAAGGAAATGAACGATGATTTCGTCGCAACCATCAATTTGAACGTTTAAAGTCCGCAACGCACTGATGCAGGATCTTGATGTGTCCAATAGACGTTTGATGTTTAATGCTTTTTCTCTGGCTATCGGCGGTTGGGATGAGAGAAGATTCATATAATGTGTGAATAACACACGCGTGTTGTTGTATCTGCCCACCAAAGTTTCCCAGGCTTCTTGATAGTTGGCAGATGTGAGCGGAATATCGCGAATGTCGCTGTCAAAGTTATTCGGCAGTGCTTGCTTCAAGTAATGAAACTTTTCAATTTCGACAATTGCTGCGTTGTTATGCACGAGTCGCAGAAAGGAGTCATAGAAAGTCGGCCAATCGGTGTATTTTCCTGAGAACGATGGTATTGCAATTTTTGGAAGTCGTACCGCGTTTGCCACGACTGCGTCTTGCGTTAGTTCCGATCTGCCACGATTAGAGCTCTCTTGGCCCGCTTCGGGAAACTTGGTATTGTAGGCTTCTGTAATGATTGCAAGAGCGGTGATATACGATTCTTCAAACTGATCTGCGATGTCCTCAGTAAAGTATTTGCAATCTACATCGCGAATACCTTGAACTAAAATCGCATGCCCCTTTGTAAAATCATTATTCAGATTCTTTAGTTTATCGAGTCGCACAACGAAATATGCTTTGGTTTGACGCTCTGGACTATCCTTTTTAAAGTTCCGCAATGAGTTGTTCACTTTCTGCAGCAAATCAGTCTGTATTTTTACCAACTCTTCTGCTCGCTCTGGCGATAACGACGAGTCTGTGCATTTGCTCGTTGGAGACATTCTGTACAAATGTTTTCTTATATGTCGCAACTTAAATTGTGTGAGATTCCTCACAGGAGGCACCAAATGTTTGTGCACGGATGTGCATTGAAGTCGAGTTGTAGTAGAATATTTGTTATTTTTTAATCAAAAGACAGTGATTAAAATTTCTGGTCGAACTTTATTATCGAGGGTTTCTTAGAATTTCTTACCCGATATATATATATTTATATTTATTTAATAAAACAAGAAAGTTAATTTACTGATTCGCTGCGTAATTTTTAATGCTTCACCTACGGCAGTCACAATTAAAAGAGATCGAGTAATGTCACCTTCGGTGGTTTATCACCTATCGTCCTCTGTCTTTGTACGTGTTTTGTTGTTGTGGCCGTGTCACAAAACTGCGTTTTTTATAGCTACAGTTTTCTATGTTCTGATGAGTAACTGTCGATTCACTCATTGATTTGGTTTTGCTCTTCGAATAGTGGTTGGACCAGTTTTTATTTTCTTCTTCCTTTTTTGTGGATCGTAATTTTGTAATGTGTTGACTTTCAACAAACAATGTAACGACAATTCGCGCAGAGGAAGTTGCTGTGGCAGTAAATACAACCGATAAATCCGTCGTCTACACAACTAAGTTTACAAATTCTTTTCGGAGTATACAGCGAGTAGTTGGCTATATGCTGAGGTTCATTAGCCGAATACAGAGAAACTCTGCACCCTACGAAACAAAACAGCTAACACCATCAGAACTTGAAGATGCTTTACGGGTTATCGTCAAAGAAATTCAAGCAGCAGATTTTCCTAAAGAATTGAAGCGTTTACAAAACCGCAATGAGATCCCTAGGTCAAACGATTTGAGCTGCCTGTCTCCATTTTTGGATAAACAAGGAATTATTCGAGTAGGAGGCAGACTGGAAGCTTCTTCTTTGCCTTTGACTCAAGGCATCCGATGTTATTGCCATACAACGACTCATTGAAAAAAATGCTCATTGAAGCCATACACATCGAAAATCTTCACTGTGGCCCTCAAGCCTTATTAGCAAAAACGAGACAACGATTCTGGCCGATAAAGGGTAAGATAATGGCTAGATCTGTAGTTAAACGCTGCGTAAGATGTACCAAGGCAAAGCCTGTCTTATACAAGCAAATCATGGGTCCACTACCAAGCTCTCGAATAGAACCAGCCAGACCTTTCATAAATTCAGGTGTTGATTACTGTGGACCACTCTGGATTCATTTTAAAACTAGAGGGAAATGGCCTCAAAAGGCATACCTTGCGGTCTTCTGTTGCTTCACCACAAAGGCAGTACATTTCGAGGTCGTCAGCGAGTTAACAACAGATGCTTTTATTGGAGCTTTGAAACGTTTCATAGGCAGAAGAGGTCACTGTAAAAATTTATACTGCGACAATGGCACCAATTTTGTTGGTGCAAAAAGGAAACTGGAAGACTTGGAGGCCATCTACTCAAAACGCTCACAGGATTCAATAAGACAAGTTTGCAGCTTGAAAGGAATTTGTTTCCATTTCATTCCACCGAGGGCTCCACATTTTGGAGGACTGTGGGAAGCTGCAGTCAAATCAGCCAAACATTTGCTGCTTCGCAATACTGCCACAGCATCTCTCACATATGAGGAGCTGGAAACGATAGTGGTAGAAATCGAGGCAATTCTGAACTCTCGACCAATAACACCCATGTCCGCCGATCCAAATGATTTGAGCGCTTTAACACCGGGTTTTTAATTGGAGAACCACTAACATCAATAGTAGATGTCAAGACAGAATACACCAGTCGAAGTCTGATTACTCGGTGGAAACTGGTTTCCAAAATCAAACATGATTTCTGGAAACAATGGTCAAGTGAGTATTTGAATGAGCTTCAGTTCAAATACAAATGGAAGGGTCCGGTGATAAAAATTAATCCTGACACATTAGTTATATTAAAGGACGACAACTTACCAGTACAACAATGGCTTTTGGGCAGGATCACGAAGACCTACGAAGGAAAAGATGGAGTCATTCGCGTAGTGGATGTAAAGACGAAGATGGGGATTAAGAAACGACCGATACATGGTTTGGCGCCTCTGTTTCCTGAAGAAATGAGAGAGGAAGCTGACGGTACCAGTACACAAAATTCAACAAATGAAGAAACTCCAAGAAAGCAACGCAAATTAAGTACTGGTCTAAGCATGATAAGCATTTTAGCTTTGGCACTTCTATTGCCACTGGTGTTAAGCAACCCAATTAAAACTACATCGCTTGACTCAAATGTTGGGTTGTACTTTGAAAATATCGGGACAACTAGATTAGTGCCATCGTTTTGGAACATCGTTGTATTTTACAATATGACAGCCTTTCATTCGCAAGTGTCATCAATAGTCAACGGTACAGGGCGGCTTCAAGAGTTGTGTAACAGAATGAAACACACGCACAGCTGCCAGCTTATCATTGACCAGTTCGAGGAATTCACTAGAGAAATTAAGATAGAAGACATGTTTGCCATGAACAGAAGACCCAAAAGAGGGGCAATTGATATTGTTGGAAATATCGCAAATTCATTATTTGGTGTGCTTGACTCAAAATATGCTGATACCATGTCAAAGACCGTCACCGAAATTTATCGAAATGAAGACATTCTTCATGCTCTCTTGAAAAATCAAACATCAGTAGTCGACTCAACAATAAACATTTTGAAGAAAGATGAAACTACTATCAAAGGAAAATTTGACGAGTTGGATCAACAAATTATACTTATTTTGGATAGAATAAGCAACCACAACTATGACTGGCAGCAGATAGAGATGTTTCAACTTTTTACTTCATTGAGCTTCCAGATAATACTATGCATCTCCAATTTCCAAAACATGAAGGGAGCTTTGCTTGACGTCATTACCGACACCCATCATGGCAAAATCAATCCCCTCTTATTAACACCGATTCAGTTAAAACAAGAACTAGCAAGCATCAGGGATCATTTACCACCATCAGTGCAACTACCAATCCAACCCGAAGACTTTTTGATGCTCTATAGATTGATAACCGTTACTGGAACACTTACCACTGACCACATTATATTCAATCTAAAAGTGCCATTAGTCGATCAACAACGCTTTGATTTGTTCAAGGTAAATCCGGTCCCAAGAATCGTCAATAATTCCATAATGACAATAAAACCTGACACACCAATCTTAGCTCTGAGTCCACATCGTAAAGAGTACTTTCCAATAACAACAAAACAATTAAGCTCATGTATGACGCTACAAACTAATGCATTCCTATGCCAAAATACACAATTAATCTACAGTAGCGGTTCAGGCGTTTGCGATTGTGAGATTACCTCATTCAACAATGAATCAGCGCCCAACTGCAAGTGGACGACAGTCAAAGGAAGTATGTCATTTAGTCCAACGTATTACAAAAATCAATGGACGTATGCTACGACACAACCAATCCGAATGAACATAGTGTGTGGAACGAAGGGCTTTGTAACCACTATAACAGGATCAGGATTACTTCAGATGCAATCAACATGCTCCATGAAGAACAACGCTATCATCATTCAGGGTCACCAGGATATAGACTCAGCACAACTTTACTACGATCAGAACTTTATCATAGCAGTAAATGATAGCATCATCAATAACAACAACAACAACTCCTATAATTCCAGCCAATTTACTACCAATATTGCTGAGCTTACTGCATTACATAAAGTGGTATCTTCACAAAACAACCAGATTCTAAGTTTCAACATGGCTCATCATTACGCTGTCTCATACACATCCTTAGTCTTGTGTATTATAATAATTTTGTTGTACGTTATATTTAAATATTGTAAATGTAAAGTAGCAGAAAGACCACGCACCCCCCAACCATTGTCACGGCATTCGCAAAGTCAGCCAAACTTTTGTGTCATTGTCGACGATAATTAAAATAGTTGACCTTCGCTCAACGCGGCGGAGGATGTTAAGGTGACAAATTACTGATTTGTTCCCAGACAGTTTTTAGCATTCTTCAATTATTCTTTATTATTATATTCTCAGACAGCGCTGCATATTTTTATCTTTTCCACCTGTATTTCTCAGGCAGCGCTGCCCATTCTTATCTTTTACCTTTAACAGCGGACAGCGCTGCACCTCATGTTACACGTGCATTCCCAAGCAGCGCTTTTAATCATATTTTTTGCATAGCAAAGCAGCGAAATATTTTCGGCTAATGTTGCCGACGGGAATCATTTCATTCCCAGGCTATTTAGTGCAACCGATGCAACTTTACATTTTTATTATTATAGAATAAAAAAGCATTAGCAACTCAACTTTGTGTTCGAGAATATCCATTGAAGTAGCTTTGGTTCAAGTGCCTAAGCTACAAAAGAAACTGGTTTTGGTTAAAATGCCTAAATCAAATTAGGATAAAGTAGTTCTGGTTTAAGTGCCAGAATTGCACCAAATACAATTTAGTTGTCTTTGGAACACAAGAATAAACGCATTCTTGACAGTATTATAAAAATTAAGTCAAGTTCAACAATTAAATATAAATCAAATCGTCAAACTGACAAGTCGTGTTTTCTATTTTCTTGGCAGGGAGCCAAACGGATTTTATTTTTTTGAACTGTTCTCGGACGAACAACATAAGTCGCGCACTCAGTGCATCGAGACAGTTGTTGAGGAACCACACCCGTGGACAGTCGTTTTGCAACCACACCTGATGACAGTCAGCATCGCAAGGACCTCAAGTCGGCATCGCAAGGACTCGCAATCAGCATCGCAAGGACTCGTAGTCAGCATCGCAAGGACCTCAAGTCTTCATCGCAAGGACCTCAAGTCGGCATCGCAAGGACTCGTAGTCTACGTCTCAGTCGACGCCTCAGTCGACGTCTCAGTCAACGCCGCAGTCAACGTCTCAGTCGACGCCTCACTCGATGCCGCAGTCCACGTCGCAGTCAACGTCGCAGTCGACGACACATCTACGCCGCCGCGTCGTAAATCCACAACATCAGCTGCAGCATCGTGGAGGCTTGAATCGGCTAAGGAACATAAGAAACGTCGTTTCTTTCAAGCGTAACTACATAGTTACAAAGCCCTGTCGGTCTGTTTGGTTTATACTCCACGATAGTGGACAGTCGGTCTATGGGTTTATACTCCGCAGCTATCTATATTTAAAGCGTGTCGGTCTGTTGGGTTTATACTCCGCGACAGTTGACAGTCGGTCTGTGGGTTTATACTCCGCGGCTATCTATATTTTAAGCCCTGTGGGTCTGTTGGGTTTATACTCCGCGACAGTGAACAGTCGGTCTGTGGGTTTATACTCCGCGGCTATCTATATTTAAAGCGTGTCGGTCTGTTGGGTTTATACTCCGCGACAGTTGACAGTCGGTCTGTGGGTTTATACTCCGCGGCTATCTATATTTTAAGCCCTGTCGGTCGGTTGGGTTTATACTCCGCGACAGTGGACTGTCGGTCTGTGAGTTTAGACTCCGCGGCTATCTATATTTTAAGCCCTGTCGGTCGGTTGGGTTTATACTCCACGATAGTGGACAGTCGGTCTGTGGGTGTATACTCCGCGGCTATCTATATTTAAAGCCCTGTCGGTCTGTTGGGTTTATACTCCGCGACAGTGGACAGTCGGTCTGTGGGTTTATACTCCGCGGCTATCTATATTTAAAGGCCTGTCGGTCTATTGGGTTTATACTTCGCGACAGTGGACAGTCGGTCTATGGGTTTATACTACGCGGCTATCTATATTTAAAGCGTGTCGGTCTGTTGGGTTTATACTCCGCGACAGTGGACTGTCGGTCTGTGAGTTTATACTCCGCGGCTATCTATATTTTAAGCCCTGTCGGTCTGTTGGGCTTATACTCCGCGACAGTGGACAGTCGGTCTGTGGGTTTGTACTCCGCGGCTATCTATATTTAAAGCGTGTCGGTCTGTTGGGTTTATACTCCGCGACAGTTGACAGTCGGTCTGTGGGTTTATACTCAGCGGCTATCTACATTTTAAGCCCTGTCGGTCGGTTGGGTTTATACTCCGCGACAGTGGACAGTCGGTCTGTGGGTTTATACTCCGCGGCTATCTATATTTTAAGCCCTGTCGGTCTGTTGGGTTTATACTCCGCGACAGTGAACAGTCGGTCTGTGGGTTTATACTCCGCGGCTGTCTATATTTAAAGCCCTATCGGTCTGTTGGTTTTATACTCCGCGACAGTGGACAGTCGGTCTGTGGGTTTATACTCCGCGGCTACCTATATTTAAAGCCTTGTCGGCCTGTTGGGTTCATACTCCGCGAAAGTGGGCACACGCTAATCAAAGTCTCTTTTCAGCACAGATTTGTAAGATAACAAATTAATCGACATGCAACTTATTCAAAACCTCTGCTCTTAATCATAAACTCTGTTTCAGCCTAACGATTGTAAACTTGTTAAATATACACTTATCTTAGCCAAAACGTATCTCTAAGCATATTTCAAACTATTGTAACTACGTTCAAGATTTATTAAATAAAGTTATTAGTATCGAAATCGGTTTATTGCGTTCAAATCAATAAATAACTGGACGAGACCTTGGACTGGATTGAGTGATATCCAGGCCAGAGAGGGAAAGCATCGTTACAGTGGCGCCCGAACAGGGACCCTAATACACCGAACATTTAACAGCTTTCGAACAACGAATTTAACAAGAATCTAATAAAATGTCGAAGCGTTCATGGATATACATACTGCGAAAAGACGAACTGATCGAATACGCCAAGTAGTTCGAATTAGACGAAACAGGAAACGCCGATGAACTAAGAAAGCAGTTCGTCGCTTTCGTAATAGCAGCTGAAAAGTATCCCGTGGTACACGCGCGCTTGCTGGAGTTAGAGGCAGCGCACACCGCGGCCCGAGGGCCATCACCGACATGCCAGCAACGATCAGAAGATGATCGGAACACGATGCAGACTAGAGCAGCTTCACCTAACCTAAGTGAAAAAGAATTTCACATATCGATACCCACAGCTAGCGAACACATCCTCGCTGAAACCAGGCGGAATGCGATATACACGAGACCACGGGAAATGACGATGGACCCAGCAAGCATCATAGACAAAGTTCGAAAATGGAACGTCCGATACGACGGTCGCAAGGACCCGTTACTTTTTATTGAAAGGGTCGAAGAATTGACAGGAGTTTACCGGTTACACATAGACAATTTACCGCAGCTGATGACTGCGCGATCGTGCACTCACATGGCTAAGAAATAATCACCACCAGAGACGCTGCCGAAATCCGCAACGGTTGTTTTGTTGGAAACGTGCCGAAAACTAGGAGTTCGAAGCATCGATTGCTGCTATCATCGTCCCAGTGGAAGGCAGGAAAACCACCAGAGAAACGACGCGCGCCCGCCAGATGCGAGACTCGGCGGGACTAGGGCAGACATCCTCTCGGAAAAATTAGAAGTGTTGGCCAACTGATAGCAAAGATCATGGTTGAAGGACGAAGGGTGGATGGAACAGTGGACACTGGAGCAACACGCAGCTTTGTTAGCACTCGAATGGAGCAGTCCCTCGGAATAGACCGAAAACCGCTCACGACTCCGCGATACATACGAATGGCCCTGATGGTTCACAGGGAACAGTGACGCATTATCTTGACACGCTACTCAGTTTAGGGCAGGACACGATTCGTACCATGTTGCTTATCCTTCCAGGTGCAATGGACGACTTACTCCTGGGAATGGATTTCCTTGCGAACGTTGGAGCCAGCTTGACCTGCGGACCGGAGCGTTCACTTTGAACTTTCGAGATGACTCAACCAACATGCTCATGGACCGAAAGACGACTACAAGAAATCAGAGAGAAGCCGGAACAATTTCCCGACTACAGAATAGAGGGAGGTCAGCTGTACAGACACATCCAAAGTCAACTTGGCAACGATGACAACGCACCGTGTAAACTCTGCATTCCTACATACCTGAGCGCACGCGTTCTTCACGAGAATCACGACACCCCGACTGCAGATCACCTAGGAATCCGAAAAACAACAGCACGAATTATGAATCGCTACTATTGGCCAGGTATGATGCGCGATATTAGCCTCTACGTCCGCCGTTGCGACTCATGCCAGCGGTATGAAACACAACATCGACAGCAAACAGGTAATATGTTGACGCAGCTAGCAGAGGAGCCCTGGGCAATCGTGTGTGCCGATTTCATCGGTCCACTGCCACGCTCCATACATGGAAATACTTATTAATCTTCTTCGACAAGTTCACGAAATGGACTGAAATAATACCACTTCGGAAAGCCACTGGCGATAACTTACTAAAAGGATTTCAAAAGCGGATTCTAGCGAGATTTGGCGTGCCTAAAGTTTTCGTCACCGACAACGGAAAGCAGTTTAAAAGTAAACATTTCAAAGATCTTCTTGAAGACATTGGAGTCAAACACCAGTTTACCGCGCCTTATACACCACAAGAAAATCCCACGGAACGCGTCAACAAGACAGTGAAGACTATGATCGCACAGCTAACGGCCGGAGAACTGCGCAAATGGGACGAAAGCCTACCAGAGGTAGTGCTCGCTAGAAACTCTTGCAGGTCAGAGACGACGGGCTTCAGCCCGGCATTCCTGGTTCAAGGACGGGAACCGCGACTGCCAGCAACGCTATTTGATAAGGAGACACAAGGAACTGGACAACCGGAACAGAGCGCCAATAGGAGAGCAAAACAACTAAGAGAAGTCTTCAAAATTGTGCGAGGCAGACAGGCACAAGCAACAGCTGACCAAGCCAGATACTATAATCTGCGGCATCGATAGTGGTCACCCAAGATTGGAGAATTGCTGTTAGCCAAACAACACAATTTATCGAAAGGAATATATTACTTCGCTGCAAAACTCGCACCCAAGTACAAAGGACCCTTCAGAGTAATATTATTTATATCACCGGTCATCGCAAGGATAAAAGATTTAAAACTTGCCAAAATGCACACGGTTCACGTTAGCGAGTTAAAACCGTATGTCACCGTCGATACAAGTGGGCGACACCACAGCAGTAATTACAAACACTCAAAGAAAATACATGCCTGCGGGAGCAACAACAACGATTGTCATGAATGGCATAACAAACATTTAATTGCATGTTGTCATTCAAAATTTCTAGATTACTCGTTTCTTTCAGATATTATATCACCGCCGTTAATCAAGCTAAGATTTTATTAGTTATAATGGCTCAGTACAATTGCAAATCAATTCCGAGGAAATGCAGACAACTCAGATACCTCAGCGATTAGTGACGAACGAGAGCAAACAAATCAGCAGAACCAAGCAACAGATTCCAGCGCGCCGTAATATATTCAGAGGAATCGCCGCCGCCTGCAGAAGACGCCGATTTCCTACAGGGGTAATGCACAACGCTTTACAAGAGGAAAAAATTATGAAACAACACGAGCCTGAAGAGACGTAATCGGAAACGACGTCAAATCAATGTCAAAACTCGACCAAAGGATCGGAACGGAATCTTGCCCCCTCACCGTACGCGACCATGAAAATTTAACCACCCAAACGAAACGGTGTTAATGCATACCTTAAAACAAATAAAAGCAATGGAAAGGAAAAAAATTACTATAAAAACTGAAGCGAATATTTGCGACGGAAATGCAAAAGCCGAGGAGGAAAGGTAAAGAGATAAGGCGTGTGTGTGTTGGATTGCGATGACGTTTAGCGAAGGAAGCTATGAGAAAACAGTCAGGAACCGTTATGACGCCTTGAAGTTCGATACACGAAGACATTAGAAGACTCCGAGTGACCGCAGAGCGTTCACTCATACGCGAATCATCAGTCGAAACGGTCGTCCGCACAAGTAAGTGAAAAAAAAACATGTCTTTCTCAGCGCCTCGTTCGAAGCCAAAGTCGAAGTCGACGTCACCGTCGCCACCGCCGTCAGTGAGTGACACCACCAGCTTACAGCGTGATCGTGCTGTCGAGTGACGAAGAAGGGGAGCATCACCGACCCCTCCTCACACACCAAGGATTGCGAATTTACCGCGACGATTACGAGAGGATATCGGCAGGCCGGTTTTTGAACGACACACTCATCGACTTTTACTTACCGTTGATGCTCAGTCGCAGATCGACTGAGCTGTGCAAGAAAACGCACGTATTCAGCACCCACTTCTTCTCGCAGTTGAAGAACTGCTACAACTCAGAAAATGGGCGCAAGCGAATGCGAGCATGGACGCGCGGCGTCGACGTAGCGTCAAAGGCGTTGATAGTGGTGCCAATCACTGAAGATTGCCACTGGTTTCTAGCAATCATTCGTTGATACAACACACCGAAGGGGCGAAAGGACATCCTTCTATTCGACTCTCTGCAGCGACACGATAAGGCACACGTCCCACAACTATTGCGCGCATATCTGGCGGACGTGTTGCATACGACCGTTACGGCAGAGACGCTGCCAGCATTTAGCGTACAAGTTCCTCAACAGCGGAACTCGACGGACTGTGGCGCATTCCTGCTCCACTTCGCTAGCTGTTTCCTACGAAGGCCGACACTACCCTACCATAGAAGGGATTTCAGCCGATGGTTTCCACCAAACGATGCTGAAGACAAACGTCGCAACCTGGCCTGGGCAGTTCAGTTGCTGTTACCAAAGGATGATCAGGCAGAAGCTGCCTAAACTTTACCTGCCACAAGAAAAAATGGTGCTGACAGCTATGCCGCCAATAGTGGAGATATCGGCGAGAAGAATCAAAGAGCAGGAAGTCACCGCATACCCTGACAACAACGAATGCAACAGCAGCAGCAGCAGCAGCAACAGCAGCACCAGCGAAGAGAGCGACAACGACGCTAAGGGAGAGTTGGCTCCCGCCAGAGCAAAGAACATCGAACAGCCACGCCCAGTAACGCCGCACACGCCAACCAAGAGACCCACGGCCGTTATTCACTCTCACCGCCGGACGCCAGGAGGAGGGAACAGACTGGACCAGAAGCCGCAGTCCCAAAGACGCCCGGACGAGAGTTTCTGGAGGAGTTGACAGCATGGCTTCCGGCTTCACCTACTGGCACCGCGATGAGCTTGGACACCGACTGGGCACCTACAAGCGAATGTGAAATACCGCTCGACGATGCACAACGACACGCCGCCGAACAACTAGCGATTCCCGAATGGCTGAAGGAGCAAGTCAAGGATGCTGAACGCCTCCGGAAGGCCGGAAAGAGAGTACGGCTGATGCGGACAGTAGGTGAGAAACGCATCAAGATTACCATCTCACGGACCGGCGTTATAAACTTCGAAACCATGACATCACCATGAGCGCAACCTAACGGACGTGTTATTTTCATTCATGTAAGAAAATATTTTGAACGCAGTAAATTAAACTATACTCAAATAAAGATAAGAAACAAAAAAAAAAGAAGGGAAACAAGAATACAACAAAATTTGAACAGAAATGTACATAACAAAACAAATATGTATGTCTGAAATGTAGAGTAACACAAATGAAACTTTAAGTCAGCAAGTTAAGAAACAAAAATATTAGAGTAAACATCATAGTAAAGGAAAAAGTTATATTATATTAGCGTAAAGGTTTAAACAAAAACAGTAATCAAATTCCAATTAATAGAAATGAAAAATGAATTTAAAAAAGCCAATAGTAAAACAAGCAATATTACAGTAAGGATTTAAATATTAGAGTAAACATTATAGTTTAAGGAAAAAAGAAACCAATGTAACCAAATTCGAATTTATAGAAATGAAAAGTGAATTTAAAAGCTAATGGCAAACCAACATATATATTAGAGTAAAGAAATCAATATTAGATTAAATGTAAGAGTGTAAGACAAACAAAATGAAAATGTCATAAAATTTGAATTAACAGAGATGAAAAATGAATTTAAAAGCCAATAGGAAAACAAAGATGAAGTAAACCAAGTAAAGCTAAGAACAGACACAGCGTTAGATTAGGAGAATTTTTGAGTAATTAAAATGAAACCTTAATGAATTGATTAAATAGACAAAAACCAAAAGCGATTAAACCTACAAGCGAAAAAAAAGATATCATAACACAAAGATGTAACAAGTACGAAGGAGAAACAAAAAACATGTAAAAGTTATATAAGAGAAAAGTAAAAATTTAAGAATAAAACTGATAAAATTGGAAGCAAACAAAGCATTTTAATGAGCGAAGAATCTATGCCGGCGCAGACAATCAGCCCAAACCTGGTTAAGGCCACGAAACACCGCAGCATTCATCACAACAGTCCTCCGCCAGCCTCCCCCCCCCCCCCCCCCACGAAACAAAAGGACAATGTAACGATAAATTTTACTGATAAAATTTAACGTTCTTACACAGACGTGAACTCAGTATCAAAGTCAAGGACAAAGCACAGAAAACTCGTTTTCGCAAAGTAAATAGAGAAAACTAGTCAAACGAGTTTGCTGAATAGCTCGTAAACACTGGAAGCGACGAACATGTCGCATCACTTCCAGCAAACAAGTCCGAAGTTCGGAGAAAGCTTTAAAACTCATCACAGAACGAGGAGCAGAGTATAAAAGAGCACGCACACAGTGTATCGAGACAGTTGTGGAGGAACCACACCCGTGGACAGTCGTTTTGCAACTACACCTGAAGACAGTCAGCATCGCAAGGACTCGCAGTCAGCATCGCAAGGACCCCAAGTCGGCATCGCGAGGACTCGTAGTCAGCATCGCAAGGACCTCAAGTCGGCATCGCAAGGACTCGTAGTCAGCATCGCAAGCACTGAGGTCAAGTCGGTATCGCAAGGACTCGTAGTCAACGTCTCAGTCGACGTCGCAGTCAACGTCTCAGTAGACGCCTCAGTCGACGTCTCAGTCGACGCCGCAGCCAACGTCTGAGTCGACGCCGCAGTCAATGTCTCAGTCGACGCCGCAGTCAACGTCGCAGTCGACGACACATCTACGCCGCCGCGTCGTAAATGTACAATATCAGCTACAGCATCGTGGAGGCTTGAATCGAGTAAGAAACATAAGAAACGTCTTTCCTTTCAAGCGTAACTACATAGTTACGAAGCCCTGTCGGTCTGTTGGGTTTATACTCCACGATAGTGGACAGTCGGTCTGTGGGTTTATACTCCGCGGCTATCTATATTTAAAGCCCTGTCGGTCTGTTGGGTTTATACTCCGCGACAGTGGACAGTCGGTCTGTGGGTTTATACTCCGCGGCTATCTATATTTAAAGCGTGTCGGTCTGTTGGGTTTATACTCCGCGACAGTTGACAGTCGGTCTGTGGGTTTATACTCCGCGGCTATCTATATTTTAAGCCCTGTGGGTCTGTTGGGTTTATACTCCGCGACAGTGGACAGTCGGTCTGTGGGTTTATACTCCGCGGCTATCTATATTTAAAGCGTGTCGGTCTGTTGGGTTTATACTCCGCGACAGTTGACAGTCGGTCTGTGGGTTTATACTCCGCGGCTATCTATATTTTAAGCCCTGTCGGTCTGTTGGGTTTATACTCCGCGACAGTGGACAGTCGGTCTGTGGGTTTATACTCCGCGGCTGTCTATATTTAAAGCCCTATCGGTCTGTTGGTTTTATACTCCGCGACAGTGGACAGTCGGTCTGTGGGTTTATACTCCGCGGCTACCTATATTTAAAGCCCTGTCGGCCTGTTGGGTTCATACTCCGCGACAGTGGGCACACACTAATCAAAGTCTCTTTTCAGCACAGATTTGTAAGATAACAAAATAATCGACATGCAACTTAATCAAAGCCTCTGCTCTTAATCATAAACTCTGTTTCAGCCTAATGATCATAAACTCTGTTTCAGGCTCTTAATCATAAACTCTGCTTCAGCCTAACGATTGTAAACTTGTTAAATATACACTTATATTAGCCAAAACGTATCTCTAAGCATATTTCAAACTATTGTAACTACTGTCAAGATTAATTAAATAAAGTTGTTAGTATCGAAATCGGTGTATTGCGTTCAAATCAATAAATAACTGGACGAGACCTTGGACTGGACTGAGTGATATCCAGGCGAGAGAGGGAAAGCATCGTTACAGTATTTCTAAATACTTGTGTCTTGATTTGAAGTTAAACCCATGGTGTTAAAAATTAAACTGTCAACCAATATATCTTCTGGTATTAAATTTAAATTACGACGCTGGCGAAAATAAGTAAGGAATTGGAATTTTCTACGGTTTTTTTTTTCATTAATTAAAGTCTTTCAACGCTTACACTGTTATGTTTTCCTGTGAATCGATTTTAAGCACTAATCAATATACAATTTGTTTAATTTTGGTTATTTTTATTTTTCACAGATTACTTCAAATTCTCTTTTTGATTTTTCTCTTTCTTTTCTTGCATTAAATTTCACTATTAATTTTTAATATACATTTTTCATTTGCTTATATATTTGAACATATATGTATAATTGAATGTTTCAATATTTGAATAACTGAATTTTTTATTTGAGCAAAGATTTCAGTACTACTACTACTACTACTACGTGCATTAGACGTATATAAAAGCAATTATTTCTACTCTATTGCTTACTAAATAGTAAATACACAATAAATTTTCTACTACATCCAAAACTACAATACGTTCATTAAAAAATATATACATTTATATGTATAAGAGCAAGATTCTTCATACGAAATACAGTGATGTAGAAATGTACACCTCAACGTAGAATTACAATTTTTTTCTCAACGTAGGACTGCGGTTAACTTACATCAGCCCAAGAATTAGTAAAGCTTGCATCTGAATAGCTTCTGCTCTTTTTCCCGCCGATGAGACTTTCCTTTTTCCCGCTGGGAGATGAGTTTCTTTATCCGCTTTTACGGGATTGATATCCGTCTGTTTGAACACCGGCTCTAAATTTAATAAACCGTCAAATTTAGTTCTATGTGGTTGTGTGCAGCCCCCACACAGAAACGCCTTTTAACAATATTAGAAATCTGTACAGTTGTATGCCGCCCCCGTAAAGATTTATTGTTTCTCAAATGTTCAAACAGTTAAACGGTATGCCGACTGCGCCACTTATGTTGTTCGTCCGAGAACAATTCAAAAAAATAAAATTAGTTTGGCTCCCTGCCAAGAAAATTAAAAACGCGACTTGTCAGTTTGATGATTTGATTTATATTAAATTTTGAACTTAACTTAATTTTTATAATACATAGAATATTTGAATAAAACACATGATCAGCATTTCTTAAATAATAACTTTTCGGCTGCTTCGACTCGAACCGGATGTCATCTGATACCAGGCGATGATGTTGTTGTTGTTGTTGTAGCTGATAACGGGAACGTTTCGTGAATGTGTTGTGGGATCACCTGAACCTCTGCGACGTTGTTGTTGTTGCTGCTAGGTGTCTAGTGGCAAGCATGAGTGTGCTTAGTGTGCGGCTCCGTCATAACTCGCGCTCTTTTATACCCTGCTATGGGTTTGTTGAGTTCTGTGTTGAGCTTTAAAGCTTTTGACCCACTTCGAACTTGTTTGATGGAATCGATTTATACGTAAAATTTATTGTTAGACCTATAATAAGCAATTTGACTGTTTTTGTTGGAATATTTTTAATGACAAAATTATAATTGTATGTACATAGTTGTGTGAATTAGTTTCTACTTTGGCTGCAACTATAATAATGAAGCGGTTTTATTAAAGTAGTGTTTTTTGTGCACAAACTTGTTCTCAGTAATAAATATAAATTTATGTTTTACTGAGTACTTACGTGGCATTGATGCATCACACACTTTCCCCAATTCTTCTGTGATCTGCTGCAGCTTTCTCCTGTGCCTCCAGTGGAAGAAGACATGTCATCAATCATAAGCTCAAGAACGTCTTTAGCAAGCAGCTTGACTCTCCAGCTAGTCTAATAGATTTAATCGCGCCTTACGCCTACTACTACCAGGCTTATAGATCCCATACGTCAGGGCGTTGTACAGCTGTAAAAATGTATCCCTTTTATTTTCGCATGTACAAAGTATTCCTCTCAGATCAGCAGATCAGGCATGCTTTCAAAGGGTAAGTTTGCGCATTTCCAAATAGCACTGGTTTTAGTCTGACCGTAAGCCCAGTTGTCATCTGTCTTGCAGGCATATGGCTCACTCAAATTCGCGACATTTAAATTCTGCTCCAGAAATGTTTGCGTTAGTAGTTGCTGAGCTGCCTCGCAACAGTTCAAATTTAATTGAAGTATCTTCATTGTTTGGCTCTGTCCTTGCCGCCCTTTTGTGCTATTCTTGCCTTTTGGTACGATGGGCGCTTGAAGCTTCTAGAGGCGTGACTGACCTCTGTCTTCCCTTCTCTTTGACACACTAAACATCTTGCTTCATTTTTGCATTTTTTGGTAATATGACCTTCTCGTCCGCATTTAAAGCATTGCGTTCGGAAATGTCAAAATGCCAGGCACTTATAGCATCGAGTTGAAACTGCTTGCTCACGTATACGACAGCTGACCCAGCCAATTCTGATTTTTCCTGCTTCTATAAGACTATTGTTCGTTGTTAACCTCACTGAAGCTACCTGGATACGACCAAATCCTTTTCGTAGGCTACGTACGTCCTCCTTTGCGAATCCTTTCAAGCTAAACTTTTTGTAGATCGCAAGGAAAACATTTTCCTTTTCGGTGACCTCGTCTTTGTCTTTGTTATCCAGTACAGTTCTCTCTGATATACCACGAACCTCCGCCTGTTCGCCAAAGCTGTTTCTCGCCAGACTACGTAAGTTGCAGAAGTAGCTTGCCTTTCTGTGTTCCTCGCATTTTCCTCACGGCTCGTCTTAAGTACTCTATGTTGTCATCTGACTTAAGCTTAAGCAGAATGTCCGCATACGTGCGTTCGCCTTTATTTCCGATACCGATAGCATTTCGTTTGGCTCTCTTTACGTGTTTATCTGCCTTCTTGAACTTCCTTCACAACACCTGAGTCCACTCGTCTTTTGAATTCAGTCCTCTTTCCGAATCTGCCGCAGCCTGCACCTCTCTGGCGTAGCTCGTAGTTTCACGCACCTTATGTTCTTCAGATGCAGACAAATCATGCATAGCTATTGATGGCGATAGTAGCGAGGCCGAGCATATTTTGCAAATCATTTAATAAATTGGCAACTCATTCCAAGCTCAAAGCTGAAAAAACAAACTGAAAGATGCTGTCCAGCTGTTCTCCAAGGAAAGAGAGGAGGAGAAGATGAAACTATAAGAAAAAACCGAAGAGCAAAAGGATTGCTTAGAAGACGCCTTTCATCGCAATGAAGCCACGATGCAGCGTCTGCATCAAGTGCTCGAAACGAAGCAGCAGACTGACTGAAGCAGGGAAATTGTGGACCTGGAAGTTGCCATACGTAGTTGAAGTCCCCGGTAACTACGGTTATATTAAAAAAGGGAAAAGAAAAGTCCTTCCATAGCAACTTGCTAAAAATTTATCAAAATAATGCAAAAGAAGAATCATAAGATAAAATAGTTAGTTAAGGATTAAGAAATAAGACTACAACAAACTAGATAAGCGTGGAGTAGTGAAAGTAGTTAAAGATAAGCAAACACAGTATGAGAATACACTATTTTTAATAATTTTAATAACATTACAAATCATTTCAATAAGCTCGCCAATTCTTCTTCCCATTTTCTCAAATTGCGTTAGTTTCTACAATCCGCCACTACTAGAAAACTGTACGGACAGGGGTGAAGAATTTGCTCGTATGGGCATAACCATCACGCTCGATGTTCTCAATGGCGGACGCGCCATACGTCCGCTTTTAGCAAAGGGATTAACAAGATTTGATTGGTCTGACCGGCGGCCATCATTTTCGCTCATTGAGCATGGTGGTGTACCATTCTTCTGTTGTATATCTATTTCATTTGCGTCTTCCTTTCATTGTGTCTAACGTTGTTTTCATTACAACGTTAGTGAAGACAATAACCCACCGAAAGAAAGCACCTCTAGCGGAAACTGTTAACATTAACTTGCGATGATCAAAGCTTCCCCCAGCTTTTGAAAGCTATTTTACAGTTTTGCCTTATGAGGGAGCAGTATGTACGCTATACAATGGTCAATAGAAAAGGTCGGCTAGAACAGGTCAACAAACGACACTATGCTAACCCAAACATCAGAGTGAATATGATGCAATGAAAAGTAGCGCGGGAAAACAATGTGTTGGCACTGTAATTTTTGCTGAAAGACTGCAAGTCTTAAATTGTTCAAACGAAAATTTGTGTCAATCACAAATGCATTGGATATTACTAGCGAATTGAAGTTAAACTTCTCACTAAGCTTCTACGCGCAATTTTTGTCCCAAAATTCCTTATAGAAAGTTGTATTATACACTATAACACACTGCTTTTTTCAGTTGAATTTTTCAATTGAATGAAAATGCGATCACTTACTTCAGCTGCATAACACGCACTCCGTGATCTTGTGTGTTTTCTTCTGTGCGGTCGAACGATCGTCGTCACTGTGGTGGAAACAAATTCAGGCTCTCGGTAATGTCTCTCGTTGCCGTGGTGGAAACCAAATGAGGCTCTCGTTAATGTTTGTCATCGCTGTGGTAAAAACCAAATAAGGTTCTCGGTACTGTCCGTCATCTCCGTGGTGAAAACCAAATCTCTCGTCGGGTGAAACTACTGAATATAACTACGACTTACCTTCTCGACTGCTCACACAACTCATCGATCTACTCTGATCGATATACTCTGTGAATATGGTTTTGCAGACAGGGTTGTATTCACTTTGGAAATTATTCCACGCCCTGTTTATCGTGGCGCGTATTCGAAATTTCATGAAGATATTGTGTTTGGTTGAGTTCATTGCTTTGTTTTTTAATCTCATGTATATATTTAATTTAACTTATTAATAGTTCCTAAAATTATGACTTCATTTCGTAAAACTATAAATGCATTGAAAATTAATTTATAAATTTAAAATAGAAATGTAAACTAGAAATGGCAACTGAAAAATAACTGAATTTAAAATAAAAATGAAAGCTTAATAAGAAAAATACAAAATATAAATGAAAAATTAATCGGAAAAATATAAATGTAAATGAATATAAAAAATCTGATGTGGCCAACACATGACTTCCTTGTATGACGGCAATTGTATGGTTTTATTTCAAGAATGGTTGATATATTTTATTTATATTTTAAAATTGAAGTTTTAAAAATTTGAAATATTTTTACTTCCATAATGAAGAAAATTTAATAGGCTTCTATTAATTTAAATAATTTAAATAGTAGTAAGTAAAAACAAGGAGGTACAAATTAGTTTCCACACAGCTTTAACTACCAATCGTACTAATTTTGATTGTTAGGGTACAACCAATTTTTGTAAAAGATATAGCAGCATAACATTCATTTATCATTATCATTTACGTAATTCGGATAATGCTTCGTGTTCCTTTGGCGAAGAGTCCTATTGGTGCGAACCATCAAAATTGGAGTTACAAAATTGGAGTTACAAAATTGTGCCTTATGTAAGGCCCAAATACAAAATAGTATGTACTTTCTAGGAGTTTTTGTTTTTGAGTAATGTATAAAATTTGAAAAAGAATTTTTGAGAAGTACCCTTTTCGCGCAACTGATTGCATTCAAAAAAGGAGGTGCACAACTAGGTCTTATAAGAGTCTCAAATACCAAATTTCAACTTTCTACGATTCTCCGTTTTTAAGTTATTCAGTATACATAAATACATAGAGCTGTACAGGGGTACAGGCGTACATACGTACATACGTACACACGTCACGACCAAACTAGTCAAAATGGACTCCGCGATGGTCAAAATGTGTGTTACCATCAAAATCACAATATCGAAATTTTTCATGATTACAATACTTTCTTGTATTGACTACGTATACAAGGAAGTAATAAATGAAAACTAAATAAGAAAAATATAATTATAAATGACAAGGAAAATATAAAATATACATAAAACTTAATAAGAAAAATATGTATGTGCAATTAATGAAACTTAATTCTAATAAAAAGCCATCCAGTCTGACATCTTGTGTGGATGTAAACGAGATTTGTAGAACTACTTATTTCCTTACACCTTCCCCTTACTTTGCTGGAGCCAATTCCGTCGTTTGTGGAAATATCGCCGTTTTTTTCGTGGCACCGGATCCAAGCCGCAGCGAGTGCCTCGTTTATTTCCGCTTGGATGCTTTCTTGGAAGGGCCAGCCTTCGAGTTCGACCATCGACTCGTCGGGACGTTGGTTGGCTTTACGGGAGTCTCGGTGGTTGGGCTGCGTCACTGTGATCTTGCGGAACTGCGTCGAGATAGGTTCGAGCCGGGGCTTGTATCGGTATTTTGTTGGGGGGTCGATATGCAATTCAGGTTGCGGTGCACTGGTTTGGGCTTGCCGTGAACCGTGGTGCTTTGTCATCACTGCCCTCACTGCTGCTCTCACTACTATTGCTGTCGCTGCTACTCTTGCTGCTATTTCCACTTTTTCTATAGCTGCTGTTTCGCGGCTGTTCATGGATACATAGGGTAGCTCTAGTCGTTGAGGCAGCCTTACGGTTCAGGTACGTAGTTGTAGATTACAGAAGAGCCGTGCCATTCTTCGGCGTTGGCGATCCATGACGCGTGAGTTGCCCCAGAGGGCGTGCGACTTTCCGCTGGCGTCTTTGGTGTTTGCCATGATGATCTCTAAAATCCGCAGAAGGTATAAAAATTTATCATGTGACTTGCTCCGTTTTTGTGAGTTACTAGATAAGAATTTATATTAAATTTCCACTATGCCAGCTGGCGCGAAAAACCTCGCTGCGTCGAGTTTAAAGCAAGCGGGGGGTTCGAACCAACGTGTTACGCGTGGCAATAGTGCCGTTGTCAATTCAACATGTGCTGGTGCCTGGGCAAGCCCTTCCACCCCCTCTATCCAATCAACTGATCGATCAAGTGAGATTAATATGTCCACACTTACGACGCTGCTTGATCAGCGACTTGCTAAATTGCGAGAGAGTATTATCGAGCATGTTTCAGCGTCTCTCGTGAATGCTGAGGACGGCATCATGGGAAGGCTCGGCGAACTTATCGCAGCTATGTGTAACTTTAAAAGGGAACTGATCTCTCTTGTGGAGCGGCTAAATAATGCAGAGAGCTGTCACAACTATCTCAAAAATGAGATGGTACACTTGGGTGAAAGGCGTCCTCGTCTTAAGAGAGAGGCTATATCTGAAGATGTAATTGTCTCTGGAATTCCGATCTCACAGGAAGAGGATGTCAAAAGTGTTAACAATAAACAAGCCTGCTCCGACTTTTTGCAAAGCTTTTCGCCTCAAAAATAGCAATAACCTGTAATCAGGACCTGTAATCATGAAGCTGCGTTCCAGTCGGTATCGCGTTCGTTTTTTACGTGCAGTCTCGTCTGCAGGCTAAATAAGCGCGCTATTACTCTGAGCGAACTGGACTTTGTTGGTGATGGTAAAATTAATGTGCATGAGAGCATAATTAGAAGTAGTCTTGAGACATGCTCTTTCGTTGAAGCGCCAAAAAAAGCTGTTTGCCCCCTACACTGCTAAAGGTAGAGTCATTGTTAGAAAGGATGTGGATAGTGAGCCTGTTGCTGTGGAGGACATTGAAAGCGTAAATACACTTGCCGTCAACTCCTAATGTTCAGCAGCTGTTATTTGGTTAATTAGGAAAGCTTTATTTTTAATGTTCTTATACATAATCTATTTTCGAATTGTTTATATTATCTTAATTATATATTCATCTGTATTCTTCCTCGAATTGGAAGTAAAAGGAATACACAGTGTACTCTGAACTTTTCTAAACTTAATAATTATTTTTTATTTATTATTATTATTTTTGCCTCTCAAATTAGTTATCACATTACTAGCAGCATGCTCAATTCAATTCAATCAGCTTTTCGACCCAAGCACAGTTGTTCCACGGCTATTCTTAAAATAACTGATGACATTAGAATAGCTTTTGATCAACGGCAAATTACTCTTCTACGCATTTTAGACTTCTCGAAGGCCTTTGATAGTGTTGATCATGTATTTCTGTGTAGCAAGTTAAAAATTAACTTGCTATTTTCATCAAGCGCATCTAATCTTATTAACTCCTTCTTGACTGATAGGTTTCAGAGAGTAAAGGTTGGTAATTCGTGTTCTGAATTTAAGAAGGTAGAGTCGGGTATTTTGGTACTAACTCTCCCAATTCTGCCATATGCTGAGGTTGTTTACTGTAATCTAGACTCAGTTTCCTCTCATAAAGTAAGAATTTTATTCAATAATATGACGAGATTTGTTTGTCGACTAATGCGATTTGACCATCTTGCTGAATGGAGGACATTTCTCATTGGCGGCGATTTCTTCGACTATTTAAAATTCAGGAATTGTCTGGAATGACTGATTAGCTGTATTCCAAATTGCAATTTGGTCATTCAACTCGGTCGCGTACCTGTCGAGAATGCGTTTGCGGAATGCTTTGATTAGAGTCTCGGTTATTGCCTTGCACAGGGGTATTAACTCAGTGCATTTTTAAAATCTGAGTATCAGCACCAGAAGTATTGCGTTACCGTAGTGGTCCGACAAAGTGTGCACAAATCGTGGTCCACGGCATTTCAGGGATCCGAGTAAGCATTACTCCGGGCGGGGCGAGTTGACTGAGCTTGTACCGCTGACAGAAGTCGCAACTCCAAACATATCGGCTGATATCGCGGAACATGCCGGGCCAGTAGTACCAATTTACTACTCGATTAATGGTCTTCCGTATTCCCATATGGCCTGCGCTTGGCGTGTCGTGGTCCTCTTTTATCACCTGTCCTCGTAGGGGTGTTTCTGCGCATAATTTCCATGGCGTAAAGTCTTCATCATGTTCGCTTCGGGGGAAATGCCGGTACAATTGGTCCCCCACGATTGTGTAGTCGAGTTCCTGTAGTACTGCGGCTATTTTACTGTGGTGACAGGCGCATTCCGTTGCGTTCTTTTCCTTGGATGCTCTCATGTCTTTCTTGGTAAACAGTTGTAGTGTATGTCTTGGCTGTCGGAAGAGTGCGTCAGCCATCACGTTACGTTTCCCTCTTCGATATTGTACTGTGAATTGGTATTGTTGGAGCTATAAAGCCCATCGCATAATCCGGCTCGGTGACAATCTGTGAACGCTTATCCCTCAAGATAGGGTCTCATATTGCGTATGCCCTACAGGATGGCCAAGCACTACTACTCGGTGGGCGAGTAATTTTTCTCGGTGTCGTTTAAATGTCTACTCGCGTAAGCGACTACTCGTTCGCCTCTATCGAGGACTTGGGTGAGCAGGGCGCCCAGGTCAAGATCGCTTTCATCGGTTTGTAGGGTAAACATCTGCGTAAAATCTGGGCAAGCTAAAACTGGTTCATTTGTCAATTTCAGTCGGCGGAAAACTTCTTTGAGATTCCTCGTGTATTCTTCTAGGATTCTGTGTATGACTATTATATCGTCGATGCAGGCGAAAGCGAAGGGTTCCATCTCTGGTCCAACGACTCGATCTATTGCTCGTTGAAAAGTGGCTGGTGCGGAATGAATTCCAAAAGGCATAACTCGCCACTGGAACAGACCGCGACAGGGTACTGTGAATGCAGTGTACTTCTTGCTTTCTGTTTCCTTTCATCTTTTATAAAACTTGCGTTGCATAGGCAGTCCAAAAATTGGTTGATCCGTGGCAGCGAGTAAGCGTCGGGTACTGAACGGCTATTAAGTTATCTGTAATCGAGGCAGAGGCGCCACGCCCCTGTTTTCTTTTTTACCAATACAATGGGAGTACTGTATAGGCTGCGCGATGATTCGATACCCCCTTTCTCTAGGAGTTTGCTGACCTCGTCGTCTATTATGGCCTGCAAGCCAGAGTTGCGGGGGATGCATCGCTGTTTTATCTTTTGCGCATCGGTCATCACTATCCTATGCTCAGTGATGTTGGTTATACCCCCCAAGCGCTCGGACTGCTGCAGTTCCGCTTTTAAAAATGAGTCGCTGGGTATGTTTTCCTGGGGTTTTGCTTCTGTGGCTATCAAGCATTTTCGGGCTGCTTTGTGGTCTTGCGATTGACCCAAAGTAAGCGTTCTTCCTCCGCAACTGAGTGATGCTCCAGTCTGTCGTGGAAAATCCATCCCTAAGACCATGTTGTCAGTAGTCGTTGGCATTACCATGAATGTGATTAGAGATTCGAAGTTACCCAATCTCACCGTTGGCACCAGTGCCTGATGGAGAGTCTGCACCGAACCGTTGGCTAGCGTTATATCGGCTTCCATCGTTATGTAGTCGCCGTCGTTACCCATTTCGTCCGCCAGACGGTGGCTGATGAAGCTGGTGGAGGCAACGGCATCGATGGTGGGCAAAATAAGTACTGATCCTACTGCTATATTCGCCTAGATTCGATTGCGTTCGATAAAGTGGTCTGTCGACGTCTTGGACCATCTCCTACGCCGTTTCCCTGTTTCCTGCAACATTGGATGGTTCGAACTCCTCTTGTGCCACAGTCCCAAAAAAATGTAGCGGTGAATTTTGACAACTTCGAGGAAGGTGTACGTCCTGTCTAAACCTACGGCAGGCTGTTCTCTTCTCTGAGCTGATGATTCTCTGCTCCTGGACCACATTTCGCTTCGGAGTTCTACAAACTTTGCGTTGTGCGAAAAGAGATTCTTCTACACAGGCGGGCGTTCCTTCGGGGAGCTAGGTGTCAGTGTCTTGCTATGTATCCCCGCAAGTTCGGTGATACGCCCCTTGATGATGTCATCGTGTTCGACTTCGCGGAGAAATACCACCAGCTGCTTTCTACACTCGCCCACGCTGTGTCCAGGCCGAATTCCTCTGAATACGTGACCAGATCGTCCTCCCGCAACTGGTATACCCATGAAGTACTGTGCGTGTTGTGTGATATAGATGGTAATTAAAGTAGCTACGTGTTAATGTAGCGCCGTTTCTTGCACTTGGTTTACGTATGTTTTCGCAAGTTGTTTTTTGATGCACTTTATGTCTTTTATTCACTTGAGGTAGATTTTGCACCACTCGTTTATTTTTTTTTTTGTATTTACGTTTTAGAATTAGTGCCTACTAACTGCATTTAGTTTCTTACTAGTGCTGCTGCTTAGGATTTTTTTTTATTTGTCGTGTTTTTTATAGTAATTAATTAAAGCACTTTTTTTCCACTGAGTTTTACTGAGGGTTTATTTTTCCTTCTGGAGACTTCTAGTGACAAACATTTCTTGCTACGCTTATGCTCGCCGAATTCCAGGGATCTTCTCACAAACAATTTCTAATTTTGGGAGACTCTGAGAGGGAATAAATCATACTGAATTAAGTTTTCGAGGGTTCGCTGTTTTGTTTCTCACTACTACTACTTCTATTGGGGTGGCGTCTTGTGATGATGTGTGGGTATGAACTCTGGGTGCATGTGTGGGTGTGATCCCGGCGTGTGCGTATGAGAGCGATCCCGGTGTTATTTTTGTTTTTCCGATCCCGATGTTATTTTTTGTTTTGGTGTTCTGAGCAGTCAGGTGTGTAGGACTCTTACTCACTAGAACCACCTCAACTCAATTTCGTCCGCGCACGGAACCACCGGCAATCCATTAAATGCCCGTTGTCTCTTGCTCTCTTCTCGCTTGCTCAACCCTACGCTGCTGTATCATTATCAGTGCCACCATTCGGATCTTTGCTTTCCAGAACTCCTTGTCCTTAAGCATATGGCTGAATATATTCTCCGGCGCAACAGGCACACCTTGCAGTCTCTGCAGGTCATTTCTCAGCGTGTCATACCTGGGGCATTCGAAGAACACATGCATCGCATCTTCTGTTGGCAGCATATCTCCGCAGATATGCCACAATGGCCGCGCCAATAAGAAGTCAGCGGCGAAGTAGCAGAGGGCTACTACTACGATAACCACAATAACGAATTCAAACATTGTTGCTTATCAAAGAGTGGCTTCGTCCAAACCTTGTATTTATACCTACCCTGCAAATTGTCGACGTCGATTGATCGCAGAGCGGTGCCATAACCGCGTTCGTACGGTTTCTCATATTACTCCGGCAGCGGGTAGTTAATCCGCTAGCCGGCGCAACGTAAACATTTGGCGACAACAAGAATGCTAACACAGCATGCTTGTATAGCCTGCAACAATGTTGTTGTTATTGTGGCTTACTTTGTGCTCGGTCGCGCTATGTGGAGCAGAATGTACACTCGTACATAGCCGCAGCACATGCGCATGCTTAGATACGTTAGAGTTATAGACTGTTAATATAGGACGTAGACAAACGTTTGAGCATTAGCTCTTTTTGCCTCCCGACGATATACTTAGCGGTAGTTCCGGCGGACCAACAGACAGGGAGAGGGGTTTTAGCGAGTTTAAGTCTCGCAATCAGGCTTTCGATGCTTTCCTCTCATATAAAAAAAAAAAAAAAAAAACATGCGCATGCTTTTTATTTATGAAAGTTTTTTGAAATAAAAGGCCTCCTGCTTAACTTGATTTAACCAAATTTATTACACTACGATCTTACATCCTAAAACAGCACAACAAGAATACAAGACTCTGAAGCATTATTACCAACATTAACGAATAAAGATAGCATAGTTGGGAAGATAGCATTTTCTCAATACTATTTTACCATATCATACATTTTTCCAACACCCTTCCTTAAACTTAAATTGTTCATATAAAGGTTTATAATATTCTCAAACGATTTTTTTAATATTAATTTCCAATTCACATTATATTAGCTTCAACAATTTTCTGATATTTTCAAATTTAAGTTTACCTAATGATTTAGTAAACATGTCTGCAATATTGTCTTCGGAATTAACCTTCTTAATATCTATAATTTTTTTCATGTAGTTCTCATTTACAAAATGATGGTGTGTTTCGATATACTTAGAATTTCTCGTAAAGTTGCCATATTTAGCTATGGTAACTGCGCCAGAATTATCTTCAAATACATTTATTGGCTTATCAATTTTTATCTTAAAATCATTTAATACATCTTTTATTACTATTAATTTACTCACTGCTTCCGACAGTGCAACGTATTCAGCAGCTGTCGAAGATTTAGTTACACTTCCTTGTTTTCTCGACTTCCAATAAATAGGATTACCATACATTCTTATTACATACCCTGTGGCCGATTTTCTGTCTATTATATCTCCTGCCCAATCTGCATCAACAAAACAATCAAGCACGTCTTCAGTAGTACTCATTTCAAACATTAATTTTAAATTTCTTGTTAAATAAAGATACTTTAAAACTCTCATAGCATACTTAAAATGTGATTGATCATAGCAGTTTTGAAATCTACTTAAGTAATTTACACTATAGCTAATATCTAATCTTGTACCAGAGCTTATATACAAAAGTGCTCCGATTAGATTTCTGTATTTTAAATTATCAGATACTGACTGTGCAGAATTACATTTCAAATTTTGTTCCATTGGTGTAGTATATAATTTAGCATTCTCAATGCTGTACTTTCTCGCTAATGATTCAATATATTCCTTTTGGTCTAAAGTCATAACCTGATTTTGATAATCGTAATCAATATTTATTCCTAAATAGTTCTTGATTTTACCCATATCTTTCATTCGAAATCTTTTTATTAACATACCTTTTATGTAATTTAACATATCCTTGTTTTTACTACAAATAAGAAGATCATCTACGAACAATATCAAGTAAATTGTATCTTCGTTAATATTTACTGAATACAAACAATAATCGTTTTCGCTGCGTTTAAAACCTAAACTTTTCAAATATTTATCAAAGCATTCATACCATAATCTGGGACTCTCTCTCAATCCATATAATGCCTTTTTTAATTTGCAAACTTTACCCGTACCATCTTCATAACCCTGCGGTTGTTTCACATATACCTCTGATACAACATCTCCATTAAGAAAAGCAGTTTCCACGTCCATTTGCATTATAATTAAACGCTTTTGCACACAAAAAGATAAGAATAATTTTAAAGTTTGCATTCTAGCTACAGGTGAATATATGTCTTCTATGATTTCTCTTTGCTAATATCCCCTGACTACGAGCCTAGCTTTAAAGACATTTTCTAATTTTTTTGTGAAAACCCATTTCAAGTCCAATATTCGTTTATTCTCCGGCCTTTTAACTAATGTCCAAGTTTTATTTTTGTTTAAACAGTCTATTTCCTTATTCATTGCAGCTTGCCAATTATTACTGTCACTAGTATTTACTGCTTCGATGTAACTTGCAGGACTATCTGCACTTACATAATTTACATATATACAATATGCATAGTTTTCGTCTGAATATTTAACTGGTTTGTTTATAACCCTATTAGACCTTCTTAATTTAAACTCTTCTTCTTCATTTTCATTTAACTGTTCGTTTTCATTTACCAACTCGTCATTATTTTCAGCCAAATCATTTTCATCTTGTTTTTCTTCTTCTAAAATATAATTTGTGTTACTGTTATCTTTAAAACCTATAAGGTTACAATCTTCTTCGATAATGTCTACGTGTCTGGCAATAACTATTTTATTTTTAATCAATACCCTATAGCCTACCTTCTCATACCCTAAAAGTATACCTAAGTCAGCTTTTCTGTCCCATTTATCTTGTCTTTTAAATTCTGGAGTCCTTACAAAAACTCTACTCCCATATAATTTTAAGTTACTTATATCTGCTTTATCTCCAACCATTATTTCATATGGAGTCTTATTTTCAACTGTATTTGCCAAAGTTCGGTTTTTCAGATAACATGCTGTTTTTACTATTTCAGGCCAAAATGTTTTATGTATTTTTGCTTCTGCTAAAAGACACCTAGCTGTATCCATCACTGATCTATTTTACCTCTCAGCAGTCCCATTTAACTGATGAACATATGGTGGTCATGGTTCAATAACAATACCCTTTTGTTTCACTAGTTTATAAATATTTTGATTTAAATACTCCTTCCCATTGTCGCACCTTAATCTTTTGACCTTCTTTCCGGTCTGATTTTCCACTTGATTTAGGTATTCAACAAAACATTCATATACCTCACTCTTAGACTTAATCGTATACAATTTCGCTATCTTGCTATAATCATCTATGAACGACAAAAAATATTTTTCTCCCATGAAACCTGTAGTATTATGTGCCCCATTCAAATCAGTGTGTATAATTTCCAATATATCTCTTGATTTGTGTCTATTATTTTTGAATGATAAGTTATGCATTTTGTTCTGCACACATGTTCCACATTTCAAGTACTCATTTTCAAATTTGTCCGGAATGCCTTCCACTAATTTGTTCTTACACAAAATGTTAAGATAATTAAAATTTATATGACCTAGCATCCTGTGATATTTTTCTTTTAATGTCATACACTTATTTTCACATACACTTATATAAGTTTCCTTTTTTTTACATTAAATTAAATTGTTACTTTTATTGTAGATTTTAGCTGAGTTACCTACAGAGACAACTTTATGTGCAATAGTAACTCTTCCAAAACTTATCAAATTTCTGTCCATCTCTTTAACATAAAATACATTTACCAATTTTATTTCCACATTTTTTCCAAATACAATAGAATTAATAAAAACGGTTCCTAATCGGGTAGCTCTTAAAATCTTACCATTACCTATTTTCACATCAACTTGAACTTTAAGAATTGTAGACTCTGAATAATAACTGTCATTGTTTATGATGTGATCCGTACATCCACTATCTAATACCTATTCGATACAATTTTCATTATTTGTTTCTTTACTATTACCTGAAGTATTTTTTATCTCCATGCAGAATATATTATGCTCATCACGCTGCCCGTTTTGATGATTTGACCAGCCACCACCACGACCACGTCGATTCATACCTCGTCCCGATTTTCCTCCGCTGAAACCATGCTGTTGCTGTGAATACGTCCGGAACTGCGCGCCTCCTTTGTTTTCCTGCCGTCCACCTCTATCATTCCTCCATGTATTTCCATGAGTTTGTGCTTCAGTACATTCATATTGGAAATGGCCCGGCTTCCCACATCGGTAACAGCTTCTCTCCTTTTTTTTTTCTCTCAATTTTAAAGACATTTGAATTTGCACCACGATTATTGTAATCTCCACTCCCTTGGTAGAGTACTTAATAAGTAGTTTAACTTCTCCTTTTCCGTAACCTGAGCTCCGGCATTCTTTAACTAAATTACTGACTTCTCAAAGTCGCTGAAAAAATCACTAGATTCAGTATAATCCTTCAGTTTTATTCTTCCTAATCTATTTCTTGCGCATATCTGTAGTGCTGTAGATTTTCGACAGTACATTTTATCTAGCTTATTTAATATTTGGTATGCCGTTTCTTCCTCATTAACAAATTCCATTTGCCTGTTTGACAGAGCGCTGTATATATAGTTTACCGCCTTCAAGTCTGCGGCGTTCCACTCGCTTGCTGTATCAGCTTCAACTTTTTCACGTGTACACACCACGTCACATTTTTTTAACCTCAAAAATGTTAGAAGTCTTTTTTTCCACGTGCTGTAGTCTTTTCCTTCGAACACTGGAATTCTTATTTCATCAGCCATTCTTGATTTTTTTAAAATAAAATCAAGATCGTAGAACCTTGGACCTCTGCTACCATGAAACGTTTTTTGAAATAAAAGGCCTCCTGCTTAACTTGATTTAACCAAATTTATTACACTACGATCTTACATCCTAAAACAGCACAACAAGAATACAAGACTCTGAAGCATTATTACCAACATTAACGAATAAAGATAGCATAGTTGGGAAGATAGCATTTTCTCAATACTATTTTACCATATCATACATTTTTCCAACAATTTACTATGCACTTGTCCGTCTGCATGTACGCTTGTCAGCGAACACACAAACACACATGTGCCTGCCACAAACTCAATAGTCGATAAAGAAAGGCAGCTTTATCTGCTAAGGTTAGCACAGATTCAGACCTGCAGCTTTCGAAAGCTCAAGAATAACGACCACTAAACACTGCTAATCGAAGACGAAGAAATAAGTCGTTAAGCGAGATAGCTAGAAGAAGTATAACCTCGTTTGACCCTATCTACAGATAGAGAGCAGTAAGTAGATATAGAATAATGGAACGGGATACAATGAAGGAATTTAAGATAAAATTGAAAATACTTATCGATTTGTGGGTTTGATTAGAATAATTTAGCACTCGCGAGCAATAAATATACTGCTGTACTATAGAACGCGCACTTTTTTCTATTAGATAAACTTTACTACTCTATAATTTATGCGTAAAAAGCAAAAGCGATTTGAAAAAACGTCCGAGTTTTTCCAAAAAAAATTGTCACATTTGTGTGTGCCACGTGATCATGTGCGTGCTCGTATGTGCGGTCGAACGGTCGTCATCACGCTGGTGAAAACCAAGTAAGGATCTTGGTAATGTCTCTCGTCGCCGTGGTGCAAACCAAATAAGGCTCTCGGTAAGGTCTATCGTCACCGTGGTGAAGACCAAATAAGGCTCTCAGTAAGGTCTGACGTCACTGTGGTGAAAACAAAATAAGGCTATCGTCGGGTAACTAACTAATTACCATAACTACAACTTACCTGGTCGACTGCTATCACACAACTCATCGATGTACTCTGAACGCTGCTCTTTTATACTCTGTGAACAGCCGGTTTTGCACACTTTGGAAATTATTCAACACCATTTTTATCGTAGCGCATATTCAAAATTTCATGAAGAGGTTGAGTTCATTGTTTTCTTTTTTTAATTTCATGTATATATTTAATTTAATTTAATAATAGTTCTTCAAACTATGACGTCATTTCCTAAAGCTATAAATTCATTGAAAATTAATACAAATATAAATGTATAATGTATGTATATAAATATAAATGGCAACTGAAAAATAACTGAATATAAAATATAAATGAAAGCTTAATAAGAAATATCTGATGTGGCCAACACATGACTTCCTTGTATGACGGCAATTGTATGGTTTTATTTCAAGAATGGTTGATATATTTTATTTATATTTTAAAATTGAAGTTTTAAAAATTTGAATTAATTTTACTTCCATAATGAAAAAAAATTCCATAGGCTTCTCATAATTTAAATAATTTAAATAGTAGTAAGTAAAAACATGGAGGTACAAATTAGTTTCCACACAGATTTAACTATCAATCGTACCAATTTTGATTTCCCTGTTTAGTTCTGTTAGGGTACAACCAATTTTTGTAAAAGATATAGCAGCATAGCATTCATTTATCATTATCATTTATGTAATTCGGATAATGCATGCTTTGTGTTCCTTTGGCGAAGGGTCCTTTTAGTGCGAACCATCAAAATTGGAGCTACAAAATTGTGCCTTATGTAAGGCCCAAATACAAAATAGTATGTACTTTCTAGGAGTGTTTGTTTTTGAGTAATGTATGAAATTTGAAAAAAAAACTATATGAGATGTGTCCTTTTCGCGCAACCGACTGCATTCAAAAAGGAAGGTGCACAACTAGGTCTTATAAGAGTCTCAAATACCAAATTTCAACTTTCTACGATTCTCCGTTTTTAATTTATTAAGGATACATAAATACATAGAGCTGTACAGGCGTACATACGTACATACGTACATACGTAGACACGCCACGACCAAACTAGTCAAAATGGACCCCGCGATGGTCCATGAACTCCTGATGACCAGAAGGTTACCGTAGGTTAATGGTTATGCGAAATTGAGTATACGTATGAATTTAAATTTTAATTATTTTTAAAACAATAAATTTTGTCCGTCCGAATGAAGATTTACCCAAGGCAAGGTGCGGATTGTCGGAAGATATGGAAGAAATAAGGAAAGGTAGACTTCCGCCAGTTTTGGTATATATACTTTCTTATATACCCGAAGTAAGATCGGTTCCGAATCTTCAAAAATGGAAACCGTCCGGCTTCAAGAGGATGATTAAGTGTAGCGAAGGTGGAGCAGAAGTGTAGCGCCCCGTTTAAATTTCTTAATTCGCGAAGAAATAATATTCAGTTATATATACGATCAGATTGTACATTTGACAAGTGCTATTCGCTTTAAAGAACGAGGGAAAGCAGTGCAGTATGAAGAAAAAGCAGTACGCGCAAACCCTGCAGCAGTAATAATCAGGACCCATAGTGAAGATCAGCGTAAGGACGAAGCAAGGTGTCTGAAGTCCTGCCGGATGTCATAGTCGGTTTCTGAAGTCGCAGAAGCGAATAGAGAACAACGAGACAGCTAAGTGCCCTATATTAAACATAGCATTTTTATTATAATCTGCATATTATTACACAACAATATATATATATAGAAATACTTAATATATATATACTTACTGCCAAGTATGTGTGGTCTACATATTCACTAATGTTTTATGGTGCTATCTGAGCGATGAAAAAGAAGTCGTCAGTGCAATATTATGAAAGAATGAATCCTCTTTATATAAGTGTAGGACCACAACACTGCGACATAGGAAACGACGACGATATTCCTATGAAAAAGTGAAATGAAACACCTCGCAGCCTTTATGTCTATACATGTGTATATATGCTCGTTGTTTTTTCTACACAAATTCCCGTTTGTGGCCATATCAAAATTCAGAAGTTGTGAACATAGACATAAGGCAAGTGTAAATGAATTCTGCTCGCTATGTCATGTTGCTACGTTACATGAACTCCTGATGACCAGAGGGTTACCGTAGGTTAATGGTTATGCGAAATTGGGTATACACATGAATTTAAAATTCAAATTTAAAATTTTGTCCGTCCGAATGAAGATTTACCCAAGGCCACGTTGCGGATTGTAGAAAGATATGGAAGAAATAAGGAAAGGTAAACTTCTCCCAGTTTTGGTATATATACTTACTTATATACCCAAAGTAAGATCGGTTCCGAATCTTCGAAAATGGAAACCGTCCGGCTTCAAGAGGATGATTAAGTGTAGCGAAGGTGGAGCAGAAGTGTAGCGCCCCGTTTACATTTATTAAACCGCGAAGAAATAATATTCAGTTAAAGATTATAGATAATATTATATATATATATATAATCTTATCCGATCAGATTGTATATTTGACAAGTGCTATTCGCTTTAAAGAAGGAGGGAAAGCAGTGCAGTATGAAGAAAAAGCAGTACGCGCAAATCCTGCAGCAGTAATAATCAGGACCCATAGCGACGATCAGCGTAAGGACAAAGCAAGGTGTCTGAAGTTCTGCCGGATGTCATAGTCGGTTTCGGAAGTCGCAGAAGCCACGAGAGAGCTAAGTTCCCTATATTAAACATAGCGATTATTTTTATTATAATCTGCATATTATTACACAACAATATATATATATAGAAATACTTAATATATATATATTTACTGCCAAGTATGTGTGGTCTACATATTCACTAATGTTTTATGGTGCTATCTGAGCGATGAAAAAGAAGTCATCTTAGTCATATACATATATTTGTTATATTTGTGAATAATTTAAAGTTGAAAGCGCATTAAATAGCGCTAGCGGGTCAAGTTCGAGACATACGTTAGCAAAATTTAAAATAAAAGCTGCTAAAAAGAAAGGTTAGAGAGATGTAGAGATTGAATTGTTATTTTATACGTACGAATATGTATTTTATAATTACATTATGTTGTTTAATAAATGATAAATGTCGATAATGATAAATATTTATCGTGGTATACACACGCATATTTGAAGTTAATTATGTTAATCCATATTTGAATGGAATAATTTGTAAATTTCAAATTAAAGTGTACTCCGGACCAAGAATAGAAATCCGATTTCTTCCATTAGAAAGTAGGAAAAGGCCTTAGTTCAAGTGGTCGTTGATAGGGACAGTCCACTTCGGAGAGCTCTCCTAAGCAGAATGCTCAGTCCAGGTTCGTCTAGTAAGTTCACTGGCGGAATTTTCGCTCCACCGTTCAATGATTTGCTTGTCGCGGGAAAGAGATAGAATTGAAAACATTTGATAGGATTAAATAACTGATGCATATACTTTTATACATTGTTACTTGGAAAAATAAAATAAATATACTTACCTGTTAAATTTTGTCATGAACACGACTGAGAAAATATTTTTACGAAGGGGTGTGGAGAAAATGTGTGGGCATAAAAGAAAATCTAAAGCCTGAGATGAAGTTGTATAAGTGTTTCTTGTCGGTTAAAAAAAGGAGTCTTTGGAATTTTAATTAAATTTTATTGTTAACCCTCTGTTCTGGCGATGGGTTAAGACCTTACGCTGAGTAACAGATGAGCTGCCGGAGATTATCGCGCCAAATTAGATATAACGCAACAATAATGGCGCCCAACTAAAAATGAAGCTTCGCTGTTTTTCCTCCACAAGGTGTCCTGGTGAACATGGTGGCTTGTTTAGGCCGAAATCTGGTGGCTTGTAACGGCTAAATTCAATTGCATCAGGGGCAGAAGACCATCGCTCACAAAAAGTTTTTGCAAAAAGGCAAAGGCAAATAAATGTTTGAATTATAAGAGGTGCTGACAGGAGCTTAATGCTTTCTAGCGCTTAAATCTGAGTCGAGTGACCTTGGGCAAACTCTCGTCTTATATGTCAAGTCACACTCGTCAAATAATTATGTACATTCTCCTGAAAGTAAAGAATATTAAAATAAAACAATAAAAGAATACGCAACCAATATCGGATTACAGATATCTTGGGGTGGAATAGTGGCTTCCCGCCAATGGCATTAATAAACTACGCAGCACGCTCCTATTATAATTGTTTTACATTTGGAAAGCTCTTAATTGGATATTTGTGGATGCTTGATAAAACAAAGCAATTCAAAGCTAGGCTCAATATCTGACAATTTCAGTCTTAAATACGGTTCTTCATTTAACCTTTTTTGCATTTACGTTTCAGATAAGTATATGTTGAAAATCCTTTCTCGCATAAATATGTTGTGCAAAATAGAGCACTCTCACAAGATAACTCTTTAAGTTTTTCTTTTTCCAGTATATTTAGAGAAGTTTTTGGAGTTACATTTCCTTGAAATGGATTACGTATACCGTTGTTTGATATGGATATATTGCATCTTGTGAATATATTGCATTACATATACTCCCTTTAATGTTTGCGTCAAGTTTATTTGAATTTTCTGATAAAAACGTGCTGACAGAATCGAAACATCCATACTCATTCATCTGCAGTTTTGCAGGCATTGAATCCAAAAATTGACCATTTCAACATAGCCTCAATTCTATCATGTGCACTGAAAATGCTGATCTCCCAACTATTGAGCTTTTGCGAGCAGGGTGCAAGTTGTAGAGCAGAGCAGAGGCTGCCAAAAATAGAAATAGAAGGGAAAACTACTGCAATGATTTTAAATATAAAGTAGTACATGATACTAGTCACATTGATAAAATATTTTAAATATAAATATATGTTTGTAATAAAAAGAGAATAGTATTTGATTTCTTGAATAAGAGAAATAAATTATAATGTATTAAATTGTTGATATAATTTGAAATTGATGAAATAATTTTGAAAAACAAATAAGGGTGTTCTTGAATTTTTGTTTCTTGTTTTGTTTTTTTTTTCTTTTGATTTTACTGGCGTTTTAAAAAATCCACCATTACAATATTATTTTCCCGAACCCCCTTTGTGAACACTGCGAACCACCGGTTGAGAATCACTGCTGTAGAGTAATTGCGGGAAGATAAGTGCTTCCTGCGAAGTGACAGGCATTCATGGCAAAATCCCCGATTTGTAAAGAGGGTTAACGCTGTAGAAACCGTTGAAATGCCACTGACTGTGAGCCCTGGACAATGGAAATTAGAAGAAGTGGAACCCAGTACTGAAGAGACTGCACAGAAACAAACTCATGCAAACGTAAGCCGACTAATATGTTGAAATTGTTGTCGAGAAGGAAACATGTTTAAGGAGTGTATGCCACGGCAGCTACAAATGTGGCAAGCAGACTATTATAACCCCCCAATGTCCTAAGAAAGAAGTAAGAAGAGAAAGAATTTTTAGTGCTAAGAAGGAAAACCAAACTGTGCTGAAAAAGATAGCAAAAGCCAGGAAAGCGTTTAAAATTGAGAAAATCGTACGAAAGGCGGTAGCTGAAGCAGTAGGTACAGCTGAAAAGGCTGACCCTAGGCCATATGCCAATATTCAGATGAAGTGTAACAGTTGGAAAGCTCTTCTGGATTCAGGAGCTTCGGTAAGCATTTTCTGAAAAGGTTCTAGAAAATTCGTGGAAGAAAGCGGTCTGATACTTAAGCCACATTTTTAGCCATAAAAACTGCTGCTGGATGCGAGCATCGTGTATTAGGTAGTGTAGAAGTCGAAGTAGAATTTAAGGGATCAAAGAACAATATTTCATTTTATATTTTCCCGTATTGAGAACAACAGATATATTTAGGAGTAGATTTCTTTAAGGCTTTTGGGTTAGCAAGAGATATTTTAGAAGTAGGCAACACGCAGTCACGACAGAGAAAATAACATAAAATGAAGGAGCTCATATCTTGTCGAATGAGCAAAAGGAAAAAATAAAGAGAGTCAAAAAACAATTTTTCAGTTACAAAGAACATGGCTTATACCATACGTATTTAGAGAAACACGTTATGAAATTGGTAGAGGGAGCAGGCCCGTCTAAGAGTAGGTATTATCCAGTATCACCACCCATGCAAAAAATTATTTACGATGAGGTTGATCAGATGTTAAAGCTGGGCGTTATCGAAGAAAGTAGTAGCCCATGGAATAAGCACTGACACAAAACACTGCTCTCAGAGCCTCCATACGAAAATCCCAACACTAGGGAAGCCGGTTCAAAGCCAACCAGCGGCAAAGCATTTTCTCCGCTTTTCATTTCATCATAATTTACATATTTTTATTGTTTTGTAATCATGTTCTTTATTTTTTATTAAAACAACTAAATAGAAATAAATTATAAATAAATTAAAACTAAAAGTACAGATTTCGAAGTCACTAGCAAACGACATATAAGCAAGACATTTTATTCGCTCTTGCTTTCTCACGTAGCCAAAGATTCTAATTCACAAGCGAGTTGTTGAAAGTGTTCAAGAGAAGTTTCACTTCCGGCTGCCCTCAATTCCCATACAGTTTAACGGCTACTGTGGTCATGAGACGGAAGCTTTACTTCCTCCCGACCACACTAACGGCGTCCTTGAGGGGAAACTTCCAAACAGGGAGCGAGTTGTTGGTAGTATTCAAGGGAAGTTTTACTTCCGGCTGCCCTCAATTCGAAAGCTAAATCACGCTGCTCGAAGAAGTTGGAAATTCTATCCTTAGCCCAACCGCGTTTGCCCAACGTCCAACGTCGACGGCCAACTTCATACATTTAACGAGGAAAATGAGCTCGTCCAACATATAGCGTCGACGGCCAATTTCATACATACAACCGCGCATGTCCAACGTCCAACCTCCAACGTCAACGGCCGCCGTCATACATACATACAAAGAGGCAACCGCGCTCGGTTAACGTCCAACGTCAACGGCCGACGTCCTACATTTAACGAGACAACCACGTTCGTCCAACGTTAAGCGTCAACGGCCGACGCCAAACATTCAACGAGGCAACCGCACTCGTCCAACGTTAACGACCGACTTCATACATTTAACGAGGCAACCGCGCTCGTTCAACGTCGACGGTCTAGATCATACATTTAACGAGGCAACCGCACATGCCCAACGTCAACGGTCAACTTCATATATTTAACGAGGCAACCGCGCTCGTCCAACGTCAACGGCCGACGTCATACATTTAACGAGGCAACCGCGCTCGTCCAACGTCCAACGTCAACGGCCGACGCCAAACATTCAACGAGGTAACAGCGCTCGTCCAACGTCCTACGTCGACGGTCGATTTCATACATTTAACGGGGCAACCATGCTCGTCCAACGTCATCGGTCGACTTCATACATTTAACAAGGCAACCGCGCTCGTCCAACGTACAACGTCAACCTCGAACGCCAACACCAAATATTGAACGAGTCCCAGAAAACGAAACACAGTAATTCGAACCTCCGAGCTACCAGTGCAAAACAAGCAAGTCCAGCGGGACGAGAACAAGAACAGCCCTCAACCCGTGAAGAAGAACAACTTTTCTTCGACGTACCCCGGTGTCTCTATCAAATACTCACGTTATCGACAAGGTAATGAAATCGTCAACGAGGTTCGATGGCACCAGAGACCCCTTAGAATTCATCGAGCGTATAAAAGATCTAGCGGAGGTGTACGATATTAACAAACCCCAACTGGCGAAAACCATGCCGGACTTACTAAAGGGAAAGGCGCTAACCTGGTTCAGATATACTAATAAACATTGGAGAAAGTGACGCCTGTTTAAGGTAGACTTTCTGAAATTCTTCCTACCCACACGATTTTTTTAAAGCTGGAAGACGAAATTAGGAGACGTGTCTAAAAACCCAACGAGAGATTTAAGGACTTCGTAATTGCACTCCAAAATTTAATGCGACATGAGGATTACGCGAAAGAACAAAAGCTTGAGCGAATCTTTAGAAACACTTTGGTGGGGTATCAACTGTACATCAAAAGAAGAACTTAAACGACATGGCAGAGTTTACGGCCTTGGCAGAAGATTATGAATTTTTACGAAACGAAGAGTTAACTCCGGGAAAGCTATAGCCTAAGAAAGTAGCCATGAAGTTCCGAGCTACGCAGGTGATAGACGTTATTGCTAACCTTAGCCAAGCTTGTCGCTACTGTGGTCAACAAGGCTATATTAAAAGGAGCTTCAGAACCCCTGCCATCCTTTTCTGTTGGTCTTATGGTACGTGGCTTTGGGAGTTCGTCTGGCCAACGCATTAACGAACCCTATTGCACCACCATTACCGCACATCAGATAGTTAAATATTAACGTCCCATAAAGCAGAGGTATTTTCAAAAAAATCCTGCAATGCAAAAACTAATTAATGAACACAGCACCGGCTACATTTCAACGCCTCCTTGATCAAGTCATAGGACCGGAATTAGAACCATATCTAGACTTCGCTTATTTGGACGACATCGCGGTGATACGGGAAACAATAGCACAACACAGGGAGACCCTGCGTGAGGTCTTCAAGCGGCAAGTTCTTCAAAGAGAAATTTTGGTTCCTTAATCACTTAGTTACGGCTAAGGGAATCCAAACCGACCCAGAAAAGATTGCGGCGATCAAAGAATTGCAACCAAGCGCGACTTTACGGGAGCTACGCCAATGCCTCAGAATTATATCGTGGTACCGTCGGTTCGTAGCAGAATTCTCATCAATAGTACAACCAATGACCATGTTCTATAAAAATGGATCCGTGCGGATTGGATGGTTTAATTATATACACAATCACCACGATATTAAAAATTACATAAATTGTCTACAAAGTAAGTGTATTCGTGAAAATAAAAGTTAAGCACACTACTAAAAAAGTAAATAATAAATAAGTAGGCCTACAAGCTAAAGCAGCGAGTACGATGGTGGGTTCGGCCAGTCATCCTGACTCGTGAATCGCTTGGATTTTACGAAGCTTGCACCAAGCAACTCCAGCTAACGGAGAGAGAAAACTTTTTTAAACCTACCAGAATGAATCCAAAAAATTTCAAGGCACTACTGAAGCTGTTACGGAATATGCTATCACGATTTTCTAAGAGGAAACCTTGTAAAGACGAAGTAAGGCAGGCCAATTTCGCCATACAAGTGATTTACATTATTATTTTATTTTAAGTTATTAAAGCACTTGGTCTTTGACTGCTGAACGCGACGGACGTGCGATCTCTCGGACTTATAATACACAGACGACACAGGCAGGTAAATCCAAGTAGACCTTTAGTGAAACAGACTTCTGCAACTGAAGTGAACAAGAAGCAGAGATTTGTGCCGCGGAATAAATAAATATATATAAATACGTAGCGTCGACTAGATTGGCAACTCTTGGTTTGGTACCCTTTTGTCAAACGTAGTAGCCCGCTGTGGTTTGGTACCCAGTGGATCGGCGACGTATATCCATATATATATATACATCGATCATTTGGACGAGCGCTCGAACTTACATCAGTTATCACAGTTTTGTGCCGCGTAATTTATATATCGGCTCGGCAATATATACATCCGTCAGCTTATCGCCTAACGTAATGTCAAGTACTTCCTGCCTCGTTCTAGTGATAAATGTTGGTTTATTTCCCACATTATGAATAATTAAATTTTCTATTAAAATATATTCTAACAGGTACTCACCCCTTGCATTGTTGTTAGTGCTTCCCCATTCTTCGTTGTGCGCATTACTTTCGCATCCCAATAGCAATGGTATGGTCTTTCGGCAACAATGTTCCACCAGTCTGACTACGGTATCGGTAGGTACCGTAAGCAATGACAACGTCTTTTACTCCTCTCCCAATTCTGAAACACCAACGTAATTAATATTTTTCCTCAGCAGTATACCCGTACGTGGGACTTTGTTACGATTGTCGTATATCACCTGCGTGTCGTTGCTTGAGAGTCCCAATATCTTCCCTTTATAGGCCCAGGGCTCCTGTAGTAACACCATGTCAAGTTGTTCCTTGACCATTACCCTCACGATATTAGCCGAAGCAGCTCTCGCATTGTGAAGATTCAGCTGGCAATGTTGGTGCATAGGGATGGTCGACCGCTGTCAGAGTAGAGTCACTATCCTCTAACAGGGCCACCTCCGTCTGAGCAGAGTTCCTGTCTTCCAACAGAGTTTCCTCTGACAATCTGTCAATTTCCATTGCGGTGAGGTGACGATGAATGACCTCACTTTTATGAGGTTGGAGATCGACCTCCGCCACAACTTGGCTTTCCGCCACTTCAATTGCCAGCTGGGAAGCGACATCCGCTGGTATTTCTGCCTTATTGGCCCCAGCAGGTGTATCCGCTTCACCTCGCTTTGCTTCCCTGTACCTGATGGTGCAGTCGTTTGCTCTGATGGCTTTAACAGATATCCATGAAAATGGTCATTAGTTTCCTATGACCTTCATCTTTTGATTTGAAGACCTCCAAAGCTTAGTCTGGAGGCCCTCATTTTTCGTTACAAGCAGCTGCAACAGCGATGCGGTATCATTTCCCGCCGCCTTAGGAAGAAACGCTGTTGCCATATGTATGCATGGTATTTCATCCCCCATGCATGTAGTCAACTCGACTTCCTTCCAGCCAGGCAACATAGGTATTGTGGCTTGAAGCAACCCCCTCTCGCCCTCTCCCGAGCAGTCGACCAGTATAAATCCTGGTCGAAAGTGTATACCGTCGAATTGGCTTTTGGTCCTCCAACCCTTGACCATTTCGGACACAAGCGCCCCCTCGATCATCCCAAGTTACTCACGAGTGAGTATTACCTCAGGAAGCGACTTTGGGAATATCTCCATTCTGATACACTTGATGGCCCCAGCATAAGATATACCGGTTCTCTTAGCTGGCGGTATAACGGGAGCTTTCTTAGCGCTGACCTTCTGTCGTTTGACCTCAACCCCAACAGGAGGGGAGATTTCCGAAGGTCCTTTTTTTGGGTCGCAGGACCACTGTTAGGTCTGCCTTTGACCTTCTCCACTGCCCCATCGTGGGACATGACTACGTTCCTGTGTTTAATATACCAATTACATCCTGCCCCACTGAGACCTGTTAACTTCCTTACGGTCGCAGTTTCCTTACGTTCGTTGCCGAACGTAAGTTTTATCCCTAAAGGAGTACTTTTGTCACGTAGAGAAGTAGTTTTCCTCCCTAGGTGCCTTTTTCCTACCTTCCTACTCCATGAGGTAGACGGTATTACCACCTGGCTGCGAACCATACATAGGTACGGGTCGCATAACACCTTGCTTTAGGGGGGGAATTTTATCGACTGCCACTTCTACATTCGTAGTATTCTGTATAAGCAGTGGCACCTTGAGCAGGATGTGGTTTCACACCACGTACTACGGTCTTGATGAGTTAGAGGCTAGTGGTCCCTTGCGGCTAGTGGTCCCTTGCAGAGTGAAGAACAAAAGCGGTTATATTTTTAATTGTATTTAATGATAATTCATGATTAATTATATGATTATTTGCTTGATTCGCATTTCTCTATAACTTCATTAATGAATTCATTTTACATAAATGTCTTGCTATTTTTAGAAAAATGGCCAATAAAAGAAGTTGTTAAGACAACTGACTAATAATTTCAATTTTTGTGCAATATAAGATGAAATTAATGATTACCAAAATAGTTTAATCTACGAGTAACACCTCTCAATCATTGTTCTCATAAATAATGGTGGCAAGCTGGCTTGCTCCATTTCTTCCGCCAACCTCTGCCGTGTGTGTCCGACCTCTGCCAACCACCCGATTTATCATGTTATTAATTCTGTCGGAAGCTGCATATAAAAATTTTTTTAAATTCATCGTTTTCCTAAAGCGCCAATCAACATTGTTGTTATACGACATGTAAAGGAAACCAATTGAACCTTACTTTTTTTGTTTCAGTATCTTGCGACGTTGAGAGTCCGTGCTTGGCGTTGGTTCTGGTAACACCGGCGCCAGTGGCAATGATTAAGGAAAAGCAAAAAGCAAAGGCGTCGTGACGACTGCGACGATTACCTAGCTTGTGGTGACGGTTCTGCAAAAGAAACCATTGGTTCCATTGCTGGTGGCACCATCGGAAGAGGACCATAATCCATTGAACCATTCTGAAGCAGTTGTTGAGAAGCGGTTGGCTGCGGAATGTTACCGATTGTACTGAAAAAACTTGATTTCATGAACACACAAATTCAATATGTAATTAATCTAAATCATCTCCTATAGAACTTGCAGCCATTCAGAAACGCCATGACTTCGGCGTACCTGCACTTGTTTTTTTGCGGTGTGGCTTCCGGAAGCTGCTTTTCCCGAAGCCAATTGCGTTCTTCACGATGAGTTTTTGCATTGTTCACCTAATTTATTAACATTAAAATTTACATATACATGTAATGCACGTATTAAGCCGTTGGCCAATATTAGCCTATATCTTATCTTTAACGAATGTCATCGCTGTTGTATGCCACGAAAGCTTCTGTAGCTGTGGCACGAAATTTCCAACTGTCGAGGTTGTACTGCGGAGCGTTGTCTGCTTAACGTCCGCCTTCGTTGACTGTCTGTGGTTAACTCTCTATGTGCAGTGCTTGCTTAAAAATGTCCCTTTACACTAATGCATTTCTGCTGGAATTGCACTGATACAATGAAAGAAACTTTGATTCGCTGCAAAAAAAGTGTAGCCTTGCCGTAAAAAAGTGTAACCTCGCCGTAAAATAATGTAGCCTCGCCGCAAAAATTTTGTAGCAAGCACTGATGGAAAATTTATTTTATACCCTGTTTACATAAAAATATTTAATCCGATTGTTTCCATACATAATCCGGTCAAGCAAAGTAGGTGTTTTGTTATTGCTTTGTTTTGTTTGGTGTAGTTGAGCTTTTACCATGTGTGTGGACATATGTGCTAATAGTTTGTCGCCTGTAATTGTCCCTTTCTAACACATTGGCACTAGACAAGGAGAAGCATAAGTTCCTATAATTTCGAACTTCGAACCTGAGTTGCAAACTAAAAATTGAAGCTAAAACCCAAAAGCATTTCGGTTTAGCGCTGGAATTGCAACAACAATTTCAATGGTATTTAAAAAGTTTACGAGCGGTTTTAGGTCCTAAAAAGTTTTACTTCCAATTTCTGGAAAAACCATTTTATGTAAACGCGGTATTAAGGGGTTTTGTTTATCGTAACGTCAAAATAAATAATTATAAATATTATGTTTTTTATTCATGAAAAACATGTATATAAAATTGTTTTAATGTTAATAAATATATTCTATTTTCACATTTTACACAGCATTTTCTAATTTGCTTCATTATATTTCCTATAAATGCAGTCGGTAATCAAAACTTTTTTGTTATAAATACACAATTATGCGCCCATCGAAAAAAGATGTTTGCAGAACAGTATAAATGAAACTGAATACAAATTGTTACAAAATAGTTGGAAATTATACGTTATTGCCCTGGTTGGGGCTCTAAAACCCTTTAACACCTACGGTAGCACTGTTAAGAAATCGTAAACATTGATTGATAAAGAAACATTGTGTGCCTGTTAAGTGTTGACTTTGGCTTTAGCATGGCGACCAGAGATAACGAGATGGCTGACTTATTCCAGCGATTGTTCGGCTTCCCATTCGGGTTCCAGAAGTTTGTTGGTGTTCGTGAAAAACTTGGAATTTTGTATAGAAGTGTTCGTGAAAAATTGGAAATCTGATGAATAAATCCCCACCAGAGACCCCTACTCACCTCTTGACGCCCCGTTGATGAGGGGTCGGAGACGACAAGATTTTGCCTTTGTTTACAATATTTTATGTATGCCTTAACACTTTGTTTTGAGATTTCAACTGGAAGCTTTTCGTTAGCTGTCATAGCCGGACGTATAATTTTAAAATAATTTAAAAAAAATAAAGAAAAATAAAATAAAAATATAAATACATAGACTTTTGGTGCAGAAGTGGTTCCTGTTGTGGCTTCTTTGGGTTCCAATTTGAACCCTATTGTACCCTCCTCGCTGGGCAACAATAATTTAATCAAAGTGCCTACAGATAAAACATCGAAAAATTTGGCGCAGGGGCAGAGCCTCAAGAGCGCATGTTTTGAGGGCGGTGCTGAGGGACATAGTTCTGTCCAAGATCCGGGTTTGCAGTGTAGCAATGTCTTTGCTTTCAACAACCAAACGACTGCTTCGAGGCCACCTTCTGTTCGACATCAAGATTTTTTGACGTCGATTTCGTCTGAGTTGTCGGTTGGAATGGATTGTTCCAGTGCGCACAGCAATGACAAAGAGGAAAATATCGAAAGGGAAGTTGTGAAGCGTCGCAGGACTGAAAGCGGTGTCACATTGAACTTGTCGTCTTTCGGCACATGCAATCGGGATTCTCATTCTCAAGCGCAGCAGAAACAGATAAGTTTTCAAAATCGTTTTGCCCTTTTAGGAGAATTGAATATCGAGCCTGATGCGACTACTGTTTTGCCAAAAAAAATTGACCATCAAAAGAGTTTCAAGGCCAATCATCTTAAAAAAGACAATTCTTTTTGTCCACCCATTTTTCTATATCGGGTTGATATTAATAGTTTAGTTAAGCAACTGACTGAGAAAAACGTTACTTTTAAAATTGTGAACAAAAGCAAATTTAAGAGTAAATTGTACCCCAAAGATCCTTCGGCGCATACTGAAATGATGAAACTTTTAAGAGAAAAAAGTGTTGAGTCATACTCATACACTCCTAAACAACTTAAACACGTTAGACTAGTTCTGCGAGGACTGTATTACAAAACAGATATTGAAGATATCAAGGCTGCTATTGAGTTGCTAGTTCCAAATACAATTTCCGAAGTTTCAAAATTCTCAACAGTTAATTCGAGAAAAAACAACTTCGAGACAGGTTTATTTCTTGTAACACTAATTTTAGGAAAGCCCCCGAATGAGATTTCGGGTCTTAAATCTCTTCTTAATCAACGTATCACTTGGGAATCTCCCAGAGGTTCCAAGAAGGAAGTGCAGTGTTGGCGTTGCCAGAAATGGGGGCCACATGTCCAATAACTGTAATAGACCCTTTTCGTGCGTTAAATGCGACCAAACGCATTTACCAGGAGCGTGTAAGTTTGTTTCCAATGCGAACAATTTGCCTTATTGTGTGAATTGCAAACAGTCTGGTCATCCTTCTAGCTTTAGAGGATGTCCCGTATACAAGAAGTTCGTTGAAACTAAAAGGAATCGTAATAATGAATCTGTTGATAGAAAAATGATGGCTTCAGCAAATGTGGTCACTTCAATTAACAATTCGAAGTTTGTAAATCCTAACAAGTCTTTTGCTAGTCTCTTTAAAGTTTCTGAAGCAAAGAAAACCGCAAAACCGGCTTTAATTGAGGAATTCTTAAAAATTGCCAAGTCACTGTGTCAACCAGTCCAGTTTTCGTTAGAAGACAAAATTGCGTTATTTTTATCAGATTACGAATCGCTGACTAAAGTGGAAGCTAAAAAACGTTGCTTGACTCTTCTGCAAGAAGTTAACGATTCCTATGGTCCGTGATTTCCTTAATGTTCTTTCTTTTAATGTAAGGTCACTGATTGATGTGAGCCGAAGATTAGAGCTAATACAATTATTAAAACTAAATAATAATGACGTTGCGTTCGTACAGGAATCTCACTTAAGAGCTAATCAAAAAGTTTACCTGGAAGATTTTAGTTTTCTTCGTGATAATAGTCACCTTGGTGTTGGCATAGTGCTACGTAAATCTTTAAATTTTTCGAAACTTAATTGTGCTGGAATTACTTTTCCAAATTTATTGCTTTCAATTGATACACTAGTGGCTGGTGATTTAAAAAAAATTTTGTTCGGGTCTTTTTATATTCCGTGTAATTTTCCACATTCTTTAATTATCGATGGGCTATCAAACTTTGCGCGCTTTTCTCAAAATTTTGATGGAGCTATTGTTGGAGGAGACTTCAATTCAAAAAACACTGACTGGGGTGACTCCTCAAACAATACGAATGGTAATGCTCTTTTCACTTGGTTACAACACAATGTGCTCAGCTTCACTAGATTATCGGACTCGACACCTTCTTATCCTAACGGTTCATCTTTTCTCGACCACTTCTTAATTAGTTCAAATCTTTTAAATATCACAAATCCAAATTTTGAAATTTCCAGTCTTCCTTCCTTTTCGGATCATTTTCCTCTTAAATTGCGTATAAGATTCACGGATTTTGACTTTGTTCTTCATTCCCCGCGTTTTTTCACCACCTTCAAAAGAACCAATTGGGATACGTTTAGAAATGATTTTGTTAATGTTTTATTAGACAATTTTCCTCCCACTGATAGAAATTTAAGTAATCACGAAATAGATACTTTCATAGCGCTGTTTTCAAATTCTTTAAATTCATTAGTTGCGATTCATTCTGAAAAAATTATTAGAGAAAATAAAAAAATTATTATCTCTGACAATGTAAAATACCTGTTCAAAATCAAACATCGCTGGCAGAGGGATTTGAAACGTATTTATCATTATTATATGAACCGTTCAAGTCCAAGCTACTTACTCCTGTCTAAGCAAATTCAATTGTTGAGCATCATTATTAAAAAACAAGTGGAAATTGAACATTCTAAAATTTTTAGCGATAAACTTAGCAAAATTGTGCCAGGTCCAAGGGCGCATAAACAAATCTATAATTTAATAGGATCGAAAAAAAAATCACTACAACCAATCTTTCTATTAACGGCGTCGATATTCAAAATAACGATGAAAAAGTGCAACATTTGCTAGCTCATTTCTCGAATATTTACATGGGTTGTCCTCTTGGTAGGGACACTTCCTTTATAGAAAATACACTAACAAATATTTTTGCTCAAGAATCACAAAGCACACATATTTTCAGTAATGATTTTAGTGCACTTAATGAATGCAACCATCCTAAGTTGACTGATTTGGACGAAGTTCTTTCTTGTGTTGTTGAATTGAATAGCAAAAAGTCTTCTGGACTAGACGGGATTTCAAATTTCTTAATTAAAAAGTTTCCTATGAAAGCTTTTCAGTTTATTGCAATTGTTTTTAATAATTGTTTAAATAATTCATATTTTCCTGACGCGTGGAAAATCTCCAAGATTGTTCCAATTCAAAAAAAGTCAAACAGTTTTGAGTTAAATAACCTGAGACCAATTTCTTTGTTATCTAACCTTGGAAAACTTTTTGAAAAAGTTATTCGTAAAATTATGGACGTCGGGATAGATCCTTCTTATATTCCAAACTTGCAATTTGGTTTCAAAAAGGGTCACTCAACTGTTGATGCTTTATTGAAATTTCAAAATGATATAGTTTCCAACTTGCGGATTCGTCGTTGCACCGTTGCAATTTCCTTAGACATTGAAAAGGCTTTTGATCATGCTTACCATAACGGAATCCTTTTTAAAATGTTTCAAATTGGCTTCGATTCTTTAATTATTAAATTATTTAAGAGTTTCTTTGTCAACAGAAAGTTTTGTGTCCTTTTTAATGGAATGCTTTCAGATATTGGAGACATAAATTGTGGAGTTCCTCAGGGTTCTATCTTAGCACCTCATCTTTTCAATATTTTCATGTACGATTTCCCTCATGTCGGTCCTAATTCAACGGGTCTCTTGTATGCTGATGACTCTCTTCTGTACTCTCACCACGAGTCTCCTAAAATCGCGCTATACCAGACTGCGCAACATCTGCAAATTGTTCAACATTTTTACGAGGACTGGGGTATTAAAATTAATGCATCGAAAAGTGAAGCCATATGCATCAGGAATGCTTCTGGAAAATGCAAATCGTTTGTAGTTCCTGAAAGCAAAACTTTACATTATGCTTTGAATGGGTCTGAGATTCCTTTCAGGGATTCCATAAAATATCTTGGCATTAATTTTTACAGTCTTCTGAAATTTAACAAACATGCAAGAATTGTTTTAAGAAAAGCTTACAGAATCTTGGGCACTTTTTCAAGTATTTTTTGTAACAAAAGTTTACCCAAGAAAACAAAACTTTTGTTATATAAAACCTGTATTAGACCTGTAATCTTGTATGGCTTTCCTATTTGGTTTAACGTTTCTCCTTCAGTCATTAGAGAATTTGAAATTTTGGAACGAAAGGTCTTAAGGCATTGTATTGGAAAGTATTTCCAATCTCCCACAAAACGTTACTCGAATCGGTTCGTTTATTCGGAAGCTAAAGTATTTCCAATTGGCCTTTATGTTTCGGATATTCTAAATCGTTTTGTCAATAGAATTTCTTGCCATGTCAATAGCAGCATCCTTGATATCTTTAACCAACAGAGAGCGTTTAGCTGTTCAAATGTAAGGTATTTGTCACCTGTTGGCTTCATTAATGAAGCTGCGGCTAATTTTGATTTAAATGCATCTCTCTGTCATAATTTTTATAAGAATACAACCCCTGATTCCCATAGAGGTTAGCCTTTAATGTATCTAAGAGGTTTGTTTACTCTTCTTTTTGTTGTTGTTTTTTCGTAGATTTAAGTTAGCATTAAGTCTATATTTTAGGTTAGGAGATATACTCTCAATACCTGTAAGCTCCGGGAGCAAGAGCGATTCACATGAATGTTTTTGTTAACTTCAATCTTTCTCTTTATATATTTAAGTACGATACTTTTGTTCAATTATGTTTTGAAGATAATACATTATAGTCTTTAATTTTGTTAACACTTTCATATGAATTTTATAACTTATAACTTGTTTTGAAAAAGGCTCAATAAACAAAATTTGAATTTGAATTTGAGATTTCAACTCAATTGTAAACTTGTCAAAATAAAATAAATTATTTCGATTGAACGCATATTGATTTTATCTATGATTATTACTTTACATTAAGCGTATATATATATATATATAGTAATGGTATTAAATGTTCGCGAACAAAAAATCTGAGTGAATAATCTAATATGTCTTGTATTTACAGGAAATTCAATACATGTTTTTATTATGCGTATAATACCCAACTACATATTTGGGTTCCGTTTACAAAGTAAAATTATTGTTTATATTTCAAGACTTTTATTTTTTGGAATAATAATACATTTCAGATTTTTTACAGCTTTCTAGTTGTTAACATTATATAACCTTTTTATTTCCTTAATGATTGTGCTTCATATCGAGGACTTCAAAGTATTTCGTTGGCTGCATTTTAACTTTAACTTAATTTAGTCCTCATAAAACACTTCAGTTATATTTTTCTTACTTATTTATGTTAATACAAAAAGTATATTATACATCTTCTCTAAAAATAATTTATAAATTGAGGTTATGAATTCATAGAAAGAAAACAGCATCAAGGTAGTATTGGCATATCTACATTTTCATTTCCACCTTACTACCCGTTTGCAATCTGCGTATGTTTCCGCGTACTTTTGCATGTTTCTTGGAACTTAAGTAATGTTACTATATTACTACTTTTTGAGGAAAAATATTTTCGCTACATTAAAATTACACTAATGTGTTTGAAATTCTTAATTGATTATGTAATGCCTTATCTCATTTTCCTTTTTGAGTTATTTTTAAAAATAGAACAATTTTATAGTACAATTTTCGTACCATACACTTTTGGCAATTTCGTACTGTAATAATTTCATGAAATTGCTTATCTTTTCACCTCAAAGAAGAAGAAGTAGCATTTCATAATTTTATTTATAATATTACTAGTACTGTAATAATTTCATGAAATTGCTTATCTTTTCACCTCAAAGAAGAAGAAGTAGCATTTCATAATTTTATTTATAATATAATAACATAAAAACAAGAATTATTAATGCTCTCATGTAATTGAACTATTTAACAATATTATCAAATACATATAGACACATATATATACAGCAGAATTCGTTTTTGAAGAGTGCAGTAATATAAACGAATGTGTGCTTTATGGCAGCAGCAACATCAGCATAGTTCAAGAAGCCAATCAGATGTGAATTCGCGTGGTGAATAACACGTACAGTGTACGTGAAGAAATCGAAAAAACGAAGTCACAAATCTTCGGAAACCCGAGCGAGTCAGCTATCTCGTTATCTCTGGTGGCGACTGTCTCCGGCGAGCGCCTCTCAAGAACTGGCTTCGCTGCTGACATAACGTTTGACTCATCTCAGCGTGCTTCTTCTTGTTCCTTGTGTGTTCGTTGTCGTTAGTAGTGAGTATGTATTCATTATTGGTTTTGTTCCAGCGGTGTACTGGAAAGTCATCTTTGACAAATCATCGTCTTGATACAAAATTCTTATCATATGTTCACATGAGTATTTGCTTAAGTATATTGCTATGTAGATAGCTGTTTTCTTTCTTAAACATAAAAATATAATGCAAAATTCTTCTACGATAATTAAATTCCAAATTCAATAACTTAAGTGTATAATCCATCAGCTTATAGTTTATGTAGTTAATTTATTTTATTAAACAAAAAAAATTTGCTCTCCTTAGCAATTTACAAAGAAATAAATTTTATAGCAAATAGAATTTGTGTACGCCAGAATTACCTGGAATTGTCTGCTGTGGTCGTTACAGCATATGAAAAAAGCAAAAATTCCAAAAATAATTGGCAAATCATAATTACTCAGCAAATGCAATCAGGAAATCACAAACGAATGAACTTATATTTTTATGTTTGTGACGGACCATTTTGCGTCGCAAATTGGATCGCCATTAAAATTTACAGTTAACCAAAAACTGCAACGCAATCTCGAAGTAGAAAATACGGTAATCCCGAAACTGCGACGAAAGGGCGACGCAACTGGAAAGCGCCGTATAAGAGAGAGCAGCAACCACAAAACCACATGACTACCAGCGGAAAAGCGGTTCGGGTCAAGCGAAGCAACCGACACACACAGGTACGAGAGTGTGGGTGACGCGGCAGAGTGCTCTGGCGAGAGTAAAACGATACAAGAAACAAAATGAAACAGCGTGGAAAAGTCCCGTTGGTTTTGTTTAAAAACAGCACACAGGCTGGCGTCGGTCTCTTTGCTTTTGAACGATTCAGGTGAATTAAGACGTAGTTTGAGTTTCTGTGCGGAGGAAAAAATCCAGATTAATCCTTGCGAATCCCATTCCATCCGACCACCGCTTAATGTTGAAGACTTGACCGTGGCATCCTTTCTTTACCTCACCTCGTCTCCACCGCTTAATGTTGAAGACTTTGCGGTGGCATCCCTTCTTTACCTCACCTTTCCCTCAACGCTTAACGTTGAATACTTGGCGGTGTTTCCCTTTGCCCTGCCACACCCTTTAGCGGTGTGCGGCGGTCCGACGCACGAGAGACTCAGGCAGCTCTTTGCTTTTTAACGATTCAGCCACGCGTCACGACATCACGATCACGCGCGTTTTCTTAACAAGTCGTTGCCACGCCTATCTACGTCGACGCCATCTCGTACGTCGCATTCACTCTCGGCGACAACAAGTCGTTGCCACGCCCATCACGTCGACGTCAACCCACACGCCGTGCTCAAGCACATTCGATTTTATAGTAAGGATATGGTCCTGTCGGATTATTACGGCTCCGGTTTGCTTCAGCATGTTGTCACAAATAAAACCGTCGAAGGATTCGCATCCGGGAGCACAAAAAATGTCACAAGATTGTCACTTCCTAAGTTTTGAAAGAATCTACCGCTTAATTTTTTATTGAACAGGAAAAGGCGGCTCAACTATGCTTCATAAAATTTGACTGACCGGTCGCGTCGTCCTGTTCCCCTTAATGGTTACTCGCGCCTTGTCTTAAACACTAGAAATCAGGGTGTAAAGGCTGCTATTTGGGGAAAGCTTAAGCTTAAGCTTCTGCTCGTAACGGTTCGTAGTCCTTGCGGATATATTCAACGCTTTGGATCTACGAAATTTGTTGTTATGGATTCCTTTTGAAGGACCGTATATCCTTACTGCAGTTGTGTAGCCTACGTAGAATGAGTTCACTGACTGAATGCAGCAGAATGAGTTCACTGACTGCGTACTAGCGCCATGATGCATGACGAAATTCAAATATTTTCGATATTTGTTGTATTTAGCGCAGCCAACTGTCATTTTTGGTGTCGTTTTCAACATGTAACGAACTTTTATGGCCGGGGTAGCACTCCTTACTATAAAACCGAATGTTAAGTTGTTTCCGAGAAACAAAGTAATAGACAGCTTTCATATTGCGGAAATTGCTAATGCTCCGAGTAAAATACTAAATACGCAAATTATTCGAACCGCTAAGCGCTTTCAATGAAATATAGACTTCAATAAGAGCTGAGATGGGTCCATTTACACTAAAAGCTACCCTTAGCTTTTTAATATGCGAGAAGAAGTGCAGAGGCAAGACGTTGAATTGCTTAAGGAAAATATTATCCGTCCCTCTAAAAGCCCAACTCCCTTATATGTATTGTTCTCAAGAAACCGAAAACGTCGGCGAAAAGCAGTACAGAATAGTGATAGATTTTAAGCGGTTAAATCCTGTATGTGTAAATGCAACACTTGCCAATTTAGGCCATTGTAAGTATTTTGGTACAATAGATCTTACGTCAGGCTTCCACCAGGCAGGATATGTTACGTCTACATAGAAGACATTATAATTGTCAAACGAAATGAAGAGAAGTATTTGATTAATATTAATAACCAATTATTAATAGTTTACCCGATTAAAATTCAAGGGTGAATCTAGAAAAGACCAAGTTCGCCAGAACTGAAGTGGAACTCCTAGGATATTTGATTATTTCAAACGGGATTAAGCCCGATTCTTCCAAAATAAAGTAGATTGAAATGCTTTTACCGCCAAAAACCCTGAAGGAGTTGAAAAGCTTTTTATGGTTGACTTCATATTACCGCCGATCATTAACTAATCTTACTCGGGATGAGAATGCGCAGGTTAAACCTAGCCAATCAAGGAACGTCCCGGTTAAACTTGATGCTACTGTCTTGCAGACGTTCAATAAACTAAAGATTTGATTAAGGTCATATGTTGACTTCATCCGACATTTTAGCCTTCCCCCATATTATCCAACATAGACAAATTTTCCAAATTCGGGAAGCTCTTTCACATAAAGAATCTCTCATCGCCGGTCCTGCGATCTAAACTTTCGAAATATTTACGCTTTTTCAAAATTGAGGCCCAGAATTTTTATTCTGCTTAGACAAATTTTCCAAATTCGAGAAGATCTTTCACATAAAGAATCGCCCATCGTCGGTCCTGCGATCTAAACTCTCGAAACTTTTACACTTTTTTACAGCACCAAGAACGATCGTAAATGATAACGAAAGAGGATTGCTGAGTCCTTTCGTGGCCAACTACATAAGAGAGATAGGTATAGAGTTATACCAGACTGCAGTCCAACGAAGTGAAGTAAACGGTCAGGTAGAAAAGCTCCACTCGAAATGTCCACAAGGAAATGTCTCGAGCAACTCCAAAGGAACTGGCCAATATTGCAGTTGATAGGTATAGCAATAGTTATCACTCGCTTACTATGCAAAAACCCAGTGACATATTTTTTAACAGTACCCCACGAATTTTACAGAAAAAGTACATAAAGAAATCCAGAAACGATTAAAGAAAAACCAGGAGATTCGAAACCGCAAGTTAAACAAAGAAAGAAATAATGTTAGGAAATTTAATAAAGTGGAGACAGCATGTGTTAGGAATAAGCAGATTAAGCAAGCAGGAACCGCTATACAAAAATAATATAATTTCATAAATAGTAGTAAACAACATGATACAATAGTACGTTTACACCGTTCGTTTCACTTCCAATTTGTTTTGTATTAAGCAAACTGTTTACACCGCCAAATATGTTTAAGATTATTGTTCTTGTTTGTAAACAATAAAAAAGTGTTGCTTGGAAACAATGACGAATTGTACTATAAATAGAAATACAAATCCATTCTTTATTGTTTATGGAAAATGCTCCAAAAATGCCCAAAACATTGGCATCAGATACTATTCCAGGTAATCATATATACACATTATATCGGTGTCGTTCAAAAGACGGTAATAGCAGAGTAACAACTGTGAAAATTAATAATCAAGATATTAAAGTCGATAAGCAATCCGTAGTGCCGCATTTTTCGCTGTTGAAAGAAACGTAAAAGGCTCACATAAACGTTGAGTTTGGCAGTTCAGTAAAAGTGATAAAATACTTTTGCAAATATATAACAAAAGGAAGCGATTTGGCTTATATTGCGGTGCCTGCTGAAAATAAGAACGACGAAATTACACAATATCAAAATATCTAATGTGGCCAACACAATACTTCCTTGTATGACGGCAATTGTATGGTTTTATTTCAAGAATGGTTGATATATTTTATTTATATTTTAAAATTGAAGTTTTAAAAATTTGAAATATTTTTACTTCCATAATGAAAAAAATTTCATGTACGTATGTACGCCTGTACGCCTGTACGTATGTATGTATCCTCAATAATTTAACGGAGAATCGTAGAAAGTTGAAATTTGGTATTTGAGACTCTTATAAGACCTAGTTGTGCACTTCCCTTTTTGAATGCAATCGGTTGCGCGAAAAGGACACTTCTCATATAGTTTTTTTAAAATTTCATACATTACTCAAAAACAAACACTCCTAGAAAGTACATACTATTTTGTATTTGGGCCTTACATAAGGCACAATTTTGTAGCTCCAATTTTGATGGTTCCCACCAAAAGGACTCTTCGCCAAAGGAAAACGAAGCATGCATTATCCGAATTACATAAATGATAATGATAAATGAATGTTATGGTGCTATATCTTTTACAAAAATTGGTTGTACCCTAACAGAACTAAACAGGGAAATCAAAATTAGTACGATTGATAGTTAAAGCTGTGTGGAAACTAATTTGTACCTCCTTGTTTTTACTTACTACTATTTAAATTATTTAAATTATGAGAAGCCTATGGAATTTTTTTTCATTATGGAAGTAAAATTATTTCAAATTTTTAAAACTTCAATTTTAAAATATAAATAACATAAATCAACCATTCTTGAAATAAAACCATACAATTGCCGTCATACAAGGAAGTCATGTGTTGGCCACATCAGATATTTTAGTTATGTTGAACTAATAAATTCTAAAGTGCTACAGATGAGGTAGTTGTACTAGAGTACACTAAAATTAAATTGGGCGCCTGTCTTTAAGACCTATCCCATGGCATAGAACATGCTCGGATCGAACCTGATCAGAGTTTTTCTCAATTGAAATTGACTTTAATGATTTGTTAAGGGCAATCTCATCACTTCTCGGTGAAGAGTCGAGGTACTTTCCCAACTCTTATACATAGCTATTTTACCTATTGGGCGAAACGAGCCGCCCAAGGGCCATTCTGCTCCCCGTGGTAACGAAATAGAACTGTCGGGTACAGCTTCGTATCCAAGACTACTACCAGTTGGGTTACTTAACACACTGGTCACCGTAGCCAACTAGAGAAGCTAGTAGGCGAGGAAGAAAAAGATTTATGCATTCTTGGAAACATAAACCTTGGCCCTGGCAAGTCCTATTACGCCTAAGCGAGATATAACCTGAGGCAAAAAGCAAAACAGTAAAGGCCATGATCGGAATCATGGAACCCTTCTTCAGAAGGAAGCTGCACCATTAAAGAGAAAAGAGATTAAAACACATATTAATATCATTATAATATAATTAGTTCATATGCCAGCAGACCCAATGAACTGCTATAGAAGGGAGCTATAGCAGTTATGACCTGAAAAGAGAAACTAAAAACACAGATTAGTATGAAACAAGAAGAAGGCTACAATCATCTAATTTACTGCAGTAAACACATGAAAAGATCTCTCAGTTTTCTTCGAATAAAGGCAATTTTGGCAAAACTTTCTAGCAACCCTAAACTTACTTCATCCGCAAGCAATCTACTCAAATCAGGAGAGAAAGTCAACCTAATGCCCACACAGTGCAAGTCCCTAATATCAGAATAGAGGGGATGACAGAATGAAAGCAACACATGCTTCCAATCTTCGGACTGAGCACCACAATCACACGCCTGTGTCACGCTTAAATTTCTCTTGAAAAGAAATTCATTAGGAAAGCATGACCTGTTAGAATAAAACCTAAATGAAGGCTAACAGTAAAGTTTCTCCTATCAACGACAAAATCTACATTGGAATTAAAAGAGTAAGTAGCCCTACTAGCATCCCAACTTTGCTGCCACCTAAGCAAAACCTACTCATCTAATAATTTTAAAATTGACGACCTACTCAAACCTTTTATTTCCTGACTGGTGATCCCGTCATTGCAAATTGCGCCTGATTTTATAAGAAATGCCCCATTTCTTTACACCAAACTAGAGCTCCATATTTTGCACATGCAACGAACGTCCCACTATAAATAGTGCTCATGGCGCGCTCAGTAAGGCCCCATTTAGCTTTCAGTATACGTGAGACAATACTCACGAGATTTGTGAGTTTATCCCTTAATGAGATAACATGTTGATCAAAAGTCATCCTTTCGCCAACAGTAACCCCCAGGTATTTGACTTTACGGACATAACGGATACGGTTTCCATCTACATGAATAGAAGGGTAATGACCATTCAATTTACCTTTTAGGAGCATTTGAACAGTTTTTTCAGAGGAGACGCTTACTCCAACTGATGCATTTGAACAGTTTTTTCAGAGGAGGCATTTGCTCCAACTGCTCAACCACAATAACGGACGACGAGTAAGTGCTAAGAAGCAGCATCTTCTAGTTGAATGCGTGATTGGCCTTCTACAAAAAGTTGCAGTTTATCAGCGTACGTGCAACATTTAGCAATGATCAATAGCATTCCCGCAGAAGCGAATCCATAATAAGATTCCATATAAAGGGAACTATAATGGAGCCCTGTTGGCAGCCGCGAGTTACCTCACGCCATGTGACATGATATCTACCCGTCGTGAAGGCTTTTCAGTTGGAGAAATAGCTTCTCCAAAGTAGGGATTCACTACAATTATGGCAATTAATGTCAATAACCGGATACCAGTGAAGAAAGTCGAAAGCACCTTTAAAATCAATAAAGATTTCAAGAACAAACTTAGCATTAAATGCATGAACATCCGTCTTGACGAACATCCACACATCTTCAGTACTCTTCCCTTTTATAAAGCCGAATTGTAAATTGCAAAGAAGCATACAACTAGCTTCAAGGCATTCAACCATTAATATTTGCCTTACTTTGCCAAGCACTAGAAGCAAACTAATCGATGTGAACGAGGATTAGTCCTGATTTTGTCAGGAGATTTCAAAAGAATAACAACCCTAGCGACCTTCCATTCCTGAGGAAAATAACACTGAGCTACACACTTCATATAGAGCGAAATGATAGCGAAATATTCGCCATTTCTCGAGTTATCGCATCTAACCCTGGCGACTTTTTACACCGAATTCTTGCAAAAGCATCATTCAGCTCACTAACTAAAACTTGAAGGGCCGCATGTGGTGAAGCCACAGATGATTCAGTAAACGATTCTGCAGCAAAGAAGAAATTTGCGAGAAGAGTATCAGCACACTCACGCCAGGTAGTCAGCGTTGTGTTGCCAACTTTAAGAGTTGACATAAATCTGAGTAAAGGGCATTCTGCGAGCAAACTTATATAGTTTACACCAAGGATTATCACAATTGGCACACGTGAAGTCATGTCAATCATTCTCTGCAGTGCTACAGTTTTTTACTTTTAATTCATTGTCAAAATCTTTTCAGGGAAGGAAAAAAAGAAAATCAGTCCAAGGACATTTAAATGTTATTGCCCCAGATGCTTTTGGATGGACATATACCATGCTGAGTGTCTACTTACGTTTACTTTTAGTAAACGTTCGCGGTAGCACAATACTTGAAAATTTGAAAACAGAGAGTTCGTTTACGTTAAATTGAACATGATTTCGGTAATCAAATACTATATATGCAGTCCACACAAAGTAGATATTGAATTTGATTTAAGGTCTAATAAGCGAATACGGGCGTAAATATCAAAATCAGTATCTACCTTAGGGGAATGTAAATATTTGATTACTTTATGAATCCAATCTCGGTTGAAAATCAAAAACTAAATAGCTAAATACTAAAGAATGACAGAATGCAAGCAAGAACTTCATTCAGGAAAGCAATGCTACAAGAAAGACAAGAAATTTATTTTATAAATTTTTATGCACTTCCTTTTTACTAGTTACTTGTATAACAAATAATAAATTAACTAGGATGTACTCAATTCGCTACCATTCGTGCTAAACACTATATACGACGAACATAATGTGGATGAATTCCCACAAACTTTTGTAAATACCCACAATGGAATCATGGCACGTCAGGCAGCTTGACCAGACAATTTTAGCGAATGTTTGAAAACGCTATTTGGCATGTGTTCTAAAGCTCAGAAATAGGGGAATTTCTATTATTAGAATATTATCCGCCAAGAAATTATTATTAGAATTTAAATCAGCCGAAGTATTATGTTCTTTATTTTTATAATATTTGATCGTTGCAGGGACGACCCGTTGACTATGCTCCTGTTCTGCTTCGAATCGAAAAACCGATTTCATTTCATAAATTTTGGCAACTCGATCCGGAAGCCGTATACAAAGAATGGTTTGCTAAAGATGACCAGAATATAAATGAGATCACTTTGCCTGTAAAAAAAGGACATCAGGACTATCAGTTATCACAGAGAAATTCGCAACACAGGAAGTCAAAACTTAAAATGAGTCTAATTGATAGCAAACATGGTATTAAACGAATTGGCTCTGCAAAGCAGTGCAATATTCTGAAAGATGCAAGGCATTCAAGATCAGAACTTGGTGAATTATAAAATACAAATATGCATAATCAATACATATGTATATAAATATATTACATAATTAAATTCATCCTTGTAACTATACATTAGCTGTTGTAGTGGAATAGCTATCTAACACATATTTGAATTAAAAATAACTTAACTTATTTTATTGAATAGATTAATACTAAAATTTAAATCAAGTAATTTTTTTCTTGATTTTCGGTACTTTTTTCTTGTATACGTAGTAAATACAAGAAAGTATTCTAATCGCGAAAAATTTTAATACTGTTGTTTTAGTGGTAATAAACATTTTGACCATCCATGACTCCATTTTGACTAGTTTGGTACTGTCGCGTACACGTATGTATGAATGTAAGTACCTAATAGCCCAAAAACGGAGAAACGTAGAAATTTGAAATTTTATATTTGAGACTCTTATAAGAACTAGATTTGTTCAAATTCTATTGCATTATTTTGAAAATTTGCGATCGCTGTACCACAAAATAAAAACATGTCGCCAACACATGACTTACTTGTAGTTAAAATAATTTCAACCGATTTCATCCAAAAAGAAAGGTGCGCAACTAGGTCTTATAAGAGTATCAAGTACAAAATTTCACCTTTCTACGTCTATGGACGTACGTTCGTCACTACCAAACTAGGCAAATGGACTCAGGGATGGTTAAAATGTGTATTACCATTAAAATCTTAATACATAAATTTTTCACGATTACAATACTTTCTTTTATTCATATATACTGAAGTAAGCATTCCAACGATGTAAGTAGTGTGTATATGTACCTTCTGGAACAACGTAGCGACTGCGCTGCTCGTGAGGATGGGAGGATGCTGCCGCCGCCGTAAGCTTTGTTAAGGTTTGTGTGTGTGGTTCTCTGCCGGTGTGGAGCTAAACTTTGCCGCCGCCATAAGATTGTTAATGTTTGTGTGTTTGAGGCTGCTCAGCCGCCGCGTAGACAGACGGACGGACGGACATACATATAGACAGTTGGACAGACGGACGGACGGACATACATATAGACAGTTGGACAGACGGACAGACTGACATACATATAGACAGTTGGACAGACAGACGGACGGATGGTTATACATACATACAGACGGACGGACGGACATACATATAGACAGTTGGACAGGCAGACGGACGGATGGTTATACATACATATAGATGGTCAGACGGACATACATGAGTAGGGGAAGGGAAGGGAAGGATGGGAATGTGTGTGACCGAAGTGATGGGAGGGCAGCAGTTTCAGATGATCGTTGCGTAGTAACATGTTGTTGTTGTTATTTGTTGTAGCATGATGCTTTAGTGAACGTGAGCGTTGGTCCACAGAGTTAGTGTTTACAAATTTTGGATGTTTACTTTAATTGACCGGAGCGCCGTCGATCGAGTTAGTGTAAACAATTGTGGATTTTGGAAGCGGAGTGTCGCCGATCGAGTTGGTGTAATAAAATTTCGGTGAGTGTTTTGATTATTTAATTGCTTATGTTGTTGTTGTTGTTATGTATTTTAATAGGAATCTTTTAGTAGAACAGATCGCCATGGAGTTAATGCAAACAAATTCCGTTGGTAGGGGGATTTTTATTTCTTCTGTTGTTGTTGCGGATTTGTTTTCTATTTTATAGTTATTTTTCTTCTATTTTTGTAAATGGGCGGACACCCTTTCAAGTGGATTCGTGGTAAACCAAATCCCAGCTTGCTAAAAATGGGAATAATATGAGTTTATTGAACACATGTACTGTTGATTTTTCTTTTCGTATAAATGTAGGTCATTTTATATTCATTGATCTTTAACTCTGACCACAAAGCATGAGATCGATGGTATTGCAAGACTCAATTAGTTTATATGGTGTTATATATGTTAGTGATATATGCATGTTTGTGTATACATATTAAATTTTTAGATTAGGTAAATTGTTAGGTTTAAGTAAATTATATTTAAAGTTATGTATCAGTATATAATAATTATAACGTGATAGATTGTTGCCGAGTGAAGAGTAGAACATTTTTTTTTTGTGGTTTTAATTGTTTTTGTGTTGATGTTGGTGTGATTTAATCGTTCTTTCAGCAGAAAGAAGGGTGGTCGATTGAGTTAGTGTAAACCAATCCCAATCATGCATGAACCAAAGAAGTATATTTATTATTTTTTTTTCAGTTCTGTTTATAAATATTTCGTAGGCAGTCTCTTCCAAATAAAATTTCAAGTCATGAATATTATTGTAAACAATGATAGAATCTAGGGAACTAGGCATCTATGATACGATTAATATCCTATATAAGCGGCGGAAGCTTGTAATTTTCTCTCAGTTCTGAAAGTAATCTTGAAGCCTTCGGAATTAGCGTAAACTCCCCTTAGCATCAATTGTAAAAAATATGCAATATTACAAATAAAACGTGTCAACTAAAACTAAAACGTGTATATCTAAACCAGTTTGAAACCAGTGAAAACTATTTGAAAATCAATTAAAAAAAAAAAAACAATAAATCGTGTAAAACTAACACTTCTAGAAAAAAACAACAAAAATAAAAAATTGTTAAATATAGTACATACTTAAAAACGTAAAGAGAAAAACAAAACAAACTAATAACAAAAAGTGACTAAAAAGCATAAGTGCGTAGCTGAAAATAAATATTAACCGCTTTAAAATAAAACAAAACAAAACATTGTAATAAAAGAAAAACACTTAAATATAGTACTTAAAACGTACAGAGAGAAAAAAACAAAGTAAAAGTTGTTAAAGTGAATAAACTATAACCAACAACCAGAAAAAAAAAAACATTAAAAATGAAGGGATTCATATGTGTCGTTTGCGGGCAGGGTTTCACTGCGATGCAAAATCTTAAAAGGCATACAAAAGCAATGCACGGCCATCCACAGTTCCATTGCAACGATTGTGGGGAAAATTTCAACCGTCTGGATAATATGCTCAGGCATAAAAGTCGGTCCCACAAAATAGCATCATCAGCAGGACAACAAGCATCATCAACAACATCAGCAGTACCACAGACATCACCAGGATCACTTGCAGAAGCAGAAGCAGCTCAAGGACCATCATTACCACAAAAAGCAGCATCATCGTTTTCAACCACAGCATCTACAACGATAGGAGCACCGGCATCATCAACATCATCATCATCAGCAACACGCCGAGCTACTACAACACAACCACACATTGACGCTATCGAGAACGTTCGTTGCCCAACATGTAACGAAGATGTTTCTCGAAGAGGCTGGAGCTACCATCTGCGTACGATCAAACACAAAAAGAATTGTTGGTCGCCGCCAAGCGATGGTTTAAAGTGCATCAAAACAGCCTTTAAGGATAGAATCCAGACGCTCCTATTAGAAAATGAAGATGAAGGACTGCTACTTCCAGAAGAGTTTTTCGAACGAGCAAAAACTATACTCGCCAAGCAGTTAGAAAATTTGCTAGAAAAGCACATAATGATAAAATTTAATATAGAATTGTACGCAGAATACTTTAAAATAACGGCAGACGATGAAATAGTGGTGGAAGTAAAATCATTCCAAACAAAGATGGTTTTACTTCAAAAAGTTGAAGACATCAGCAACATCTACGCTGATATGTCCCAACAGATCACCACTAAAATGGGTGAATTCCAGGAGAGGGACAGTGGATGGGCTCTCCTTAGGATACGTAACCTGGAAGTTAACGTAAACCAGTATCGTCCACTTAAGGGAACTTCATACATCCCTCTGCCGAAAGTGCTGCAGGACAAGCGTGCTTGCATCAATGTTAAAAATTATGATGTATACTGCTTCAAATGGGCGGTGATATCTGCACTTGCTAATCTGCCATATAATGAACATAGACCACAAAACTACAACGTCTCCAACATTGAAGCGGAAAATATAATAATAGAAAACGGATTTGCACTTGATTTTACGGGATTAAAGTTTCCTCTTTCCATAGACGCCATCGGCAAATTTGAAGAAATGAATCCTACGATTAGCGTCAATGTGTTTGGTTTTGATAAGGATTCGGCAAACATCGAGGGACCTTACCACTGCACCAAGCAGGAAAAGGCACAACACATCAACCTGCTGCTGCTCCAAAATGATGAACAATTCCACTATGTGTGGATTAAAAATATTTCAAGGTAATTATAATTTATTTTTTTTTCTCAACTTCATGTTATTTCACTTTTATTTCATCTTTCATTTTACACGACTACTTATTGCAATAAATAATCTAATGAAATTTTTTTCTTCCTTTTGCCTTTTTAGATTAATAAAACAACAACAGACTGCTCACCGAAGGCAAATATTTTTATGCAACAGCTGCCTCCAGTACTCGCACAACGAGAGTACTCTACAAAAGCATAAAATGGTATGCGGAAAAGTTATAACCGAGATGCCGTCGCTGGAAAAGGCGGTAATTAGTTTTAAAAATTTTGAACGTAGCTTAGATGTTCCTTTTGTAGTATACGCAGATTTTGAATGCGTATTAAGTAGTTCAGGTTTAGATAGTAGCAATAAGTTTGTATCTAAGCATATTCCTGTAGCCTTTAGCTATAATATCCATTGTAATTTTAATGATAGTCTTAGTAAATTTGTTATGTATTCAGGAGAAGATGCTCCCAAGAAATTTGTAGAATTTTTAATTAAAGATATCTTAGATTTATATAATAACTATTTAAGTAAATCGAAACCTATGGCCTTTTTAAATTCTTTGCAGCTAAAGCAACAATCCAGAACAAAAACTGCCATATTTGCGATAAAGAATTGGGCTCTGATAGAGTGGCAGACCATTGTCACCTAACTGGCGAATATAGAGGACCGGCACATAATGAATGTAATTTAAAATATCAAATTGCAAAGTTTGTGCCTGTGTTCTTTCATAATTTTTCTGGCTACGACTGCCATCTTTTCGTTAAGGAATTAAATTCTTTTGAAGGTGATATAAATGTTATCCCTTTAAACAAAGAATTATATATATCCCTCTCAAAGCGTATCAAGGTGGATGAAAAGAAAACTTTTGAGATAAGATTTTTGGATTCTTTTCGTTTCATGGCATCAAGTTTGGATGCACTAGCGAAAAATTTATTACCAACTGATTTCAAAGCTGTTCGCCAAATGTTTTCAAACGATAATGAATTTAAATTAGTAACAAGAAAAGGTGTATTCCCATACGAATACATCAATTCTTTCGGCCGACTTAAAGAAACCTCTCTTCCTCCTCAAACTGAATTTTATAGTCGCATGACAAATAAAACTTGTTCCAAGGAAGATTATGAACACGCGGTTAAAGTATGGGAGATGTTTAAATGCAAAACACTTGAAGATTACATGCTTCTATATCTGAAAACAGATGTTTTAATTTTAACAGACATTTTCCAAAATTTTAGAAAAATATGCAAAAACATTTATAAACTAGATCCGTGTCAATATTATACTGCACCAGGCTTATCTTGGGATGCAATGTTAAAGACTACAAAAATAGAACTTGAGTTGTTTACGGATATAGACATGTATTTATTCATTCAGAAAAGTATTAGGGGAGGCATTGTCCAATGCTCCAAAAGGCATTCAAAGGCAAATAACAAATATATGGCGGACTACGATTGCAGTAAACCATCAGAATATTTAATGTATTTGGATGCCAATAATTTGTATGGCTGGGCAATGTCTCAATATCTTCCTTATGGAGGTTTCGAGTGGTTGACAGATACTAATAATTTTAACGTACAGACAATTCATGAAAATTCAGAATTTGGTTTTATTTTATAAGTTGATCTAGAATATCCGGAAAATCTTCACGATTTCCACAATGACTTACCATTTTGCGCGGAAAATAAAATACCTCCCAATTCTAAATGTAAAAAACTAATAACTGATTTAACCAACAAGACTACATACACAATTCATTACAAGAATCTTCAACAGTGCATAAAAAATGGGTTAAAACTCAAGAGAATCCATAGAATATTAAAATTTAAGCAGTCTGGTTGGTTAAAACAGTACATTGATTTAAATACGTACCACAGAACAATAGCCAAAAACAGCTTCGAGAAAAACTTTTTTAAACTCCTCAATAATGCGGTATATGGAAAGACGATGGAGAATGTAGACAAAAGGAAGGATGTAAAAATTGTAACCGAATGGGAAAGTAAAGGAAGACATTTAGGAGCACGAGCTCTAATAGCAAAGCCAAATTTTCACAGCATGTCTTATTTTACACATGAAATGGCTGCTATACAATTGAATAGATCTCGCTCTGTATATAATAAACCAATATATTTGGGATTTGTTGTTTTAGAATTATCCAAATGGAAAATGTATGATTTCCACTATGATTATATGAAACCTAAATTTACAACAAATCTCAGTTTGAATTACATGGATACAGATTCTTTCATATATTCCATTCGATGCGAAGATTTTTACAATGATATTCGTGATGATATCGACTCAAAATTTGATACATCCGAATATTCACCTACAAATCCTTTCCATATACCGCTTAAAAATGGTAAAGTCTTGGGCATGATGAAAGACGAGAACAAGGGACAAATTATGAAAGAATTTATAGGTCTTCGTTCTAAAATGTATACCATACAAGTTGTTGGCTGCGAGGAAATTAAAAAGGCCAAAGGTGTCAAGGCTACAGTTTTAGAAAAATTAAGTTTAAGTGATTATAAAGATTGTTTAGTTAATAAGAGAATTATATATGGAGACATGTTTAATTTTAGATCTAAGCTTCACGACATTTATACAGAACAAGTACATAAAGTAGCTTTAAGTCCATTAGATGATAAGCGTAAAATTAGAGAAGATAATGTTCACACCTACGCGTGGAATCATTATAAGATAGGTATAGAATCAGTGTTAAACGAAGATGAAGAAATTTTTGCCGATCTTGAATGCTGAGAAATTATTGTAACATTCATGAATATAATATCATAAGTTTCAAGTTACGTTTACTTTTTCCATATTTGTAATTAGTTTTAAGAAAACATTCATGTATAGTTTTAAGAAATATTTGTTTTATTAAATAAAAAATGTATTAGATTTACAGTTTGTAAATAGAAATTTAATGTGTTCTTTATTTTTTAATTATTATTGATGAAATACATATCTGTTTGCGATTGCATTCTCCAGTGCACAGTGTCAATCATGGGAATGACACATCCTTTGTAGTAAGTATATTTCTCCATTGTTTCAAAATTTACATGGGCCATTTATGCAACTTCAAATACAGCTTTTCTTAGAAACTGTTCAATTTAATTGTCCTTTACGACTCCTTCAACACAGAAAATTTGGTTTTTAATAATCGAGAGAGCTTGCATGGGTAGAAATAACTCTAACTCATATCTAATCTACTTGTATACACGAATTCCTATACATTGGAGTCTTGAAAATAAAAAATTTTATAATTATTTTTAAACAAGACGAAAAGAAGTTAAAGAATATATGCAACAAACATGTTATACAGATATAATATTGAAGAGTTTTTGGAAGATGAAAAAGTATATTTGCAGCTATGAACAACGACGATTGACCGTTGGTGTTACGAAATAGTATTTAGTATTTATATACAACTATGACCTACAAACTTGTATCCTACCTTCATTTAATAACAAATACCTCAGTAAATTTTACAATAAAGCAACCTAATGAAAGCAGACAGCAATCACCCTTAGTCAATCAATCATCCTGAAGAGTATTGTTATTATCAATCTCAACAATATCCTCAACTTGAACATCAGAATCACAAAATAATTTTAGCATTGATCTGAACATGATGCTTTCGTAAAACTAAGTTAGGACAATAAAATATTTAATTTGTAACACTTTATTGTTTTAATGGGAATTAGATTTGAAATATGTTAAAATTCAAAGTGGATCACAAATTTCAAAGTGGTGGTGAAAGATATGGGGTAGAATATCTGTCGCCTCGTTCAATACAGCTACCTTAAAATTGCTCCGCGAATCACTTCTATTGTTGGGTATGTGACACTACTACTGATCAGATACCTGTTTATAGCTGATCAGTTAGCAGTTTATGCTGATCTGATAGCTGTTTATGCTGATCAGTTAGCAGTTTATGCTGATCTGATAGCTGTTTATGCTGATCAGATACCTGTTTATATCTGATCATATAGCTGTTTATAGCTGATCAGTTAGCTGTTTATAGCTGATCTGATAGCTGTTTATGCTGATCAGATAGCTGTTCAGTAGTAGTGTCACATACCCAACAATAGAAGTGATTCGCGGAGCAATTTTAAGGTAGCTGTATTGAACGAGGCGACAGATATTCTACCCCATATCTTTCACCACCACTTTGAAATTTGTGATCCACTTTGAATTTTAACATATTTCAAATCTAATTCCCATTAAAACAATAAAGTGTTACAAATTAAATATTTTATTGTCCTAACTTAGTTTTACGAAAGCATCATGTTCAGATCAATGCTAAAATTATTTTGTGATTCTGATGTTCAAGTTGAGGATATTGTTGAGATTGATAATAACAATACTCTTCAGGATGATTGATTGACTAAGGGTGATTGCTGTCTGCTTTCATTAGGTTGCTTTATTGTAAAATTTACTGAGGTATTTGTTATTAAATGAAGGTAGGATACAAGTTTGTAGGTCATAGTTGTATATAAATACTAAATACTATTTCGTAACACCAACGGTCAATCGTCGTTGTTCATAGCTGCAAATATACTTTTTCATCTTCCAAAAACTCTTCAATATTATATCTGTATAACATGTTTGTTGCATATATTCTTTAACTTCTTTTCGTCTTGTTTAAAAATAATTATAAAATTTTTTATTTTCAAGACTCCAATGTATAGGAATTCGTGTATACAAGTAGATTAGATATGAGTTAGAGTTATTTCTACCCATGCAAGCTCTCTCGATTATTAAAAACCAAATTTTCTGTGTTGAAGGAGTCGTAAAGGACAATTAAATTGAACAGTTTCTAAGAAAAGCTGTATTTGAAGTTGCATAAATGGCCCATGTAAATTTTGAAACAATGGAGAAATATACTTACTACAAAGGATGTGTCATTCCCATGATTGACACTGTGCACTGGAGAATGCAATCGCAAACAGATATCTATTTCATCAATAATAATTAAAAAATAAAGAACACATTAAATTTCTATTTACAAACTGTAAATCTAATACATTTTTTATTTAATAAAACAAATATTTCTTAAAACTATACATGAATGCTTTCTTAAAACTAATTACAAATATGGAAAAAGTAAACGTAACTTGAAACTTATGATATTATATTCATGAATGTTACAATAATTTCTCAGCATTCAAGATCGGCAAAAATTTCTTCATCTTCGTTTAACACTGATTCTATACCTATCTTATAATGATTCCACGCGTAGGTGTGAACATTATCTTCTCTAATTTTACGCTTATCATCTAATGGACTTAAAGCTACTTTATGTACTTGTTCTGTATAAATGTCGTGAAGCTTAGATCTAAAATTAAACATGTCTCCATATATAATTCTCTTATTAACTAAACAATCTTTATAATCACTTAAACTTAATTTTTCTAAAACTGTAGCCTTGACACCTTTGGCCTTTTTAATTTCCTCGCAGCCAACAACTTGTATGGTATACATTTTAGAACGAAGACCTATAAATTCTTTCATAATTTGTCCCTTGTTCTCGTCTTTCATCATGCCCAAGACTTTACCATTTTTAAGCGGTATATGGAAAGGATTTGTAGGTGAATATTCGGATGTATCAAATTTTGAGTCGATATCATCACGAATATCATTGTAAAAATCTTCGCATCGAATGGAATATATGAAAGAATCTGTATCCATGTAATTCAAACTGAGATTTGTTGTAAATTTAGGTTTCATATAATCATAGTGGTATATGTATAATCATACATTTTCCATTTGGATAATTCTAAAACAACAAATCCCAAATATATTGGTTTATTATATACAGAGCGAGATCTATTCAATTGTATAGCAGCCATTTCATGTGTAAAATAAGACATGCTGTGAAAATTTGGCTTTGCTATTAGAGCTCGTGCTCCTAAATGTCTTCCTTTACTTTCCCATTCGGTTACAATTTTTACATCCTTCCTTTTGTCTACATTCTCCATCGTCTTTCCATATACCGCATTATTGAGGAGTTTAAAAAAGTTTTTCTCGAAGCTGTTTTTGGCTATTGTTCTGTGGTACGTATTTAAATCAATGTACTGTTTTAACCAACCAGACTGCTTAAATTTTAATATTCTATGGATTCTCTTGAGTTTTAACCCATTTTTTATGCACTGTTGAAGATTCTTGTAATGAATTGTGTATGTAGTCTTGTTGGTTAAATCAGTTATTAGTTTTTTACATTTAGAATTGGGAGGTATTTTATTTTCCGCGCAAAATGTCAAGTCATTGTGGAAATCGTGAAGATTTTCCGGATATTCTAGATCAACTTCTAAAATAAAACCAAATTCTGAATTTTCATGAATTGTCTGTACGTTAAAATTATTAGTATCTGTCAACCACTCGAAACCTCCATAAGGAAGATATTGAGACATTGCCCAGCCATACAAATTATTGGCATCCAAATACATTAAATATTCTGATGGTTTACTGCAATCGTAGTCCGCCATATATTTGTTATTTGCCTTTGAATGCCTTTTGGAGCATTGGACAATGCCTCCCCTAATACTTTTCTGAATGAATAAATACATGTATATATCCGTAAACAACTCAAGTTCTATTTTTGTAGTCTTTAACATTGCATCCCAAGATAAGCCTGGTGCAGTATAATATTGACACGGATCTAGTTTATAAATGTTTTTGCATATTTTTCTAAAATTTTGGAAAATGTCTGTTAAAATTAAAACATCTGTTTTCAGATATAGAAGCATGTAATCTTCAAGTGTTTTGCATTTAAACATCTCCCATACTTTAACCGCGTGTTCATAATCTTCCTTGGAACAAGTTTTATTTGTCATGCGACTATAAAATTCAGTTTGAGGAGGAAGAGAGGTTTCTTTAAGTCGGCCGAAAGAATTGATGTATTCGTATGGGAATACACCTTTTCTTGTTACTAATTTAAATTCATTATCGTTTGAAAACATTTGGCGAACAGCTTTAAAATCAGTTGGTAATAAATTTTTCGCTAGTGCATCCAAACTTGATGCCATGAAACGAAAAGAATCCAAAAATCTTATCTCAAAAGTTTTCTTTTCATCCACCTTGATACGCTTTGAGAGGGATATATATAATTCTTTGTTTAAAGGGATAACATTTATATCACCTTCAAAAGAATTTAATTCCTTAACGAAAAGATGGCAGTCGTAGCCAGAAAAATTATGAAAGAACACAGGCACAAACTTTGCAATTTGATATTTTAAATTACATTCATTATGTGCCGGTCCTCTATATTCGCCAGTTAGGTGACAATGGTCTGCCACTCTATCAGAGCCCAATTCTTTATCGCAAATATGGCAGTTTTTGTTCTGGAATTGTTGCTTTAGCTGCAAAGAATTTAAAAAGGCCATAGGTTTCGATTTACTTAAATAGTTACTATATAAATCTAAGATATCTTTAATTAAAAATTCTACAAATTTCTTGGGAGCATCTTCTCCTGAATACATAACAAATTTACTAAGACTATCATTAAAATTACAATGGATATTATAGCTAAAGGCTACAGGAATATGCTTAGATACAAACTTATTGCTACTATCTAAACCTGAACTACTTAATACGCATTCAAAATCTGCGTATACTACAAAAGGAACATCTAAGCTACGTTCAAAATTTTTAAAACTAATTACCGCCTTTTCCAGCGACGGCATCTCGGTTATAACTTTTCCACATACCATTTTATGCTTTTGTAGAGTACTCTCGTTGTGCGAGTACTGGAGGCAGCTGTTGCATAAAAATATTTGCCTTCGGTGAGCAGTCTGTTGTTGTTTTATTAATCTAAAAAGCCAAAAGGAAGAAAAAAATTTCATTAGATTATTTATTGCAATAAGTAGTCGTGTAAAATGAAAGATGAAATAAAAGTGAAATAACATGAAGTTGAGAAAAAAAAATAAATTATAATTACCTTGAAATATTTTTAATCCACACATAGTGGAATTGTTCATCATTTTGGAGCAGCAGCAGGTTGATGTGTTGTGCCTTTTCCTGCTTGGTGCAGTGGTAAGGTCCCTCGATGTTTGCCGAATCCTTATCAAAACCAAACACATTGACGCTAATCGTAGGATTCATTTCTTCAAATTTGCCGATGGCGTCTATGGAAAGAGGAAACTTTAATCCCGTAAAATCAAGTGCAAATCCGTTTTCTATTATTATATTTTCCGCTTCAATGTTGGAGACGTTGTAGTTTTGTGGTCTATGTTCATTATATGGCAGATTAGCAAGTGCAGATATCACCGCCCATTTGAAGCAGTATACATCATAATTTTTAACATTGATGCAAGCACGCTTGTCCTGCAGCACTTTCGGCAGAGGGATGTATGAAGTTCCCTTAAGTGGACGATACTGGTTTACGTTAACTTCCAGGTTACGTATCCTAAGGAGAGCCCATCCACTGTCCCTCTCCTGGAATTCACCCATTTTAGTGGTGATCTGTTGGGACATATCAGCGTAGATGTTGCTGATGTCTTCAACTTTTTGAAGTAAAACCATCTTTGTTTGGAATGATTTTACTTCCACCACTATTTCATCGTCTGCCGTTATTTTAAAGTATTCTGCGTACAATTCTATATTAAATTTTATCATTATGTGCTTTTCTAGCAAATTTTCTAACTGCTTGGCGAGTATAGTTTTTGCTCGTTCGAAAAACTCTTCTGGAAGTAGCAGTCCTTCATCTTCATTTTCTAATAGGAGCGTCTGGATTCTATCCTTAAAGGCTGTTTTGATGCACTTTAAACCATCGCTTAGCGGCGACCAACAATTCTTTTTGTGTTTGATCGTACGCAGATGGTAGCTCCAGCCTCTTCGAGAAACATCTTCGTTACATGTTGGGCAACGAACGTTCTCGATAGCGTCAATGTGTGGTTGTGTTGTAGTAGCTCGGCGTGTTGCTGATGATGATGATGTTGATGATGCCGGTGCTCCTATCGTTGTAGATGCTGTGGTTGAAAACGATGATGCTGCTTTTTGTGGTAATGATGGTCCTTGAGCTGCTTCTGCTTCTGCAAGTGATCCTGGTGATGTCTGTGGTACTGCTGATGTTGTTGATGATGCTTGTTGTCCTGCTGATGATGCTATTTTGTGGGACCGACTTTTATGTCTGAGCATATTATCCAGACGGTTGAAATTTTCCCCACAATCGTTGCAATGGAACTGTGGATGGCCGTGCATTGCTTTTGTATGCCTTTTAAGATTTTGCATCGCAGTGAAACCCTGCCCGCAAACGACACATATGAATCCCTTCATTTTTAATGTTTTTTTTTTCTTGTTGTTGGTTATAGTTTATTCACTTTAACAACTTTTACTTTGTTTTTTTCTCTCTGTACGTTTTAAGTACTATATTTAAGTGTTTTTCTTTTATTACAATGTTTTGTTTTGTTTTATTTTAAAGCGGTTAATATTTATTTTCAGCTACGCACTTATGCTTTTTAGTCACTTTTTGTTATTAGTTTGTTTTGTTTTTCTCTTTACGTTTTTAAGTATGTACTATATTTAACAATTTTTTATTTTTGTTGTTTTTTTCTAGAAGTGTTAGTTTTACACGATTTATTGTTTTTTTTTTTTTAATTGATTTTCAAATAGTTTTCACTGGTTTCAAACTGGTTTAGATATACACGTTTTAGTTTTAGTTGACACGTTTTATTTGTAATATTGCATATTTTTTACAATTGATGCTAAGGGGAGTTTACGCTAATTCCGAAGGCTTCAAGATTACTTTCAGAACTGAGAGAAAATTACAAGCTTCCGCCGCTTATATAGGATATTAATCGTATCATAGATGCCTAGTTCCCTAGATTCTATCATTGTTTACAATAATATTCATGACTTGAAATTTTATTTGGAAGAGACTGCCTACGAAATATTTATAAACAGAACTGAAAAAAAAATAATAAATATACTTCTTTGGTTCATGCATGATTGGGATTGGTTTACACTAACTCAATCGACCACCCTTCTTTCTGCTGAAAGAACGATTAAATCACACCAACATCAACACAAAAACAATTAAAACCACAAAAAAAAAAAGTTCTACTCTTCACTCGGCAACAATCTATCACGTTATAATTATTATATACTGATACATAACTTTAAATATAATTTACTTAAACCTAACAATTTACCTAATCTAAAAATTTAATATGTATACACAAACATGCATATATCACTAACATATATAACACCATATAAACTAATTGAGTCTTGCAATACCATCGATCTCATGCTTTGTGGTCAGAGTTAAAGATCAATGAATATAAAATGACCTACATTTATACGAAAAGAAAAATCAACAGTACATGTGTTCAATAAACTCATATTATTCCCATTTTTAGCAAGCTGGGATTTGGTTCACCACGAATCCACTTGAAAGGGTGTCCGCCCATTTACAAAAATAGAAGAAAAATAACTATAAAATAGAAAACAAATCCACAACAACAACAGAAGAAATAAAAATCCCCCTACCAACGGAATTTGTTTGCATTAACTCCATGGCGATCTGTTCTACTAAAAGATTCCTATTAAAATACATAACAACAACAACAACATAAGCAATTAAATAATCAAAACACTCACCGAAATTTTATTACACCAACTCGATCGGCGACACTCCGCTTCCAAAATCCACAATTGTTTACACTAACTCGATCGACGGCGCTCCGGTCAATTAAAGTAAACATCCAAAATTTGTAAACACTAACTCTGTGGACCAACGCTCACGTTCACTAAAGCATCATGCTACAACAAATAACAACAACAACAACATGTTACTACGCAACGATCATCTGAAACTGCTGCCCTCCCATCACTTCGGTCACACACATTCCCATCCTTCCCTTCCCTTCCCCTACTCATGTATGTCCGTCTGACCATCTATATGTATGTATAACCATCCGTCCGTCTGCCTGTCCAACTGTCTATATGTATGTCCGTCCGTCCGTCTGTATGTATGTATAACCATCCGTCCGTCTGTCTGTCCAACTGTCTATATGTATGTCAGTCTGTCCGTCTGTCCAACTGTCTATATGTATGTCCGTCCGTCCGTCTGTCCAACTGTCTATATGTATGTCCGTCCGTCCGTCTGTCTACGCGGCGGCTGAGCAGCCTCAAACACACAAACATTAACAATCTTATGGCGGCGGCAAAGTTTAGCTCCACACCGGCAGAGAACCACACACACAAACCTTAACAAAGCTTACGGCGGCGGCAGCATCCTCCCATCCTCACGAGCAGCGCAGTCGCTACGTTGTTCCAGAAGGTACATATACACACTACTGATGTAGATCAGGCATATCAAAGTAGCGGCCCGTGGTCCATTTGCGGCCCACCTCATAATTGTGCGCGGCCCATAAATTTTCCACAATTATACAGTTGTCATGCAAAATTTAATATGTAATTAAAAAAAATCAAGAATGTAGTGGTCCAATAATACGTTTTCACCTTTGTGTAGTAGACAGACTGCTAAAAACGGCATTTTGTATGTTTGTACTGATGAATATAAAATTGTCTTATGAATATAAAATTGTCTTCGTATTAAAATATTAATTCATGAAGCCAAATAAAATTAAAAAACGATCGATTGGAAGTGAACATAGGTGTATTCAGGAAAAATTGGAGATGGAATATTTTTTTCATTCTAGAAAAAGGCAAAATATTATCCTTGATGTCTGCAGTCTTGTATTCCTTCATTGTGCAAGGAATACAATGTGAAAAGGCATTACTTTGCCATCCATAATGAAGGATATAACTAGTAAAGGTGTTGTCTACAGCCGGGCTGCAGCCGAAATACCCTACACCTTAAAGCTGCATATATACTCGTATATATATTTAGAAGTGGTAATAATAATAATTATATCGCACCACTTCTAAAAGGCAAAACTTTATACTCCTATGAAATTTCTACAACTATGCCGTCATGATAGCTGTATGCAGTTTTATAAGTGAAAGCATAATAAGGCGTGACCCGCCCATTTTTTCGCAACAGAATATTATTGGTTCACAAACTACAATATTATGTACACCGTTATTCAGGAAACTTATATACTTTTTAATACAATCCATGTACAAGCCTCCATGACCAATGTAAACTAAAAGTGGGCGGATCACGCCCATATTTGGCATATTAATTGGAAGCATTAGTCTAAACCTACATATAAAATTTTCTTGTCTTTTCTCAAAAAGTGATGCTGATATGGCCTTTTTTATTAGGCAAAACAGAGGTACCTGCACTCTCGATATAAAAAGGAGGCGTGGTCCTTGGGCGATTTTGCCCATTTTCAATACGAAACACCCCAACATAGCAACGAATATTTTTTCCAAATTTCATTTTGAAATCTTAATCCGTTCTCCTGTGATCGTGATTTCAACGGACAGACAGACAGACAGACAGACGGACAGACATCGTTATTTCAATTTCGGTGGTGATGCTGATCAAGAATATATATACTTTTCCATTCCTATCTTGTCTAGTTCTATGCGTTACACACTCCGGTAGAAAGTGAATATACCCTCAACCTTAAGGTGTAGGGTATAAAAATATTCTTGGAAAAATGCGTGAAGAAAAGTTGGTCGTATTAAAGTCAGTTCTTCGTAAACAACAAAGCATTTTCACTAAACCAGTTGCGGAAAATGTGGCTGCCGTGAAAGCTAGTTATCGGTTATCCCATTCAATTGCAAAAAAATCAAAACCAATTGTAGAAGGTGAATTTATTGGTGAATGTTTAGTAATAGCAGCTTTATCCCGAAATACAGTTGCAAATAGAGTCAATAACATTGCTTTAAATTTAAGAGGGAAACTTCGCTCCGTTGCCTCAAATTTTGAAATGTTTTCAATTGCAATCGATGAGAGTACGGATTCTAGAGATTTAGAAGATTTGAATATGACAAAAACTGAAGAGCTATTAGAAGTGATTCTAATGCATGGTACAATAACTGGATATGATATATTCAACGTACTTATGAACACCATTAAAAAATATGATCTTCCAATTAATAATTTAACATCCTTGGAAACTGATGGAGCCCCTTCTATGACAGGAGTTACACGTGAAAGTTTTACGTTCAAAAGTATCGCTGTGGGAAACACAATTCAGAAAAAGGGAATTTATCAAATTTTTCTACTTGTAAGACTCTTTTTTTGTAAAATATCCAGAATTAAAATTTGAAAAATTTAAAATACAACTGAAAATGTTGGAAAAAAATTTCGAAAAGCGGTTTTCATATTTTCAAAGTAGCGAGATTCATTTCAATATTTATTGCTCTCCAATGTCTGTTGACATTAAAATTATGAAAATATTAAAATATTGATGAAAATTTTCAAAAGGAGTTTTAGAACTGCGATGCGACACCTTATTGAACCAGAAGTATAGGAAAATTGGAGTTCCTGAATTTTACAAGTACTTACCTGCAGATCGCGTTCAAGGAATACGACACTTTGTTATTCGCATATTGTCCTGCACAACGAACCAGATTAACTGATGAACACTCAGCATCGACTTTAAAAATTACATTCAAGCCAAAATATAACACTTAATTTTGATTATTTGACAAATGGGAAGCGGTGCATAATCTCCAGCAAAAAATAATTTATATTCTTTCTTATTATTTATAATATTAATAAATACGTTTTTATAAATTCCACAATGGTGAAATTATATTCCGCACGTAATATTCAAATGATTTTTTAATTTTTAATAAAAGTAAGCATGGATGTGGCCCATAATAGAATTTGGAAAAGAATTCGCGGAAAATTTGGCCCGTATACTGAAATGAGTTTGACATGCCTGATGTAGATACAGTGCTGACAAGGTATATTAATTTGTAAAAGAGTCTATAAAGCATGGTTGGAAAAAAATGGCACAAGAGCCGTTGTCGAAGTTGTATTTAGCGTCATTTTTTGTGCTGTTCATACATCATACAACGACTTTTTTAATTGGTTGCGAATTTAGGTGCAAACATAGTACAAAAAGATAATACATATATATTCATATTTTAGGAACGGGTGGTATGATCCTGTAATGACCAGTTTCGCATTTTCTTATAAGCACTTCTCTTCTTCTTTTCTTTTTTTAGTTTTCGGATTTTGGAAAACATTCGTGACCGAACAAATAATCTTAGTTTTCTTCTGCAGGCAAAACCTATTAATGTGAAAGTCACAATGAAATATTATTAATATAATATATTTATTAGCTTAGCATTTCGAGCTACATATTATTTTCATAATCACTTGCAGTAAAATGATTCATAGTCACTAGTGTAGTTGAAAATAAAGCTTAATTGTAATTCAGTGTTAGTCACCTGATAAAATCAAGGTGATAAATAAGAAGAGGAGGTAAAAAATTCTCGTACAAATAAGTGGGAAAATTAATAAAGATCTGTCGATAAGATATAATATTTGAACATAAGGAAATTAGGAGAGACCAAAAATAGCCGGAATATTTTCAGAGGGTGCTATTGATGCAGAGTTATTAATCAGGAAGTATTCCGAGGTAAGTGGCAATTTCTTATTAACTTAAACAAAAAAATGGAGAGTTTAAGGACTCCAGTGACGGAATGTATCCGCAAGGATTACGAACTCATTCATACGAACGGTTATATCGCGCCATGGTGAGACACATAAAGCAGAAAATCCGGGGAAGAGCAGACGGAGCCTTGCTATAACGTAATGGGCAATGAATTGGGCGAAATGGAAAGAGTCCATTCTCTTCTTTACCATTATTAGCTCAATCAGTTGGTTGGAAGAAACTCTCTTTTCAACTTTTGACAACTCTCATCGGTGTACTCATAATGCTTACATATGATCATATTCCCTTCCTTTAAAATGTAAATTAAAAGCATATGATTCATTCAATAACGCGGTATAATTTCATAAATAGTAGTAAACAACATGATACATGGGACGTGTAATAGTACGTTTACACCGATCGTTTTACTTCCAATTTGTTTTGTACTAAGCAAACTGTTTACACCGTCAAATATGTTTTACAAAGATTATTGTTTTTGTTTGTAAACAATAAACAATTGTTGATTGGAAAAAATTACAAATTGAATAAGAACAAATATTGTTTGTAAATAATAAACAAATATTGCTTGGCAACAACCACAAATTGAAATAAAAAAAATTTTGTTTCTAAACAATAAACAAATAGTGCTTAGCAACAACCACAAATTGATATAAAAAAAGTTTTGTTTGTAAACAATAAATAAATGGTGCTTGGCAACAACCACAAATTGAAATAAATAGTAGTAAACAACATGATACATGGGACGTGTAAATAGAAATAGAAATTCATTCCTTATGGTTGATGGAAAATGCTAGAAAAAATGTCCAAAAAGCATTAGCATCAGATACTATTCCAGGTAATGATGTATACCCATTATATCGGGTTATAACGACTGTGAAAATTAATAATCAAGATATTAAAGTCGATAAGCGATTCGTAGTGCTGCATAAACGTTGAGTTTGGCAGTACAGTAAAATTGATAAAATACTGTTGCAAATATATAACAAAAGGAAGCGATTGGGCTTATATTGGGGTGCCTGCTGAAAATAAGGACGACGAAATCACACAATATCAAATAGGGCATTTAATAAGCAGTGAGACGGATCGGACAATCCGTTCCAACATTTATTTCATCGTTTTATGAATTTCTTTTTGTTTCTTGCCATCATATTAATTATTTAGATTTTATTCATAAGTAAGTTTATAGTTCAACGAATACATAATTAGTTAGTAGGAAATTATAGATGTAAGGTTATTATTGCGCGATCAGTGAAGTTCATTACTTTTTATATTTACATTATATTATTTACAACAGCATTGAAGTTTATTTACGTAAAATAAATAAGAAATAATAACTTTGTAAGTTTTAAGATCATTTACTATCGAAATAAATGTATTAGAAAATAATATAGTATAAGCATAAATATAAGAACAATGTGTATAATAATTAGAAATTAATGTCAAACTGCAGCTCTGTCATACACGCTACAACGACGACGTCATGTACGAACGACGACGTCGAACACTCCCAAACCTGAGCAGCGAACAAGAAGAACAAGAGCCACTAGTATAAAAGAGGAACACAGACACGAAATAATCAGTCTTCGGGCGAGCGCCTCGCCAGTCAGCACGCGCAGTGAACACAGCCAGCAGCATAGCAGTGATTCTTGGTAAGTTGGTTAGTAGCTTCCTACTCTGCCCTTCCTCTCCTTTTCTAACCACCCCGTAACCTGACTGTGAATTGCTCAGGAAGAGTTGTTGGCGCCTATGGATGGTTGAACCTCCGGACAGCAGCTCCTCTTGAAGTAGGTTGACAGCACGATAGTTGATGATGGACAGTCAAACTTCCTGTCGACTATCGTAGGTACTCTTGCGAACCTCTCTTTCCTACCCCCATTCACGCCGCCGGTCCTACCACGCCGTTTCTTCAAGAAGAGTTGTTGGCACCTATGGATGGTTGAACCTCCGGACGGCAACTCCTGTTGAAGTAACTTGGCGACGGAGGTTGACACACGCCACCCTCCGCAGCCAGTGGTGGGAACGCTACTCCTTGTCGCCGAGCGCTACGACTCCAACGCCATCCATGTTCGACACTGCTTCGAACGACGCCAAGGTTCGACACAGCTTCGAACGCCATCGAGGTTCGACACAGCTTCGAACGCCATCGAGGTTCGACACAGCTTCGAACGACGCCAAGGTTCGGCACAGCTCCGAACGCCATCGCGGTTCGACACAGCCTCGAACGCCGTCAAGGTTCGACACAGCTTCGAACGCCGTCAAGGTTCGACACAGCTTCGAACGCCAGCAAGGTTCGACACAGCTTCGAACGCCATCAAGGTTCGACACAGCTTCGAACGCCATCAAGGTTCGACACAGCCTCGAACGCCGTCAAGGTTCGACACAGCTTCGAACGCCATCAAGGTTCGACACAGCTTCGAACGCCATCATGGTTCGACACGTTACAGCAGTTAGTAAAAAAATTTCAAGTTGCTGTAAAAAAGAAACTACATAGATAAGATTTCGAAATTATTTATATGCAGTTTGGTACACTGATGATTATAATACTCATATATTTATTAATTTATTCTTTTTATTACCATTTCTATTTTTCTACAATTAAAAAACAAAAAATGAACAAAAATTAAGCTCACAGCTTATTTCACCCAACTACTTTACAACTTCATCATCATCTGTTATCGTCCAATAAACGGTCTGTTAATTTTTTGTATGGCCGCCCTTTTGGTCAAATTTCATCTTCAGCCTCTTCGGGATAGACTGCACCAGCTTTTTTGTTACATCTGTTGTAATTTTGCTCCATTCTTCGTTTAGTGAAGTTTTTAAATCGGTTTTATTGTAAATTTTTTGCTTTCATATATTTTTATCCAAAATAGCCCACAAATTTTCAATTACATTTAGATCTGGCGACTGTGCCGGTGGTTGCATAACATGCGGACAATTCCATATAAGCCACGCCTGTACAATACCTGACTTATGATTCGGCTCATTGTCTTGATACAATCTGAAATCATTGCGAATACCCAGATCCTCCGCACTTTGAATCAAATTTTTTTTAATATACTGACGTAATGAGATTTATTCATTATCCTCTCTATAAATTGTAACTTTCCAACTCCCGCTGCCGACATACATGCCAAACCATGAAGCTGCCACCGCAGTGTTTCACTGTTCCCTTTAAGTTTTTAGTTTGGAGCTATGTATTTTGCTTACGCCATACATATGAGGCTCCATCTGAACCAAATGAATTAAATTTGGACTCATCAGCGAACACTACTGTACGCCAAAAATTAAAATCTTTATTCAGATGGTCCTTGGCAAACTTTAATCGACACTTCTGATTTTTCGAATTTATAAACGGCTTCTTACGCGCTATTCTGCCACTGAAACCTTGTTCGTGCAGCACACGGCGAATAGTCTGTGGATGACATGATTTGCCTATTTCTATTTTAACTTCACTGGCAATTTTTGGAGCCGATAGCTTTGGATTTTCCCGGATTTTGCGAACAATGTAACGTTTGTCTTTTTCATCAAATATTTTCTCCCCTTATCGTGTGTTCGTTTTTCACGGACAAAGCGGTATATGATACTCTGGACTGTAGAGTCACTTAGTGCAACCATTTCACCAATTTTTCTGCGTGACTGTTCATTTTCAAAATGTTTTAAAACAATTTCTCGCTGCTCTATTGCAGTACGCGGTCCCATTCTGAAATAATAATTTTTCAGCGCGGCCTAGTCAAAAAATTTAGCGAAACTAAAGTTATTATTGTATTGTGAATACAATTATTTAAACATTGAAAAAGAAATCGCCGTTATATTGGAAGAAAATGGATTATTAAAGTGTTGTAAAGTAGTTGGTTGAAATAAGCTGTGAGCTTAATTTTTGTTCATTTTTTGTTTTTTAATTGTAAAAAAATATAAATAGTAATAAAAAAAAAATAAATTAATAAATATTGTGTGTACCAAACTGCATTTAAAAAATTTCGATATCTTGTCTAGTTTTTTTTTTTACAGCAACTTGAAAATTTTTCGCAGTGCTTGTTGAAATAAGCTGTGAGCCACTGTATGTGTCGTAGTTTTTAATTTCCCAAACATGAAAGATATCCGACCGTAGGTTTTTTGACCGCCCTTGTCGATGAGAGTCAAGTGTCACACCGAGTCCGCTGTGGCTTTCCGCTGCGCCAGCATAATGACCAGAGTCACTGCTGCCTTGACTGTGGGACTCAAATGCTGCGACTCATTATGCTGACGCAGTTACAATTTAATATTAATATTTTAATTTTTTCATTTTTGTTCTTTGTACCTTTTGTATATTTTACTATGTTAAATTAGTATTTAAGAGCGATTAACAAATGAAGTGATTTGAGTCGTTATTCAACAAGCATCCAGTAGTTTAATTTACCTTGGGCTTCATCGTAGCATTCACGAAGTCGGTTCAAGTGCCGAATTCGAGAACAATCAATCAAAAAGTGGAAATCAACAGTTGTAAAGTCCGTTCAAGTACCGAATCTATAACTAGAACTTCAGAACAAACCAGTTGCTGAACTTTTTGGTGACTCCGACGTGATTATTGAATCACTACAGAAAAAAAGTGATTCAAGGCTCAGAGCTTAGTGGATAAATTATGGAATCGTTATTGGAGAAACAAAGGGAAATCGGCGCTGATATTAAACGCCTCATCACCAATTTCAAGAAGGACTCAACATCCAGAAAAACCAAGTAGTAATATGAATCAATATTGGTTCTGTTAAAAAGTTATTGGGCTGCATTCGATAGCGTGAACAACCTAATAAGACAGCTCGACCCGTGTGCCACTTGAGCATCAATATTTTTCTGAATATCACTATCAGTCAAGCCAAGAATACCAGCAAATCTTTAAGGCGGCTCTGGTTGACTTGAACGCAGAAGAAGCCTACTTGAACGCGGAAGAAGTACCGACACTGAAGACTTTCCCCAACTTCCTGGAGTTTCAATACTTCGAAGCCGCCTCCTGCCAGGAAAACAATCATCGTTTAAAAACATTTGCAAATCTGCCAGCAACAGCTACAACGACTTAAGGTACGAAATGCAGAGCATGCAACGGTCAAGGTCACCCTCTTTTCGCGTGCAAACAATTACTTTAAATGGCTGCAAACAATCGATTGCAGCTAGTCAATCGCACTCACTTGTGCATCAATTGTCTCAAGAACAGTTACAGCGCAAGCAATTGCAGCTCTCGACCCTATCTGAAATGCAACAGATACAATACACTGTTGCCAAAATTGGCGTCAACCACTAGTAACTATTCAGCACTACTTGAAGCTTTTGTGCTACACACTACTATCTCCAATCAACCCATGCAGTCTCTGGATACGTCCGCCTGGAAGATGCCTCAAAAACTAAGGTTAGCAGATCCAGAATTATCCCCATCTGACGACAACCTTCAAAGTGAATATGTCGATTTTATGAATGAATATCGAAAACCCATATGTCATATGTTCATATTTCAGAAATCGATTTCGAAAAAACATTATCACCAAATTATGTGATTCCTCACCATTGAGTGCTGAAGCCAGAAGTAGCACAACAAAATTATGTGTGGTTTTCGACGCCTCAGCGAAATCATCATCAGGGATCTCACTAAATGAATTCATGCACACTGGGCCAAAAATTCAGGATGAGTTTGCCATGCTCTTGAGGTTCAGAACGTACCGATTTGTTTTCACTACGGATGTTAAAAAAATCCGAAGACAGGCGTTTCTAGATCATTATATGGAGAAATCATCCTCGAGAAGCTCGTAAATATCATGCACTAAACACAATAACCTATAGCACACGCGCCGCTACAGAGCAGAGTTTATCAAAAACTGATTAGACTTGAATTTCGACTAACTTGGATCCCGAAATCAGATGTTTTTTGCATCAAGGTTGCCGTGGCTCAGAACAAAAGAGTTACAAAGTGAATTTTGTGCTCTGAATTGGCTAGAATATTTGATCCACTGCAAAAATTTTTATTCAAGAACTATGGAGCACCAAGCACCACTAGGATGCGGCGTTGTCGGCGTCAATGCGCACGAAGTGGACGACATTCCGTTCATTGCTTGGTAGCATCAATGGGATGCAAGTACCAAGACACATGTCCAAGGGCACACGTCAAATATCAATACAACTACACGGATTTGCAGACGCATTCGAAAAGGGATATGACGCGGCCATATACATAAGAGCAAATACGTCAGACGGAACTGTACTTTTAAGGATACTGTGCGCAAAATAAGGAATATAACCATTGAAAAAACAGACAATCCCTCGGCTTGAACTATGTCTCGCATGTTGTATTGGCATAAATCCTGTCAGGGCCTGCAATATATCGAGCCTTCATGGCAAACCAGACGGCCAAGGTCCTGGAGCTGTCATAGGCAGTTCAGTGTCATCACCACGAATACCCGTCTCCTGTAGCATGTGGATTTATGGTTCCTTATATGGTTTTATGGCCGCCGACTTAGCGCCTCTTCATTACAATATGACGCAAAATATCCAATGTTGCTACCGTATAATGACAGCATAACGAGACTCATTTTGGAGATGGATCACATAAAGAACTTCCACTGTGCATCTTAAGCCCTACTGGCTTACACAAGACAACGCTCCTGACCCCTGAAAGCGAAAACTATGGCACAATCGATCATGCAAAAGTATGTAATATGCTGCAGAGCCAAGCAAAGATTTCTTACACAAATGATGGGAAACCTCCCTAGTCATCGGGTACAGCCGGCGCGACAATTTGTGAACAGTGGTGTTTGACTACTGTCCTTGCTACATACACTACACAATTCGTGGCAAGAGGCCCACAAAGACCTACATCACGGTTTTCTGCTGCTATGCAATGAAGGCCGCACATCTCGAATTGATTGCTGACTTATCGACAGATGCATTCCTATGTGCATTAAAAAGATTCACAGCTAGGCGAAGCCATTGCCAGAACATCCACTGCGACAACGCCGCTAATTTCGTTGGAGCCAAAAATCAGCTAACGGAACTACAGAAGAGCATTCATTCCGTGCACGAAACATTCATTAGCAGCTGCTCCAAAAACGGAATTAATTTCAAGTTTATACCATTTAGCAGTAAAGTCCGCAAAGGCATTGCTCACAAAAAGCGTATAAAAAGAATCTCTGACTTACGAGAAGCTATAGACGTCCATAATCGAAATTGAATCCAGACCATTAACAGAGATGTCAGCAGATCCAAAGGATTTAGTAGCATTAACACCAGGACATTTCCTCATAGACGAGCCATTTACAGCCCAACCAGATGCACGAGCATGTTCAATAACAGCAAAGCTTGGAAAGCGCTGGCGGCTCATCTTCCAGATTAAAAGTTTTGGACTTGCTGGTCACGAGAATATTTATGCGAGCTTCAACAAAGAACACTATTGAAGAGTTAACACCCAACCGTCGGAAAAAACAGACTGGTCATTGTACGAGAAGACAACACACCACCATTAGAATTTGTGACGTACTTTTTGATACCGGTTTAGCTGTCGGTGCCAGGGTCCGTACACAGACAAGTGTCAAGAGCGTGTTTAGTTTGTAGAGCGTGCGAATTCTAGCCGCGGTGGCCGAATGGTCGTCAGGCTTAAGAAACGATCGGATCACGGGGATATGCAAAGGAAACGCAGTGGCGCAATGGAAATAATACTGAGGCGCTACGGTGCAGATCAAATAGTCGCCAGCCTTAATAAGTGATTGGACCACGTGATTATGCAAATGAGACGCAGTGACACAACGAAAATATTACTGTTGCGTGACAGCGATTCTTCTAAAGTCTCCTGACAAGATCAGGAGTGTCCTCGTTCTTATCGAGGATTAGTTTGCTTCCAGTGCTTGGCAAAGTACTGGAAAGATTAATGGTTGAACGCCTCGAAGCTAGACTTGCGGTGCCTTTTTGCAACTCGCAATATGGCTTCATAAAAGGGAAGAATACAGAAGATGCGTGGATGTTCGTCAAGTCGAGTGTCCACGCGTCTAGTTCCAAGTACGTTCTTAGAATTTTTATTGATTTCAAAGGTGCTTTTGACTTTCTTGATTGGTTTCGGTCATTGACAAAATTGAGAGCGTTAATTGCAGTGAATTTGCACTTTGAAGAAGTTATTTCTCTACCAGAAAAGCCTTCACGGGGGGCAGATGTGATGTAACATTGCGCGAAGTAACTCGCGGCTGCCCTCAAGGTTCCATTGCGGGTCCCTTTATCTGGAATCTTATGATGGATTCGCTCCTACGGCAAATAAACAGTATTGCAAAATGCTGTGCTTATGCTGACGACCTTCTACTTTTAGTAGAAGGCCAATCACGCATTCAATTCGAAGATGCTGCTTCTCAGCTCTTGCCGATTGTCCGTTATTGGGATACAGAATCTCTTGGTGTCAGTATCTCTTCTGAAAAAACCGTTCAGATGCTTCTAAAAGGCAAACTGAATGGTCACTACCCATCCATCCATTTAGATGGAAACTGTGTCCGTTACGTCAAGACTTTGAAATATTTGGGGGTTGCAGTTGGCGAAAGGATGACTTTTGAACAGCATGTTGTCACATTAAAGGATAAACTCACAAAACTCGTGAGTTTTGTATCCCGTATTTTAGAAGCGATGGGGACTTAGTAAGCATGCTATGGGGACTTAGTAAGTATGCTATGCGCACTCTTTATAGTGGGATGTTCGTTCCATGTGCAACATATGGAGCTCCAGTTTGGTGTGATGCTTTATCCACCAAATCCCTGATACAGAAGCTCAACAGAACAGAGAAATTTTCTTCTCTCTGCTTTAAAGGTATATCGTACGGTCTCACTGACCTCGTAGTCAATAAATGGGGAATTTCTTATAAAATTGGGCGTAAATTGCATCTGGATGCCAATGACTGGATCACCAACCAAGGAATAGAAGGTTTGAGTAGGTCGTCCATTCTAAAAGAATTAGATGAGCAGGTTTTTCTTAGGTGGCAGCAAAGATGGGATGCTAGTCCTTCTGGTAGGGTTACGCATTCTTTCATACCAAATGTAGATTTTGTCTTAAATAGGAGAAACTTTGGCTTTAGTCTTCAGTTAGGTTTTCTGCTCACAGGGCACGGTTCACTTAAAGAATTTATTTTTCAGAGGAATTTAAGTGAATCGCCTGCCTGTGATTGTGGCACCCAGTCAGAAGATTGGAAGCATGTGTTGATCTCATGCCCCCTCTATTCTGACATTTTGGACTTGGCTTCCTTAGGAATTAGGTCGGTTTCCTCGCCCGATTTTAGTAGGTGGCTGGGTGATGATGAAAGGGTTGGATTGGCAGAAAACTTTGCCAAAGTAGCTACTATTAGAAGAAAACTCAGAACTGAAGCAGCAAGAGCTGCTGCTCAGTCCTGATTTTTCCATTGTAATATTATCCATAATATTAATCCTATTTTTAGTATCTTTTCAGGTGCAAAACTGCTACAGGGTCCCTCTGTAGCAGTAAACTTCACCCTTTTTGCGAATGTTCTTGAATGTCGAATGTCTCTATGGTTATGATAACCATAACTTTACTTCTCTGGCTTTTGCCTCATTCCATATCTTGCTTGTGCGTAATATGATGGACATACCTGGGCCAAGGTGTATGCTTCCAAGAGTGCATAAATTTTCTTGTTTCTTTGCCTTCTAGCTTCTTTGGTTGGCTACGATGACCAGTCCAGGGTGGCGTGTGAAAATCTCGCAGCGTCCCTCAGCGGCGAATGTCTTTGCGTTGGTGAGGCCGTCGTTGGTAATCTCGGTCCTGGCTACTGTGACTGTTGGGCGTCGCTCGCTACCTTCCATCTTGGCAATCAGCAGGTCCAGGGCCACCTGTGCGTCGCAGGCCGGCATGGTTGGTGGCGATCTGTGGAAAAAAAGGTGTGTTGGTGTTCCTCGCATCACTGCCGGAGTTTCGTCGGTTGTAGTGGGGTGCTACCCCGCCTCGTTAGTGGTGGTTATCGGTTTGTGGCCGCCATCGGTGGACGATCACCGGTGAAGTGAGATTTAAGACTCGCAAAGCAGCACTTCGTACTTCGGAACTAACTTTGCGTTAAGCCCAATTTTGTTATAAGCAAGTTTAGGATGGCGTGGCGCGATGATTGCGGCTAAGCTCGTCGGGTATTTGGGGTGCTTTCTTGCCACCCTACCCACAACAAAAACACAAAATCGTGCCTTATTTGTTTTTAAAAAAGGAGAGCGGGAAGAAAGGATAACTAAAGCATAGAGTTAAGACGAAACACAGATCCTTGCAGCTATGTTTCCTAATGGGTCATTTCAATCTACCTCTCTCACTTCACAATTACCTAATTAAAATCCTTTCATACGCCCATCCAAGCTCACTCACCTCTATTCACCTAAACAATCAGAATTTATTCAACCTATAACCCACTAGGAATATCATGCACCCTAGCACAACACAACCTAAGTCATCGTCCGTCTGTGAGCCGCCCACCCCGTCTGTAACTCTTACTCGCTACAAACCTGAACCGCACTTGGCTCAAAGTGTACTTGCGGTTCCCTTATTTCTTTATCTCTCTAAGTCACTGTTAGTCCGTCTGCTTATTCCATAATGTCCGTCACGTCTGTCCGTTTGCCACGCCCTCAAGTATAGTGACCTCCCTTTAGGTTCACCAGTACATCAGCCTAAATGATTGTTTTTAGCGAACCATCGTTATCTTCTTTCTTTTTCCAACACAAACAAAAAAAAATTATGTTTTCAGTTCATAATTTTAGTTAGTTAGTTAATTTTTATTCTTCATCAGTTAATAACAATTATAAAACCATATAATCAACAGTGTACATTGCGAGATCAGTAGTTGAAACTAGTGTCGATTCCAGTTAATATTAATTGACTATTAAATTAACACAATTGAAAATAAAAATAAGAAATATATGAGTGACAATTAAAATATACAAATAAGAAAAGAAAAATATAAATATTTAAAAATATGAAGAGTTAAATTAAAAACTTTAACAATATATGAGTGACAATTAAAATATACAAATAAAAAGAGAAAAATATAAATATTTAAAAATATGAAGAGTAAAATTAAAAACTTTAGCAATATAAATAGCAATAAATAAAAACTAAAAATAAGATAAATAAAACAGAATAAATATAAGAAATAAAATATGAGAATATTCAACTCTAACAAACGAAATATCTAGGACACAATACGCAAAGTGTAGTAATATCACAAGGGTTGAACAACATTAGCCATAGTTTCACCTCCTGTAAGAAACGACCCACTACACGAAGACTTCTTATATTAGGTGGCAAGCTGTTTAAAATCCAAGGAGCACTAGAAAGATAGAATCTAAAGTAGAGTTGCAGTCATATCGGGATTTATTACTAATTGTTTTAATTGCACACTTCTGAATCGAGTATAATGCATTGACATTTTAGTTAACAGTTCCTCCCCAACAGACTAGACATTACTCAAGTTTAGAATGGAAAATTCCAAAATAAATCCTACGTAAGAGATTGGGAGAGCAGGTTTTTTTAGGAGAAAAAGTTGCCTTGTTGCACATCGTAAGTATATATTTAGAACGTCAGTATGACCAGACCATTTCATTGTACTATCTAAATGTAGTCCTAAGTATTTATATGAATTAACGCACTCAATAATACAACAACTTTGGCAGCAGTTCATCGAGTTATTATTGGTATGGTAATTGATAGATGAGGGGCATATTTCCAGCCACATTTTTTCAGGCTGGACCATGGAATACGAAGTCATCAATAACAGGCGGTTTACCTCTAGCACAAAAAAACATAATTTTAGATTTCTCACTTAGAACGAGCTTGTTCATAAGAAACCACTGTCTCTGTAGTATTAAGTCATTAGTAATGGCCACAGTCAGTTTAGGAATCGAATCACTTGTATAAGTACAGGCCAGATCATCAGCAAACGCGACCAGCTAAAGATTAGAAATAGTATTGGCCCTAGCACTGATCCTTGCGGAACGCCAATATTGATTGTGGCTACAGGCGAGAAGTCACCACCAATTTTAACGCTCTGCTGTCTATCAGTTAAATAGGACCGAAACCAATTATGGACGTTATCTCTAAAACCACAAGCGTACAGTTTATCTAAGAGAATTTTATGACCCACAGTGTCAAAAGCTTCCTTTATGTCAATGAATAGCGCCGCTGTAATCGGCTTATTATTCATGCTGTTATAAATATCACAACAAAAGCTAAGTAGAGCGTCTTCAGTGGACTTACCCTCACGAGGTTTTTTTTATTTAGAAAGTTGACGATTCTTGTTTTTACTGCTTTTTCAAAAATTTTCGAGAACGTCGGTAGGATAGAAATCGGCCTGTAATTATTACAACGGGAAAGATACCCTGTTCCACGCTGACATTAAAAATAACTGACAATATTTCAGCGATATTAAGAGCAATATTTTTTAAAAAGTTACTTGAGAAGCAATGTAAAGTATATGAATTGGAGCTTTTTAAGAAATGAATGATTGAAAATATTTCTGTTGCAGAAATAGGCTCGAAAAAGCTCTCTGCATAAAAGACATCACTAAATTTGCAATGACAAGAGACAGCATTTGTCCCATTAGCTGTGATAATATCAGTAGCAACATTCGAATAAAATGCATCGAACTCATTAGAAATTGCCTTTTTAGATAATATAGAACCATACTCGGTGTCAATTTTAGAGATGATAACGCGATTTTTCGTATTACCCAGCAAATCATTTACAAGGTTCCGTTCTTTCCTTGGAGACCCCTTTAACTTATTAAACTCGTTTTTATAAAATTTTTCTTTTGCTAAAGATACATCTTTGATAATTGTTTTACAAAAATATTTGTACCGGTCTAGCAGCGTCATATCCAAGGGGTTTTTTTTTTTTTGTTTTTAAGTACAATTTATTTTTTAGACGAATCAAAGTCTCCCAGGGTTTTAGCCTCTTGTCTTTTGCACGCTGAAATTTACCATACGAACAGCTAGTAGTATGCTTAGACAGTATATCAATTAAGTTATCATAAGCCACACTGGGATTAGATGCATTGTAGACTGTTGCCCATTTCTCGGTTGCAAGTTTAAGATTTAAGGCAGCAAAATCTGTTCTGCGGACAGAATACGTGCAGGATTGAGCGATAGGTTTCTGCAACATGACATCATGAAATCCAAGGCAAGTTAAGCAGTGATCAGAGAAATGCAGATCAGCAGTAGAGCTCCTAACTCCAATTTTATTTGTTGCATTACAACGGATAAAAATGTGATCAATACATGATTCAGAAGTATTAGTAATCCTAGTGGGACCATTTATACAAGACTCAAGCCCATATGACGTTAATAATAACAAATAATCTTTTGCAAAAGGAGACTCATCTAAGATGTGTATGTTGAAGTCACCTAGTAAAACGAGATTAATCGCTGTCGTGGCAGCCAATATTTGGTTACGGTCGCTTAGGAAGGTTGTATTCCGGACACGTGAGTGAAATCGGTACACAGCAATAAACGTAAAAGAAAAGTCAGAGATTCTACACTTGTTCCATCAAGACTACTTAAACAGAGACATTAATAGTGCGTCATAAGAATTATTGCAATTAAAATAGGAATTGTAACCAGGCACATTATATATCAAATGCTCACCATCAAAAATCCGAATTTCTGATAAAAATATGAAGGTTGGCTTTGAACTCAGAGAATTAACATATTTCAAGAAATGGTCGAAGTTCTTACGTAAACTACGAATGTTTCGATGAAATACGTAAAAGCTAGTATGTTCAACCCTATTAGTGATACTTTGAAACGAATTGGACTCACAAAGGCGAGGTGGGATGTGCAGACAGTTTGAATTAGAAGTATTAATTTGGAATTAACCATTAAAATTTAAGTTAGTTTTTGTAGATCATCTAACGATGAAATTACAAATGCCTTATCACCATTCCTTTTTCTCACTACAACTTTACCAATTCCAACCCAAATGTATTTATAGTTTAGATCACTTTTAACTTTTTGCGCAGCTTCAAAAATATTCCTAGTTGTAGGTGACAGACAATTGTTAATATAAATTTTTTTATTGCTGTCGCAACCGAAGAGACGCGTAGTAAGACCTAATCTATTCTCATACTTATTATTACATACATATTATTCTTTCTTAATACAGCATTTTTTACATGTTTAGACACAAACTTAATTGTAATAATATTTTTAACAGAAGTATCACCCTGTTTATTAATTGATTTGACGAAGCAATCATTAATCATCTCTGGACCGATATTCAGCTTCAAGTCCGTTTTGTTTGCAATGCTCTCATGGTACACCACAAATTTTTACGCATTTTTCTCGTCTCTTCTCAGACAAATAATCAACTTGCTTCTGGAGAGCTAGCAACTGTGTCTGCAGTAGGGTTTGGACAAAAACCGACTTTTTAGGAAACCGGTTTTCGAGTTTTAACTTTTCCAAAAAACCGGTTTAAACCGGTTTTCGGTTTTTACTGATAAAAAAGAAAAAATACAAAAAAGGGCTCCCAAAATATCCAAAGATTACAACTGATTATTCAACTGGTTTAATTTCATTTTTCTGTAAAATATAAAATTTAATATGTATATAATTACTTATTATACATATATTTGTATATAAAATTTATACAGAACCCATATAATTTAGAGTTTTTTTTTGTTTTTATTGTTTTTACTTCCTTGTATACGTAGTAAATACAAGAAAGTATTGTAATCATGAAAAATTTCGATATTGACATTTTGATGGTAACACACATTTTGACCATCGCGGAGTCCATTTTGACTAGTTTGGTCGTGACGTGTGTACGTATGTACGTATGTACGTATGTACGTCTGTACGTCTGTACGTATGTACGTCTGTACGTCTGTACGTATGTACGTATCCTCAATAACTTAAAAACGGAGAATCGTAGAAACTTGAAATTTGGTATTTGAGACTCTTATAAGACCTAGTTGTGCACCTCCCTTTATGGATGCAATCGGTTGCGCGAAAAGGACACTTCTCATATATTTTTTTTCAAATTTCATACATTACATAAAAGCAAACACCCCTAGAAAGTATATACATTTTGTATTTGGGCCTTACATAAGACACAATTTTTTAGCTCCAATTTTAATGATGGTTCGCACCAAAAGGACTGCGCCAAAGGAACACGAAGCATGCATTATCCGAATTACATAAATGATAATGATAAATAAATGTTATGCTGCTATATCTTTTACAAAAATTGGTTGTACCCTTACAGAACTAAACAGGGAAATCAAAATTACTACGATTGATAGTTTAAGCTGTGTGGAAACTAATTTGTACTTCCTTGTTTTTACTTACTACTATTTAAATTATTTAAATTAAGAGAAGCCTATGAATTTTTTTTCATTATGGAAGTAAAAATATTTAAAATTTTTAAAACTTCAATTTTAAAATATAAATAAAATATCACTCTTGAAATAAAACCATACAATTGCCGTCATACAAGGAAGTTATGTGTTGCCCACATCAGATATTTTATATTTATATTCGTGAAATTAATAATTACTTGTTTTTTTCTGTTTAATAAAATACGAGTTTAAAAAACAAAGAACGTCAATTGATTTATTACTTAATCTTGTCCTTTCGTTCGACACAAAATTTCCAGAAATGGAAAAGACGCGCTCACTCGCCACTGAACTGGGCTTAATTGTCTTTAAAGAATTAAATAATAAATCTAAATTTTTCGTTCTTTGATTTGTTGCCTCCAGGGCCAAAAACTCTTTCCTTAATGTTTGAATTGTAGAAGAAGTTACTTCTTTAGGTTCTTGTAAATATTTATTTATTGCCACTTCCATAGCTCCTTTCATCATTGATATACAATGTTCTTGATTATCTCTTTCATTACTTTTTACTGAGTCGTTGTTTTCTGTAGAGCAATCTTTATACAAGAATAATCTTTCTAATAATTGCCCGGATAATTTCATTATCTCAGTTCTTGAGGCTATTGGAGTAAGTCAAGTCAAGTAATTAAAGGGAAGCCAACTCACGTTTCTTTACATATGTAAAAAAAGACGCGCGTTCTTGTGTGGTTTACGCGATATTATTATAGCAAATTAATATATGCAATAAAAACCGGCACGGTTTTGCTGAAAAAACCGGTTTTCGAATACGATAATTTTCTTCAAAGACCCGGTTTTTAAAACCGGTTTTTAAAAAACCGGCAAACCCTAGTCTGCAGTACCGTTTTATCTTTTTGAAGAGACTCGATAAGCTGGAGAGCATTTGTATTGAAACTTTTGACAGATAAAATTTTACGATAAAGAGCCTCAAGAGCTACAGCTTCTAATAAAGCAGGCTGAGAGCTGCATTGTGCTTTTTGACCATCAGGATTGACTGAAGCATCAGTGCACAAATTAGAAGAAGTGTTGTTGCTGCAAACAGCAGCGTCAGCTTTTTGTACGTCTTTTTCATGTGACCAGCACTGCCTTTGATGTAGCTCTGCTATTGATTAAATGCAGAGATTGTTGTTGCTCCTGCTTCTGTTTCTGAAAACGAAAATGATTTTTAGAAAACTCCATAAACGCAATATCAGCCGGCAAAATATTAACACATTTGAAGTGAAAGAATTCATTGCAGTCCAGACATTTTAATTTGGTTTGACCGCGGTCAACTTTGAGATTACACACACACGGCATTGTAACAAAAAATCACGAGGTGCAAAAAAGAGTACGTGATGATTCGACGAGTACACAAGACAAACTGTCAATAGCTCATAAATTATTTAATGTTTATAGCTCATAAATTATCCTAATACTAAAAGTTGGGAGAGGAAATTCAAGTTACTTATAATTGTTCTAAAGTCTAATTATGTAATAATTTTTCTAACTCCTAATTATATGTTAATAAATATTACTTTATGTTATTGTTGTGCCTAGGTGCGTACATATATATATTTGAATAAGTATTTGACCTTTTTATTGTTTTATGTACGAATATGATTTTTTTTAGAAATTCAACTCCCCAGAATTCAGGATTCAGGATAGCGCCACCGTGATGTTCCACCTGTAATAATCTCGCAGGGTATTTAATTTTTGCAATATCTTAATGTATATATGAAGACGTATATAATATGTCAACAATGAATCCAAAAAAAAACTAGGTTGTATTACAAAAGAATAGTTTAACTATATTCAAATATTAGAGATACTAAATACTATATTACTATAGAAAAAAATTATCCACAAAGTTATGTTTCCACAAAGTCGGCGGCAACCCTGCTTTTCGTTATATATTCTCAATGTATTGTGTCTCGTGTGGTGTTGTAGTTGTTTGTTGTTGAATTCTACGTGTTTGGTTGTTATTGTAAAGTTGTTGTATTTCATACATGTTGTAATGTTGTTGTTGTTGTAGTGAATGTTATTCTTCTTTTCAACTATATGTTTCTTTATTTCAATTTTTTTTTTAAATCCAATTTTGTTATATTGGAAAAAAATTAATCTTTATTTCTTGTCCGTATATTTTTTTATTTCTTTTTTATATGCAATTATTGTTTAGCAAAATAATTGGCGGGAATCTTTTATTATGTGTTGTATATGTTTGGTTGTTGTTTTTGTGACTGCATTGCTTGTATATTTTTGTCTGTTCTGTATATTTTTCTATGTATATTTTTTTATTTCTTTTTGGATTATGTCAATTTTGTATATATATAATTATTGTTTAGCAAAATAATTGCCGGGAATCTTTTATTATGTGTTCTATATGTTTGGTTGTTGTTTATGTGACTGCATTGCTTGTAAGTCTATATTTTTTTATTAATTAGAGATTTTATGTTTATCACAATGTCACTGTTTTTTAAAGTTATTGATGTTGCTGTTGTTGTTGTTGCTATCTTTTGTTCATTCTGCGTTTGGTTGTGGTTTGTTTTTGTTGATCCATGTTTAAATATTTTGTGCCAGTTGATTTAATGTAATTGTATATGAAAAAATGTATTTTAAATCATGTTTTACTTTACTTGCCAGAAGAAATTTTGGCGCATTTCTGCAACAATTTAGCGCAAACTTTTTTTTCACTCGCATTGTTATGTTTTGTTCAATAAAGTTTATATGTGTTTTTTTCTCTGCTTTCTTTTTATTTATATTATGTGTTTCTTTGAAAATTAATTATTTCTTTTTGTTGAATTTGATGTCTTTCTTTATTCACACATTTATCTTAACCAATTTCATATTTTAACACCACCAATATCTTTGTTTCAACATGTCACCTTCTTCCATTTCTCTCCGGTCTGTGCCAAATCCAATCTAAATTTCAATATCTTTATTGTTCACATTTATTTCCTTATATATACTACAATTTTTACATTTAATCTACGGCTTAATTCTAGGGCTTTAGGTTGTAAGTCAGGAGCAACCTGTGTTGATTCAGAGCAATACCGAGTTGTATAATAACCGAGGTATAATATAAGTTGTTTTCGAAAAAAAATATCATTCGCGTATATATGGAATCAAGGAAAGTTTAATGTGAATATATTGAACATATATGCCTGTGTCCGTTTGCCTTTGGCTTCAGCCTTTGACCAAAATGCGCGCTCCAACAAAATGCAGATGAAAGCTATGTACAAAGGATATTCGTGTGTCACTGAACTAGTGCAAGGACTAGTCTGACAAGATCTGAATATGGTTTCAGATTGCGAGGTCTCCACCAAATGCAGATGAAAACTATGAGCCAAGAGTATTCGTGAGCCCTGGACTAGTGCAAAGACTAGTCTGACGAGATCCGAATATGGTTTCAGCATCTGTGCTATCAAGCAAATGCAGATGAAAACTATGAACCAAGGATATTGGCGCGTCACTGGACTAGTGCAAGGACTAGTCTGGAGAGATCTGAATATAGTTTCAGCTTCTGTGCTCTCCACCAAATGCAGATGAAAACTATGTGCCAAGAGTATTCGTGTGCCACTGGACTAGTGCAAGGATTAGTCTGACGAGATCTGAATATGGTTTCAGCGTGCGAGCTCTCCACCAAATGCAGATGAAAACTATGAGAAACTATGGCTATGGAAGTTGCTATACTATGAAGTTGAGTTTTCGATGTGTTTACATTTTTTCTGCAATAGTGCTCTGTCTGACTCACGCTCCTTTCTTCTGATTACCAGCTGTAATAACTTGGCACAACTTTTATATTTTATATTACTCGTGTTACTGCTGATAATTATTTAATATTTATACTTCATTGAAAGGAGTTGTTAAAAAGAGAAAGAAAAGAGAAAGTGAACAATAGTTAAATATATACTTTATAAAGAATATCATATATCGTTGTTCCGTTATTATCACTTATTACATTTTCGTGTACATAACTGTAGAGTGTGTCTCTTAAGAGAATAGAAATTTCTTCTCACATAAGCGCGTGAAAATAGAAGGTGCTACTACTCAAGAGAAGGCGAGAGTGCTTCGCTCCAATGCAATCACTGCTGTCTCTTCTGAAACCAAAGCCAGTGAAAAGTCAACCTCTTCTTGGAAGATATCTAAACACGTTTTACCGCTGGAGGATAAATTGTGCTCTTCGTCTGAATCTCAGTTAAGTTTGCAGTTTGAAGCGATGTTAAAAAAGCATACAGACATGATTGTTAATCGTTTTTCCCTTGGGTTGAAAAATCTAAGAGAGAGCCAATCTGCATAAACGCATTGATGAATATGAAAAGTCACTAAGTGATGTCGAACAACGGGTCATTAATGTAGAAAAACAAATCAAACAAATTGAGACTAATATTCCTGGGACGTGTTCTACAGCTGATTATAGCATGAGACTTGATAAATTGGAAAGACGGGAGTGTGCTGCGGATGCGCTAATGTCTGGAGTTCCTTCGTTGCCTGATGAAAATCCAAAAGTTATCTTCAATCAACTGTGTCATTCCATAGGCTGTAAACAACCTGTCTTATTATCTGCCAGTCGCCCAAATCGCGGCGTGAACTCAGCTGATAAGCCGATTATCTTGAAATTTTCATCGCCTCAAGATCGAAATGCGGTTTTTAGTAGCATATCAATTAGTAGCAAGTCAATTGCGATGTCTTGTACAGAGTAGACGTGTTTTATTGTGTGCTACGATAGCTGTGTTCTCAAGTAACTTTATTTATATTAGTAAATTAAAATTTTCGATTCAAAACCGAATAAATAACACGCACTGTATAGACAAAGGATATTTGGTTGCTAAAGTGTTAATTTGCTCCAGTTTACTCAGTAACATTGAAATAAATTTATAAAAGAAGTGTGTTATTTTGTCTGGTCATTTCCCGCCTTTTTTTTTTCCTATGCCGACAAATATGCCGAATACAATGACAACAAGGCGGCAAGCCAAGAGTACACAGAATGTACTCTCCACACCTGTGCTCAGCAGCTCTCCACTCACTAGTGGTATTTCTCCTGCTCCACTGTCTCTTCAATTTGACGAACGTATCAAGATGCATACAGAATCGCTTCTCCTTAGCTTCAAAGAAGAAATAACCGGTTTGCGAGAGGATTTCTTAAGTAAGATTGATGAACTGGAAAACAAATTGTTATCAAAAGTTGATGAGGTTAAGGCAAGTTTATGTGATATTGTTGCTCGAATGGAGAGCATTGAAGCTCGTGTGGTGAAAATGGAAACTGAGAGCTCCTGCCAGACTACGGAAATGACATCTCTTGGAGAGGCATTGGCTAAGGCAAATAGGAGGATTGGTGACATAGAAAAAAAAGAGATGTCTGCTGATGCTATGCTCTTTGGCATACCGAGTTGCGATGATGAGAACTTATGTCTGCTTTTCAACAAGCTGTGTTTCACCATTGGATGTAAGCCTCCTCCCCTGAAGAACGTTTTTCGTGCTAGGAGAGCTTCTAAAGAATCAGCGAATAAGTCGTCAAATATACCAATTGTTCTTAAATTTGCGAGTGGTAATGAAAGGGATCATGTACTGCGATGTGCAGCTCTTTATCGTCGCAATAACAAAACAACGCTAACTTTAAATGACGTAGGCTTGGACTCATCTTCTAGCATCTATATTAATGAGAGTTTAGCGAAGCATGATAGGCATATCTTCCAGACTGCTCTTAAATTAAAGCGCAACAAGCTGCTAGCGTCAGTCTTTGTTAAGAGGGGATCTGTTCTCGTAATTAAGTCTGACGGTGGTGAGTGCTATCGGATCGAAGATTTGAATGATCTCAATGCTATTGCTGGCAATGTAGTAGATGCATCATGTAATGGCAGTGTTTAAATTATTGTGGCATTTAATTATTTTATTATTTTTCTTGATAATTATTTTTGATACTGCTACTGTACTTATTTTTACTGTAATTCATACTTTTACTTTTGTTATTTTCTCTCCACCTATTTTTATCTCTGTTCTTATTATTATTATCTGTTCGAAAGTCTGCTGGTCCTGTTCAATCCTTTTTTTATGGAACAATGAAATATTTGGTATAGTTATTTCTTGTCTTTCTCATTATAATGGCAAGGATAGGTTCAAATAGCTCTTATGGCGTTGGCAGGGATCTTGTGGGTATATTATGAGGGCGGTATAATGGTCTAAAAGTAGCGCATTGTAATGCTAGAAGCCTTAATCCAAGTAAACTTGATTATGCTCGGCATGTTTTTGAGGATTCGTCTATTGATGTCATCTGTGTGTCGGAAACCTGGTTTGTTGGTGATATCAATGATTCTACATATAGTATCAACAACTTTAAACTTTACAGAAATGACAGATGCAATAAGAGAGGAGGAGGTGTGGCAATTTATTGTCGAAATACATTAAAATCTGCTGTTGTTCTTAGGTCAGAGGTAAGCAATGTTGAATATTTAAGTATTGGTATCTATGATTGCTCGCATAGTCTTTGTGTGACTTGTGTATACAACCCTAGTAAGAACAACCGACTCGACACATTATTCTCGGACTTGACTGATAAGGCAACTACTTTTAGTTATTTTATGCTGTGTGGTGACTTCAATGTTAACTTATTGTGTAGTGACAGCACGACCAAGTCTCTGTATGATCACATTTCGTCACTCGGCTTGTCAGTAGTGAATGACTCCATGCCTACACGGTTTTCAGATGGTGATCAGCCCAGTTTGCTTGACTATTTTGTAGTTTCGGATAAGTCAGATGTACTATTGTTTGACCAGGTGTACTTCTTGTCTGATCATGATCTGATATTTTGTACACTGGACATTAACTTTTCTTACTCTGCGACTTCTAAAAATTTTTCCTTTTATGATTTCAGTGCTATTAATTATTCAGAGCTTACACATGACCTAGCATCTTTATTGTGGAGTGAAGTATGGTTTAAAATTACAGTAGACGACAAACTTGAATTTTTTGTAAAAACTATTAAAGACCTTTTCTGTAAGCATGTGCCCTTGAAATCAGTTAATGTTAAAAACACTTCATGTCCCTGGTTTTCAAAACGTGTCCAGATGGCAATAAATAAACGGAACAAGTTGCATGGCCTGTGGAAGCGAAATCCTTCACTCTCTACTTGGGAAAGCTATAGAGAAGCAAGAAATGCCTCTGTCTTTATTACTAGGCAATCAAAAACAAAATATTTTGCTGGGAAACTAAATGCGTCTCTCCCATCCAAGAAACTTTGGCGAAATCTGAAGAATTTTGGAATTGGTGTCAAACGAAGGAGTGATTGTTGCATTGACCCTGATTTATTAAATGACTACTTTCTTTCGAATACGTTACGTTCCACGTGTAGTATATATGAAACAACTAGACATCCACAAGTTCATACTTTTCATTCTTTTCACTTCAGTAGCGTAACTCCAGTTGATGTGGTCACTTGTTTGTTGAAAGTTAAGTCTGCAGCTGTCGGTGAAGACGGGCTATGCATTAGATTTCTGAAACTTATTGCTACCTATATACTTAGTCCGCTGACACACATTTTTAATTTTTGCCTTACCTCGTCTACGTTTCCTTCAAGATGGAAAATTGCAATAGTTGTGCCTATTGCCAAGAAATCTGCTGCAAGTGAGCCTAATGATTTTAGGCCTATAAGTATTTTGTCATCGCTATCTAAGGTTCTTGAAGCACTAATGGCCAATCAAATTAAAAAACATATTGAAGACAATAAGCTGTTATCGCCGTATCAATCCGGGTTTCGTTCAGGTCATAGTTGTTCGACAGCAATTATGAAAATCTTTGAGGACATACGGCCCGATTATGACAAAGGACTTGTAACCCTGTTATGTATGCTTGATTTTTCTAAAGCTTTTGACACCGTAGATCATTCAATTTTATGTCATAAGCTGAAGAATATATTTGGTTTTGCTGATAATGCGGTCAGACTTATAAATACCTACCTACTAGATCGTATGCAAAGAGTTAGATGTGGTAACAGGATCTCTGCAAATAAAGTTGTGGGGAGTGGCGTGCCACAGGGGTCAGTTCTTGGACCGTTGCTATTTTCCCTTTTTATAAATGATATTTTTTCAGTTTGCAAACATTGTAGCATACATGCCTATGCTGATGATGTGCAAATATATCTTTCAAGTAGTCCTAATCTTGTAGAAAATCTGGCCCTTAAGCTAAATTTGGACCTCTCTAGAATTAATAGATGGGCTCTCTCTAACAATCTTCTCCTTAATACATCCAAATCGTATATTTTACCAATCTTTAAGAGTACTACTGCAATACAAGGTGTGATTCCAGTATTGGAAATAGGAGACAGAGAATTGAAACTTGTTGATTGTGTCGTAAACCTAGGGTTTAGAATAAACAGTAATTTGACTTGCATTGACCACATTAATCACGTAGTTAGTAAGATTTTTAATATACTTCGAAATCTAAGGGCAACAGCAGCTTTTATCCCCACTGAAATTAAGCGTAAACTCGTTATCCAGCTAATTCTACCTGTGATTACCTATGCTGAAACTGTTTACTGTAAACTAGATTCTCGGTCACAGATGAAATTGGAGATAGCATTTAACTACGCTATAAAATATGTGTATGGGCTCCGAAAGTATGATCATATCTCGCAATTTAGATCAAGTATACTAGGATGTGACATTATTAGTTATCTAAAATCCAGGAATTGTGTCTTTCTGCACAAGCTTATGCTTACTAAAACACCTTTGTATCTGTACGAGAAGCTAAAAATTGGTCTGTCAAACAGATATGTTTTTCTTCAGACTCCTAGATTTAGCTCCCTAATTTCCACTAGATTATTTTTTGTCAGCGCTGTAAGATTGTGGAATTCCTTGCCACAAAATTTGAAGAAAGTGCACGGAAGGGCAAGTTTTAGAAATGCCATTATGGAATATTTCTCTCAATAATGTAAATTCTAACCAGCTTTCTTTCTTTTCTTTCTTTCCTGTCTTTTTCCTTTCTTGTAGTCACTATCGTTTACATCTGTATAATTATTATATTAAGTATAATTTCTCAGCTGTAATTAATTAAGTAATTATCTAAACTTTGTACATTAAAAGAACTTGTTCTTATAGTACGTATGTTGCACATGAATAAATAAATAAATAAATAAATAAATATCGAGTTTTTGTACGGAAAAGAAAAAGCTTCTCTGCTTACGTGATGTTGGTCTATTATCGGACATAAATATCTTCGTGAGGGAAAGTTTGACGTTGCGACATCGTATAATCTACCAGCGTGCTACTACAATAAAGAAGAGCAAACAAATCAGCATAGTTTTCACTAGGTGCGGCATGGTGATTATTAAGGAGCAGCAAGATAGCGACTACATCACTGTTCATGACATGGGAATTCTTGACGCTATTGCTGAAAAATCTATAAATGTATTGCATGACTAATAGTGCTTTTGTATTTTGGAATTCATTGATGTCTCAACTTAAACTTATTTTAAGTATAAAAATTTTGGTATAGGTAAGGTTCGTACGAACCTATACGAACTCTGACCTATACTGATCCTCCCCAGGATACCATTTCATGGTAGTGGGCGTTTTTGTGGGCGTGTTTGTGGGCGTGGCAAGGTCGAATAAGGGAATTTGACGATAACTTCTAAAGTATGCGCTGTACCGAAGTGGATGAGGTGTCATTTCAAAGATATTTTTAAGAGCTATTTTTTAAGTTTTTTACCTTTTTTTAGATATTTTTGATAGTTTCGGAGATAAATCAGTTCAAACTCAAATTACTTCAAAACTTCGTTTTCTTTGCTCTCTTGTGTTGTTTGTTGTTGTTGTTGTTGTATCAGTGTGTTGTTGTTGTTATTATTAAAAAATTTAACTAAAAACGTGCGATGTAATATTTTAATTGTTGTTGTTGTTTCTCATAATAACAAAATTTTACCAAAAATCTCGGTATTGTTGTTGTTTCTAAAAATGAAAAAATTTTTAACTAAAATCGCGCTATTTTTGGTAAAAATTTTTCGCCTGCGGCGCTAATGTTGTTGCTGTTCCTGCAAATGCCGGGAATTTACAAGCGGATTCCAAGAACTAACGGTTCAAATAACGGTAAAATAACGGTAAATTTGGCCAAAAATTACGCATGGCCGAAACCCCTAAACTTAACCTGTTCCTTTGGTTCATTTCATAATCACATTGATTTGGAGTCTGTGTGTTGTTTGCTGACTTTGTGCAATACTATAGGATGTAGTAATAGAGAGGATGTTCAATAATAACAATGTTAACAGCGCTACAGTTTCCAGAGCTAATTTATATGCAATGACTCGTGTACTTTCTACCCGTAAGAAAGGCTTAAAAGTTTGTCATATTAATGCACAGTGTCTCTGTAACAAGTTTGATGAATTTGAGTATAATTTTACAAATTCGAATATCGATATAATTTGCGTCTCAGAGACCTGGTTTGATGTGGCCTTCCAGGGTGCGTTGTTTCAGCTTGACAATTACAAATTATTTCGCGCTGACCGGAGTGGGCATGCAGGCGGTGTTGCGATATATGTTAAGTCTAATATTTCATGTAAGTGCTTGTGTAAATCGGAGTTTGACTCAAATATTGAGTACTTATTGATTGAAGTTATTTCCGGGTATAGTAAGCTTCTAGTAGGATGTGTTTATAGACCGTATGGGAATATTGACATTAGTCCCTTGATTGAATCGATTGGCAGTTTGTCACTGTCCTATCCTGACACTATTATTGCTGGTAATTTTAACTGTAATCTGCTGAGCAATTATAGCTTAGCTGATAATATGAGCAGCATAGGATTGCTACCTGTAAATGAATGTACACCAACTCATTTCACCACTACTTCGGAAACATTGCTAGATGAATTTTTTGTGTGCGCTGTAAATAAGGTTATTTATATGCAATGACTCGCGTACTTTCTAACCGTAAGAAAGGCTTAAAAGTTTGTCATATTAATGCACAGAGTCTCTGTAACAAGTTTGATGAATTTGAGTATAATTTTACAAATTCGAATATCGATATAATTTGCGTCTCAGAGACCTGGTTTGATGCGGCCTTCCAGGGTGCGTTGTTTCAGCTTGACAATTACAAATTATTTCGTGCTGAGCGGAGTGGGCATGCAGGCGGTGTTGCGATATATGTTAAGTCTAATATTTCATGTAAATGCTTGTGTAAATCGGAGTCTGACTCAAATATTGAGTACTTATTGATTGAAGTTATTTCCGGGTATAGTAAGCTTCTAGTAGGATGTGTTTATAGACCGTATGGGAATATTGACATTAGTCCCTTGATTGAATCGATTGGCAGTTTGTCACTGTCCTATCCTGACACTATTATTGCTGGTAATTTTAACTGTAATCTGCTGAGCAATTATAGCTTAGCTGATAATATGAGCAGCATAGGATTGCTACCTGTAAATGAATGTACACCAACTTATTTCACCACTACTTCGGAAACATTGCTAGATGAATTTTTTGTGTGCGCTGTAAATAAGGTTATTTATATGCAATGACTCGCGTACTTTCTAACCGTAAGAAAGGCTTAAAAGTTTGTCATATTAATGCACAGAGTCTCTGTAACAAGTTTGATGAATTTGAGTATAATTTTACAAATTCGAATATCGATATAATTTGCGTCTCAGAGACCTGGTTTGCTAATGTACAGATGTGCCACGTTTCAGAATTGTAACGTAGACAGATTATTTGTTGGTTTTGAGATATGGTAGCTGACTCTTGTCAGATCATTCAAAATCATTCTATATTCAATAAATTTTCACTTACCATTTTGTTTTTTTTTTTTTGTGAAGAGTAAAGTAAATAGTGTTTCTTTTTTTAAATTACATTTTTGATATTGATTTTCTTTTTTGGTTATTACTTGGAAAATTTTTACTTTTTTTTTATTTGATTTTATTTCATTTGTTAAATAATTTTTATTTTCTTTTTATTATTATATTATTATTTTTTTATTATTTATTTTTTACTTATTTATTATTAGTTATCCCACTTTTTGAATAAATTTTTGTTATACTTTTTCCTATTTTTTTTATTGATATAATTTTTATTTTTGCTTTTAAATTCTAGTTTTATTCTTCTTATTACTAATTAGTAATAATATTCAATTACATTTTTTTTTAAATTTTTTATTTGTATTACTTTTTTAAATATTTTTGATTTTTTTTTAGGTTGTTGTTGTTGGAATTGTAGTTATTTTGCAATCCTTGGTTTTTTATACTTTCTTTCCGATTGCCGATTTCCCCCTGGATGAGAATGAGTTGTTTGCAATGCTGTTGAGGTTCGGAACGTACCGATTTGTCTTCACTACGGATTTTGAAAAAGTGTTTCGACAGATCTTGGTACATCCCGAAGACAGGCGTTACCAGATCATTATATGGAGAAATCATCCTCGAGAAGCTCTTATCTGTCAAACAGATGTCTGCAGAGATTATCAAAAGGACAAGTTGTTGGCAGACAATTTCTACGTAGATGATGGATTGGCTGGATCTGACAGCTTAAGCGAAGCCACAATAATTCAGCAGCAACTCAAAGACTTTCTTCAATTAGCAGGCTTCAGGTTACGGAAGTAGTGCGCTAATCATGCGAAATTAAACTTAAATTTCGAGTAACTTGGATCCCGAAATCAGATGTTTTTTATATAAAGGTTGCCGTGGCTCAAACAAAAGAGTTACAAAGAGAATTGTGTGCTCTGAATTGGCTAGAATATTTGATCCACTGCAAAAATATTTATTCAAGAACTGTGGAGCACCAAGCACCACTGGGATGAGGCGTTGCCGGCGTCAATGCACACGACGTGGACGACATTCCGTTCATAGCTGGGTAGTATCAATGGGATGCAAGTATCAAGACACATGTTCAAGGGCACACGTCAAATATCAAAACAACTACACGGATTTACAGACGCATACGAAAAGGTATAAGAGCAAATATGTCAGACGGAACTGTACTTTAAAGGATACTGTGCGCAAAATCAGGAATATCACCATTGAAAAAACAGACAATCGCTCGGCTTGAACTATGTGCTGCATTACTGTGTGCGCAGCTAATGGACAGGACTAGGTCGATCATCGGATACGAAGATAATCCAATGTTTTTTTGGACTGACTCGCAGATCGTATTTATTGGAATAATCGCAATCTTTCATGAATCATTATTTAATTATACTACTGTATAATTTCTTGCTTATTTCAATTGTTTTGTAATTGAATATATATTTGAATTGTTGCGTGCTATCATTTAAATAATTCTAGAAAAAAGAAAATTATTGTTGTTCAGATCGTCTTGAGAAGAATTTTTTAATTCTTTCGAAGCTGTTTGAGTTATTAGGAGAATATAACAGGTTATGGGCGACATAAGGGAATTTTCTAATGGAGTATCGCAGTTTAACGGCAGCGTGTGAAAACACACCTGGAAGCTCTCAACTAAATGGATGTTCTAACAGACGACCCACCAACAGAAGCAACAGCAGTAGTTGTAATATAGCGGTTCTGGGATAAAGGAAATCGAGGGTGCTGAGGGTGATAGTATTTGGGTTGGTGTATTCGCTATAAAAGTGGGTAAGTATTCTTATATTTGGTTTGTGTCCCTGCTATATTTGCTTTTTTGTTAGCTTATTAAGCCATATTAAAACTAAGCAGATGAACAAATTGTTTAAATGTGGCGAGTGCCAACAAGAATTCGCCAGAAATTATAAATTGGTGACACATAAGAAACTCGTTCATGCAAATGAGGAAGTTGGCCCTTCAGCTGCGCTAAAAAACATACAAAGCAGCTCTTCTTACTGCAAAGAATGCAAAACAAACGTTGAAATAAAAAATTGGGCATTTCATATAAGAACCATTAAACACAAAAAGAATTGCTACGTATCTACTCCTAACAGAAACATATTTATTTTTTATTTTTGAAAACAAAGATGAAGGTTTGCTAATACCCGAAGAATTCTTTCTGAGAAGTGAGGTTGACATCGTGCAGGAACTAAAAAGTAGCTTAGCTAAACACATGTCTTTGAAATTTAATATTGAGCACTTCTGCGAATATGTAAAAATTACCTCAGATGATGATATGATCGTGGAATTAAGAGCATTCCAAACGAGAATGCAAATTCTTCAGCTGGAGCAACAAATAGTGTCACTTCTCAGAGAAAATTTTGAGGTTATTAGTAAAAAAATTAGCGAATTTCAGGAGAGAGATAGTGGGTGGAGCTTGGCGAAAATCTGTCATATTGAAATAAACATAAATCAGTACCGGCCAATAAGAGGTTCATCATACTTGCCTCTACCAAATTTTCTGGATAAGAAGAAAGCCTGCATTAATGTCCAAAACAACGACGAATATTGCTTTAAATGGACTCTCATCGCTGCTCTGTGTCCGAAAGAATTTAATCCTCAAAGACCGCAAGTTTACAACATTCCCAATATTGCGGATAACATAATCAGTCCATCGAATGGAATCGTTTTAAATTTTGAGTGTTTAACATTCCCTCTAACTTTGAAAGATATTGAGCAGTTTGGATATGATGAAGAAATTAATGCTATAATTGGGCCATACTACAGCACAAAAATGGGAAAAAGTGTTCAAAAGTTCAAGTAAATGTTATACCTCTGAACAAGGAGTTGTACGTATCCGTTTCAAAACAAATCCAAGTAAGCGAAAAGAAAACAATAGAATTACGGTTTTTAGATTCATTTCGATTTATGGCCGCAAGTTTAGATGATCTAGCTCAAAACTTATTAACATCCAACTTTGAAACAGTTCGCAAAATGTATCCAAAGGAAGATGAGTTCACTCTTCTAACCCGAAAAGGTGTATTTCCCTACGAATACGTAAACTCGACTGAACGCCTTAACGAAACCTCCCTTCCTTCTCTGGATAAATTTTACAGCCGTTTGACAGACAAGACATGTTCACATGAGGATTAGAGCATGCAGTTAAAATTTGGCAAACATTCCTATGTAAAAACCTCAAAGACTACATGCAGATATATACAGATATATTTGAAAATTTCAGAAAAGTATGTAAAAATGATTATGAGTTGGATCCTTGCCAATACTACACCGCACCAGGGCTATCCTGGGATGCAATGCTTAAGACCACTCAAGTAGAACTGGAACTGTTTACAGATGTAGACATATATTTTTTTATTCAGAGGAGTATAAGGAGAGGCATTGTCCAATGCTCTAAGAAACATGCAAAGGCAAACAATAAATATATGGTGGATTATGATTGTAATAAGCCATCAGAATATTTAATGTATCTGAATGCTAATAATTTGTATGGTTGGGAAATGTCTCAATATCTTCCTTACGGAGGTTTCGAATGGGTCAAAGATGTTGATAACTTTGATGTCTGGAAAATTGACGAAAACTCATCCTTCGGCTATATCTTTGAAGTAGATCTAGAATATTCAATATATCTTCATGAAATCCATAACGATTTACCGTTCTGTGCAGAAAATAAAACACCTCCCAATTCTAAGTATGTAAAACTTATTACTGATCTGACTAACAAGACTTCTTGTACAATACATTATAAGAACGTACAACAATGCCTGAAGAACGGCTTACATCTAAATAAAATACATAGAATCTTAAGGTATAAGCAGTCTTGTTGGTTAAAGCAGTATATTGACTTAAATACGCATCATAGAACATTGGCTAAAACCACTTTTGAGAAAAACTTTTTTAAATTACTTAATAATGCGGTGTATGGAAAAACTATGGGAAATGTATATAAAAGAAAAGATGTGAAAATCGTTGATGGATGGGAGAGTAAAGGAAGACGTTTAGGAGCTCGAGCTCTTATAGCAAAATCAAATTTTCATAGCATATCACGTTTCACAGACGATATGATAGCTATACAGATGAGAAGAGAACGCTCCACCTAAAATAATCCAATATATTTGGGATTTTTTGTGTTAGAACTTTCAAAGTGGAAAATGTATGATTTCCATTATAATTACATGAAGCCAAAATTCACAACAAGTCTCAGTTTAAATTATATGGATACGGATTCCTTTATAAACTCCATTAGGTGTGACGATTTTTAACACGATATTCGTGACGATATCGACTCGAAATTCGACCCATCTGAATATTTACCTACAAATCCTTTCCATATGCCGCTAAAAAATGGTAAAGTCTTGGGTATGATGAAAGACGAGAACAAAGGAAAAATTATGAAGGAGTTCATAGGATTACGATCAAAAATGTATTCGATTGATGTCGTTGTCTGCAAAGAAGTTAAAAAAGATAAAGGCGTCAAGGGTACCGTATTAAGTAAGTTAAGCGATTATAGGGACTGCCTATTTAATAAGAAGATTATATATGGAGACATGTATACATTTAGATCTAAGCTCCATGAAGTATATACTCAACATATTCGTAAAATAGCAACACAGATCATCAACATCAACCTGATCAATAACATTAACCTGAACATCAACATCAACTTGAACATCAACATCAACGTGAACATCAACATCAACCTGATCATCAGCATCAACCTGATCATCAACATCAACCTGATCATCAACATCAACCTGAACATCAACATCAACCTGAACATCAACATCAACCTGAACACTAAAATGGATTAAAAATTACTCAAGGACATGGTAAAGAAAAGAAATATATGGAAGAAGACATTTCGCACTCGCCACTTTGGCTTTAACACATCAGAACGAATCAATAAAAAGTGGACCTATTGATATTAGTATTGTGTTCGAAACATTTAACAACATACCTGCTGTTGCATTTGCATACTGTGTACTCATTACATAATAGAATCTTTGAATATATTCCAGTCAGCGGCGAAATTAAAGTTAGCTGCACAAAGTTAAAGGCCACGCTATATTTTGATTGCCTTCAGAAGAGAAAATAACACATTGGAATTTAACGGATATAAAAACACATATCAATTCCAAAACGTATAAATACGATGATCTTAATCTGAAATTTGATTCGGATAGCTATGCTATTTTATATGATAGGTATGCAAAATTCCAACAAAGTTATTATATGCGTGAACCACAACCTTTGCTTTAACGTGAAAAATTTAAAGAACAAGCACCAATAATTGCTTTGGATTTAACACATCAAAATGAATTAATAAAAAGTAGGCCTATTGATATTAGAATTGAGTTCAAAACAATGAAGAACATTCCAGCTGGAACATCTGCATACTGCGTACTGATACATGATAGAATCTTTGAATATATTCCAGTCAGCGGCGAAATAAAGAAAGGAGTCTAAGTTGATTGCATCGCCTACAATTGATCTAAATAAAAAGCATGATTTGTATAATTATAATTACAATTCAACAAAAACTTTATTCATTCATAATATATATTACATGGTCATTTATTATTTGCTTTTGTAAATCTTAACTTATTTCACAAAATACAATTGGATAAGGACTGTTATTTATATAGATTTCTTTCATTGTGTTGTTGAATAAATGATATTTAGAAATCCAAATTCTTAAAGAACTGCTCATTGTCACTTAGTTCCAACTCCCTTATGATATCTATTTTGTAATGTCCCCAGGCATATGTGTGAAAGCGATCGGAATTTATAAAGCGCTTATCATCTAAATAACTTAGAGCTATTTTACGAATATGTTGAGTATATACTTCATGGAGCTTAGATCTAAATGTATACATGTCTCCATATATAATCTTATTATTAAATAGGCAGTCCCTATAATCGCTTAAAGTTAACTTACTTAATACGGTACCCTTGACGCCTTTATCTTTTTTAACTTCTTGGCAGCCAACGACATCAATCGAATACATTTTTGATCGTAATCCTATGAACTCCTTCATAATTTTTCCTTTGTTCTCGTCTTTCATCATACCCAAGACTTTACCATTTTTTAGCGGGATATGGAAAGGATTTGTAGGTAAATATTCAGATGGGTCGAATTTCGAGTCGATATCGTCACGAATATCGTGTTAAAAATTGTCACACCTAATGGAGTTTATAAAGGAATCCGTATCGATATAATTTAAACTGAGACTTGTTGTGAATTTTGGCTTCATGTAATTATAATGGAAATCATACATTTTCCACTTTGAAAGTTCTAACACAAACAATCCCAAATATATTGGATTATTTTAGGCGGAGCGTGCTCTTCTCATCTGTATAGCTATCATATCTTCTGTGAAACGTGATATGCTATGAAAATTTGATTTTGCTATAAGAGCTCGAGCTCCTAAACGTCTTCCTTTACTCTCCCATCCATCAACGATGTTCACATCTTTTCTTTTATATACATTTTCCATAGTTTTTCCATACACCGCATTATTAAGTAATTTAAAAAAGTTTTTCTCAAAAGTGGTTTTAGCCAATGTTCTATGATGCGTATTTAAGTCAATATACTGCTTTAACCAACAAGACTGCTTATACCTTAAGATTCTATGTATTTTATTTAGATGTAAGCCGTTCTTCAGGCATTGTTGTACGTTCTTATAATGTATTGTACAAGAAGTCTTGTTAGTCAGATCAGTAATAAGTTTTACATACTTAGAATTGGGAGGTGTTTTATTTTCTGCACAGAACGGTAAATCGTTATGGATTTCATGAAAATATGTTGAATATTCTAGATCTAATTTAAAAATATAGCCGAAGGATGAGTTTTCGTCAATTTTCCAGACATCAAATTTATCAACATCTTTGACCCATTCGAAACCTCCGTAAGGAAGATATTGAGACATTTCCCAACCATACAAATTATTAGCATCCAGATACATTAAATATTCTGATGGCTTATTACAATCATAATCAACCATATATTTATTGTTTGCCTTTGCATGTTTCTTAGAGCATTGGGCAATGCCTTATACTCCCTTATACTCCTCTGAATAAAAAAATACATGTCTACATCTGTAAACAGTTCCAGTTCTACTTGAGTGGTCTTAAGCATTGCATCCCAGGATAGCCCTGGTGCGGTGTAGTATTGGCAAGGATCCAACTCATAAATATTTTTACATACTTTTCTAAAATTTTCAAATATATCTGTATATATCTGCATGTAGTCTTTGAGGTTTTTACATTGGAATGTTTGCCAAATTTTAACTGCATGCTCATAATCCTCATGTGAATATGTCTTGTCTGTCAAACGGCTGTAAAATTTATCCAGAGAAGGAAGGGAGGTTTCGTTAAGGCGTTCAGTCGAGTTTACGTATTCGTAGGGAAATACACCTTTTCGGATTAGAAAAGTGAACTCATCTTCCTTTGGATACATTTTGCGAACTGTTTCAAAGTTGGATGTTGATAAGTTTTGAGCTAGATCATCTAAACTTGCGGCCATAAATCGAAATGAATCTAAAAACCGTAATTCTATTGTTTTCTTCTCGCTTACATGGATATGTTTTGAAAGGGATACGTACAACTCCTTGTTCAGAGGTATAACATTTATTTTACCTTCCATGAGGTTAAGTTCTTTCATGAACAAGTGAGCGTCGTACCCGGAAAAATTATGAAAGAATATTGGGATGAAATTGGCAATTTGGTGTTGTAGATTGCAGCTATTGTGTGCTGGACCTCTATATTTGCCAGTAAGGTGACAATGATCTACTACTCTATATGCACTTTTTTCCATTTTTGTGTTGTAGTATGGCCCAATTATAGCATTAATTTCTTCATCATATCCAAACTGCTCAATATCTTTCAAAGTTAGAGGGAATGTTAAACACTCAAAATTTAAAACGATTCCATTCGATGGACTGATTATGTTATCCGCAATATTGGGAATGTTGTAAACTTGCGGTCTTCGAGGATTAAATTCTTTCGGACACAGAGCAGCGATGAGAGTCCATTTAAAGCAATATTCGTCGTTGTTTTGGACATTAATGCAGGCTTTCTTCTTATCCAGAACATTTGGTAGAGGCAAGTATGATGAACCTCTTAATGGCCGGTACTGATTTATGTTTATTTCAATATGGCAGATTTTCGCCAAGCTCCACCCACTATCTCTCTCCTGAAATTCGCTAATTTTTTTACTAATAACCTCAAAATTTTCTCTGAGAAGTGGCACTATTTGTTGCTCCAGCTGAAGAATTTGCATTCTCGTTTGGAATGCTCTTAATTCCACGATCATATCATCATCTGAGGTAATTTTTACATATTCGCAGAAGTGCTCAATATTAAATTTCAAAGACATGTGTTTAGCTAAGCCACTTCTCAGAAAGAATTCTTCGGGTATTAGCAAACCTTCATCTTCGTTTTCAAAAATAAAAGATTCAATCCTTTTATTGAAGGCGGACCTTGTATATTTAATGTTGTTGTTAGGAGTAGATACGTAGCAATTCTTTTTGTGTTTATTGGTTCTTATATGAAATGACCAATTTTTTATTTCAACGTTTGTTTTACATTCTTTGCAGTAAGAAGAGCTGCTTTGTTTCTCAGCGCAGCTGAAGGGCCAACTTCCTCATTTGCATGAACGAGTTTCTTATGGGTCACCAATTTATAATTTCTGGCGAATTCTTGTTGAAACTCGCCACATTTGAACAATTTGTTCATGTGCTTTGTTTTAATATGCCTTAATAAGCTCCGCTTGGCAGTGAAAGTTGTCGAACACTTTTCACAGATGAAATTCATTTCGAAACTTTTATGTGGTTTTTAAAATGAGCAAGGCAAATGTTGTTTAAATGTATGTAGAAACTAAATTAAAATATCTGATGTGGCCAACACATGACTTCCTTGTATGACGGCAATTGTATGGTTTTATTTCAAGAGTGGTTGATATATTTTATTTATATTTTAAAATTGAAGTTTTAAAAATTTTAAATATTATTACTTCCATAATGAAAAAAATTTCATAGGCTTCTCTTAATTTAAATAATTTAAATATTAGTAAGTAAAAACAAGGAATTACAAATTAGTTTCGACACAGCTTTAACTATCAATTGTACTAATTTTGATTTCCCTGTTTAGTTCTGTAAGGGTACAACCAATTTTTGTAAAAGATATAGCAGCATAACATTCATTTATCATTATCATTTATGTAATTCGGATAATGCATGCTTCGTGTTCCTTTGGCGAAGAGTCCTTTTGGTGCGAACCATCATTAAAATTGGAGCTACAAAATTGTGTTTTATGTAAGGCCCAATATACTTTCTAGGAGTGTTTGTTTTTGAGTAATGTATGAAATTTGAAAAAAAACTATTTGAGAAGTGTCCTTTTCGCGCAACCGATTGCATCCAAAAAGGGAGGTGCACAACTAGGTCTTATAAGAGTCTCAAATACCAAATTTCAAGTTTCTACGATTCTCCGTTTTTAAGTTATTGAGGATACGTACATACGTACAGACGTACAGACGTACAGACGTACATACGTACATACGTACATACGTACACACGTCACGACCAAACTAGTCAAAATGGACTCCGCGATGGTCAAAATTTGGTGGTTTGAAATTTTGTTGCTTTTTATATAAAATTGTCTTCTTCTTCATTTTCTTCTTCTTCGTTTTCTTCTTCTTCTTCTCTCCTTTCGAAAAAATTCCTACAAAACGTCATTAAATTCAAACAAACGAATTTCCTCTACTTGCCTTTGTTAGATAAGGGATAATTGGTTTATGGGATGATTCCATTACGAATCACGTTTATTTGTACACCTGCACAACGAATCCTGTGAATTCAGAGTCTCATCACTTCTTCCTAATTTATTGCCTTTCGATATAAATATTTTTTCTCTTCTAATGGAAAATTCTTGAAAAAAAACGCATAAAATGTCAATGAAGTTTTTCCTTTTGTAATTTGCGGCTTGATCAGCGATAATTTTAGGACGGGGATCATGTGAATTGCATTTGCTGCCACACTTAGTGCACCTTAATTTTAAGGGATGATCGCAGTTAAAATACACAAAACAACAACAATAACTACAAGAAAATAAGCAAAAACTTGAACTCAGGCCAACAAGAAAACATCCTCGATCGCACCATAAGAATTCGTCAACATATAAAATACACACACACAAACTGCATAAACTACAACGCAATTGGAAAATACTGTACTCATTCAAAAAGGAAAACGCCCACGATCTTGCCATAGAAATTCGTTAGCAGTTAAAATACACACAAAAAAAAGTAGAAGACAATAAGCAAAAACTTGAACTCACGCCAACAAGAAAAACATCCACGATAGGAATTCTTTAGCAGTTAAAATACATACAAGCAACTGCAAAGCAATTGGAAAATGCTGTACTCAGTCAAAAAGGAAAACACCCATGATTACGCCATCTACAACAAACTCATAGCTTAGCTCTTTACCTAGTGCTTGCTACCCTAAATAAAAGACAATTATATAAAAAATAAAATTGGTAACATTATTCGAAAAGAAAACCAAACACACGCTGTTTAAATTTTAGACACCTAACAATTTTATCACATCTGTCGCCTAAAACCAGCAAAAGAAGTCCTGCCAATCGAAATACTATTGAGTATTGATATTCTAGCTATCTAATCCTCAAACCCTCAAAAGAATGCTACAAAAAAATTAAATTCACTAAATCAGAATAACATTAGCAATTATACCAACCTATAACAAGAAAATAAATTTTTTGTAGTAAAGCCACGAACCTAGAATGCGAAAATATAAGTTTATCGATAACAAAAAAGCAAATATAGCAGGGACACAACCCAAACATAAGAATACTTACCCACTTTTATAGCGAAGACACCAACCCAAATACTAGCACCCTCGATTTCCTTTGTCCCAGAACCGCTATATTACAACTACTAACAGCAAAGATTGAATTTTTGAAGAAGGATAAAAGAGCGAAAGATCGGATGGTAAATTTTATTCACAATGATTATTTAAGTTATGTTCAAGACAAAAGTTCAGCAAAGGAAATGTGGCTGAGTTTGCAATCAGTATTTGCAAAGATATCTATTGTTAGTCAATTATTAGTGCGCAAGGAGCTAACAAAACTTCGCATGAAGGATGGCGACACAATAGTAGAACATTTAATGAAATTTGATAAGCTGATTAGACAGCTTAAGATTTCTGGAGCTACAATGGAGGATAGTGACTTGTTGGCGCAATTTTTTCTAACATTGCCTGAAAAATTTGATCCACTTCTTACCGCACTGCAAAACATGGATGATAAGAAATTAACGCTTGAGCTAGTAAAAGAAAGATTGATATCTGTAGAAACAAAGTTGTCTGATCGCCAAGTGGAAGAAGTGTCAGAAAAGATGGCATTTTCTGGCAAGAACCAATTTAAGAAACCTTTGAAATTTCAAGGTAAGTGCTTCAAATGTAATAAGTTTGGTCACAAAGCTAAATTTTGTCGGCAATATGATGCGCGAAGTGCTGTAGAGAAAAATACAAAAGTCTGTTTTATGGCTGATAGCACCAAACAGAATATAAAAAAGTCAAAATTATCTTTTAAATTGGATTCTGGAGTCTTCTCTGTAATGAAAGAATATGAAGTAATGGTAAGCGCAAAATTTGGATGTTTAATTTCAAAGCTCACAATTGACAACGGCGGAGAATACATTTCAGCATGTCACGATAAGTGGTATAAAGAAAGAGGAATTTCTGTTAAAATGACAGTGCCATATACAGCGCAACAAAACGGTGTTGCAGAGCGATTTAACAGAACACTGCTTGAAAAAGTAAGGACAATGTTACTGGAAAGTAATCTACCGAAGCGACTGTGGTGTGAAGCAGGGTTTACTTCAGTATATTTAATTAATAGAAGTCCCTCAAAAATAAAAGCACTCCAGCAGAAATGTGGTAAGGTACCAAACCTGATCTTAATAAATTGCGAGTTTTTGGCTGAAAGGCATTTGCGTGGATACCTAGTCAACGCAGAAAGAAGCTGGATGCTAAAAGTTCAATATCTGTGATGGTTGGATATGCCTCGGGAGCATATAGACTATGGGATCTACAGAAGCATAAAGTTTTTCTAGCACGTGTATATATTAAATACAGTAATGAGCAAGAAGGGGATAATTATGGAGACGTACTCATTCCTAATGAAAATCAAACTACTGGGGACTTAGCTCAAGACTCTTCGGATGATGTAGTAATTAATGAAGACTTTCACGACGCTTTGGAATTACCATCGGAAAACAGTAACGGTAACTCACATGATGAAATTCCAAGACAAAGTGAGCGAGATAGAAGAGCTCAAAGCAAGTTTCTTGATTACTTCACTGGTTATGAAGCGATCTCGAATACTTGTTGTTTCATAGATACTCCAGAAACATACTCACAAGTTAGTAGTAGAAGTGATGAAGTGAAATGGAAGAAGGCAATTGATGAAGAACTGTCTTCACTACGTAAAAATGAAGTATGGAAGATTGTTGATAAACCTAAAGACATCAAGATTCTCAAAACTAAGTGGATTTTCAGAATTAAAGAAAATAAAAATTGGCTACCTACTACATACAAAGCTGGACTGGTGGTAAAAGGTTTTTTGCAAAAAGCTGGTGTAGATTATAATGAAATATACGCACCAGTGGCCAATTTAACAACTATAAGAGTTGTCTTAGCGGTTGGAATTAACAAAGGTTTTAATTTTCATTAACTTGATGTGAAGACAGCTTTCTTGCATGGTGAGTTAAGTGAAAAAATTTATATAGAAATACCTGAAGGTGTAACTGGTGAAGATGGTAAAGCATGCAAGTTGTTGAAATCTCTTTATGGTTTGAAGCAAGCACCTAGGTGCTGGAATGAATCAGTTCAGTTTGAGTTGTCGTGGGGTCAACACGTGCTGTACTTTATTTGTGAATATTCTTCTGTTAGTTGACGTTAGAAATGTCTTGTGTTTGCAAGAAAAAAGTTGAGCGCAATCATGCTAAAATTAAGTGTGTTTTATGCAATGTGTTTTACCATTGTCACTGTGTCAATATTGATAAAGGTCAATATTGATAAAGGAAGCGGAATTTATGTAGAAAAATGAAACTTTTTATAAATGCAAGTCGTGTTTAAGTGCTTGCAGAACTTCTCTACTTTCTCCACCCATTGTTGGTGTAACATCGGCTCCAGTTGCTGCTATTCCAATCATAACAAATGAAAAAACCGGTTGTTTTCCGAATACTCCAGCAACTAATCAACCGGTAACTGTCAAAGATAAGTCTTTGCAGACTCATCATGGAAAAATTACACTGGAATTAGTTTACAAAGAAATTATTTCTTTAAAAAATGTGAATGCCAATGCGCTCTCGCAAATTGAATCGCTACAGAAAGATAAGAAGGTCTTGGAAGAAAACTTGAACTTACTCCAAACTGAATTTCTGCAGCAGCAGCATAGAGGAAATTGTATAGAAATTATTGGTGTTCCTGATGTAAACAACAACAATGGTCTTGAACATACTATAAAGGTCTTCGCCGATGGGTTTAACTTGAATATAACAGAGGGACAGATTGACAACTGTTATGTGAATAGAGTAAAAAGCTCCAAGGCTACTGATGCGAACTCTAAGTTGCATGTTGTATGTGTCAAATTTTGCCCTCGTCTTACCAAAAAGTCAGTTTTGCACAATAAGCATAAATTTAAAGCTAGACTTAATTCAAAATTATTTGATACCCAAACTAGAACCATTCTTAATGATGCTAAAAAGATAAAGAAGGAAAAAAAATTTTAAATATTAATGGATTAAAGACGATAACATTTTATTACGAAAGAATGATGGAGCTAATGTAATTGTAATTAGATCTTTTGATGACCTGCTTAAAATTAAATAATAATTATAATTAATTAGCAAACTGTGTTTTTATTATTATGGCGAATAGTGCTTCTCAAGTAAATTCATTATATTATTCTCTACATGAGCAATGTAAAAATGTTGATTTCTCATCTTTTTCATGTAATCCTGATTTTGTTAATGGCTTTTATATTGTCCATCAAAATATCAGAAGTCTGCGGAAAAATTTTGATAACTTAATATTACACCTGGAATCTTTCAGGAACAAGCCAGATTTTATTTTCCTTACGGAAATTTGGATTTATGATTATGGAGTGTCTATGTTTGCGATTCCTGGTTATAAGTTTTATGCCAATTGCAATAGTAAATATCCAGCTGGAGGTGTTTCGGTATTCGTTAAGAATAAAATAAATTGTTGTTTTTTTGTGTTTTATTTTGATAGCTCTGATGTTTTAAAAGTTTGTTGTGACATTGATGAGCAGAAATTCACCTTCATATGCATTTACAGGTTTCATAGCTGCACAAATTATGAGGGTTTCTTTGGTGACTTAGACTCTCTTTTGTCTAAGTCAAAATCGGATAACTTGATTTTGTTGGGTGATTTAAATTTAGACATTCTACAAAATACGTTCTTTGTGGATAAATATTTATTTTTACTAGCTGCTTATGGGCTTGATTCCTGTATTAACGTGCCTACTCGTATATCAGCTAACTCTGAAACATGCATTGATCATATTTTTGCAAAATTAAATTTAAAGAATAATTGTTCTATAAGTAGTTCTGTGGCGAATTTCAATTTAACAGCATGATCAGTTTAAAATTTGATATTGTTTGCATTAGATCTTCTGTTAGTGGCACACCGGACATATTTAACACTAAAACGGATTTTGCAAGTTTGAATAATAAACTTGTTTTCGAATTTTGGAATAGTGCCTTGACCCCTCGAAAGCATTTGATAAATTTTATGATATTCTCCTAAACCACACTATCTCATGTTCCAAGTCTTTTAAAAAACATGATAATGAACGTATTAAGCTTAAACCTTGGACGACGGATGGTTTATTCAAGAAAATTCAATTTAAAAATAACTTTATAAAAGCTTTATTAAAAGACCAAAAAACGTTGCACTAAAAACCCAATATAGGAAATTATGTCATGATTTAGCTTTAGCAGTAAGAGATTGTAAATTTAACTATTACTCGCAGGAATTTAACAACATTTCTGGCAATGTCAAAAAGGAATGGCAACTGGTAAATAGTATTCTGAATAAGTCACTATATGTTAAATCAACTCCGAACTTTTTAAGTGTGGACGGAAGGGTTATCTCTGGAGCAAATGATATAGCCAACACCTTTAATAGCTTCTTTGCGAAGATATGTAGGTCTGTTGTAGAAGAGGATGGACTGTAATTGTGCTGATAACGAGCAGTCGCTATTGCAAAGCTTTTTCTTTGAGCCCTTTTCCTCTAGTGAAATCTGCCAGATTATTATGTGCCTCAAGAATTCCAAATCCTGTTCGGATAGCTAATTTCTAATTTCTTTTTAAAAAGGCTTGCGTTAAATATTGTAGATGTTCTTTGCCACATTTATAACCAAAGCATTTTGCTTGGGCGTTTTCCTGATGCATTAAAAGAGCAATAGTTATACCCCTTTTCAAAAAGGGTGATTGTATTTTCGAAAGTTTTTGAAAAGATTGTTAAGACTCGTATGCTAAAATTCTTAAACCGAACTAAATTTTTTAGCAATTCTCAGTTTGGTTTCAGAAAAGGCTTCTCAACTGAAGATGCTCTCTTACATTTCTGCTCTAACATCTATGGTAGCCTCAATGCAAAGAAAGTTAGTGCTGCGCTCTTTGTAGACATCACGAAAGCCTTCGATACAGTTGACCATTCGATCCTTTTGGCTAAAATGTCTAAATGCGGTTTTCGAGGGTTCTTTCATGCTTGGCTTCGCTCTTACTTATGTAATAGGGAGCAACGAGTGAAAGTTAATGAGACGTATAGTCACTCCTTTAATGTAGATATTGGTGTTCCTCAGGGCTCAGTGCTTGGTCTTATTCTTTATCTAATCTATATTAATTCTATTTTTAATCAACCTTTTATAAGCAATGTTATAGCTTTTGCTGATGACATGTCTTGCACATACTCGTGTTTGTCTGCCTTTAATCTTGCAGCAGATATTAATTATGATTTGGAATTGCTACGTCATTTGTTTTCATCTCACAAGCTAATCCTTTGTGGCAAGACGAAATTGATGCTTTTTAGTGTTGCAAGTTTGGATCGCATCTTTGATAGCTTTATCTATCATTTTTTTTCTGCAATTCTTCTTTCAGCGAAATAACCTATAAGAATGCTAAGGCTTGCTCTGCTAAGTGCTTCTCCATTGAATGCGTAAAATCTTTCAAGTATTTGGGATTATATATTGATCGGAGAATGAGCTGGGCAGTGCATACGTCAGCTCTGAGGAAATATCTTTTGACAACTACAAGGCAGCTCTATCTGCTTAAATTCTCTTGCTCATGGAAATTACAAAGATGCATTTATTTTGGCATTATTCACTCTAAGTTATAATATGGGCTGATATGTTGGGGTGGTACGCATGCTATAAAGATTTATCCTCTATTAATTGCCCAAAAACATGCTATTCGCCTTATATGTAAAAAGGGGGGAATCGTAAATAGCTTTCCTTTATTCAAAATTTTTCATATTTTTGATGGATAGTTTTCTAGATTGTATTTTTTATTCTAAAAATTTTTTTTTCCTTCCCCTCTTACACTAATTATATCTTTAGTAATTCACTGTGTTGCCATCTTGGCAGTTACATTCATCACTTGTTTTTTAATAACAGAATGTAATATTTATGAACAAATAATAATAAATAATAATTATAAATAAACAAAAAAAAATAATAATATTAATAATGAAAAATTTAACGAGTATCTAATAAAACTTGGCTTTATCAGATCGAAACATGATTACTGCTTATACACATTAAGTAAAAAGGATGATTTTATGATCTTGGTTATGTATGTGGATGATCTATTGATTGCAGGAAGTAGTCTCGATTCGATCAAACGTTTTAAAAAAAAATTAAGTGAAAATTTTGAAATGTCCAATTGTGGTAAACTTAAACACTTTTTGGGGATGAAAATTGAATCAGAGGATGGATGTATAAAGCTGTCACAGGAAGTAAATATTGAGAAGATATTGGTAAAGTTTGGGTTGAACGAATGTAATCCAGTAAAAAGCCCAATGGAAAAAGGTTTGCAACTCTTGAAAAAGCAAGATGATGCTATTTTACATAAACCATATAGGGAAATGTTGGGTAGCATAATGTGTATTTTGCTATGCACTAGGCCGGACATTTGTTTTTCGGTTGGATACATGGGTCGATTTCAACAAAATCCTTCTGAAGAACATTGGCAAGCTCTCAAAAGAATACTTAGATATTTGAAAGGAACTAAGTTTACTAAATTAATTTTTAATAAAATAAATACCAGCAAACTAGTTGAAGGATATGCAGATGCTGACTGGGCAAGTGATACAGTTGATCGAAAATCAGTAAGTGGTTTTATATTTCAAGTATATGGTTGCACAGTTTCATGGAGTAGTAAAAAAAAAATTACTGTAGCAGTATCATCGAGTGAATCCGAATACGTGGCATTAAGTACAGCAACAACTGAAGCAATTTGGCTAAGAGGATTATTACAAGATTTAAAACAAATTGATGATGAAGCAATAACAATATTTTAAGATAATAGAGGCTGTATTGGAATAGCGAATTCAACGGAATCAAAACGAGCTAAACACATTGATATTAAATATCATTTTATTAGAGACTGCATAGAAAATAAACTCATTAATATTCAATCAATTAACACTCAAGATCAAGTAGCAGATATATGTACAAAAGCAGTGGATATTATAAAATATAAAAAATTGACTTTGCTGTTAGGGTTGTGCGATTAAGAAGGGGTATTAGAATAATCGCAATCTTACATAAATTATTATTGTTAGTATTATACTACTGTATAATTACTTGCTTATTTCAATTGTTTTGTAATTGAATATATATTTGAATTGTTCACACAGAGAACTTCCACTGTGCATCTCAAGCCCTACTTGCTTACACAAGACAACGCTCCTGGCCTCTAATAGGGAAAACTATGGCACAATCGATCATGCAAAAGTGTGTAATATGCAGAACCAAGCCAAGATTGCTTACACAAATGATGGGAAACCTCCCTAGTCATCGAGTACAGCCGCCGCGACCATTTGTGAACAGTGGTGTTTGACTACTGTCCTTGCTACATACACTACACAATTCGTGGCAAGAGGCCCAGAAAGGCATACATCACGGGTTTCTTCTTATGCTTTGCCATGAGGGCCGCACATCTCGAATTGGTTTCCGACTTATTGACAGATGCATTCCTATGTGCATTAAAAAGATTCACAGCTAGACGAGGACATTCCCAGACCATCTACTGCGACAACGCCAATAATTTCGTTGGAGCCAAAAATCCACTAACGGAACTACAGAAGTGCATTCGCTGAAGTGCACATTCATCAGCAGCTGCTCCAAAAACGGAATTAACTTTAACTTTATACAATTTGGAGTCCCTCATTTTGGTGGCCTATGGGAGGTCGCAGTTTGGGACTTTTCCTGGCAAGTTTCATGGAACCACACAGCTAGTTGGTTGTGGGGAGGTGTTTACAAAGCGGCACTTGGTGTAAACTGCTCCTCACACGCTCTCCTTTCCTAGGTGAGGCGGCGAATGACGACGACGGGTACAGGATGGCGCGTGTTTAGGGTGGCCCGGTATCCCTCGCAGTTGAACTGCATTCTATGTCGATGCCGTCTCCGGGGTATGCGGGTGTTGTTCTGGTCCCAAGTGTCCAAAAATCTCGGAAGTAAGTGCGCTAATGCAAAATAAAACACCAAATTAATGTTTTCTTTGACTTCTTTTTAGAACCACAGGAAATATACCGGTGCAGTGCGTTGAGGACGATAATCCCGACACCCCTCCTCCCTGCGATGTGGAAACGGATGGCGATACAGAACCAACTCCACGCCCTTCAACGTCATCACGTCCACCGTCGGCACGTGGAACACCGACACCAAATAATGCGCGCGCTCCACGACAAGTAAGTACCATGTGTATGTGAATTGAACATACAACAACTCATTTTTTTAATTTAGCTACAACTCAACGAGGACTTTCGCCGGGTGTTGACACAAATATCGACAACCGCGCAACACATAACCGACAACCTGGACAAGCGCCAGGAAGGAAGGGTAGACATGGCATTTGACGGTTTGGCGCAGGTTTTGAAGTCTGCCTGTATACCGGAGGAGCTGGAGAGAAGCGTGATCAATGAAGTCCACAACATTTTTGTTTTTGGTGAATGAATGAATTGTTTGTGTTGTTTATTTAGTATTAAGAAATGAATTGTTTGTGTTGATTTTGTATACACTTTTATATGTCTTCCAACATATAAACATATCAAAAGTTAATAGAAATATTAATAGAATGTTCTTATAATTAGAATGTATAAGGAAATCAATGAAAATCATACTTACGATATTTTTTCCATCAGTACTACAAATACCAGAGAATTTAATGTTTTAAATCGTTTTCATGTTATGAACTTAGAAAATAAGTCGAAGCAAATATTAAAATTCAAAATTAAAGTAACCGAAAATGTCATGAAACCATAAGTAACTCGCGTACCAAACGAGCTGAACGCAAAACATCTCCATCTCCAAATCTGTCTGGATCTTCGTTGTTGAAATACGATGTGTCCTTCTTAAGCATTAAAAAATTGTGCATCACTACTGAGGCTAACACAATTTTGCCTACATTACCGGGCTTGGCATGTACTGGCGATCGAAGAACACGCCAACGCCTGGAGAGTATACCGAACGTATTTTCGATGCGAACACGAGCACGCGACATTACCTTGTTGAAATTCTGCTCGCTTGCAGGTCTTCCAGGGTATGGTCGAATTATATTTGTTTTTAAAGGAAACGCGCTGTCCGCAACAAAGTAATGGGGAAATATTCCCGAGGTACCTGGCAACGGACGATCCGCTGGTACTTGCAGCGAGCGATTCAAAATTTGTCTCCCGAAAGCACTGCGCAAAAAAACGCATACATCGCTCTGGCTTCCCAAACCACCAACATCGACATATGTGAAGCAGTAGTTTGCATCGCATGCTGCCATCAGGACTACGCTGAAGTGTCGTTTGTAGTTAAAATAGAGCGATGCGCTTCTTCTGGGACATATAATGGCGATGTCGATTGCTCCAAAATAGTTAAGCATCCCAGTCTTTATGTAGAACACCTCTGCATTTCTCACCCAGTCAATTAAGTTTGGTGGCGCTACATATAGCTTCACACGTTTCCATTATTAATTGCAAAAACTAATTAATCGGTTGCGAATAGATGAAATTGGAATGACACTACAAACTATGAATTACAACTCACCTCTCTCAACTAACGACTCTTCAACGATTACGTTATGCACCGGGAAACTGCAAATTATTTGGTGCACTCGGTGATAGTGACCCAGCCGGCAGATGCACCGCCCTATGCCCAATAAGGTACTTTCCTACAAAACAAAGCGATATCATCATTTTATATCATTAAAAATATTTACCGGTATTTGGTAGTCATACTCTTCCCTTTCATGGCGACTTCTTCAACACCGACCAGATACCCTTGTTGGGACATATCCGCCGCCATCTCCATATATATATGGGCGTTCTTCCGCTGTCCACACGCCCATCTATATTTTCCATCCATAGGTCGAGCAGAATATTTTCCGCTACCATCGACCATGTCATACGTTTCGAAGATTTTTCCATCTGGAAAACAAAAACATTTTAGTCATCATACTTATATCAAATATTTCACTTATTTATATTTATATATTACTTAGAGTATCAAAGTATGTTATTTTTCTGCAAATTGTGGTAGTTGCTTTGACATTTGAGAAAGCAACTTTTTCTCCCGTGTATCCCTTCCAAGTTCTCTGCAAAAGATACTAAGCCGTTGAGGTCGGTAAAGTCTTTTCTCTTGATGTATAGTTGATACTCCTGGCGACAATTTCGGAACACCCGTTCTAACTTACACTGTTCGGAGAAGCCCGCATGTCGCATTAAATCGCATATTTCCTGAACGTAATCCTTAAAATTTTCCCCATTTCGCTGCACTCGCGCCCGGATTGCGTCTTCCAGCTGTTCGAAGTAGCGCGCCGAGAGGAAAAACTTAAGAAAGGACTCTTTAAAGTTATTCCAGTTGGCCCACTCTCGCCGGGAGTTCCGTAACCAAGTGCCTTATCTCGTAGCAACTCGGGCATCATAGTTGGGAGGCCGTCTATTAGTAAGTTGTACACCACAGTTAACTCTTCTACTCGTTCTATGAATGACAGTAGTTTGCGGCCACCGTCATACTTAAACCTCCATTTCCATATTTTGTCTATCATGGCGGCCGGGTCCATGGGTGGCGCGCATGTTTGAGGAGTAATCATAGGGCTGAAACTCGGCTGCTCGCAGGCTTGGCTTACTGCTGGGGCAGGTGATGGCTGCGGTGTTGTTATCACAATGAGGGGTTGATCCATTTTCCCTGTGTCGATTCGTTCCTGTGGTGTGCTCCCACGTGCCTTCGAATGAAGATTTTCGAGCTCTTGTAATCGGCGGCGTTCCGAATCCTCTCCGACCGATTGAACGAAAGTGGCAAATCTTTTCGGAAGTTCCTCCACCGTTCCGGTTTCGTCGAATCGAAATTCTTTGGCGTGTCTCTGGAGTTCTTCTTTGCGCAAGAGGTATATCCACGAGGTCCTAGGCATTGCGTATGATCCTGCTCGTTAGTATAAGAATAAATGTGTGCTCGAGTCCCTGCTCGGGCGCCACTGTAACGTGACCTTGTGCCTGGGTATGTCTCAGACGTGTCCGGGGTTCGCACAGTTATTTCTTTTATAATTAGAACTGAGCACACACTTTTATTCGTTTCATGAGGATGACTATATTTTAAACTACTAAGTATTGAATAAAGTGGAGTGGACAAGAATGGGTAGTATTATTATTATGATGATCCTGGTGTTGGCTGTGGAGTGAAGACCCACTTCGGCAGATGATCCTGGCGTTGGCCGTGGAGTGAAATCCCACTTCGGCAGATGATCCTGGCGTTGGCCGTGGAGTGAAAACCCACTTCGGCAGATGATCTTGGCGTTGGCCGTGGAGTGAAGACCGACTTCGGCAGATGATCCTAGCGTTGGCCGTGGAGTGAAAACCTACTTCGGCAGATGATCGTAGCGTTGGCCGTGGAGTGAAAACCCACTTCGGCAGATGATCTTGGCGTTGGCCGTGGAATGAAGACCCACTTCGGCAGATGATCCTGGCGTTGGCCGTGGAGTGAAAACCCACTTCGGCAGATGATCCTGGCGTTGGCCGTGGAGTGAAAACCCACTTCGGCAGATGATCTTGGCGTTGGCCGTGGAGTGAAGACCCACTTCGGCAGATGATCCTAGCGTTGGCCGTGAAGTGAAAACCTACTTCGGCAGATGATCTTGGCGTTGGCCGTGGAGTGAAAACCTACTTCGGCAGATAATCTTGGCGTTGGGCGTGGAGTAAAAACCCACTTCGGCAGATGATCCTGGCGTTGGCCGTGGAATGAAGACCCACTTCGGCAGATGATCCTGGCGTTGGCCGTGGAGTGAAAACCCACTTCGGCAGATGATCCTGGCGTTGGCCGTGGAGTGAAAACCCACTTCGGCAGATGATCTTGGCGTTGGCCGTGGAATGAAGACCCACTTCGGCAGATGATCCTGGCGTTGGTTGTGAAGTGAAGACCCACTTCGGCAGATGATCCTAAAGTTGGCCGTAAAGTGAAAACCTACTTCGGCAGATGATCTTGGCGTTGGCCGTGGAAAGAAGACCCACTTCGGCAGATGATCCTGGCGTTCGCCGTGGAGTGAAAACCTGGCGTTGGCCGTAGAGTGAAAACCCACTTCGGCAGATGATCCTGGCGTTGGCCGTGGAATGAAGACCCACTTCGGCAGATGATCCTAGCGTTGGCCGTGGAGTGAAAACCTACTTCAGCAGATGATCTTGGCGTTGGCCGTGGAGTGAAAACCCACTTCGGCAGATGATCCTGGCGTTGGCCGTGTAATGAAGACCCACTTCGGCAGATGATCCTGGCGTTGGCCGTGGAGTGAAAACCCACTTCGGCAGATGATCCTGGCGTTGGCCGTGGAGTGAAAACCCACTTCGGCAGATGATCTTGGCGTTGGCCGTGGAGTGAAAACCCACTTCGGCAGATGATCCTGGCGTTGGTTGTGAAGTGAAGACCCACTTCGGCAGATGATCTTGGCGTTGGCCGTGGAGTGAAAACCCACTTCGGCAGATGATCTTGGCGTTGGCCGTGGAATGAAGACCCACTTCGGCAGATGATCCTGGCGTTGGCCGTGGAGTGAAAACCCACTTCGGCAGATGATCCTGGCGTTGGCCGTGGAGTGAAAACCCACTTCGGCAGATGATCTTGGCGTTGGCCGTGGAATGAAGACCCACTTCGGCAGATGATCCTGGCGTTGGCCGTGGAGTGAAGACCCACTTCGGCAGATGATCCTAGCGTTGGCCGTGGAGTGAAAACCTACTTCAGCAGATGATCTTGGCGTTGGCCGTGGAGTGAAAACCCACTTCGGCAGATGATCTTGGCGTTGGCCGTGGAATGAAGACCCACTTCGGCAGATGATCCTGGCGTTGGCCGTGGAGTGAAAACCCACTTCGGCAGATGATCCTGGCGTTGGCCGTGGAGTGAAAACCCACTTCGGCAGATGATCTTGGCGTTGGCCGTGGAATGAAGACCCACTTCGGCAGATGATCCTGGCGTTGGCCGTGGAGTGAAGACCCACTTCGGCAGATGATCCTAGCGTTGGCCGTGGAGTGAAAACCTACTTCAGCAGATGATCTTGGCGTTGGCCGTGGAGTGAAAACCCACTTCGGCAGATGATCCTGGCGTTGGCCGTGTAATGAAGACCCACTTCGGCAGATGATCCTGGCGTTGGCCGTGGAGTGAAAACCCACTTCGGCAGATGATCCTGGCGTTGGCCGTGGAGTGAAAACCCACTTCGGCAGATGATCTTGGCGTTGGCCGTGGAGTGAAAACCCACTTCGGCAGATGATCCTGGCGTTGGCCGTGGAGTGAAAACCCACTTCGGCAGATGATCCTGGCGTTGGCCGTGGAGTGAAAACCTACTTCGGCAGATGATCTTGGCGTTGGCCGTGGAGTGAAGACCCACTTCGGCAGATGATCCTGGCGTTGGCCGTGGAGTGAAAACCCACTTCGGCAGATGATCCTGGCGTTGGTTGTGAAGTGAAGACCCACTTCGGCAGATGATCTTGGCGTTGGCCGTGGAGTGAAAACCCACTTCGGCAGATGATCTTGGCGTTGGCCGTGGAATGAAGACCCACTTCGGCAGATGATCCTGGCGTTGGCCGTGGAGTGAAAACCCACTTCGGCAGATGATCCTGGCGTTGGCCGTGGAGTGAAAACCCACTTCGGCAGATGATCTTGGCGTTGGCCGTGGAATGAAGACCCACTTCGGCAGATGATCCTGGCGTTGGCCGTGGAGTGAAGACCCACTTCGGCAGATGATCCTAGCGTTGGCCGTGGAGTGAAAACCTACTTCAGCAGATGATCTTGGCGTTGGCCGTGGAGTGAAAACCCACTTCGGCAGATGATCTTGGCGTTGGCCGTGGAATGAAGACCCACTTCGGCAGATGATCCTGGCGTTGGCCGTGGAGTGAAAACCCACTTCGGCAGATGATCCTGGCGTTGGCCGTGGAGTGAAAACCCACTTCGGCAGATGATCTTGGCGTTGGCCGTGGAATGAAGACCCACTTCGGCAGATGATCCTGGCGTTGGCCGTGGAGTGAAGACCCACTTCGGCAGATGATCCTAGCGTTGGCCGTGGAGTGAAAACCTACTTCAGCAGATGATCTTGGCGTTGGCCGTGGAGTGAAAACCCACTTCGGCAGATGATCCTGGCGTTGGCCGTGGAGTGAAAACCCACTTCGGCAGATGATCTTGGCGTTGGCCGTGGAATGAAGACCCACTTCGGCAGATGATCCTGGCGTTGGCCGTGGAGTGAAGACCCACTTCGGCAGATGATCCTAGCGTTGGCCGTGGAGTGAAAACCTACTTCAGCAGATGATCTTGGCGTTGGCCGTGGAGTGAAAACCCACTTCGGCAGATGATCCTGGCGTTGGCCGTGTAATGAAGACCCACTTCGGCAGATGATCCTGGCGTTGGCCGTGGAGTGAAAACCCACTTCGGCAGATGATCCTGGCGTTGGCCGTGGAGTGAAAACCCACTTCGGCAGATGATCTTGGCGTTGGCCGTGGAGTGAAAACCCACTTCGGCAGATGATCCTGGCGTTGGCCGTGGAGTGAAAACCCACTTCGGCAGATGATCCTGGCGTTGGCCGTGGAGTGAAAACCTACTTCGGCAGATGATCTTGGCGTTGGCCGTGGAGTGAAGACCCACTTCGGCAGATGATCCTGGCGTTGGCCGTGGAGTGAAAACCCACTTCGGCAGATGATCCTGGCGTTGGTTGTGAAGTGAAGACCCACTTCGGCAGATGATCTTGGCGTTGGCCGTGGAGTGAAAACCCACTTCGGCAGATGATCTTGGCGTTGGCCGTGGAATGAAGACCCACTTCGGCAGATGATCCTGGCGTTGGCCGTGGAGTGAAAACCCACTTCGGCAGATGATCCTGGCGTTGGCCGTGGAGTGAAAACCCACTTCGGCAGATGATCTTGGCGTTGGCCGTGGAATGAAGACCCACTTCGGCAGATGATCCTGGCGTTGGCCGTGGAGTGAAGACCCACTTCGGCAGATGATCCTAGCGTTGGCCGTGGAGTGAAAACCTACTTCAGCAGATGATCTTGGCGTTGGCCGTGGAGTGAAAACCCACTTCGGCAGATGATCCTGGCGTTGGCCGTGTAATGAAGACCCACTTCGGCAGATGATCCTGGCGTTGGCCGTGGAGTGAAAACCCACTTCGGCAGATGATCCTGGCGTTGGCCGTGGAGTGAAAACCCACTTCGGCAGATGATCTTGGCGTTGGCCGTGGAATGAAGACCCACTTCGGCAGATGATCCTGGCGTTGGCCGTGGAGTGAAGACCCACTTCGGCAGATGATCCTAGCGTTGGCCGTGGAGTGAAAACCTACTTCAGCAGATGATCTTGGCGTTGGCCGTGGAGTGAAAACCCACTTCGGCAGATGATCCTGGCGTTGGCCGTGTAATGAAGACCCACTTCGGCAGATGATCCTGGCGTTGGCCGTGGAGTGAAAACCCACTTCGGCAGATGATCCTGGCGTTGGTTGTGAAGTGAAGACCCACTTCGGCAGATGATCCTAAAGTTGGCCGTAAAGTGAAAACCTACTTCGGCAGATGATCTTGGCGTTGGCCGTGGAAAGAAGACCCACTTCGGCAGATGATCCTGGCGTTCGCCGTGGAGTGAAAACCTGGCGTTGGCCGTAGAGTGAAAACCCACTTCGGCAGATGATCCTGGCGTTGGCCGTGGAATGAAGACCCACTTCGGCAGATAATCCTGGCTTTGGCCGTGGAGTGAAAACCCACTTCGGCAGATGATCCTGGCGTTGGCCGTGGAGTGAAAACCCACTTCGGCAGATGATCTTGGCGTTGGCCGTGGAGTGAAGACCCACTTCGGCAGATGATCCTGGCGTTGGCCGTGGAGTGAAGACCCACTTCGGCAGATGATCCTGGCGTTGGCCGTGGAGTGAAAACCCACTTCGGCAGATGATCCTGGCGTTGGCCGTGGAGTGAAAACCCACTTCGGCAGATGATCTTGGCGTTGGCCGTGGAGTGAAGACCCACTTCGGCAGATGATCCTGGCGTTGGCCGTGGAGTGAAAACCCACTTCGGCAGATGATCCTGGCGTTGGCCGTGGAGTGAAAACCTACTTCGGCAGATGATCTTGGCGTTGGCCGTGGAGTGAAGACCCACTTCGGCAGATGATCCTGGCGTTGGCCGTGGAGTGAAAACCCACTTCGGCAGATGATCCTGGCGTTGGCCGTAAAGTGAAAACCTACTTCGGCAGATGATCTTGGCGTTGGCCGTGGAAAGAAGACCCACTTCGGCAGATGATCCTGGCGTTCGCCGTGGAGTGAAAACCTGGCGTTGGCCGTAGAGTGAAAACCCACTTCGGCAGATGATCCTGGCGTTGGCCGTGGAATGAAGACCCACTTCGGCAGATAATCCTGGCGTTGGCCGTGGAGTGAAAACCCACTTCGGCAGATGGTCCTGGCTTTGGCCGTGGAGTGAAAACCCACTTCGGCAGATGATCCTGGCGTTGGCCGTGGAGTGAAAACCCACTTCGGCAGATGATCTTGGCGTTGGCCGTGGAGTGAAGACCCACTTCGGCAGATGATCCTGGCGTTGGCCGTGGAGTGAAAACCCACTTCGGCAGATGATCCTGGCGTTGGCCGTGGAGTGAAAACCTACTTCGGCAGATGATCTTGGCGTTGGCCGTGGAGTGAAGACCCACTTCGGCAGATGATCCTAGCGTTGGCCGTGGAGTGAAAACCTACTTCAGCAGATGATCTTGGCGTTGGCCGTGGAGTGAAAACCCACTTCGGCAGATGATCTTGGCGTTGGCCGTGGAATGAAGACCCACTTCGGCAGATGATCCTGGCGTTGGCCGTGGAGTGAAAACCCACTTCGGCAGATGATCCTGGCGTTGGCCGTGGAGTGAAAACCCACTTCGGCAGATGATCTTGGCGTTGGCCGTGGAATGAAGACCCACTTCGGCAGATGATCCTGGCGTTGGTTGTGAAGTGAAGACCCACTTCGGCAGATGATCCTAAAGTTGGCCGTAAAGTGAAAACCTACTTCGGCAGATGATCTTGGCGTTGGCCGTGGAAAGAAGACCCACTTCGGCAGATGATCCTGGCGTTCGCCGTGGAGTGAAAACCTGGCGTTGGCCGTAGAGTGAAAACCCACTTCGGCAGATGATCCTGGCGTTGGCCGTGGAATGAAGACCCACTTCGGCAGATGATCCTAGCGTTGGCCGTGGAGTGAAAACCTACTTCAGCAGATGATCTTGGCGTTGGCCGTGGAGTGAAAACCCACTTCGGCAGATGATCCTGGCGTTGGCCGTGTAATGAAGACCCACTTCGGCAGATGATCCTGGCGTTGGCCGTGGAGTGAAAACCCACTTCGGCAGATGATCCTGGCGTTGGCCGTGGAGTGAAAACCCACTTCGGCAGATGATCTTGGCGTTGGCCGTGGAGTGAAAACCCACTTCGGCAGATGATCCTGGCGTTGGTTGTGAAGTGAAGACCCACTTCGGCAGATGATCTTGGCGTTGGCCGTGGAGTGAAAACCCACTTCGGCAGATGATCTTGGCGTTGGCCGTGGAATGAAGACCCACTTCGGCAGATGATCCTGGCGTTGGCCGTGGAGTGAAAACCCACTTCGGCAGATGATCCTGGCGTTGGCCGTGGAGTGAAAACCCACTTCGGCAGATGATCTTGGCGTTGGCCGTGGAATGAAGACCCACTTCGGCAGATGATCCTGGCGTTGGCCGTGGAGTGAAGACCCACTTCGGCAGATGATCCTAGCGTTGGCCGTGGAGTGAAAACCTACTTCAGCAGATGATCTTGGCGTTGGCCGTGGAGTGAAAACCCACTTCGGCAGATGATCTTGGCGTTGGCCGTGGAATGAAGACCCACTTCGGCAGATGATCCTGGCGTTGGCCGTGGAGTGAAAACCCACTTCGGCAGATGATCCTGGCGTTGGCCGTGGAGTGAAAACCCACTTCGGCAGATGATCTTGGCGTTGGCCGTGGAATGAAGACCCACTTCGGCAGATGATCCTGGCGTTGGCCGTGGAGTGAAGACCCACTTCGGCAGATGATCCTAGCGTTGGCCGTGGAGTGAAAACCTACTTCAGCAGATGATCTTGGCGTTGGCCGTGGAGTGAAAACCCACTTCGGCAGATGATCCTGGCGTTGGCCGTGTAATGAAGACCCACTTCGGCAGATGATCCTGGCGTTGGCCGTGGAGTGAAAACCCACTTCGGCAGATGATCCTGGCGTTGGCCGTGGAGTGAAAACCCACTTCGGCAGATGATCTTGGCGTTGGCCGTGGAGTGAAAACCCACTTCGGCAGATGATCCTGGCGTTGGTTGTGAAGTGAAGACCCACTTCGGCAGATGATCCTAAAGTTGGCCGTAAAGTGAAAACCTACTTCGGCAGATGATCTTGGCGTTGGCCGTGGAAAGAAGACCCACTTCGGCAGATGATCCTGGCGTTCGCCGTGGAGTGAAAACCTGGCGTTGGCCGTAGAGTGAAAACCCACTTCGGCAGATGATCCTGGCGTTGGCCGTGGAATGAAGACCCACTTCGGCAGATAATTCTGGCGTTGGCCGTGGAGTGAAAACCCACTTCGGCAGATGGTCCTGGCTTTGGCCGTGGAGTGAAAACCCACTTCGGCAGATGATCCTGGCGTTGGCCGTGGAGTGAAAACCCACTTCGGCAGATGATCTTGGCGTTGGCCGTGGAGTGAAGACCCACTTCGGCAGATGATCCTGGCGTTGGCCGTGGAGTGAAAACCCACTTCGGCAGATGATCCTGGCGTTGGCCGTGGAGTGAAAACCTACTTCGGCAGATGATCTTGGCGTTGGCCGTGGAGTGAAAACCCACTTCGGCAGATGATCTTGGCGTTGGCCGTGGAGTGAAACCCCACTTCGGCAGATGATCCTGGCGTTGCCCGTGGAGTGAAAACCCACTTCGGCATATGATCCTGGCGTTGGCCGTGGAATGAAGACCCACTTCGGCAGATGATCCTGGCGTTGGCAGTGGAGTGAAGACCCACTTCGGCAGATGATCCTAGCGTTGGCCGTGGAGTGGAAACCTACTTCGGCAGATGATCCTAGCGTTGGCCGTGGAGTGAAAACCTACTTCGGCAGATGATATTGGCGTTGGCCGTGGAGTGAAAACCCACTTCGGAAGATGATCCTGGCGTTGGCCGTGGAGTGAAAACCCACTTCGGCAGATGATCTTGGCGTTGGCCGTGGAGTGAAGACCCACTTCGGCAGATGATCCTGGCGTTGGCCGTGGAGTGAAAACCCACTTCGGCAGATGATCTTGGCGTTGGCCGTGGAGTGAAAACCTACTTCGGCAGATGATCTTGGCGTTGGCCGTGGAGTGAAAACCCACTTCGGCAGATGATCCTGGCGTTGGCCGTGTAATGAAGACCCACTTCGGCAGATGATCTTAGCGTTGGCCGTGGAGTGAAAACCCACTTTGGCAGATGATCTAGGCGTTGGCCGTGGAGTGAAAACCCACTTCGGCAGATAGTCTTGGCGTTGGCCGTGGAGTGAAAACCCACTTCGGCAGATGATCCTGGCGTTGGCCTTGGAATGAAAACCTACTTCGGCAGATGATCTTGGCGTTGGCCGTTGAGTGAAAACCCACTTCGGCAGATGATCCTGGCGTTGGCCGTGGAATGAAGACCCACTTCGGCAGATGATCCTGGCGTTGGCCGTGGAATGAAGACCCACTTCGGCAGATGATCCTGGCGTTGGCCGTGGAGTGAAAACCCACTTCGGCAGATGATCCTGGCGTTGGCCGTGGAGTGAAAACCCACTTCGGCAGATGATCTTGGCGTTGGCCGTGGAGTGAAAAACCACTTCGGCAGATGATCCTGGCGTTGGCCGTGGAATGAAGACCCACTTCGGCAGATGATCCTGGCGTTGGCCGTGGAGTGAAAACCCACTTCGGCAGATGATCTTGGCGTTGGCCGTGGAATGAAGACCCACTTCGGCAGATGATCCTGGCGTTGGCCGTGGAGTGAAAACCCACTTCGGCAGATGATCCTGGCGTTGGCCGTGGAGTGAAAACCCACTTCGGCAGATGATCTTGGCGTTGGCCGTGGAATGAAGACCCACTTCGGCAGATGATCCTGGCGTTGGCCGTGGAGTGAAGACCCACTTCGGCAGATGATCCTAGCGTTGGCCGTGGAGTGAAAACCTACTTCAGCAGATGATCTTGGCGTTGGCCGTGGAGTGAAAACCCACTTCGGCAGATGATCCTGGCGTTGGCCGTGTAATGAAGACCCACTTCGGCGGATGATCCTGACGTTGGCCGTGGAGTGAAGACCCACTTCGGCAGATGATCCTAGCGTTGGCCGTGGAGTGAAAACCTACTTCGGCAGATGATCTTGGCGTTGGCCGTGGAGTGAAAACCCACTTCGGCAGATGATCTTGGCGTTGGCCGTGGAGTGAAAACCCACTTCGGCAGATGATCCTGGCGTTGGCCTTGGAATGAAGACCCACTTCGGCAGATGATCCTGGCGTTGGCCGTGGAGTGAAAACCCACTTCGGCAGATGATCCTGGCGTTGGCCGTGGAGTGAAAACCCACTTCGGCAGATGGTCCTGACGTTGGCCGTGGAGTGAAAACCCACTTCGGCAGATGATCCTGGCGTTGGCCGTGGAGTGAAAACCCACTTCGGCAGATGATCTTGGCGTTGGCCGTGGAATGAAGACCCACTTCGGCAGATGATCCTGGCGTTGGCCGTGGAGTGAAAACCCACTTCGGCAGATGATCCTGGCGTTGGCCGTGGAGTGAAAACCCACTTCGGCAGATGATCTTGGCGTTGGCCGTGGAATGAAGACCCACTTCGGCAGATGATCCTGGCGTTGGCCGTGGAGTGAAGACCCACTTCGGCAGATGATCCTAGCGTTGGCCGTGGAGTGAAAACCTACTTCAGCAGATGATCTTGGCGTTGGCCGTGGAGTGAAAACCCACTTCGGCAGATGATCCTGGCGTTGGCCGTGTAATGAAGACCCACTTCGGCAGATGATCCTGGCGTTGGCCGTGGAGTGAAAACCCACTTCGGCAGATGATCCTGGCGTTGGCCGTGGAGTGAAGACCCACTTCGGCAGATGATCCTAGCGTTGGCCGTGGAGTGAAAACCTACTTCAGCAGATGATCTTGGCGTTGGCCGTGGAGTGAAAACCCACTTCGGCAGATGATCCTGGCGTTGGCCGTGTAATGAAGACCCACTTCGGCAGATGATCCTGGCGTTGGCCGTGGAGTGAAAACCCACTTCGGCAGATGATCCTGGCGTTGGCCGTGGAGTGAAAACCCACTTCGGCAGATGATCTTGGCGTTGGCCGTTGAGTGAAAACCCACTTCGGCAGATGATCCTGGCGTTGGCCGTGGAATGAAGACCCACTTCGGCAGATGATCCTGGCGTTGGGCGTGGAGTGAAGACCCACTTCGGCGGATGATCCTGGCGTTGGCCGTGGAGTGAAGACCCACTTCGGCAGATGATCCTAGCGTTGGCCGTGGAGTGAAAACCTACTTCGGCAGATGATCTTGGCGTTGGCCGTGGAGTGAAAACCCACTTCGGCAGATGATCTTGGCGTTGGCCGTGGAGTGAAAACCCACTTCGGCAGATGATCCTGGCGTTGGCCGTGGAGTGAAAACCCACTTCGGCAGATGATCTTGGCGTTGGCCGTGGAGTGAAGACCCACTTCGGCAGATGATCCTGGCGTTGGCCGTGGAGTGAAAACCCACTTCGGCAGATGATCCTGGCGTTGGCCGTGGAGTGAAAACCTACTTCGGCAGATGATCTTGGCGTTGGCCGTGGAGTGAAAACCCACTTCGGCAGATGATCTTGGCGTTGGCCGTGGAGTGAAACCCCACTTCGGCAGATGATCCTGGCGTTGCCCGTGGAGTGAAAACCCACTTCGGCATATGATCCTGGCGTTGGCCGTGGAATGAAGACCCACTTCGGCAGATGATCCTGGCGTTGGCAGTGGAGTGAAGACCCACTTCGGCAGATGATCCTAGCGTTGGCCGTGGAGTGAAAACCTACTTCGGCAGATGATCCTAGCGTTGGCCGTGGAGTGAAAACCTACTTCGGCAGATGATATTGGCGTTGGCCGTGGAGTGAAAACCCACTTCGGAAGATGATCCTGGCGTTGGCCGTGGAGTGAAAACCCACTTCGGCAGATGATCTTGGCGTTGGCCGTGGAGTGAAGACCCACTTCGACAGATGATCCTGGCGTTGGCCGTGGAGTGAAAACCCACTTCGGCAGATGATCTTGGCGTTGGCCGTGGAGTGAAAACCTACTTCGGCAGATGATCTTGGCGTTGGCCGTGGAGTGAAAACCCACTTCGGCAGATGATCCTGGCGTTGGCCGTGTAATGAAGACCCACTTCGGCAGATGATCTTAGCGTTGGCCGTGGAGTGAAAACCCACTTTGGCAGATGATCTAGGCGTTGGCCGTGGAGTGAAAACCCACTTCGGCAGATGATCTTGGCGTTGGCCGTGGAGTGAAGACCCACTTCGGCAGATGATCCTGGCGTTGGCCGTGGAGTGAAAACCCACTTCGGCAGATGATCTTGGCGTTGGCCGTGGAGTGAAAACCTACTTCGGCAGATGATCTTGGCGTTGGCCGTGGAGTGAAAACCCACTTCGGCAGATGATCCTGGCGTTGGCCTTGGAATGAAAACCTACTTCGGCAGATGATCTTGGCGTTGGCCGTTGAGTGAAAACCCACTTCGGCAGATGATCTAGGCGTTGGCCGTGGAGTGAAAACCCACTTCGGCAGATAGTCTTGGCGTTGGCCGTGGAGTGAAAACCCACTTCGGCAGATGATCCTGGCGTTGGCCTTGGAATGAAAACCTACTTCGGCAGATGATCTTGGCGTTGGCCGTTGAGTGAAAACCCACTTCGGCAGATGATCCTGGCGTTGGCCGTGGAATGAAGACCCACTTCGGCAGATGATCCTGGCGTTGGCCGTGGAATGAAGACCCACTTCGGCAGATGATCCTGGCGTTGGCCGTGTAATGAAGACCCACTTCGGCAGATGATCTTAGCGTTGGCCGTGGAGTGAAAACCCACTTTGGCAGATGATCTAGGCGTTGGCCGTGGAGTGAAAACCCACTTCGGCAGATAGTCTTGGCGTTGGCCGTGGAGTGAAAACCCACTTCGGCAGATGATCCTGGCGTTGGCCTTGGAATGAAAACCTACTTCGGCAGATGATCTTGGCGTTGGCCGTTGAGTGAAAACCCACTTCGGCAGATGATCCTGGCGTTGGCCGTGGAATGAAGACCCACTTCGGCAGATGATCCTGGCGTTGGCCGTGGAATGAAGACCCACTTCGGCAGATGATCCTGGCGTTGGCCGTGGAGTGAAAACCCACTTCGGCAGATGATCCTGGCGTTGGCCGTGGAGTGAAAACCCACTTCGGCAGATGATCTTGGCGTTGGCCGTGGAGTGAAAACCCACTTCGGCAGATGATCTTGGCGTTGGCCGTGGAGTGAAACCCCACTTCGGCAGATGATCTTGGCGTTGGCCGTGGAGTGAAAACCCACTTCGGCAGATGATCCTGGCGTTGGTTGTGAAGTGAAGACCCACTTCGGCAGATGATCCTAAAGTTGGCCGTAAAGTGAAAACCTACTTCGGCAGATGATCTTGGCGTTGGCCGTGGAAAGAAGACCCACTTCGGCAGATGATCCTGGCGTTGGCCGTAGAGTGAAAACCCACTTCGGCAGATGATCCTGGCGTTGGCCGTGGAATGAAGACCCACTTCGGCAGATAATCCTGGCGTTGGCCGTGGAGTGAAAACCCACTTCGGCAGATGGTCCTGGCTTTGGCCGTGGAGTGAAAACCCACTTCGGCAGATGATCCTGGCGTTGGCCGTGGAGTGAAAACCCACTTCGGCAGATGATCTTGGCGTTGGCCGTGGAGTGAAGACCCACTTCGGCAGATGATCCTGGCGTTGGCCGTGGAGTGAAAACCCACTTCGGCAGATGATCCTGGCGTTGGCCGTGGAGTGAAAACCTACTTCGGCAGATGATCTTGGCGTTGGCCGTGGAGTGAAAACCCACTTCGGCAGATGATCCTGGCGTTGGCCGTGGAATGAAGACCCACTTCGGCAGATAATCCTGGCGTTGGCCGTGGAGTGAAAACCCACTTCGGCAGATGGTCCTGGCTTTGGCCGTGGAGTGAAAACCCACTTCGGCAGATGATCCTGGCGTTGGCCGTGGAGTGAAAACCCACTTCGGCAGATGATCTTGGCGTTGGCCGTGGAGTGAAGACCCACTTCGGCAGATGATCCTGGCGTTGGCCGTGGAGTGAAAACCCACTTCGGCAGATGATCCTGGCGTTGGCCGTGGAGTGAAAACCTACTTCGGCAGATGATCTTGGCGTTGGCCGTGGAGTGAAAACCCACTTCGGCAGATGATCTTGGCGTTGGCCGTGGAGTGAAACCCCACTTCGGCAGATGATCCTGGCGTTGGCCGTGGAGTGAAAACCCACTTCGGCAGATGATCCTGGCGTTGGCCTTGGAATGAAAACCTACTTCGGCAGATGATCTTGGCGTTGGCCGTTGAGTGAAAACCCACTTCGGCAGATGATCCTGGCGTTGGCCGTGGAATGAAGACCCACTTCGGCAGATGATCCTGGCGTTGGCCGTGGAATGAAGACCCACTTCGGCAGATGATCCTGGCGTTGGCCGTGGAGTGAAAACCCACTTCGGCAGATGATCCTGGCGTTGGCCGTGGAGTGAAAACCCACTTCGGCAGATGATCTTGGCGTTGGCCGTGGAGTGAAAAACCACTTCGGCAGATGATCCTGGCGTTGGCCGTGGAGTGAAGACCCACTTCGGCAGATGATCCTGGCGTTGGCCGTGGAGTGAAAACCCACTTCGGCAGGTGATCCTGGCGTTGGCCGTGGAGTGAAAACCTACTTCGGCAGATGATCTTGGCGTTGGCCGTGGAGTGAAAACCCACTTCGGCAGATGATCTTAGCGTTGGCCGTGGAGTGAAAACCCACTTTGGCAGATGATCTAGGCGTTGGCCGTGGAGTGAAAACCCACTTCGGCAGATGATCTTGGCGTTGGCCGTGGAGTGAAGACCCACTTCGGCAGATGATCCTGGCGTTGGCCGTGGAGTGAAAACCCACTTCGGCAGATGATCTTGGCGTTGGCCGTGGAGTGAAAACCTACTTCGGCAGATGATCTTGGCGTTGGCCGTGGAGTGAAAACCCACTTCGGCAGATGATCCTGGCGTTGGCCGTGTAATGAAGACCCACTTCGGCAGATGATCTTAGCGTTGGCCGTGGAGTGAAAACCCACTTTGGCAGATGATCTAGGCGTTGGCCGTGGAGTGAAAACCCACTTCGGCAGATAGTCTTGGCGTTGGCCGTGGAGTGAAAACCCACTTCGGCAGATGATCCTGGCGTTGGCCTTGGAATGAAAACCTACTTCGGCAGATGATCTTGGCGTTGGCCGTTGAGTGAAAACCCACTTCGGCAGATGATCCTGGCGTTGGCCGTGGAATGAAGACCCACTTCGGCAGATGATCCTGGCGTTGGCCGTGGAATGAAGACCCACTTCGGCAGATGATCCTGGCGTTGGCCGTGGAGTGAAAACCCACTTCGGCAGATGATCCTGGCGTTGGCCGTGGAGTGAAAACCCACTTCGGCAGATGATCTTGGCGTTGGCCGTGGAGTGAAAACCCACTTCGGCAGATGATCTTGGCGTTGGCCGTGGAGTGAAACCCCACTTCGGCAGATGATCTTTGCGTTGGCCGTGGAGTGAAAACCCACTTCGGCAGATGATCCTGGCGTTGGTTGTGAAGTGAAGACCCACTTCGGCAGATGATCCTAAAGTTGGCCGTAAAGTGAAAACCTACTTCGGCAGATGATCTTGGCGTTGGCCGTGGAAAGAAGACCCACTTCGGCAGATGATCCTGGCGTTGGCCGTGGAGTGAAAACCTGGCGTTGGCCGTAGAGTGAAAACCCACTTCGGCAGATGATCCTGGCGTTGGCCGTGGAATGAAGACCCACTTCGGCAGATAATCCTGGCGTTGGCCGTGGAGTGAAAACCCACTTCGGCAGATGGTCCTGGCTTTGGCCGTGGAGTGAAAACCCACTTCGGCAGATGATCCTGGCGTTGGCCGTGGAGTGAAAACCCACTTCGGCAGATGATCTTGGCGTTGGCCGTGGAGTGAAGACCCACTTCGGCAGATGATCCTGGCGTTGGCCGTGGAGTGAAAACCCACTTCGGCAGATGATCCTGGCGTTGGCCGTGGAGTGAAAACCTACTTCGGCAGATGATCTTGGCGTTGGCCGTGGAGTGAAAACCCACTTCGGCAGATGATCTTGGCGTTGGCCGTGGAGTGAAACCCCACTTCGGCAGATGATCCTGGCGTTGCCCGTGGAGTGAAAACCCACTTCGGCATATGATCCTGGCGTTGGCCGTGGAATGAAGACCCACTTCGGCAGATGATCCTGGCGTTGGCAGTGGAGTGAAGACCCACTTCGGCAGATGATCCTAGCGTTGGCCGTGGAGTGAAAACCTACTTCGGCAGATGATCCTAGCGTTGGCCGTGGAGTGAAAACCTACTTCGGCAGATGATATTGGCGTTGGCCGTGGAGTGAAAACCCACTTCGGAAGATGATCCTGGCGTTGGCCGTGGAGTGAAAACCCACTTCGGCAGATGATCTTGGCGTTGGCCGTGGAGTGAAGACCCACTTCGGCAGATGATCCTGGCGTTGGCCGTGGAGTGAAAACCCACTTCGGCAGATGATCTTGGCGTTGGCCGTGGAGTGAAAACCTACTTCGGCAGATGATCTTGGCGTTGGCCGTGGAGTGAAAACCCACTTCGGCAGATGATCCTGGCGTTGGCCGTGTAATGAAGACCCACTTCGGCAGATGATCTTAGCGTTGGCCGTGGAGTGAAAACCCACTTTGGCAGATGATCTAGGCGTTGGCCGTGGAGTGAAAACCCACTTCGGCAGATAGTCTTGGCGTTGGCCGTGGAGTGAAAACCCACTTCGGCAGATGATCCTGGCGTTGGCCTTGGAATGAAAACCTACTTCGGCAGATGATCTTGGCGTTGGCCGTTGAGTGAAAACCCACTTCGGCAGATGATCCTGGCGTTGGCCGTGGAATGAAGACCCACTTCGGCAGATGATCCTGGCGTTGGCCGTGGAATGAAGACCCACTTCGGCAGATGATCCTGGCGTTGGCCGTGGAGTGAAAACCCACTTCGGCAGATGATCCTGGCGTTGGCCGTGGAGTGAAAACCCACTTCGGCAGATGATCTTGGCGTTGGCCGTGGAGTGAAAAACCACTTCGGCAGATGATCCTGGCGTTGGCCGTGGAATGAAGACCCACTTCGGCAGATGATCCTGGCGTTGGGCGTGGAGTGAAGACCCACTTCGGCGGATGATCCTGACGTTGGCCGTGGAGTGAAGACCCACTTCGGCAGATGATCCTAGCGTTGGCCGTGGAGTGAAAACCTACTTCGGCAGATGATCTTGGCGTTGGCCGTGGAGTGAAAACCCACTTCGGCAGATGATCTTGGCGTTGGCCGTGGAGTGAAAACCCACTTCGGCAGATGATCCTGGCGTTGGCCTTGGAATGAAGACCCACTTCGGCAGATGATCCTGGCGTTGGCCGTGGAGTGAAAACCCACTTCGGCAGATGATCCTGGCGTTGGCCGTGGAGTGAAAACCCACTTCGGCAGATGGTCCTGACGTTGGCCGTGGAGTGAAAACCCACTTCGGCAGATGATCCTGGCGTTGGCCGTGGAATGAAGACCAACTTCGGCAGATGATCCTGGCGTTGGCCGTGGAGTGAAAACCCACTTCGGCAGATGATCCTGGCGTTGGCCGTGGAGTGAAAACCCACTTCGGCAGATGGTCCTGGCGTTGGCCGTAGAGTGAAAACCCACTTCGGCAGATGATCCTGGCGTTGGCCGTGGAATGAAGACCCACTTCGGCAGATGATCCTGGCGTTGGCCGTGGAGTGAAAACCCACTTCGGCAGATGGTCCTGGCGTTGGCCGAGGAGTGAAAACCCACTTCGGCAGATGATCCTGGCGTTGGCCGTGGAATGAAGACCTACTTCGGCAGATGATCCTAGCGTTGGCCGTGGAGTGAAAACCTACTTCGGCAGATGATCTTGGCGTTGGCCTTGGAATGAAAACCTACTTCGGCAGATGATCCTAGCGTTGGCCGTGGAGTGAAAACCTACTTCGGCAGATGATATTGGCGTTGGCCGTGGAGTGAAAACCCACTTCGGAAAATGATCCTGGCGTTGGCCGTGGAATGAAGACCCACTTCGGCAGATGATCCTGGCGTTGGCCGTGGAGTGAAAACCCACTTCGGCAGATGATCCTGGCGTTGGCCGTGGAGTGAAAACCCACTTCGGCAGATGATCTTGGCGTTGGCCGTGGAGTGAAGACCCACTTCGGCAGATGATCCTAGCGTTGGCCGTGGAGTGAAAACCTACTTCGGCAGATGATCTTGGCGTTGGCCTTGGAATGAAAACCTATTTCGGCAGATGATCCTGGCGTTGGCCGTGGAGTGAAAACCTACTTCGGCAGATGATCTTGGCGTTGGCCGTGGAGTGAAAACCCACTTCGGCAGATGATCTTGGCGTTGGCCGTGGAGTGAAACCCCACTTCGGCAGATGATCCTGGCGTTGCCCGTGGAGTGAAAACCCACTTCGGCAGATGATCTTGGCGTTGGCCGTGGAGTGAAAACCCACTTCGGCAGATGATCTTGGCGTTGGCCGTGGAGTGAAACCCCACTTCGGCAGATGATCCTGGCGTTGCCCGTGGAGTGAAAACCCACTTCGTCAGATGATCCTGGCGTTGGCCGTGGAGTGAAAACCCACTTCGGCAGATGATCCTGGCGTTGGCCGTTGAGTGAATACCCACTTCGGCAGATGATCTTGGCGTTGGCCGTGGAGTGAAGACCCACTTCGGCAGATGATCCTGGCGTTGGCCGTGGAATGAAGACCTACTTCGGCAGATGATCCTAGCGTTGGCCGTGGAGTGAAAACCTACTTCGGCAGATGATCCTAGCGTTGGCCGTGGAGTGAAAACCTACTTCGGCAGATGATCTTGGCGTTGGCCTTGGAATGAAAACCTACTTCGGCAGATGATCCTAGCGTTGGCCATGGAGTGAAAACCTACTTCGGCAGATGATATTGGCGTTGGCCGTGCAGTGAAAACCCACTTTGGAAGATGATCCTGGCGTTGGCCGTGGAATGAAGACCCACTTCGGCAGATGATCCTGGCGTTGGCCGTGGAGTGAAAACCCACTTCGGCAGATGATCCTGGCGTTGGCCGTGGAGTGAAAACCCACTTCGGCAGATGATCTTGGCGTTGGCCGTGGAGTGAAGACCCACGTCGGCAGATGATCCTAGCGTTGGCCGTGGAGTGAAAACCTACTTCGGCAGATGATCTTGGCGTTGGCCTTGGAATGAAAACCTACTTCGGCAGATGATCCTGGCGTTGGCCGTGGAGTGAAAACCTACTTCGGCAGATGATCTTGGCGTTGGCCGTGGAGTGAAAACCCACTTCGGCAGATGATCTTGGCGTTGGCCGTGGAGTGAAAACCTACTTCGGCAGATGATCCTAGCGTTGGCCGTGGAGTGAAAACCTACTTCGGCAGATGATCTTGGCGTTGGCCTTGGAATGAAAACCTACTTCGGCAGATGATCCTGGCGTTGGCCGTGGAGTGAAAACCTACTTCGGCAGATGATCTTGGCGTTGGCCGTGGAGTGAAAACCCAATTCGGCAAATTATCTTGGCGTTGGCCGTGGAGTGAAACCCCACTTCGGCAGATGATCCTGGCGTTGGCCTTGGAATGAAAACCTACTTCGGCAGATGATCCTGGCGTTGGCCGTGGAGTGAAAACCTACTTCGGCAGATGATCTTGGCGTTGGCCGTGGAGTGAAAACCCACTTCGGCAAATTATCTTGCCGTTGGCCGTGGAGTGAAACCCCACTTCGGCAGATGATCCTGGCGTTGCCCGTGGAGTGAAAACCCACTTCGGCAGATGATCCTGGCGTTGGCCGTGGAATGAAGACCCACTTCGGCAGATGATCCTGGCGTTGGCAGTGGAGTGAAGACCCACTTCGGCAGATGATCCTAGCGTTGGCCGTGGAGTGAAAACCTACTTCGGCAGATGATCTTGGCGTTGGCCGTGGAGTGAAAACCCACTTCGGCAGATGATCCTGGCGTTGGCCGTGGAATGAAGACCTACTTCGGCAGATGATCCTAGCGTTGGCCGTGGAGTGAAAACCCACTTCGGCAGATGAACCTAGCGTTGGCCGTGGAGTGAAAACCTACTTCGGCAGATGATATTGGCGTTGGCCGTGGAGTGAAAACCCACTTCGGAAGATGATCCTGGCGTTGGCCGTGGAATGAAGACCCACTTCGGCAGATGATCTTGGCGTTGGCCGTGGAGCGAAAACCCACTTCGGCAGATGATCCTGGCGTTGACCGTGGAATGAAGACCCACTTCGGCAGATGATCCTGGCGTTGGCCGTGGAGTGAAGACCCACTTCGTCAGATGATCCTAGCGTTGGCCGTGGAGTGAAAACCTACTTCGGTAGATGATCTTGGCGTTGGCCGTGGAGTGAAAACCCACTTCGGCAGATGATCTAGGCGTTGGCCGTGGAGTGAAAACCCACTTCGGCAGATAGTCTTGGCGTTGGCCGTGGAGTGAAAACCCACTTCGGCAGATGATCCTGGCGTTGGCCTTGGAATGAAAACCTACTTCGGCAGATGATCTTAGCGTTGGCCTTGGAATGAAAACCTACTTCGGCAGATGATCTTAGCGTTGGCCGTGGAGTGAAAACCCACTTCGGCAGATGATCTTGGCGTTGGCCGTGGAATGAAGACCCACTTCGGCAGATGATCCTGGCGTTGGCCGTGGAATGAAGACCCACTTCGGCAGATGATCCTGGCGTTGGCCGTGGAGTGAAAACCCACTTCGGCAGATGATCCTGGCGTTGGCCGTGGAGTGAAAACCCACTTCGGCAGATGATCTTGGCGTTGGCCGTGGAGTGAAAACCCACTTCGGAAGATGATCCTGGCGTTGGCCGTGGAATGAAGACCCACTTCGGCAGATGATCCTGGCGTTGGCCGTGGAGTGAAAACCCACTTCGGCAGATGATCCTGGCATTGGCCATGGAGTGAAAGCCCACTTCGGTAGATGATCTTGGCGTTGGCCGTGGAGCGAAAACCCACTTCCGCAGATGATCCTGGCGTTGGCCGTGGAATGAAGACCCACTTCGGCAGATGATCCTGGCGTTGGGCGTGGAGTGAAGACCCACTTCGTCAGATGATCCTAGAGTTGGCCGTGGAGTGAAAACCTACTTCGGCAGATGATCTTGGCGTTGGCCGTGGAGTGAAAACCCACTTCGGCAGATGATCTAGGCGTTGGCCGTGGAGTGAAAACCCACTTCGGCAGATAGTCTTGGCGTTGGCCGTGGAGTGAAAACCCACTTTGGCAGATGATCCTGGCGTTGGCCTTGGAATGAAAACCTACTTCGGCAGATGATCTTGGCGTTGGCCGTGGAGTGAAAACCCACTTCGGCAGATGATCCTGGCGTTGGCCGTGGAATGAAGACCCACTTCGGCAGATGATCCTGGCGTTGGCCGTGGAATGAAGACCCACTTCGGCAGATGATCCTGGCGTTGGCCGTGGAGTGAAAACCCACTTCGGCAGATGGTCCTGGCGTTGGCCGTGGAGTGAAAACCCACTTCGGCAGATGATCCTGGCGTTGGCCGTGGCATGAAGACCAACTTCGGCAGATGATCCTGGCGTTGGCCGTGGAGTGAAAACCCACTTCGGCAGATGATCTTGGCGTTGGCCGTGGAGTGAAGACCCACTTCGGCAGATGATCCTGACGTTGGCCGTGGAATGAAGACCTACTTCGGCAGATGATCCTAGCGTTGGCCGTGGAGTGAAGACCCACTTCGGCAGATGATCCTGACGTTGGCCGTGGAATGAAGACCTACTTCGGCAGATGATCCTAGCGTTGGCCGTGGAGTGAAAACCTACTTCGGCAGATGATCCTAGCGTTGGCCGTGGAGTGAAAACCTACTTCGGCAGATGATCTTGGCGTTGGCCTTGGAATGAAAACCTACTTCGGCAGATGATCCTAGCGTTGGCCGTGGAGTGAAAACCTACTTCGGCAGATGATATTGGCGTTGGCCGTGGAGTGAAAACCCACTTCGGAAGATGATCCTGGCGTTGGCCGTGGAATGAAGACCCACTTCGGCAGATGATCCTGGCGTTGGCCGTGGAGTGAAAACCCACTTCGGCAGATGATCCTGGCGTTGGCCGTGGAGTGAAAACCCACTTCGGCAGATGATCTTGGCGTTGGCCGTGGAGTGAAAACCCACTTCGGCAGATGATCCTGGCGTTGGCGGTGGAATGAAGACCCACTTCGGCAGATGATCCTGGCGTTGGCAGTGGAGTGAAGACCCACTTCGGCAGATGATCCTAGCGTTGGCCGTGAAGTGAAAACCTACTTCGGCAGATGATCTTGGCGTTGGCCGTGGAGTGAAGACCCACTTCGGCAGATGATCCTGGCGTTGGCTGTGGAATGAAGACCTACTTCGGCAAATGATCCTAGCGTTGGCCGTGGAGTGAAAACCTACTTCGGCAGATGATCCTAGCGTTGGCCGTGGAGTGAAAACCTACTTCGGCAGATGATCTTGGCGTTGGCCTTGGAATGAAAACCTACTTCGGCAGATGATCCTGGCGTTGGCCGTGGAGTGAAAACCTACTTCGGTAGATGATCTTGGCGTTGGCCGTGGCGTGAAAACCCACTTCGGCAGATGATCTTGGCGTTGGCCGTGGAGTGAAACCCCACTTCGGCAGATGATCCTGGCGTTGCCCGTGGAGTGAAAACCCTCTTCGGCAGATGATCCTGGCGTTGGCCGTGGAGTGAAAACCCACTTCGGCAGATGATCCTGGCGTTGGCCGTGGAGTGAAAACCCACTTCGGCAGATGATCTTGGCGTCGGCCGTGGAGTGAAGACCCACTTCGGCAGATGATCCTGGCGTTGGCCGTGGAATGAAGACCTACTTCGGCAGATGATCCTAGCGTTGGCCGTGGAGTGAAAACCTACTTCGGCAGATGATCCTAGCGTTGGCCGTGGAGTGAAAACCTACTTCGGCAGATGATCTTGGCGTTGGCCTTGGAATGAAAACCTACTTCGGCAGATGATCCTGGCGTTGGCCGTGGAGTGAAACCCCACTTCGGCAGATGATCCTGGCGTTGCCCGTGGAGTGAAAACCCACTTCGGCAGATGATCCTGGCGTTGGCGGTGGAATGAAGACCCACTTCGGCAGATGATCCTGGCGTTGGCAGTGGAGTGAAGACCCACTTCGGCAGATGATCCTAGCGTTGGCCGTGGAGTGAAAACCTACTTCGGCAGATGATCTTGGCGTTGGCCGTGGAGTGAAAACCCACTTCGGCAGATGATCCTGGCGTTGGCCGTGGAATGAAGACCTACTTCGGCAGATGATCCTAGCGTTGGCCGTGGAGTGAAAACCTACTTCGGCAGATGATCCTAGCGTTGGCCGTGGAGTGAAAACCTACTTCGGCAGATGATATTGGCGTTGGCCGTGGAGTGAAAACCCACTTCGGAAGATGATCCTGGCGTTGGCCGTGGAATGAAGACCCACTTCGGCAGATGATCCTGGCGTTGGTCGTGGAGTGAAAACCCACTTCGGCAGATGATCCTGGCATTGGCCGTGGAGTGAAAGCCCACTTCGGTAGATGATCTTGGCGTTGGCCGTGGAGTGAAACCCCACTTCGGCAGATGATCCTGGCGTTGCCCGTGGAGTGAAAACCCACTTCGGCAGATGATCCTGGCGTTGGCCGTGGAATGAAGACCCACTTCGGCAGATGATCCTGGCGTTGGCAGTGGAGTGAAGACCCACTTCGGCAGATGATCCTAGCGTTGGCCGTGGAGCGAAAACCTACTTCGGCAGATGATCTTGGCGTTGGCCGTGGAGTGAAAACCCACTTCGGAAGATGATCCTGGCGTTGGCCGCGGAATGAAGACCCACTTCGGCAGATGATCCTGGCGTTGGCCGTGGAGTGAAAACCTACTTCGGCAGATGATCTTGGCGTTGGCCGTGGAGTGAAAACCCACTTCGGCAGATGATCCTAGCGTTGGCCGAGGAGTGAAAACCTACTTCGGCAGATGATCTTGGCGTTGGCCGTGGAGTGAAAACCCACTTCGGCAGATGATCTTGGCGTTGGCCGTGGAGTGAAAACCCACTTCGGCAGATGATCCTGGCGTTGGCCTTGGAATGAAGACCCACTTCGGCAGATGATCCTGGCGTTGGCCGTGGAGTGGAAACCCACTTCGGCAGATGATCCTGGCGTTGGCCGTGGAGTGAAAACCCACTTCGGCAGATGGTCCTGGCGTTGGCCGTGGAGTGAAAACCCACTTCGGCAGATGATCCTGGCGTTGGCCGTGGAATGAAGACCCACTACGGCAGATGATCCTGGCGTTGGCCGTGGAATGAAGACCCACTTCGGCAGATGATTCTGGCGTTGGGCGTGGAGTGAAGACCCACTTCGGCAGATGATCCTGACGTTGGCCGTGGAGTGAAGACCCACTTCGGCAGATGATCCTAGCGTTGGCCGTGGAGTGAAAACCTACTTCGGCAGATGATCTTGGCGTTGGCCGTGGAGTGAAAACCCACTTCGGCAGATGATCTTGGCGTTGGCCGTGGAGTGAAGACCCACTTCGGCAGATGATCCTAGCGTTGGCCGTGGAGTGAAAACCTACTTCGGCAGATGATCTTGGCGTTGGCCGTGGAGTGAAAACCCACTTCGGCAGATGGTCCTGGCGTTGGCCGTGGAGTGAAAACCCACTTCGGCAGATGATCCTGGCGTTGGCCGTGGAATGAAGACCAACTTCGGCAGATGATCCTGGCGTTGGCCGTGGAGTGAAAACCCACTTCGGCAGATGATCCTGGCGTTAGCCGTGGAGTGAAGACCCACTTCTGCAGATGATCCTGGCGTTGGCCGTGGAGTGAAAACCCACTTCGGCAGATGGTCCTGGCGTTGGCCGTAGAGTGAAAACCCACTTCGGCAGATGATCCTGGCGTTGGCCGTGGAATGAAGACCCACTTCGGCAGATGATCCTGGCGTTGGCCGTGGAGTGAAAACCCACTTCGGCAGATGGTCCTGGCGTTGGCCGTGGAGTGAAAACCCACTTCGGCAGATGATCCTGGCGTTGGCCGTGGCATGAAGACCAACTTCGGCAGATGATCCTGGCGTTGGCCGTGGAGTGAAAACCCACTTCGGCAGATGATCCTGGCGTTGGCCGTGGAGTGAAAACCCACTTCGGCAGATGATCTTGGCGTTGGCCGTGGAGTGAAGACCCACTTCGGCAGATGATCCTGACGTTGGCCGTGGAATGAAGACCTACTTCGGCAGATGATCCTAGCGTTGGCCGTGGAGTGAAAACCTACTTCGGCAGATGATCCTAGCGTTGGCCGTGGAGTGAAAACCTACTTCGGCAGATGATCTTGGCGTTGGCCTTGGAATGAAAACCTACTTCGGCAGATGATCCTAGCGTTGGCCATGGAGTGAAAACCTACTTCGGCAGATGATATTGGCGTTGGCCGTGGAGTGAAAACCCACTTCGGAAGAAGATCCTGGCGTTGGCCGTGGAATGAAGACCCACTTCGGCAGATGATCCTGGCGTTGGCCGTGGAGTGAAAACCCACTTCGGCAGATGATCTTGGCGTTGGCCGTGGAGTGAAAACCTACTTCGGCAGATGATCTTGGCGTTGGCCGTGGAGTGAAGACCCACTTCGGCAGATGATCCTGGCGTTGGCCGTGGAGTGAAGACCCACTTCGGCAGATGATCCTAGCGTTGGCCGTGGAGTGAAAACCTACTTCGGCAGATGATCTTGGCGTTGGCCGTGGAGTGAAGACCCACTTCGGCAGATGATCCTGGCGTTGGCTGTGGAATGAAGACCTACTTCGGCAAATGATCCTAGCGTTGGCCGTGGAGTGAAAACCTACTTCGGCAGATGATCCTAGCGTTGGCCGTGGAGTGAAAACCTACTTCGGCAGATGATCTTGGCGTTGGCCGTGGAGTGAAAACCCACTTCGGCAGATGATCTTGGCGTTGGCCGTGGAGTGAAACCTTACTTCGGCAGATGATCCTGGCGTTGCCCGTGGAGTGAAAACCCTCTTCGGCAGATGATCCTGGCGTTGGCCGTGGAGTGAAAACCCACTTCGGCAGATGATCCTGGCGTTGGCCGTGGAGTGAAAACCCACTTCGGCAGATGATATTGGCGTTGGCCGTGGAGTGAAGACCCACTTCGGCAGATGATCCTGGCGTTGGCCGTGGAATGAAGACCTACTTCGGCAGATGATCCTAGCGTTGGCCGTGGAGTGAAAACCTACTTCGGCAGATGATCCTAGCGTTGGCCGTGGAGTGAAAACCTACTTCGGCAGATGATCTTGGCGTTGGCCTTGGAATGAAAACCTACTTCGGCAGATGATCCTGGCGTTGGCCGTGGAGTGAAACCCCACTTCGGCAGATGATCCTGGCGTTGCCCGTGGAGTGAAAACCCACTTCGGCAGATGATCCTGGCGTTGGCGGTGGAATGAAGACCCACTTCGGCAGATGATCCTGGCGTTGGCAGTGGAGTGAAGACCCACTTCGGCAGATGATCCTAGCGTTGGCCGTGGAGTGAAAACCTACTTCGGCAGATGATCTTGGCGTTGGCCGTGGAGTGAAAACCCACTTCGGAAGATGATCCTGGCGTTGGCCGTGGAATGAAGACCCACTTCGGCAGATGATCCTGGCGTTGGTCGTGGAGTGAAAACCCACTTCGGCAGATGATCCTGGCATTGGCCGTGGAGTGAAAGCCCACTTTGGTAGATGATCTTGGCGTTGGCCGTGGAGCGAAAACCCACTTCGGCAGATGATCCTGGCGTTGGCCGTGGAATGAACACCCACTTCGGCAGATGATCCTGGCGTTGGCCGTGGAGTGAAGACCCACTTCGTCAGATGATCCTAGCGTTGGCCGTGGAGTGAAAACCTACTTCGGTAGATGATCTTGGCGTTGGCCGTGGAGTGGTGAAAACCCACTTCGGCAGATGATCTAGGCGTTGGCCGTGGAGTGAAAACCCACTTCGGCAGATAGTCTTGGCGTTGGCCGTGGAGTGAAAACCCACTTCGGCAGTTGATCCTGGCGTTGGCCTTGGAATGAAAACCTACTTCGGCAGATGATCTTGGCGTTGGCCGTGGAGTGAAAACCCACTTCGGCAGATGATCCTGGCGTTGGCCGTGGAATGAAGACCCACTTCGGCAGATGATCCTGGCGTTGGCCGTGGAATGAAGACCCACTTCGGCAGATGATCCTGGCGTTGGCCGTGGAGTGAAAACCCACTTCGGCAGATGATCCTGGCGTTGGCCGTGGAGTGAAAACCCACTTCGGCAGAAGATCTTGGCGTTGGCCGTGGAGTGAAGACCCACTTCGTCAGATGATCCTAGCGTTGGCCGTGGAGTGAAAACCCACTTCGGCAGATGATCCTGGCATTGGCCGTGGAGTGAAAGCCCACTTCGGTAGATGATCTTGGCGTTGGCCGTGGAGCGAAAACCCACTTCGGCAGATGATCCTGGCGTTGGCCGTGGAATGAAGACCCACTTCGGCAAATGATCCTGGCGTTGGCCGTGGAGTGAAGACCCACTTCGTCAGATGATCCTAGCGTTGGCCGTGGAGTGAAAACCTACTTCGGCAGATGATCTTGGCGTTGGCCGTGGAGTGAAAACCCACTTCGGCAGATGATCTAGGCGTTGGCCTTGGAATGAAAACCTACTTCGGCAGGTGATCTTGGCGTTGGCCGTGGAGTGAAAACCCACTTCGGCAGATGATCCTGGCGTTGGCCGTGGAATGAAGACCCACTTCGGCAGATGATCCTGGCGTTGGCCGTGGAATGAAGACCCACTTCGGCAGATGATCCTAGCGTTGGCCGTGGAGTGAAAACCTACTTCGGTAGATGATCTTGGCGTTGGCCGTGGAGTGGTGAAAACCCACTTCGGCAGATGATCTAGGCGTTGGCCGTGGAGTGAAAACCCACTTCGGCAGATAGTCTTGGCGTTGGCCGTGGAGTGAAAACCCACTTCGGCAGTTGATCCTGGCGTTGGCCTTGGAATGAAAACCTACTTCGGCAGATGATCTTGGCGTTGGCCGTGGAGTGAAAACCCACTTCGGCAGATGATCCTGGCGTTGGCCGTGGAATGAAGACCCACTTCGGCAGATGATCCTGGCGTTGGCCGTGGAATGAAGACCCACTTCGGCAGATGATCCTGGCGTTGGCCGTGGAGTGAAAACCCACTTCGGCAGATGATCCTGGCGTTGGCCGTGGAGTGAAAACCCACTTCGGCAGAAGATCTTGGCGTTGGCCGTGGAGTGAAGACCCACTTCGTCAGATGATCCTAGCGTTGGCCGTGGAGTGAAAACCCACTTCGGCAGATGATCCTGGCATTGGCCGTGGAGTGAAAGCCCACTTCGGTAGATGATCTTGGCGTTGGCCGTGGAGCGAAAACCCACTTCGGCAGATGATCCTGGCGTTGGCCGTGGAATGAAGACCCACTTCGGCAAATGATCCTGGCGTTGGCCGTGGAGTGAAGACCCACTTCGTCAGATGATCCTAGCGTTGGCCGTGGAGTGAAAACCTACTTCGGCAGATGATCTTGGCGTTGGCCGTGGAGTGAAAACCCACTTCGGCAGATGATCTAGGCGTTGGCCTTGGAATGAAAACCTACTTCGGCAGGTGATCTTGGCGTTGGCCGTGGAGTGAAAACCCACTTCGGCAGATGATCCTGGCGTTGGCCGTGGAATGAAGACCCACTTCGGCAGATGATCCTGGCGTTGGCCGTGGAATGAAGACCCACTTCGGCAGATGATCCTGGCGTTGGCCGTGGAGTGAAAACCCACTTCGGCAGATGATCCTGGCGTTGGCCGTGGAGTGAAAACCCACTTCGGCAGATGATCTTGGCGTTGGCCGTGGAGTGAAAACCCACTTCGGCAGATGATCCTGGCGTTGGCCGTGGAATGAAGACCCACTTCTGCAGATGATCCTGGCGTTGGGCGTGGAGTGAAGACCCACTTCGGCAGATGATCCTGACGTTGGCCGTGGAGTGAAGACCCACTTCGGCAGATGATCCTAGCGTTGGCCGTGGAGTGAAAACCTACTTCGGCAGATGATCTTGGCGTTGGCCGTGGAGTGAAAACCCACTTCGGCAGATGATCTTGGCGTTGGCCGTGGAGTGAAAACCCACTTCGGCAGATGATCCTGGCGTTGGCCATGGAATGAAGACCCACTTCGGCAGATGATCCTGGCGTTGGCCGTGGAGTGGAAACCCACTTCGGCAGATGATCCTGGCGTTGGCCGTGGAGTGAAAACCCACTTCGGCAGATGGTCCTGGCGTTGGCCGTGGAGTGAAAACCCACTTCGGCAGATGATCCTGGCGTTGGCCGTGGAATGAAGACCAACTTCGGCAGATGATCCTGGCGTTGGCCGTGGAGTGAAAACCCACTTCGGCAGATGATCCTGGCGTTAGCCGTAGAGTGAAGACCCACTTCGGCAGATGATATTGGCGTTGGCCTTGGAGTGAAAACCCACTTCGGAAGATGATCCTGGCGTTGGCCGTGGAATGAAGACCCACTTCGGCAGATGATCCTGGCGTTGGTCGTGGAGTGAAAACCCACTTCGGCAGATGATCCTGGCATTGGCCGTGGAGGGAAAGCCCACTCCGGTAGATGATCTTGGCGTTGGCCGTGGAGTGAAAACCCACTTCGGCAGATGATCCTGGCGTTGGCCGTGGAATGAAGACCCACTTCGGCAGATGATCCTGGCGTTGGCCGTGGAGTGAAGACCCACTTCGTCAGATGATCCTAGGGTTGGCCGTGGAGTGAAAACCTACTTCGGCAGATGATCTTGGCGTTGGCCGTGGAGTGAAAACCCACTTCGGCAGATGATCTAGGCGTTGGCCGTGGAGTGAAAACCCACTTCGGCAGATAGTCTTGGCGTTGGCCGTGGAGTGAAAACCCACTTCGGCAGATGATCCTGGCGTTGGCCGTGGAATGAAAACCTACTTCGGCAGATGATCTTGGCGTTGGCCGTGGAGTGAAAACCCACTTCGGCGGATGATCCTGGCGTTGGCCGTGGAATGAAGACCCACTTCGGCAGATGATCCTGGCGTTGGCCGTGGAGTGAAAACCTACTTCGGCAGATGATCTTGGCGTTGGCCGTGGAGTGAAAACCCACTTCGGCAGATGATCTAGGCGTTGGCCGTGGAGTGAAAACCCACTTCGGCAGATGATCCTGGCATTGGCCGTGGAGGGAAAGCCCACTCCGGTAGATGATCTTGGCGTTGGCCGTGGAGTGAAAACCCACTTCGGCAGATGATCCTGGCGTTGGCCGTGGAATGAAGACCCACTTCGGCAGATGATCCTGGCGTTGGCCGTGGAGTGAAGACCCACTTCGTCAGATGATCCTAGGGTTGGCCGTGGAGTGAAAACCTACTTCGGCAGATGATCTTGGCGTTGGCCGTGGAGTGAAAACCCACTTCGGCAGATGATCTAGGCGTTGGCCGTGGAGTGAAAACCCACTTCGGCAGATAGTCTTGGCGTTGGCCGTGGAGTGAAAACCCACTTCGGCAGATGATCCTGGCGTTGGCCGTGGAATGAAAACCTACTTCGGCAGATGATCCTGGCGTTGGCCGTGGAATGAAGACCCACTTCGGCAGATGATCCTGGCGTTGGCCGTGGAGTGAAAACCCACTTCGGCAGATGATCTTGGCGTTGGCCGTGGAGTGAAAACCCACTTCGGCAGATGATCTTGGCGTTGGCCGTGGAGTGAAAACCCACTTCGGCAGATGATCCTGGCGTTGGCCGTGGAATGAAGACCCACTTCGGCAGATGATCCTGGCGTTGGGCGTGGATTGAAGACCCACTTCGGCAGATGATCCTGGCGTTGGTCGTGGAGTGAAAACCCACTTCGGCAGATGATCCTGGCATTGGCCGTGGAGGGAAAGCCCACTCCGGTAGATGATCTTGGCGTTGGCCGTGGAGTGAAAACCCACTTCGGCGGATGATCCTGGCGTTGGCCGTGGAATGAAGACCCACTTCGGCAGATGATCCTGGCGTTGGCCGTGGAGTGAAAACCTACTTCGGCAGATGATCTTGGCGTTGGCCGTGGAGTGAAAACCCACTTCGGCAGATGATCTAGGCGTTGGCCGTGGAGTGAAAACCCACTTCGGCAGATAGTCTTGGCGTTGGCCGTGGAGTGAAAACCCACTTCGGCAGATGATCCTGGCGTTGGCCTTGGAATGAAAACCTACTTCGGCAGATGATCTTGGCGTTGGCCGTGGAGTGAAAACCCACTTCGGCAGATGATCCTGGCGTTAGCCGTGGAATGAAGACCCACTTCGGCAGATGATCCTGGCGTTGGCCGTGGAATGAAGACCCACTTCGGCAGATGATCCTGGCGTTGGCCGTGGAGTGAAAACCCACTTCGGCAGATGATCTTGGCGTTGGCCGTGGAGTGAAAACCCACTTCGGCAGATGATCCTGGCGTTAGCCGTGGAATGAAGACCCACTTCGGCAGATGATCCTGGCGTTGGCCGTGGAATGAAGACCCACTTCGGCAGATGATCCTGGCGTTGGCCGTGGAGTGAAAACCCACTTCGGCAGATGATCTTGGCGTTGGCCGTGGAGTGAAAACCCACTTCGGCAGATGATCCTGGCGTTGGCCGTGGAATGAAGACCCACTTCGGCAGATGATCCTGGCGTTGGGCGTGGATTGAAGACCCACTTCGGCAGATGATCCTGACGTTGGCCGTGGAGTGAAGACCCACTTCGGCAGATGATCCTAGCGTTGGCCGTGGAGTGAAAACCTACTTCGGCAGATGATCTTGGCGTTGGCCGTGGAGTGAAAACCCACTTCGGCAGATGATCTTGGCGTTGGCCGTGGAGTGAAAACCCACTTCGGCAGATGATCCTGGCGTTGGTCTTGGAATGAAGACCCACTTCGGCAGATGATCCTGGCGTTGGCCGTGGAGTGAAGACCCACTTCGGCAGATGATCCTGGCGTTGGCCGTGCGGTGAAAACCCACTTCGGCAGATGGTCCTGGCGTTGGCCGTGGAGTGAAAACCCACTTCGGCAGATGATCTTGGCGTTGGCCGTGGAATGAAGACCCACTTCGGCAGATGATCCTGGCGTTGGCCGTGGAGTGAAGACCCACTTCGGCAGATGGTCCTGGCGTTGGCCGTGGAGTGAAAACCCACTTCGGCAGATGATCCTGGCGTTGGCCGTGGAATGAAGACCAACTTTGGCAGATGATCCTGGCGTTGGCCGTGGAGTGAAAACCCACTTCGGCAGATGATCCTGCCGTTGGCCGTGGAGTGAAAACCCACTTCGGCAGATGATCTTGGCGTTGGCCGTGGAGTGAAGACCCACTTCGGCAGATGATCCTGGCGTTGGCCGTGGAATGAAGACCTACTTCGGCAGATGATCCTCGCGTTGGCCGTGGAGTGAAAACCTACCTCGGCAGATGATCCTAGCGTTGGCCGTGGAGTGAAAACCTACTTCGGCAGATGATCTTGGCGTTGGCGTTGGAATGAAAACCTACTTCGGCAGATGATCCTAGCGTTCGCCGTGGAGTGAAAACCTACTTCGGCAGATGATATTGGCGTTGGCCTTGGAATAAAGACCCACTTCGGCAGATGATCCTAGCGTTGGCCGTGGAGTGAAAACCTACTTCGGCAGATGATATTGGCGTTGGCCGTAGAGTGAAAACCCACTTCGGAAGATGATCCTGGCGTTGGCCGTGGAATGAAGACCCACTTCGGCAGATGATCCTGGCGTTGGTCGTGGAGTGAAAACCCACTTCGGCAGATGATCCTGGCATTGGCCGTGGAGGGAAAGCCCACTCCGGTAGATGATCTTGGCGTTGGCCGTGGAGTGAAAACCCACTTCGGCAGATGATCCTGGCGTTGGCCGTGGAATGAAGACCCACTTCGGCAGATGATCCTGGCGTTGGCCGTGGAGTGAAGACCCACTTCGTCAGATGATCCTAGGGTTGGCCGTGGAGTGAAAACCTACTTCGGCAGATGATCTTGGCGTGAAAACCCACTTCGGCAGATGATCTAGGCGTTGGCCGTGGAGTGAAAACCCACTTCCGCAGATAGTCTTGGCGTTGGCCGTGGAGTGAAAACCCACTTCGGCAGATGATCCTGGCGTTGGCCGTGGAATGAAAACCTACTTCGGCAGATGATCTTGGCGTTGGCCGTGGAGTGAAAACCCACTTCGGCAGATGATCTAGGCGTTGGCCGTGGAGTGAAAACCCACTTCGGCAGATGATCCTGGCGTTGGCCGTGGAATGAAGACCCACTTCGGCAGATGACCCTGGCGTTGGCCGTGGAGTGAAAACCTACTTCGGCAGATGATCTTGGCGTTGGCCGTGGAGTGAAAACCCACTTCGGCAGATGATCTAGGCGTTGGCCGTGGAGTGAAAACCCACTTCGGCAGATAGTCTTGGCGTTGGCCGTGGAGTGAAAACCCACTTCGGCAGATGATCCTGGCGTTGGCCTTGGAATGAAAACCTACTTCGGCAGATGATCTTGGCGTTGGCCGTGGAGTGAAAACCCACTTCGGCAGATGATCCTGGCGTTAGCCGTGGAATGAAGACCCACTTCGGCAGATGATCCTGGCGTTGGCCGTGGAATGAAGACCCACTTCGGCATATGATCCTGGCGTTGGCCGTGGAGTGAAAACCCACTTCGGCAGATGATCTTGGCGTTGGCCGTGGAGTGAAAACCCACTTCGGCAGATGATCCTGGCGTTGGCCGTGGAATGAAGACCCACTTCGGCAGATGATCCTGGCGTTGGGCGTGGATTGAAGACCCACTTCGGCAGATGATCCTGACGTTGGCCGTGGAGTGAAGACCCACTTCGGCAGATGATCCTAGCGTTGGCCGTGGAGTGAAAACCTACTTCGGCAGATGATCTTGGCGTTGGCCGTGGAGTGAAAACCCACTTCGGCAGATGATCTTGGCGTTGGCCGTGGAGTGAAAACCCACTTCGGCAGATGATCCTGGCGTTGGTCTTGGAATGAAGACCCACTTCGGCAGATGATCCTGGCGTTGGCCGTGGAGTGAAGACCCACTTCGGCAGATGATCCTGGCGTTGGCCGTGCGGTGAAAACCCACTTCGGCAGATGGTCCTGGCGTTGGCCGTGGAGTGAAAACCCACTTCGGCAGATGATCTTGGCGTTGGCCGTGGAATGAAGACCCACTTCGGCAGATGATCCTGGCGTTGGCCGTGGAGTGAAGACCCACTTCGGCAGATGGTCCTGGCGTTGGCCGTGGAGTGAAAACCCACTTCCGCAGATGATCCTGGCGTTGGCCGTAGAATGAAGACCAACTTTGGCAGATGATCCTGGCGTTGGCCGTGGAGTGAAAACCCACTTCGGCAGATGATCCTGCCGTTGGCCGTGGAGTGAAAACCCACTTCGGCAGATGATCTTGGCGTTGGCCGTGGAGTGAAGACCCACTTCGGCAGATGATCCTGGCGTTGGCCGTGGAATGAAGACCTACTTCGGCAGATGATCCTCGCGTTGGCCGTGGAGTGAAAACCTACTTCGGCAGATGATCCTAGCGTTGGCCGTGGAGTGAAAACCTACTTCGGCAGATGATCTTGGCGTTGGCGTTGGAATGAAAACCTACTTCGGCAGATGATCCTAGCGTTCGCCGTGGAGTGAAAACCTACTTCGGCAGATGATATTGGCGTTGGCCTTGGAGTGAAAACCCACTTCGGAAGATGATCCTGGCGTTGGCCGTGGAATAAAGACCCACTTCGGCAGATGATCCTAGCGTTGGCCGTGGAGTGAAAACCTACTTCGGCAGATGATATTGGCGTTGGCCGTGGAGTGAAAACCCACTTCGGAAGATGATCCTGGCGTTGGCCGTGGAATGAAGACCCACTTCGGCAGATGATCCTGGCGTTGGTCGTGGAGTGAAAACCCACTTCGGCAGATGATCCTGGCATTGGCCGTGGAGGGAAAGCCCACTCCGGTAGATGATCTTGGCGTTGGCCGTGGAGTGAAAACCCACTTCGGCAGATGATCCTGGCGTTGGCCGTGGAATGAAGACCCACTTCGGCAGATGATCCTGGCGTTGGCCGTGGAGTGAAGACCCACTTCGTCAGATGATCCTAGGGTTGGCCGTGGAGTGAAAACCTACTTCGGCAGATGATCTTGGCGTTGGCCGTGGAGTGAAAACCCACTTCGGCAGATGATCTAGGCGTTGGCCGTGGAGTGAAAACCCACTTCGGCAGATAGTCTTGGCGTTGGCCGTGGAGTGAAAACCCACTTCGGAAGATGATCCTGGCGTTGGCCGTGGAATGAAAACCTACTTCGGCAGATGATCTTGGCGTTGGCCGTGGAGTGAAAACCCACTTCGGCAGATGATCCTGGCGTTGGCCGTGGAATGAAGACCCACTTCGGCAGATGACCCTGGCGTTGGCCGTGGAGTGAAGACCCACTTCGGCAGATGATCCTGACGTTGGCCGTGGAGTGAAGACCCACTTTGGCAGATGATCCTAGCGTTGGCCGTGGAGTGAAGACCCACTTCGGCAGATGATCCTGGCGTTGGCCGTGGAGTGAAAACCCACTTCGGCAGATAATCCTGGCGTTGGCCGTGGAGTGAAAGCCCACTTCGGTATATGATCTTGGCGTTGGCCGTGGAGTGAAAACCCACTTCGGCAGATGATCCTGGCGTTGGCCGTGGAATGAAAACCCACTTCGGCAGATGATCCTAGCGTTGGTTGTGAAGTGAAGACCCACTTTGGCAGATGATCCTAAAGTTGGCCGTAAAGTGAAAACCTACTTCGGCAGATGATCCTGGCGTTGGCCGTGGAATGAAGACCCACTTCGGCAGATGATCCTGGCGTTGGCCGTGGAGTGAAAACCTACTTCGGCAGATGATCTTGGCGTTGGCCGTGGAGTGAAAACCCACTTCGGCAGATGATCTTGGCGTTGGCCGTGGAGTGAAACCCCACTTCGGCAGATGATCCTGGCGTTGGCCGTAGAGTGAAAACCCACTTCGACAGATGATCCTGGCGTTGGCCGTGGAATGAAGACCCACTTCGGCAGATGATCCTGGCGTTGGCTGTGGAGTGAAAACCCACTTCGGCAGATGGTCCTGGCGTTGGCCGTGGAGTGAAAACCCACTTCGGCAGATGATCCTGGCGTTGGCCGTGGAATGAAGACCAACTTCGGCAAATGATCCTGGCGTTGGCCGTGGAGTGAAAACCCACTTCGGCAGATGATCCTGGCGTTGGCTGTGGAGTGAAAACCCACTTCGGCAGATGATCTTGGCGTTGGCCGTGGAGTGAAGACCCACTTCGGCAGATGATCTTGGCGTTGGCCGTGGAGTGAAACCCCACTTCGGCAGATGATCCTGGCGTTGCCCGTGGAGTGAAAACCCACTTCGGCAGATGATCCTGGCGTTGGCCGTGGAATGAAGACCCACTTCGGCAGATGATCCTGGCGTTGGCAGTGGAGTGAAGACCCACTTCGGCAGATGATTTTGGCGTTGGCCGTGGAATGAAGACCTACTTCGGCAGATGATCCTAGCGTTGGCCGTGGAGTGAAAACCTACTTCGGCAGATGATCCTAGCGTTGGCCGTGGAGTGAAAACCTACTTCGGCAGATGATATTGGCGTTGGACGTGGAGTGAAAACCCACTTCGGAAGATGATCCTGGCGTTGGCCGTGGAATGAAGACCCACTTCGGCAGATGATCCTGGCGTTGGTCGTGGAGTTAAAACCCACTTCGGCAGATGATCCTGGCATTGGCCGTGGAGTGAAAGCCCACTTCGGTAGATGATCTTGGCGTTGGCCGTGGAGCGAAAACCCACTTCGGCAGATGATCCTGGCGTTGGCCGTGGAATGAAGACCCACTTCGGCAGATGATCCTGGCGTTGGCCGTGGAGTGAAGACCCACTTCGTCAGATGATCCTAGCGTTGGCCGTGGAGTGAAAACCTACTTCGGCAGATGATCTTGGCGTTGACCGTGGAGTGAAAACCCACTTCGGCAGATGGTCTAGGCGTTGCCCGTGGAGTGAAAACCCACTTCGGCAGATAGTCTTGGCGTTGGCCGTGGAGTGAAAACCCACTTCGGCAGATGATCCTGGCGTTGGCCGTGGAATGAAGACCCACTTCGGCAGATGATCCTGGCGTTGGCCGTGGAATGAAGACCCACTTCGGCAGATGATCCTGGCGTTGGCAGTGGAGTGAAAACCCACTTCGGCAGATGATCCTGGCGTTGGCCGTGGAGTGAAAACCCACTTCGGCAGATGATCTTGGCGTTGGCCGTGGAGTGAAAACCCACTTCGGCAGATGATCCTGGCGTTGGCCGTGGAATGAAGACCCACTTCGGCAGATGATCCTGGCGTTGGGCGTGGAGTGAAGACCCACTTCTGCAGATGATCCTGACGTTGGCCGTGGAGTGAAGACCCACTTCGGCAGATGATCCTAGCGTTGGCCGTGGAGTGAAAACCTACTTCGGCAGATGATCTTGGCGTTGGCCGTGGAGTGAAAACCCACTTCGGCAGATGATCCTGGCGTTGGCCGTGGAGTGAAAACCCACTTCGGCAGATGGTCCTGGCGTTGGCCGTGGAGTGAAAACCCACTTCGGCAGATGATCCTGGCATTGGCCGTGGAATGAAGACCAACTTCGGCAGATGATCCTGGCGTTGGCCGTAGAGTGAAAACCCACTTCGGCAGATGATCCTGGCGTTGGCCATGGAGTGAAAACCTACTTCGGCAGATGATCCTGGCGTTGGCCGTGGAATGAAGACCTACTTCGGCAGATGATCCTGGCGTTGGCCGTGGAGTGAAACCCCACTTCGGCAGATGATCCTGGCGTTGGCCGTGGAGTGAAAACCCACTTCGGCAGATGATCTTGGCGTTGGCCGTGGAGTGAAGACCCACTTCGGCAGATGATCCTGGCGTTGGCCGTGGAATGAAGACCTACTTCGGCAGACGATCCTAGCGTTGGCCGTGGAGTGAAAACCTACTTCGGCAGATGATCCTGGCGTTGGCCGTGGAATGAAGACCAACTTCGGCAGATGATCCTGGCGTTGGCCGTGGAGTGAAACCCCACTTCGGCAGATGATCCTGGCGTTGGCCGTGGAGTGAAAACCCACTTCGGCAGATGATCTTGGCGTTGGCCGTGGAGTGAAAACCCACTTCGGCGGATGATCCTGGCGTTGGCCGTGGAATGAAGACCCACTTCGGCAGATGATCCTGGCGTTGGCCGTGGAGTGAAACCCCACTTCGGCAGATGATCCTGGCGTTGGCCGTGGAGTGAAACCCCACTTCGGCAGATGATCCTGGCGTTGGCCGTGGAGTGAAGACCAACTTCGGCAGATGATCCTGGCGTTGGCCGTGGAGTGAAACCCCACTTCGGCAGATGATCCTGGCGTTGGCCGTGGAGTGAAAACCCACTTCGGCAGATGATCTTGGCGTTGGCCGTGGAGTGAAAACCCACTTCGGCGGATGATCCTGGCGTTGGCCGTGGAGTGAAAACCTACTTCGGCAGATGATCCTGGCGTTGGCCGTGGAATGAAGACCAACTTCGGCAGATGATCCTGGCGTTGGCCGTGGAGTGAAACCCCACTTCGGCAGATGATCCTGGCGTTGGCCGTGGAGTGAAAACCCACTTCGGCAGATGATCTTGGCGTTGGCCGTGGAGTGAAAACCCACTTCGGCAGATGATCCTGGCGTTGGCCGTGGAATGAAAACCTACTTCGGCAGATGATCTTGGCGTTGGCCGTGGAGTGAAAACCCACTTCGGCGGATGATCCTGGCGTTGGCCGTGGAATGAAGACCCACTTCGGCAGATGATCCTGGCGTTGGCCGTGGAGTGAAAACCTACTTCGGCAGATGATCTTGGCGTTGGCCGTGGAGTGAAAACCCACTTCGGCAGATGATCTAGGCGTTGGCCGTGGAGTGAAAACCCACTTCGGCAGATGATCCTGGCATTGGCCGTGGAGGGAAAGCCCACTCCGGTAGATGATCTTGGCGTTGGCCGTGGAGTGAAAACCCACTTCGGCAGATGATCCTGGCGTTGGCCGTGGAATGAAGACCCACTTCGGCAGATGATCCTGGCGTTGGCCGTGGAGTGAAGACCCACTTCGTCAGATGATCCTAGGGTTGGCCGTGGAGTGAAAACCTACTTCGGCAGATGATCTTGGCGTTGGCCGTGGAGTGAAAACCCACTTCGGCGGATGATCCTGGCGTTGGCCGTGGAGTGAAAACCTACTTCGGCAGATGATCCTGGCGTTGGCCGTGGAATGAAGACCAACTTCGGCAGATGATCCTGGCGTTGGCCGTGGAGTGAAACCCCACTTCGGCAGATGATCCTGGCGTTGGCCGTGGAGTGAAAACCCACTTCGGCAGATGATCTTGGCGTTGGCCGTGGAGTGAAAACCCACTTCGGCAGATGATCCTGGCGTTGGCCGTGGAATGAAAACCTACTTCGGCAGATGATCTTGGCGTTGGCCGTGGAGTGAAAACCCACTTCGGCGGATGATCCTGGCGTTGGCCGTGGAATGAAGACCAACTTCGGCAGATGATCCTGGCGTTGGCCGTGGAGTGAAACCCCACTTCGGCAGATGATCCTGGCGTTGGCCGTGGAGTGAAAACCCACTTCGGCAGATGATCCTGGCGTTGGCCGTGGAATGAAGACCTACTTCGGCAGATGATCCTAGCGTTGGCCGTGGAGTGAAAACCTACTTCGGCAGATGATCCTGGCGTTGGCCGTGGAATGAAGACCAACTTCGGCAGATGATCCTGGCGTTGGCCGTGGAGTGAAACCCCACTTCGGCAGATGATCCTGGCGTTGGCCGTGGAGTGAAACCCCACTTCGGCAGATGATCCTGGCGTTGGCCGTGGAGTGAAAACCCACTTCGGCAGATGATCCTGGCGTTGGCCGTGGAATGAAGACCTACTTCGGCAGATGATCCTAGCGTTGGCCGTGGAGTGAAAACCTACTTCGGCAGATGATCCTGGCGTTGGCCGTGGAATGAAGACCAACTTCGGCAGATGATCCTGGCGTTGGCCGTGGAGTGAAACCCCACTTCGGCAGATGATCCTGGCGTTGGCCGTGGAGTGAAAACCCACTTCGGCAGATGATCTTGGCGTTGGCCGTGGAGGGAAAGCCCACTCCGGTAGATGATCTTGGCGTTGGCCGTGGAGTGAAAACCCACTTCGGCAGATGATCCTGGCGTTGGCCGTGGAATGAAGACCCACTTCGGCAGATGATCCTGGCGTTGGCCGTGGAGTGAAGACCCACTTCGTCAGATGATCCTAGGGTTGACCGTGGAGTGAAAACCTACTTCGGCAGATGATCTTGGCGTTGGCCGTGGAGTGAAAACCCACTTCGGCAGATGATCTAGGCGTTGGCCGTGGAGTGAAAACCCACTTCGGCAGATAGTCTTGGCGTTGGCCGTGGAGTGAAAACCCACTTCGGCAGATGATCCTGGCGTTGGCCGTGGAATGAAAACCTACTTCGGCAGATGATCCTGGCGTTGGCCGTGGAATGAAGACCCACTTCGGCAGATGATCCTGGCGTTGGCCGTGGAGTGAAAACCCACTTCGGCAGATGATCTTGGCGTTGGCCGTGGAGTGAAAACCCACTTCGGCAGATGATCTTGGCGTTGGCCGTGGAGTGAAAACCCACTTCGGCAGATGATCCTGGCGTTGGCCGTGGAATGAAGACCCACTTCGGCAGATGATCCTGGCGTTGGGCGTGGATTGAAGACCCACTTCGGCAGATGATCCTGGCGTTGGTCGTGGAGTGAAAACCCACTTCGGCAGATGATCCTGGCATTGGCCGTGGAGGGAAAGCCCACTCCGGTAGATGATCTTGGCGTTGGCCGTGGAGTGAAAACCCACTTCGGCGGATGATCCTGGCGTTGGCCGTGGAATGAAGACCCACTTCGGCAGATGATCCTGGCGTTGGCCGTGGAGTGAAAACCTACTTCGGCAGATGATCTTGGCGTTGGCCGTGGAGTGAAAACCCACTTCGGCAGATGATCTAGGCGTTGGCCGTGGAGTGAAAACCCACTTCGGCAGATAGTCTTGGCGTTGGCCGTGGAGTGAAAACCCACTTCGGCAGATGATCCTGGCGTTGGCCTTGGAATGAAAACCTACTTCGGCAGATGATCTTGGCGTTGGCCGTGGAGTGAAAACCCACTTCGGCAGATGATCCTGGCGTTAGCCGTGGAATGAAGACCCACTTCGGCAGATGATCCTGGCGTTGGCCGTGGAATGAAGACCCACTTCGGCAGATGATCCTGGCGTTGGCCGTGGAGTGAAAACCCACTTCGGCAGATGATCTTGGCGTTGGCCGTGGAGTGAAAACCCACTTCGGCAGATGATCCTGGCGTTGGCCGTGGAATGAAGACCCACTTCGGCAGATGATCCTGGCGTTGGGCGTGGATTGAAGACCCACTTCGGCAGATGATCCTGGCGTTGGTCGTGGAGTGAAAACCCACTTCGGCAGATGATCCTGGCATTGGCCGTGGAGGGAAAGCCCACTCCGGTAGATGATCTTGGCGTTGGCCGTGGAGTGAAAACCCACTTCGGCAGATGATCCTGGCGTTGGCCGTGGAATGAAGACCCACTTCGGCAGATGATCCTGGCGTTGGCCGTGGAGTGAAGACCCACTTCGTCAGATGATCCTAGGGTTGGCCGTGGAGTGAAAACCTACTTCGGCAGATGATCTTGGCGTTGGCCGTGGAGTGAAAACCCACTTCGGCAGATGATCTAGGCGTTGGCCGTGGAGTGAAAACCCACTTCGGCAGATAGTCTTGGCGTTGGCCGTGGAGTGAAAACCCACTTCGGCAGATGTTCCTGGCGTTGGCCGTGGAATGAAAACCTACTTCGGCAGATGATCTTGGCGTTGGCCGTGGAGTGAAAACCCACTTCGGCGGATGATCCTGGCGTTGGCCGTGGAATGAAGACCCACTTCGGCAGATGATCCTGGCGTTGGCCGTGGAGTGAAAACCTACTTCGGCAGATGATCTTGGCGTTGGCCGTGGAGTGAAAACCCACTTCGGCAGATGATCTAGGCGTTGGCCGTGGAGTGAAAACCCACTTCGGCAGATAGTCTTGGCGTTGGCCGTGGAGTGAAAACCCACTTCGGCAGATGATCCTGGCGTTGGCCTTGGAATGAAAACCTACTTCGGCAGATGATCTTGGCGTTGGCCGTGGAGTGAAAACCCACTTCGGCAGATGATCCTGGCGTTAGCCGTGGAATGAAGACCCACTTCGGCAGATGATCCTGGCGTTGGCCGTGGAATGAAGACCCACTTCGGCAGATGATCCTGGCGTTGGCCGTGGAGTGAAAACCCACTTCGGCAGATGATCTTGGCGTTGGCCGTGGAGTGAAAACCCACTTCGGCAGATGATCCTGGCGTTGGCCGTGGAATGAAGACCCACTTCGGCAGATGATCCTGGCGTTGGGCGTGGATTGAAGACCCACTTCGGCAGATGATCCTGACGTTGGCCGTGGAGTGAAGACCCACTTCGGCAGATGATCCTAGCGTTGGCCGTGGAGTGAAAACCTACTTCGGCAGATGATCTTGGCGTTGGCCGTGGAGTGAAAACCCACTTCGGCAGATGATCTTGGCGTTGGCCGTGGAGTGAAAACCCACTTCGGCAGATGATCCTGGCGTTGGTCTTGGAATGAAGACCCACTTCGGCAGATGATCCTGGCGTTGGCCGTGGAGTGAAGACCCACTTCGGCAGATGATCCTGGCGTTGGCCGTGCGGTGAAAACCCACTTCGGCAGATGGTCCTGGCGTTGGCCGTGGAGTGAAAACCCACTTCGGCAGATGATCTTGGCGTTGGCCGTGGAATGAAGACCCACTTCGGCAGATGATCCTGGCGTTGGCCGTGGAGTGAAGACCCACTTCGGCAGATGGTCCTGGCGTTGGCCGTGGAGTGAAAACCCACTTCGGCAGATGATCCTGGCGTTGGCCGTGGAATGAAGACCAACTTTGGCAGATGATCCTGGCGTTGGCCGTGGAGTGAAAACCCACTTCGGCAGATGATCCTGCCGTTGGCCGTGGAGTGAAAACCCACTTCGGCAGATGATCTTGGCGTTGGCCGTGGAGTGAAGACCCACTTCGGCAGATGATCCTGGCGTTGGCCGTGGAATGAAGACCTACTTCGGCAGATGATCCTCGCGTTGGCCGTGGAGTGAAAACCTACCTCGGCAGATGATCCTAGCGTTGGCCGTGGAGTGAAAACCTACTTCGGCAGATGATCTTGGCGTTGGCGTTGGAATGAAAACCTACTTCGGCAGATGATCCTAGCGTTCGCCGTGGAGTGAAAACCTACTTCGGCAGATGATATTGGCGTTGGCCTTGGAATAAAGACCCACTTCGGCAGATGATCCTAGCGTTGGCCGTGGAGTGAAAACCTACTTCGGCAGATGATATTGGCGTTGGCCGTAGAGTGAAAACCCACTTCGGAAGATGATCCTGGCGTTGGCCGTGGAATGAAGACCCACTTCGGCAGATGATCCTGGCGTTGGTCGTGGAGTGAAAACCCACTTCGGCAGATGATCCTGGCATTGGCCGTGGAGGGAAAGCCCACTCCGGTAGATGATCTTGGCGTTGGCCGTGGAGTGAAAACCCACTTCGGCAGATGATCCTGGCGTTGGCCGTGGAATGAAGACCCACTTCGGCAGATGATCCTGGCGTTGGCCGTGGAGTGAAGACCCACTTCGTCAGATGATCCTAGGGTTGGCCGTGGAGTGAAAACCTACTTCGGCAGATGATCTTGGCGTGAAAACCCACTTCGGCAGATGATCTAGGCGTTGGCCGTGGAGTGAAAACCCACTTCCGCAGATAGTCTTGGCGTTGGCCGTGGAGTGAAAACCCACTTCGGCAGATGATCCTGGCGTTGGCCGTGGAATGAAAACCTACTTCGGCAGATGATCTTGGCGTTGGCCGTGGAGTGAAAACCCACTTCGGCAGATGATCTAGGCGTTGGCCGTGGAGTGAAAACCCACTTCGGCAGATGATCCTGGCGTTGGCCGTGGAATGAAGACCCACTTCGGCAGATGACCCTGGCGTTGGCCGTGGAGTGAAAACCTACTTCGGCAGATGATCTTGGCGTTGGCCGTGGAGTGAAAACCCACTTCGGCAGATGATCTAGGCGTTGGCCGTGGAGTGAAAACCCACTTCGGCAGATAGTCTTGGCGTTGGCCGTGGAGTGAAAACCCACTTCGGCAGATGATCCTGGCGTTGGCCTTGGAATGAAAACCTACTTCGGCAGATGATCTTGGCGTTGGCCGTGGAGTGAAAACCCACTTCGGCAGATGATCCTGGCGTTAGCCGTGGAATGAAGACCCACTTCGGCAGATGATCCTGGCGTTGGCCGTGGAATGAAGACCCACTTCGGCATATGATCCTGGCGTTGGCCGTGGAGTGAAAACCCACTTCGGCAGATGATCTTGGCGTTGGCCGTGGAGTGAAAACCCACTTCGGCAGATGATCCTGGCGTTGGCCGTGGAATGAAGACCCACTTCGGCAGATGATCCTGGCGTTGGGCGTGGATTGAAGACCCACTTCGGCAGATGATCCTGACGTTGGCCGTGGAGTGAAGACCCACTTCGGCAGATGATCCTAGCGTTGGCCGTGGAGTGAAAACCTACTTCGGCAGATGATCTTGGCGTTGGCCGTGGAGTGAAAACCCACTTCGGCAGATGATCTTGGCGTTGGCCGTGGAGTGAAAACCCACTTCGGCAGATGATCCTGGCGTTGGTCTTGGAATGAAGACCCACTTCGGCAGATGATCCTGGCGTTGGCCGTGGAGTGAAGACCCACTTCGGCAGATGATCCTGGCGTTGGCCGTGCGGTGAAAACCCACTTCGGCAGATGGTCCTGGCGTTGGCCGTGGAGTGAAAACCCACTTCGGCAGATGATCTTGGCGTTGGCCGTGGAATGAAGACCCACTTCGGCAGATGATCCTGGCGTTGGCCGTGGAGTGAAGACCCACTTCGGCAGATGGTCCTGGCGTTGGCCGTGGAGTGAAAACCCACTTCCGCAGATGATCCTGGCGTTGGCCGTAGAATGAAGACCAACTTTGGCAGATGATCCTGGCGTTGGCCGTGGAGTGAAAACCCACTTCGGCAGATGATCCTGCCGTTGGCCGTGGAGTGAAAACCCACTTCGGCAGATGATCTTGGCGTTGGCCGTGGAGTGAAGACCCACTTCGGCAGATGATCCTGGCGTTGGCCGTGGAATGAAGACCTACTTCGGCAGATGATCCTCGCGTTGGCCGTGGAGTGAAAACCTACTTCGGCAGATGATCCTAGCGTTGGCCGTGGAGTGAAAACCTACTTCGGCAGATGATCTTGGCGTTGGCGTTGGAATGAAAACCTACTTCGGCAGATGATCCTAGCGTTCGCCGTGGAGTGAAAACCTACTTCGGCAGATGATATTGGCGTTGGCCTTGGAGTGAAAACCCACTTCGGAAGATGATCCTGGCGTTGGCCGTGGAATAAAGACCCACTTCGGCAGATGATCCTAGCGTTGGCCGTGGAGTGAAAACCTACTTCGGCAGATGATATTGGCGTTGGCCGTGGAGTGAAAACCCACTTCGGAAGATGATCCTGGCGTTGGCCGTGGAATGAAGACCCACTTCGGCAGATGATCCTGGCGTTGGTCGTGGAGTGAAAACCCACTTCGGCAGATGATCCTGGCATTGGCCGTGGAGGGAAAGCCCACTCCGGTAGATGATCTTGGCGTTGGCCGTGGAGTGAAAACCCACTTCGGCAGATGATCCTGGCGTTGGCCGTGGAATGAAGACCCACTTCGGCAGATGATCCTGGCGTTGGCCGTGGAGTGAAGACCCACTTCGTCAGATGATCCTAGGGTTGGCCGTGGAGTGAAAACCTACTTCGGCAGATGATCTTGGCGTTGGCCGTGGAGTGAAAACCCACTTCGGCAGATGATCTAGGCGTTGGCCGTGGAGTGAAAACCCACTTCGGCAGATAGTCTTGGCGTTGGCCGTGGAGTGAAAACCCACTTCGGCAGATGATCCTGGCGTTGGCCGTGGAATGAAAACCTACTTCGGCAGATGATCTTGGCGTTGGCCGTGGAGTGAAAACCCACTTCGGCAGATGATCCTGGCGTTGGCCGTGGAATGAAGACCCACTTCGGCAGATGACCCTGGCGTTGGCCGTGGAGTGAAGACCCACTTCGGCAGATGATCCTGACGTTGGCCGTGGAGTGAAGACCCACTTTGGCAGATGATCCTAGCGTTGGCCGTGGAGTGAAGACCCACTTCGGCAGATGATCCTGGCGTTGGCCGTGGAGTGAAAACCCACTTCGGCAGATAATCCTGGCGTTGGCCGTGGAGTGAAAGCCCACTTCGGTATATGATCTTGGCGTTGGCCGTGGAGTGAAAACCCACTTCGGCAGATGATCCTGGCGTTGGCCGTGGAATGAAAACCCACTTCGGCAGATGATCCTAGCGTTGGTTGTGAAGTGAAGACCCACTTTGGCAGATGATCCTAAAGTTGGCCGTAAAGTGAAAACCTACTTCGGCAGATGATCCTGGCGTTGGCCGTGGAATGAAGACCCACTTCGGCAGATGATCCTGGCGTTGGCCGTGGAGTGAAAACCTACTTCGGCAGATGATCTTGGCGTTGGCCGTGGAGTGAAAACCCACTTCGGCAGATGATCTTGGCGTTGGCCGTGGAGTGAAACCCCACTTCGGCAGATGATCCTGGCGTTGGCCGTAGAGTGAAAACCCACTTCGACAGATGATCCTGGCGTTGGCCGTGGAATGAAGACCCACTTCGGCAGATGATCCTGGCGTTGGCTGTGGAGTGAAAACCCACTTCGGCAGATGGTCCTGGCGTTGGCCGTGGAGTGAAAACCCACTTCGGCAGATGATCCTGGCGTTGGCCGTGGAATGAAGACCAACTTCGGCAAATGATCCTGGCGTTGGCCGTGGAGTGAAAACCCACTTCGGCAGATGATCCTGGCGTTGGCTGTGGAGTGAAAACCCACTTCGGCAGATGATCTTGGCGTTGGCCGTGGAGTGAAGACCCACTTCGGCAGATGATCTTGGCGTTGGCCGTGGAGTGAAACCCCACTTCGGCAGATGATCCTGGCGTTGCCCGTGGAGTGAAAACCCACTTCGGCAGATGATCCTGGCGTTGGCCGTGGAATGAAGACCCACTTCGGCAGATGATCCTGGCGTTGGCAGTGGAGTGAAGACCCACTTCGGCAGATGATTTTGGCGTTGGCCGTGGAATGAAGACCTACTTCGGCAGATGATCCTAGCGTTGGCCGTGGAGTGAAAACCTACTTCGGCAGATGATCCTAGCGTTGGCCGTGGAGTGAAAACCTACTTCGGCAGATGATATTGGCGTTGGACGTGGAGTGAAAACCCACTTCGGAAGATGATCCTGGCGTTGGCCGTGGAATGAAGACCCACTTCGGCAGATGATCCTGGCGTTGGTCGTGGAGTTAAAACCCACTTCGGCAGATGATCCTGGCATTGGCCGTGGAGTGAAAGCCCACTTCGGTAGATGATCTTGGCGTTGGCCGTGGAGCGAAAACCCACTTCGGCAGATGATCCTGGCGTTGGCCGTGGAATGAAGACCCACTTCGGCAGATGATCCTGGCGTTGGCCGTGGAGTGAAGACCCACTTCGTCAGATGATCCTAGCGTTGGCCGTGGAGTGAAAACCTACTTCGGCAGATGATCTTGGCGTTGACCGTGGAGTGAAAACCCACTTCGGCAGATGGTCTAGGCGTTGCCCGTGGAGTGAAAACCCACTTCGGCAGATAGTCTTGGCGTTGGCCGTGGAGTGAAAACCCACTTCGGCAGATGATCCTGGCGTTGGCCGTGGAATGAAGACCCACTTCGGCAGATGATCCTGGCGTTGGCCGTGGAATGAAGACCCACTTCGGCAGATGATCCTGGCGTTGGCCGTGGAGTGAAAACCCACTTCGGCAGATGATCCTGGCGTTGGCCGTGGAGTGAAAACCCACTTCGGCAGATGATCTTGGCGTTGGCCGTGGAGTGAAAACCCACTTCGGCAGATGATCCTGGCGTTGGCCGTGGAATGAAGACCCACTTCGGCAGATGATCCTGGCGTTGGGCGTGGAGTGAAGACCCACTTCTGCAGATGATCCTGACGTTGGCCGTGGAGTGAAGACCCACTTCGGCAGATGATCCTAGCGTTGGCCGTGGAGTGAAAACCTACTTCGGCAGATGATCTTGGCGTTGGCCGTGGAGTGAAAACCCACTTCGGCAGATGATCCTGGCGTTGGCCGTGGAGTGAAAACCCACTTCGGCAGATGGTCCTGGCGTTGGCCGTGGAGTGAAAACCCACTTCGGCAGATGATCCTGGCATTGGCCGTGGAATGAAGACCAACTTCGGCAGATGATCCTGGCGTTGGCCGTAGAGTGAAAACCCACTTCGGCAGATGATCCTGGCGTTGGCCGTGGAGTGAAAACCTACTTCGGCAGATGATCCTGGCGTTGGCCGTGGAATGAAGACCTACTTCGGCAGATGATCCTGGCGTTGGCCGTGGAGTGAAACCCCACTTCGGCAGATGATCCTGGCGTTGGCCGTGGAGTGAAAACCCACTTCGGCAGATGATCTTGGCGTTGGCCGTGGAGTGAAGACCCACTTCGGCAGATGATCCTGGCGTTGGCCGTGGAATGAAGACCTACTTCGGCAGATGATCCTAGCGTTGGCCGTGGAGTGAAAACCTACTTCGGCAGATGATCCTGGCGTTGGCCGTGGAATGAAGACCAACTTCGGCAGATGATCCTGGCGTTGGCCGTGGAGTGAAACCCCACTTCGGCAGATGATCCTGGCGTTGGCCGTGGAGTGAAAACCCACTTCGGCAGATGATCTTGGCGTTGGCCGTGAAGTGAAGACCCACTTCGGCAGATGATCCTGGCGTTGGCCGTGGAATGAAGACCTACTTCGGCAGATGATCCTAGCGTTGGCCGTGGAGTGAAAACCTACTTCGGCAGATGATCCTGGCGTTGGCCGTGGAATGAAGACCTACTTCGGCAGATGATCCTAGCGTTGGCCGTGGAGTGAAAACCTACTTCGGCAGATGATCCTTGCGTTGGCCGTGGAGTGAAACCCCACTTCGGCAGATGATCCTGGCGTTGGCCGTGGAGTGAAAACCCACTTCGGCAGATGATCTTGGCGTTGGCCGTGAAGTGAAGACCCACTTCGGCAGATGATCCTGGCATTGGCCGTGGAGTGAAAACCCACTTCGGCAGATGATCCTGGCGTTGGCCTTGGCATGAAAACCTACTTCGGCAGATGATCTTGGCGTTGGCCGTGGAGTGAAAGCCCACTTTGGCAGATGATCCTGGCGTTGGCCGTGGAATGAAGACCCACTTCGGCAGATGATCCCGGCGTTGGCCGTGGAGTGAAAACCTACTTCGGCAGATGATCTTGGCGTTGGCCGTGGAGTGAAAACCCACTTCGGCAGATGATTTAGGCGCTGGCCGTGGAGTGAAAACCCACTTCGGCAGATAGTCTTGGCGTTGGCCGTGGAGTGAAAACCCACTTCGGCAGATGATCCTGGAGTTGGCCTTGGAGTGAAAACCCACTTCGGCAGATGATCCTGGCGTTGGCCGTGGAGTGAAAACCCACTTCGGCAGATGATCTTGGCGTTGGCCGTGGAGTGAAAACCCACTTCGGCAGATGATCCTGACGTTGGCCGTGGAGTGAAGACCCACTTTGGCAGATGATCCTGGCGTTGGTCGTGGAGTGAAAACCCACTTCGGCAGATAATCCTGGCGTTGGCCGTGGAGTGAAAGCCCACTTCGGTATATGATCTTGGCGTTGGCCGTGGAGTGAAAACCACCTTCGGCAGATGATCCTGGCGTTGGCCGTGGAATGAAGACCCACTTCGGCAGATGATCCTGGCGTTGGCCGTGGAATGAAGACCCACTTCGGCAGATGATCCTGGCGTTGGCCGTGGAGTGAAGACCCACTTCGGCAGATGATCCTGACGTTGGCCGTGGAGTGAAGACCCACTTTGGCAGATGATCCTGGCGTAGGTCGTGGAGTGAAAACCCACTTCGGCAGATGATCCTGGCGTTGGCCGTGGAGTGAAAGCCCCCTTCGGTATATGATCTTGGCGTTGGCCGTGGAGTGAAAACCCACTTCGGCAGATGATCCTGGCGTTGGCCGTGGAATGAAGACCCACTTCGGCAGATGATCCTGGCGTTGGCCGTGGAGTGAAGACCCACTTCGGCAGATGATCCTAGCGTTGGCCGTGGAGTGAAGACCCACTTCGGCAGATGATCCTGGCGTTGGCCGTGGGGTGAAGACCCACTTTGGCAGATGATCCTGGCGTTGGCCGTGGAGTCAAAACCTACTTCTTCAGATGATCTTGGCGTTGGCCGTGGAGTGAAAACCCACTTCGGCAGATGATCCTGGCGTTGGCCGTGGAATGAAGACCCACTTCGGCAGATGATCTTGGCGTTGGCCGTGGAGTGAAAACCCACTTCGGCAGATGATCCTGGCGTTGGCCGTGGAGTGAAAACCCACTTCGGCAGATGATCCTATGCTCTATGGACGTCCTCTGCTCTGTCGACGTCCTCTGCTCTGCCGACGTCCTCTGCTCGGTCGACGTCCTCTGCTCTGTCAACGTCCCCTGCTCTGCCGACGTCCTCTGCTCAGGTCCGGATCAGACTGCCTGTTCCTCGGCAGGTGGCCTCCTTTTATTTTCTGTTTGGAGTAATTCTTGTTCTTTTCTTTCGGTTCGTAGTTGTACATGACGGATTGGTTGTATTTAAGTATGTTGAAAAACTCGTTTTTGGCTGACCGTGTCTTTTCTCTATGTGAGTGGTTACCTACTTGTTCTTATGTTGTTCGGGCTTTTTGTTTTTGTACGTAGTGTGGTGTCTGGGCTTATTATATGGAAACTTGTTCTTTTAGCTGTTCTTGTTATTCTCTATGTGACTTGTTCGTCGTTGCTGTTTGGACTGATACCTAGGTTTCAAGTAAAACCCCTGTATATATTTATTTTGTATATTTGTATAAACATATGTACGCAAAATTTCTCAAATAATTGTGTCGTTACAAGCAAAATATCCTCTTGGGAGCAAGTTGTTGGCAGACAACTTCTACTTAGATGATGGACTGGCTGGATCTGACAGCTTAAACGAAGCCACAATAATAATTTAGCAGCAACTCAAAGAGTTCCTTCAATTAGCAGGCTTCAGGTTACGGAAATGGTGCGCTAATCATACCAAAAAAAACTTTAACTTCGATTAACTTGAATCCCAAAATCAGATGTTTTTTCCATCAAGGTTGCCGTGGCTCAGAACAAAAGAATTACAAAGAGAATTGTGTTCTCTGAATTGGCTAGAATATTTGATCCACTGCAAAAATATTTATTCAAGAACTGTGGAGCACCAAGCACCACTGGGATGAGGCGTTGCCGGCGTCAATGCACACGAAGTGGACGACATTCCATTCATCGCTTGGTAGCATTAATGGGATGGAAGTACCAAGACACATGTTCAAGAGCACACGTCAAATATCAATACAACTACACGGATTTGCAGACGCATACGAAAAGGTATATGAAGCGGCCATATACATAAGAGCAAATATGTCAGACGGAACTGTACATTTAAGGATACTGTGCGCAAAATCAGGAATATCATTATTGAAAAAACAAACAATTCCTCGGCTTGAACTATGTGCTGCATTGTTGTGTGCGCTTTTTTGGACTGACTCGCAGATCGTATTGGCATGGATTCTGTCAGGGCCTGCAATATATCGAGCCTTCGTGGTAAACCAGACGGCCGAGGTCCTGGAGCTGTCATCAGCAGTTCAGTGTCATCACCACGAATACTCGTCTCCTGTAGCATGTGGTTTTATGGTTCCTTATATGGTTTTTTGGCCGCCGACTTAGCGCCTCTTTATTACAATATGACGCAAAATATCCAATGTTACCTTATAATAACAGCATAACGAGACTCATTTTGGAGATGCATCACACAGAGAACTTCCACTGTGCATCTTAAGCCCTACTTGCTTACACAAGACAACGCTCCTGGCCTCTGAAAGGGAAAACTATGGCACAATCGATCATGAACCAAGCCAAGATCGCGTACGTGGCGTACGATATAAGACTTTTCGATGCGATGGTTGATTCCACACTAATTTAATCAAGTCGCTCAACGGCCATGACAGCATATCTCCGAAGATACGCCACCATGGCCGCGCCAAGAAGAAGTCAGCGGCGAAGTAGCAGAGGGCTACTATTAAGAGAACCACAATAACGAATTGAAACATTGTTGATTATAAAACTTTGGCTTCGTCCAAACCTTGTATTTATACCTACCCTGCGATCTGTCGGCGTCGACTGATAGAAGAGCGGTGTCATAACCGCGTTCGTGCGGTTTCTCATATTACTCTGGCAGCGGGTAGCTAATCCGCTAGCCGGCGCAACGTGAAAATTTGGCGACCGCAAGAATGCCAACACAGCATTCTTATATCGCCTGCAACAATGTTGTTGTTATTTGCCTTACTTTGTGCTCGGCGATCGGTCGCCGACACAAGTATTATTCTCCGCTTTCGTGCGGATCGTCGCCACTTATCGAGGCGCGAGCGATCAGATATCCGATCGGATCGCTTGCTAAATACCGCGAGGTATTCGGAGCGGCATGTACACTCGTCAGCGTCAGCCAAATATTTTCATGCACCATTATCAGGTGTACGACTTTTGTTAATTGTTAGTATTTTTTTGTAAGCAAATGAAGGTGCCGACTGTACTACTTACGGTTTCCTTGCTGGTCGAACGATCCTTAACTCGAGAAAATTATCTTCAACGCCGTAGTGTCCGCGTTGAGTGTTGCGATCCTTATTTGAGTGTTGCGATCCTCGGCTCGAAAAATCCTGCGCCAAAAATGTTATAGTCCCTTCCTGGACTACAATTGCTGCGATGTGTTTGAGGTGACAAAGGAAGACTCCAGAGTGTTTGTTTTAATTATGTAGACTATTATTGAATCACTACTAACAACGTTTGAACTGACGACCGAGAACCAGTCGTTTTGAAATTCACTTCTCCACTAACTTAAGATTAATCTCACGGTTACACATCAACTTCGACGTCGTCACCCGACGGTGCTGAAGTGAGCCAGTTATTCGCATGTCGCAATTTTCAAAACTTCTTAATTCCCGAAATGAATATTTTATTGATATTAATTTCGCAATCGGATGCTCTAGTTTTATAAGCAGGCGTATTGCAATTTTCTTGAGTTGCGTTTCTTTTTACTGTTATTTTTATTGGCATAAACACTCTGCCTAATAGTATTCTTACTTGTTTAACTTCGAATTGTTTACATGATTCAATAATTCAAAGTTAACATAATTAATCATTCATTTTATTTTTTTTAACAGCGCCGGTGCGTTGACCGAACGAAGCGAAGCGAAAGTGCTGCGCTTGCATGTTAACGCTTCTGGGCTAGCTTCGACTGTTGCGTTATTTCAGTCGATCGTGGCCTTGAACTAGTTATGTTTAATTTGGCCTTGAATATTATTGTTCCGTTAAATTGGAAGTTAGCTGTTGTGATTGCGACATACAACACTGAAGTAAAGAAAGTAATAATAACAGTTTCCGTCTCTTCTCTAGATGAACACACCTCGCAGAGCAGCGCAGACACCGAAGAATTCCATAAATCTTATCAACAGTACTATTCACATGATCAGTACATGTCAAATTAGAATTCATTATAAATCCAAGATTTTTAACCTTTTCGTCAAAATTCAAGTGACTGGATCCAATGTATAAGGGAGGTAAATAACCAAAATAAACAAACGTCCTGTTTGTAGGTAAAACTTTTGTCTAGGCAGGATTAATACAAAGTAAATTTGCAGTAGCCTAGTTTTTAAGTGAATATAAGTTAACATTTAATCTATAGAATATATCTTCAGCGAGATAAAATGGTCTGGCCAAGTACACTTGAATATCGTCCACATAGGCATGAATTAAAGCATACTTACAGGCCGAGAATATATCATTTATAAAAATTTAGAATAATAAAGGTCGCAAAACTGAGACCTGAGGCACGCCCTTGTTGGCATCTTTCTGAGAAGAAATTTTTCTCCCAATTTTCACACCCTGCTTTCTACCCTTAAGATAGCTAGCCATTAGTGTTGATGCACTGCTACTAAAATTAAAAACATTTCTGAGCTTATAACACAGTAGAGTATAATCCACAGAGTCAAAAGCTTTCGAAAAGTCAATTAGACGTAGAAGAGTTAGATAATCATTGTCATAATAAAAACGAATATCATCAGTAATCTTCAATAAAGTAGTGGAACAGCTGTGACCAGATCGGAACCCCGATTGCAGTGGAGACAATAATTTATTCATTTCAACATAAGACGATATTCGCAAATACATAATACGTTCCAGTATCTTACCTAAAACTGGCAGAATACTAATAGGCCTAAAGTCAATCGGAGAAGTAACAGACGCACATTTAGCAATTGGGATTATCATTGCAACTTTCCATAAGCCAGGGAAAATTGAGCATGTTAAACAGCGATTAAAGATATGGGTTAGGCGAAATGGGCTATTCTAAATGGCAACACAATCTTGATAAATTTAATAAATACTCCATCATCTCGCACAGCATTGGAGGTAATATTGAATATATGACTGAGCACGTCATTTTCATTGACTGTGGAAAATTCAAATGGAGTGAAAGAAAAAGTATTGAAAGAAATGAAAATCCTAGTACTAGTAGGTAAGCAACTATGACTACCGCTAACCAGGAAGAAGTCATTCATTACATAAGGATCAACATCACAATCCGTTGGAGATTTGCCACTAATTCCAAGTTTTCTTATACTATTCCATAAGTGCTTGGAGCTCAATTTATGATTGAGCTTTGAACCATAGTACCTCTTTTTCTCATCTCTCAATAGCAAGGTGGCAGCATTGCGTGCGCACCGATATTACTCCCAAGCAACCGCTGACCTACTACCTAGCAAATAAAACACGATGGGTAAACCAAGTGCAACTACTGTTTAGTACACGTGGTGATCGTAGTGGAAGATGGTTGTAAAAAGTAGAATTCAATTTACTTAAAACATTGCTAAGTTTTTCTTCAACAGATTCAAGGAACCAAATGTCATTTCAATAGACTGCAGCTAATTCCCTACAGAGCAAGTCAAAATTAATTACTTTGAAGTCATAATAAGAAAAATTTACTTCTTCAGTATTACACAGATCAATATTAAGACATACAAATAACAAATCATTGTTAAATTAAAAAGGTAAATTGGTCATAGTGTATGACTAGAGAACGATCATACAAGACAAACATCATGTAAACTGAATTCACAATTAGGGGCGTACCGAGTTGGAGTGTCAGAGTTAATGATATATGACCCGCACAACGAAACATAATACAATAAGTTTTCAGTGACAGAATCATTGACTAATGAATTAAGATTAAGATCACCTACAACACTAAGATCATCATATACAACAAGATAATCATAGTCGATAATCATAGGAGAGAGGTCATTGAAAAACTCATAAGAACATTAATATTATTATCATATATCGTAACATTTACAAACTCACAGGAATCGCTGCCCTTATGAGTTTCGAATTAAGAGTAGAAGTGCAGTACATAGCAACACCACCACCCCTTTTTCCACACCTGTCATTACGATAAATCTTATAACCTTCAATAATATACAATTTATCAGAAACCTCACACTTAAACCAAGTCTTCGAGACACATATCACGTCAACTGACGAACTCTCAAAAACATACTTGATATAGTCTAGTTTTAAAGCATTTAAGCTCCGGGCATTGAAATTAACCATATTCAATCCACAAAACTGTTCACACATGACATGCAGTAAAGCCTTGTAGCAGTCAATAGCACCACCAGGCACTACATTACCTTGCATCAAGATCAGAGGCAAAGTAGCCAGAAGCAAACACACGCAGGCAAACACAAATCTTAAAACAACAAGAGCTCAGAAACAGACGAAACCAGATACAGAAAGCATATAGAATTATAAAGAAAAGTAAGTAAGATACATGATACATGTCGCGGATTTGTTGCGATTGCGGAGAATGGCTGCTCCGAGAAGTGCCATATATTGCTTCGGAAATAAGCCGTTAAGAAGGACGCATGAAAATGATGGATAATCCACGTCATCTCCAGCAAAACGGGCAACGCCACAAAAACCAAAAGGACCACCACCGCTTCAGTCTGCGTTGCTAGAAAGTGAGTAAATGATGTGTGTAATGCCATTGCGAAAGTTAACTTTACTAATATTTTAGGTGATGATTTGTTACTGATAGAAGAGCAACAGCTTGAGATGCTTCTCACTGACGATGCAGATACGAAAGTGGATCAGGAGGAAGATACTGCAGAGGGAAATATGGCAACTCCTAATTGGAAAACTCCGACAAAAGAGGTTTTAAAAAAAACGGATTTCCAGAACCAGCAGATTTCCTTGCTGCAAACGCAGGTAAAGTTATTATGGATTTAATAATTAATCGATTTCAAAATTTGTTTCCAAAAACGCGAAATTAATGGATGTACTTTCGCGAATCGCTGGCGACACCGCCAGCATGGCTGATTCTCAAAGGCAAATAGTTGCTATTGCCGAACAACGCCTCCAAATAAGCTTACGGAAGGATGCATAACTTTTAAAATGTTTTGCTTCAATTTTTACCTTTTATTCGAATTTTTTTGAAGTTTTTTTCGCCAAGCTGCCAAAGTCGCCAATGAAAAATGAAAATCACCCATATTTTCTTTTTTATGAATTGAAATTTATTTTTTAAATAATATCACAATAAATCACATAAAAAGTTTTTTTTTAATTTCGGAGCGAGCTCCTCCAAAGTTTTCCGGAAGCAATCCGTGTTCATCCGGAAGTTTCTCCAAAATCTGTGGAGCAAAATAAGTTAGTATGTATAATCTTTATAATTCTTACTATAAAAATCAAAATTACTCTGAATCTGGCAAATCGAATAAATCCAAAGCATCTCGAAGTCGCCGATTTCTGATGCGGTTGCTCGATTCGGAGTCAGATTCTGACTCTACTTCTTCGATTAGGTATTCTGCTAACGAATCCATTATTTTTATATGAACCACGAACGCGATTATTATTGTTATTATTATTTTTTTGCAAAAAAAACAATCACTTGCACAATGCAAATAAAAGAAGATGTTGTATATGTAAGTTGAATTTTCAGGTTTGCATGGCATCCTCTTCAATATATATAATAATAATAATTTTGTTGCAACAAAAACACGAAAATAAGTTAAAAAAAAGAACATATGCACTTAATAAATTTTCTATGCATAAATTCGTAATTTTTAGTTGGTTTTTTAAGCAGTTTTTTGTAAAAAATAGTTTTCGTAAAAAATTCCCTTAATGAAACACAGCTCCTAATACATAAAACTTGATTGGCAACACTTAAAGGTTACGATCTTTCAATAAGTGCCAAAGAGCTTACGAGTAGAGCCAACTGCGCCGTAAGACCGGTTCACCTTTTGTGGAGGTGAACCTCAGAATTCCATATTTGCAAAAAGGTGACTCTCCAGTTGGCGTCGTCCTAGGTCGACGGGTGAACCTCAGAATTAGGGTATTATATACTTTTCAATACAATCCATGTAAAACCCTCCATGACCTATGTAAACTAAAAGTGGGCGGATCACGCCCATATTTGGCACATTAACTGGAAGCATTACTCTAAAGCTACATATAAAATTTTCTTGTCTTCTCTCAAAAAGTGATGCTGATATGGCCTTTTTAATAGCCAAAAAAGAGGTACCTGCACTATCGTTATAAAAAGTAGGCGTGGTCCTTGGGCGATTTTGCCCATTTTCAATACGAACCACCCCAACATAGCAACGAATATTTTTGCCAAATTTCATTTTGAAATCTTAATCCGTTCCGTAGTGTAGGTATGGAAAAGTATATATATTCTTGATCAGCATCACCAGCGAAGTTGAAATAACGATGTCTGTCCGTCTGTCTGTCTGTCCGTTGAAATCACGATCACAGGAGAACGGATTAAGATTTCAAAATGAAATTTGGCAAAAATATTCGTTGCTATGTTGGGGTGTTTCGTATTGAAAATGGGCAAAATCGCCCGAGGACCACACCTACTTTTTATATCGAGAGTGCAGGTACCTCTGTTTTGCCTATTAAAAAAGGCCATATCAGCATCACTTTTTGGGAGAAGACAAGAAAATTTTATATGTAGGTTCAGACTAATGCTTCCAGTTAATATGCCAAATATGGGCGTGATCCGCCCACTTTTAAAAATAATTTTTGTTTTTATTATTATTATTATATATATATTGTATATTTATTATTAGATATATAATATATATATTGTATATATATATACGAGTATATTATATCGCACCACTTCTAAATATATATACGAGTATATATGCAGCTTTAAGGTGTAGGGTATTTCGGCTACAGCCCGGCTGTAGACAACACCTTTACTAGTTTTAAGATTATTTTCTATTAAATTTTAGATCTTTTACTTATCGATTTCGATTGAGGCAGTACGAAGTCCTCCAGGTAGCTAGTATTATATAAAAATTGAAAAAATAAACAGAACTAGTAAAGGTGTTGTCTACAGCCGGGCTGTAGCCGAAATACCCTACACCTTAAAGCTGCATATATACTCCATGACCTATGTAAACTCAAAGTGGGCGGCTCACGCCCAAATTCGGAAGATAAACTATAATTATAGCTGCTTAACTATTTCTGTGCGTTACAAACACCGGTACTAAGTGCGTTTACTCTCAACATTTAGGTGTAGGGTATAAAAATATATTGCAATACTGGGTGGATGGGTAAAGAGAAGGCGTGGCCCCCCATTTTTTCCCAACAGAATATTATTGGTTTACAAACTACAATATTATGTACACCATTATTGAGGAAACTAATATACCTCCATGACCTATGTAAACTAAAAGTAGGCGGATCACGCCCATATTTGGCATATTAACTGGTCTAAACCTACATATAAAATTTTCTTGTCTTTTCTCAAAAAGTGATGCTGATATGGCCTTTTTTAATAGGCAAAACAGAGGTACCTGCACTCTCGATATAAAAAGTTGGCGTGGTCCTTGGGCGATTTTTCTCATTTTCAATACGAAACACCCCAACATAGCAACGAATATTTTTGCCAAATTTCATTTTAAAATCTTAATCTGTTCTCCTGTGATCGTGATTTCAACGGACAGACATCGTTATTTCAATTTCGGTGGTGATGCTGATCAAGAATATATATACTTTTCCATACCTATCTTGTCTAGTTCTATGCGTTACACACTCCGGTAGAAAGTGAATATACCCTCAACCTTAAGGTGTAGGGTATAAAAATAAATGAAATTTAACAATTGTAGATAGCAAAATGCATAATGGTGGAAAGGATGAAATGCAACAACGAAAAATTGTACTGCAAGCGTACTGATAGAAACTCCAAAGAAACAGCTGTTTTATTATATGAGAAGAAAGATAAGTGCAACCGGAGTTTAACCTTCCAAATTTGAAAGAATGTGACGATTGTCGATTACGATCGACAACGGCAATACCTACTATTTGCTTTGACAGTCGACAATCGTCAAAAGTCGTTGATTGACATCCACAATAGCATAGAACTAGGAACTTTATTGCGCCACGTATGAATTTCTTGATTAGGCGAAGGTCTGTGTTGCTGACAGGTATTAGGCATATCTCGTGCTAGTTATATCTCGTAACTTTATTAGATTGCTGTACTGCAGAACAGTACAAGACCTGTTTCTGTGCTACCTTGTAATTATGTACCAACTATTACACTTTATTTTTTGTAATACTTTGAGCTTAATTAATATGACTGAATTAAATGCATCGCTACCGCAACCACATGCCGAACTACATGCAATTGAGAAAACATTTTCTGCCGACGTAAAGAATTTACTGGATAAAATAATGCAAGAAAATATTAGATTAAAAAATTTATGCCAAAACTTTATTCGATAGATGCCGATTATTTACACAACATATTAATTACATCATCAATTTATCATCGTATTGGATAGTAAACTAAGATTTGAACAATCGCTGAGTATTTTTCGACAGCTATAACAAAATCGGTTTTCTAATATTATATCGTCATTATTAGAAATATTTTCTTTTTCAATAGATTCTAGGTTTGAATATTCCAAAGCCCTTATGCCCAATTGAGACGCTTTTTCTGAGAACAAAATTGCACGAATTGTATTAGAATTTGAATAATCAAGACTAGTGTTACAAAATCTACAATAGCACCCATTTGATTCAACTTCATTTTTAATATTGTTTGAAATTTTGCTAATAGTTTTCGAAATTGTGGAAATAGTTGATGAAAAATTTTTTTGCAAATTATTAACAAACTTATTTGTAAGGTTTTGAAAGCTGGTTTTCTCATTCAAATTATTATCGTGAGCTGGGACTGATACGAGCTCTAAATTTTGCATTTGCAAGTAATACCTTATATCCATATAGTTTAAATCCTTTAATGGTCGAAATAGTTTTACTCCCGAAAAGCGATCGTCTGTTAAGCCAATCACGGTGGCTGCTGAACCTCCACGTCCTAAAGCGACATTAATAAGAACTTGCGAGGCGATTGATGAACTGATGTCAGCCAATAGTACGACATCAATGTCAAGTTTAGCACAAGCCATTGCAAGATAGCAATCTAATTGATGGTTTTTGTAATCCTCCTGTAAAGTTTTCTGTGTATTACCGCTTATTTTATACCTAAACTGAATGATATCTTTATTCAGGTATTCGTTAATACCATAAATTTTTGCCAACTTTAAATCTAACACAAATGGAGTTATGAATGTCTCAAAACAGCTAAAGTTTTTCAGAAAGGTAATAATTTTTTTTAGTTTTGCCATGTGCTGCAAATTGTCAACGGTATCTATGTATAGAACTTTAGTTGTGCAGTTAAGGCGTTTGAAGTTACTTTCAGCCTGGGCGGAGCGCATCATATCGAGTAGTACTATTGCTTCTGGACTGCCGTCAAATAGAACTAGCACTTTGCAATTTGTCTGAATTGCTTTGGAAGATCCTAAAGTAGCCCGAAACTTGTGACGCACAAAAACCATAAAGCATCGCTTGCATTTAGGTTGGTGAAATTTTGAGAATATAACCAACCCAGCCTGACCACATTTTTTGCAAACTCCATTTATGTAATCTGCAAGTAACATATCATCCTCCATACATTGAAGCCTGCTGTGACTATTAAAATTTTCTTGATTTGCAGTGCACATACTCAACACTTATTTTATATAATAGTATTTTCTACAACTTCTGTGGTATACATATATTGAAAATTTTCAACAAGAATGATTAACAAACGGGTGTTCGTTTAGCACAATGACGTCAATACTCACTTGGCATTAGGGTTGTCAGTGCTGTATTCAGTAAATCACTCTATGACGTCGAGACGACGATTCCTATTTACGACACAATAACCGTGTTTCTTTAATGAAATATATATTTAATTAAACATTTTGAACTATATATGTTTTTGGAACATTTTGATATGTCGGATAGTGGAACGTTACTATATTTTCTTGGAATGAAAATTGACATTGAAGAGGGAAATCTGAAACTATCTCAAGAAGTAAGTATAGACAAATATCTACAAAAATTTGGTATGCTAGATCGTAACAACGTAAATGTCCAATAGGAAAAGGCTTACAATTAGAACCAAATACGATTGGATGCCAAACCGATAAGCCAAATCGTGAACTATCTGGTCGTCTAATGTATATTATGCTGTGCGCAAGGCCTGACATTTGCTATTCCAATTCATATATGGGAAGGTACCAACAAAGTCCGTTTGATTTACACTAGGAACACTTGAAAAGAAATTTACGGCATTGAAAATTAACAACCCAGCAAAACCAAGTTACCCGAGTCGCGCACACAGTCTTAATAATTTCAGCTGACACCAACACATTCTAAAAATTTTTACCGAAATTTCCTAAGTGTGAATGAGATGGTAACAAAAGTGACTTTTCTGTTTCGTTTCTAATTGTCAGTGAGAAAAAACTTGTCTGTCACAAAAATTTCTATTTCAGATGACGCGGTGGATCGTAAATCCGTTAGTGAATATATTTTTAAAATCTTCGGATGCACAGTTTCCTGGTCTAGCAAGAAACAAGGCACAGTTACTACATCTTAAAGTGAAGCCGAATATGTTGCACTGAGTTCTGTTACTGCAGAAGCTCTGTGGCTTCGAGGGGTAATGCAAGACTTCCACGAAAGCATACACTATCCAATAAAAGTTTTCGAGGACAATCGTGGTTGTATTGGAATGGCCACAAATCTAGAAAGTAAGTGCGTTAAACATATAGACGTTAAATATCACTTCATTCGTGACAATGCATTGATTATTGTACAAAGAATAGATACTAAGGAGCAGTTAGCTGATATTTGTACAAAGGCAATGGAAACATATCAATTTTCTGAATTATGTTTCAAGATTAGATTGCACGATTGAGGGAGGGTGTTAATAAACAAGCAATCTATGTTTTTAACGTTTGTTTTTTAATGAAAAATTATATATAGAAATTTTTCATTACTCAAAAATAATATTGCTGCTTCGAGTTCGTTTAATACTATAAATATTAATAAATTGTTATATCATATACCGTGTGTTTTCTCAATTAATTACAAGACTTTCGTGTTCGTAAGGTCTTACTTTGTCTTAATATAGCGTTTACATAAAATGGTTTTTCCAGAAGTTGGAAGCACAAATTTTTAGGACCTAAGACCACTCGTAAACTTTTTAAATACTACTGAAATTGTTGTTGCAATTCCGGCGACAAACCGAAATGCTTTTGGGTTTTAGCTTCACATTTTTAGCTTGCAACTCATGTTCGTAGTACGGAATTGCAGGGAACTTGTGCTTTTCCTTTTCTAGTACAATAAAGTTGGAAAGAGATCACCAAACAATTCTCTCAAATGTCAAAGCAACTACCACAATTTGCAGAAAAATAACATACTTTGATACTTTAAGTAATATATAAATATAAATAAGTGAAATTTATTGATATATAATGACTAAAATGTTTTTGTTTTCCAGATGGAGAAATCTTCGAAACGTATGACATGGTCGATGGTAGCGGAAAATATTCTGCTCGACCTATGGATGGAAAATATAGATGGGCGTGTGGACAGCGGAAGAACGCCCATATATATATGGAGATGGCGGCGGATATGTCCCAACAAGGGTATCTGGTCGGTGTTGAAGAAGTCGCCGTGAAAGGGAAGAGTATGACTACCAAATACCAGTAAATATTTTTAATGATATAACATGATGATATCGCTTTGTTTTGTAGGAAAGTACCTTATTGGGCCATCGGGCGGTTCATCTGCCGGCTGGGTCACTATCACCGAGTGCACCAAATAATTTGCAGTTTCTCGGTGCATAATGTAATCGTTGAAGAGTCGGTAGTTGAGAGAAGTGAGTTGTAATTCATAGTTTGTAGTGTCATTCCAATTTCATCTATTCGCAACCAATTAATTAGTTTTTGCAATTAATAATGTACATATTTCAGCATTTAATAATATAATTAAGGGAAAAATTGTGTTGACTTCATTTGACTTTCGCAAACAGATCCGCCGCCGCGAATTCATTCGTCGCCATCGCCCTTGCGATAACAGTCGCAATCACCACTGCTACGTCCGCTGCAATCGATTCTGCCACCTTCGTCAACGCCGTCAATGTCCCGTCCGTCATCATCATCAATATACCGTCCGTCAACTCCCAATCCGCTCTCGCAGTCACTACTTCATTCGACACTATCGCCATCGCCATTGTCACGCCAAAGTCCATCGCCACGAACACGTCCGACGCCAGGATCATCGATATCTCTCTCTTCACTGCTTCGTCCGTCGTCTTCAACGCCACGAGCATCGCCAGCAAATAAAATAGATAAAGTTTTGAAATATTGCGAGAAAGGAGACAAAGATTTAAAGAAAGGCATGGAGGCCCAACAGGAGATAGGTTTGCGACTACTTCGTTTGGAGGAAAGGAAAGTGGAGCTAATGGAAGAAATGAATGCAGATTGCAAAAGATGTCATCTTCCGTAATGCATTAAACACATTGTGAGAAGCAAACAGCAACAGCACTGAAAAACAGCAAGAAATCGCTCGGACAATAAACATATTGACATAGCAGCAGTTTCTGCCACAAAAATAATGCTGCAGCTAATGTTAAGCGATGAAGAACACTTCTTCATGGCAACAAGAATGGATCCGGCAAATTTTCAATGCTTGCTCGAGATTTTGCGAGAAAAATTGATGAGGAATTCTCCCCGTGCAGCTTGTACACCGTATATGTAACGCCACCAAACTTAATTGACTGGGTGAGAAATGCAGAGGTGTTCTACATAAAGACTGGGATGCCCAACTATTTTGGAGCAATCGATGGGAAGCACATCGCCATTATATGTCCCAGAAGAAGCGCATCGCTCTATTTTAACTACAAACGACACTTCAGCGTAGTCCTGATGGCAGCATGCGATGCAAACTACTGCTTCACATATGTCGATGTTGGTGGTTTGGGAAGCCAGAGCGATGTATGCGTTTTCTTGCGCAGTGCTTTCGGGAGACAAATTTTGAATCGCTCGCTGCAAGTACCAGCGGATCGTCCGTTGCCAGGTACCTCGGGAATATTTCCGCATTACTTTGTTGCGGACAGCGCGTTTCCTTTAAAAACAAATATAATGCGACCATACCCTGGAAGACCTGCAAGCGAGCAGATTTTCAACAAGGTAATGTCGCGTGCTCGTGTTCGCATCGAAAATACGTTCGGTATACTCTCCAGGCGTTGGCGTGTTCTTCGATCGCCAGTACATGCCAAGCCCGGTAATGTAGACAAAATTGTGTTGGCCTCAGTAGTGATGCACAATTTTTTAATGCTTAAGAAGGACACATCGTATTTCAACAACGAAGATCCAGACAGATTTGGAGATGGAGATGTTTTGCGTTCAGCTCGTTTGGTACCGTCAAACAGTTCAGCGTCACGTGCCTTTCAACTGCGAGATGGCACGCAGTTGAAAGATTATTTATACCAGGAAGGACATATGTAAAATTATAAACCAAATGTGGATTTATTTATTTGTAATGAATGCTTAATGAGTTGAATATTCAGTGAATAAAAAAATTAATTGACAATATTAATTTGATTACAATTTGCTAATTGTTATAAAAATGTAATATTTCATTTCAACGCGAGTTACTTATGGTTTCATGACATTTTCGGTTTCTTTAATTTTGAATTTTAATATTTGCTTCGACTTATTTTCTAAGTTCATAACATGAAAACGATTTAAAACATTAAATTCTCTGGTATTTGTAGTACTAATGGAAAAAATATCGTAAGTATGATTTTCATTGATTTCCTTATACATTCTAATTATAAGAACATTCTATTAATATTTCTATTAACTTTTGATATGTTTATATGTTGGAAGACATATAAAAGTGTATACAAAAACAACACAAAAAATTCATTTCTTAATACTAAATAAACAACACAAACAATTCATTCAATCACCAAAAACAAAAATGTTGTGGACTTCATTGATCACGCTTCTCTCCAGCTCCTCCGGTATACAGGCAGACTTCAAAACCTGCGCCAAACCGTCAAATGCCATGTCTACCCTTCCTTCCTGGCGCCTGTCCAGGTTGTCGGTTATGTGTTGCGCGGTTGTCGATATTTGTGTCAACACTCGGCGAAAGTCCTCGTTGAGTTGTAGCTAAATTAAAAAAATGAGTTGTTGTATGTTCAATTCACATACACATGGTACTTACTTGTCGTGGAGCGCGCGCATTATTTGGTGTCGGTGTTCCACGTGCCGACGGTGGACGTGGTGACGTTGATGGGCGTCGAGTTGGTTCTGTATCGCCATCCGTTTCCACATCGCAGGGAGGAGGGGTGTGGGGATTATCGTCCTCAACGCACTGCACCGGTATATTTCCTGTGGTTCTAAAAAGAAGTCAAAGAAAACATTAATTTGGTGTTTTATTTTGCATTAGCGCACTTACTTCCGAGATTTTTGGACACTTGGGACCAGAACAACACCCGCATACCCTGGAGACGGCATCGACATAGAATGCAGTTTAACTGCGAGGGATACCGGGGCACCCTCAACACGCGCCATCCTGTTCCCGTCGTCGTCATTCGCCGCCTCACCTAGGAAAGGAGAGAGTGTGAGGAGCAGTTTACAGCAAGTGCCGCTTTGTAAACACCTCCCCACAACCAACTAGCTGTGCGGTTCCATGAAACTTGCCAGGAAAAGTGCCGATATCCTCAGATAGAAGGCCAAATGAAATAGTCCCTGTCTATTTGGATCCTGCGCCGTCGTTAACAACAGATATTTTCTTTTCAAGTGTTATTTTGAAGTTTGATTATTCTAAGTTCAGTGTATTATTTGGTACATAGTGAAATAAAGCAGTACAAAACACGATTCAATAATACAGTGCTATTCTCATTTACCACGGACTGACAAAAGGTGAGTATTAAAATCCAGTCCAACGTCGTTTCTTTTGCGTAATCGTGGTCCGATCGCCTTTTAAGGCTGACGACCATTTGATTCGGCGCCGCCGCGAATTCGTTGGTTCATTTCTTAGCGCGTCACTGCGTTTCACTTACGGAACCACGTGGTCCGATCGCTTCTTAAGGCTGACGACCATTGGGTTTGCGCCGTCGCGCAACAGTAATCTTTTCATTGCGGGAACTCTTCCATCGTGTTCTTGGATGAAGCTCGCATATTCTCGCGACCAGCGAGTCCAAAACTTGTTTTTAATCTGCGAGATAAGACGGAAGCACTTTCTAAGCTTTGCTCTTATCGGACATGCTCGTGCATCTGGTTGGGCTGTCAATGGCTCGTCTATGAGGAAATGATCTGGTGTTAATGCTACTAAATCATTTTGATCTGCTGACATTTCTGTTAATGCTCTGCAGTTGAGAACCGCTTCAAATTCGATTATTGACGTCTATAGCTTCTCGTAAGTCAGAGATTCTTTTTATACGCTTTTTGTGAGCAATGCCTTTGCGGAGGCCACCAAAATGAGGGACTCCAAATGGTATAAAGTTAAAATTAATTCCGTTCTTGGAGCAGCTGCTGATGAATGTTTCGTGCACTTCAGCGGAATGAATACTCTTCTGTAGTTCCGTTAGTTAATTTTTGGACGCAAGGAAATTAGTGTCGTTGTCGCAGTAGATGGTCTGGCAATGTCCCCGTCTAGCTGTGAATCTTTTTAATGCACATAGGAATGCATCTGTCGATAAGTCAGAAACCAATTCGAGATGTGCGCCCCTCATGGCAAAGCATAAGAAGAAAGCCGTGATGTAGGCCTTAGTGGGCCTCTTTTTTCTTGAATTAATTAAATCAACCAAAAATAACTTAAGACAAAACTTTTATGTGTTGGTTGCGCTGAAGTATTATTGACTCCGTATAAAATTTATTAACCTCTACGAAGAGTCAATAATACTCCGAATAAATTTTTCGGTGTAGTGAACAAAAGCAGTACAAATCACGATTACATAAATCAGTGCAGTTCTCATTTACCACGGACTGACAAAAGTTGAGTATTCATTTTAAATCCACACCAAACGGCGTTTTCTTTGCGTAATCACGTGGTGCGATCGCTTTTTAAGGTTGACGACCATTTCATCTGCGTCGTCGCGTAACAGTAATCTTTTCATTGCGTCGCTGCGTTTCCTTTGCGTAGCTCCGAGATCCGATCGCTTCTTAAGGCTGACGACCATTCCGCCAGCGCGGCTAGGATTCGCACGCTCTAGAAACTAAACACGTCATTGACACTGGCCTGTGTACGGACCCGGCACCGACAGCTAAACCCGGAGCAAAAAGTTCGTCACACGTTCTAATGGTGGTGTGTTGTCTTCTCGTATAATGACCAGTCGTCTTTTTCCGAGGGCTGACAAAAGGTGAGTATTAAGTTTAAATCCAGACCAACGTGGTTTCATTTGCGTAATCGTGGTCCGGTTGCTAGCCCCAGCAATGAGCTCGACCTTTCCAGCTCCTTATTATTCTTGAGTTGCTCAATGTCTCCCTGAAAGTCTGCATGTTACACATTCCTGATGATAGCCATCAAGGCCTCATTTAAATTATATGGAGTGATAAATAGATGACGTATGAAGCGAAAAACATATGCGACAATCCGTTGATGTGTAATAAAGGAATTTTGATCTCGGATTGTATTTGATGTCTTCGGTGCCGTTGTGAGTTCTTGTTTTCGTTCCTCCTCAGATGGTATTAAGTGTGCCTTGTAAGGTGGTGGTGGCCTACTGTCTTCCCTGCCATGTAAAGATAAGACACCATTAAATCACATGCTACAGGAGACGAGTATTCGTGGTGATGACACTGACCTGCTGATGACATCTCCAGGACCTTGGCCGTCCAGTTTGCCACGAAGGCTGGATATATTGCAGGCCCTGACAGAATCCATGCCGATACTATCTGCGAGTCAACAATGCGCACACAACAATGCAGTCCAAACGTAAAAACGTGCATGTGGCGCTGTCGATAAGTCAGAAACCAATTAGAGATGTGCGGCCTTCATGGCAAAGCAGAAGAAAAACGTGATGTAGGCCTTTGTGGGCCTCTTGCCATGAATTGTGTAGTGTATGTAGCAAGGACAGTAGTCAAACACCACTGTTCACAAATGGTCGCGGCGGCTGTACTCGATGACTAGGGAGGTTTCATATCATTTGTGTAAGCAATCTTGGGTTGGTTCTGCAGCATATTACACACTTTTGCATGATCGATTGTGCCATAGTTTTCCCTTTTAGAGGCCAGGAGCGTTGTCTTGTGTAAGCAAGTAGGGCTTGAGATGCACAGTAGAAGTTCTCTGTGTGACGCATCTCCAAAATGAGTCTCGTTATGCTGTTATTATAAGGTAGCTACATTGGATATTTTGCGTAATATTGTAATGAAGAGGCGCTAAGTCGGCGGCCATAAAACCATATAAGGAACCATAAAACCACATGCTACAGGAGACGAGTATTCGTGGTGATGACACTGAACTCCTGATGACAGCTCCAGCACCTCGGCCGTCTGGTTTACCACGAAGGCTCGATATATTCCAGGCCGTGACAGAATCCATGCCAATACGATCTGCGAGTCAGTCCAAAAAAAGCGCACACAACAATGCAGCACATAGTTCAAGCCGAGGGATTGTTTGTTTTTTCATTGGTGATATTACTGATTTTGCGCACAGTATCCTTAAAATTACAGTTTCGTCGGACATATATGCTTTTATGTATATGGGCGCTCCATATCCCTTTTTGTATGCGTATGCAAATCCGTGTAGTTGTATTAATATTTGGCGTGTGCCCTTGAACATGTGCCTTGGTACTTCCATCCCATTGATGCTACCAAGCGATGAATGTAATGTCGTCCACTTCATGTGCATTGACGCCGGCAACGCCTCATCCCAGTGGTGCTTGGTGCTCCACAGTTCTTGAATAACTATTTTTGCAGTGGATCAAATATTTTAGCCTATTCAGAGCACACAATTCTCTTTGTAACTCTTTTGTTCTGAGCCACGGCATCCTTGATGCAAAAAACATCTGATTTCGGGATCTAAGTTAGTCGAAATTTAAGTTTAATTTGTCATGATTAGCGCACCACTTCCGTAACCTGAAGCCTGCTAATTGAAGAAAGTCTTTGAGTTGCTGCTGAATTATTGCGGCTTCGCTTATTCTATCAGATCCAGCCAGTCCATCATCTACGTAGTAGTTGTCTGCTAGATATTGTGCTAATCGGCCTTTTGATAATCTCTACAATGATCTGGTAACGATTGTCTTTGGGTTGTACCAAGATCTGTCGAAACAATTTTTCAACATACATAGTGAAGAAAAATCGGAACGTTCTGAACCTCAACAGCATGGCAAACAACTCATCCTCATTCAAGGGGAACTAATACAAAAAAGAAAAAAAACTGTAAGGACGGCAATCGGAAAGAAAGTATAAAAAACCAAGGAATACAAAAAAAAATATATTTCCAAAGCAATACAAGTAAAAAATTAAAAAAAAAAGTAATTGAATATGATTACTAATGATTAGTAATAAGAACAAAAACTGGAATTCAAAGAAATAATAAAAATTATATGAATAACAAAAATAGCAAAATGTAATATAAAATATACTCAAAAAGTAAGATAAATATTAATAAATAAGTAACAATTTAAATAATAAAAAAAATTATAATATGCAAAAATAATAACATTATAATGAAAAGAAAATAAAAATTGTTTAACAAATGAAATAAAACTATTTCATATTTCATATTTTTATTTCATATTTATTTATTGTAAATAGTTTGAGTGTACAATAAGAAAATTCTTAGTACAAAAATAACAGAGGCAAATTGATATAAAAATTACTTACAGCTAAGAAATTAAGAATAAATTTTAATATTAGCTTAAACTTTAAAAAAAAGTTTATTCTCAAAGTAATAAAAAAAAAAAACAATATCAAAAATGTAATTTAAAGAAAGAAACACTATTTACTTCAATCTACAAAGAAATAAACATAGTGGTAAGTAAAAATTTATTGAATATAAAATGATTTTAGGCTGATGTGCCCAGGAGGCATTCAACACCTGAGCGGGGTTGTCCGTATAGTCAAGTCAACAGTCAGCTACCATATCCAAAAACCACCAAATAATCTGTCTATGTTACACTTCTGGAACGTGGCACAACTGTACTTCAGCCTTGACTAAAGTTAGGTTGCCGCGATCCCCTGTCAGATTTAACCCGGCTGAGTGTACTTTAGATTCGCCTCACAAGCACAACCGATGAAAGTGTTAAGGTTGGTGGCGAATCTACCAGCAACTCATTTGTAGAAATTAAAACACTTGAACTTTGCTAAAGGAACTCAGTCGCAAAATTTTCCACAACATAAGGTGGTAGCAACTCCAGCTTCTGCCCAAAAAGAAAATCGTTTTGAAACTACTACGTTCAAGGCAGAAGCCAGCGTCGACACCCCGTCAAAACACAAAAGAAAACAAGAACAGAAAAGTAAAAAGCAAAAAGAAAATATTAAAAGACAGGGGAAAAAACAGAAAAGTAAAAAGAAAAAAGAAAATATTTAACGATAGGAAAACAATTGGAACATGAAACTAAGAAATGTAGAATTTGAAAATTAAGAAGGTTGGAAGTAATAGTCGTTAGGGGCAATTTCTGTTATCGCCAGTCATCGTCCGGCTGAAACACTTGGAAGATGCTCGCGCCCACACGGTTCACATCAAAGAGCTGAAAGAGCACCGTTGTACTGGAGACCGACGAACCCCGACCGAAACAGACACACCCACAAATCCCCAAGAAAATATCCTTGTAACGTATCGTGGCGGTTCATGTTTTCATATATTCATAATTCATCAGGTTCATGTTTTCATCTATTCATAACTCTCTTCCCCTTGAAAAACAAGCAAACAATGTTAACTCAAGGCCGATTAACAACACACGCGAAGCCAGTTTTTCTTTGCATAACAACAACACAGCATAACTCGAAACGAAGCAAAAGTAAGTAAACAAAAGGATTAATCGAAGGCCAGTGTACAAGAACAAAAATAAGGCACTACTGTTATGTTTGTGCACCATTTGGTGGAGAGCTCGGCAGACTAATCCTTGCACTAGTCCAGTGACACACGAACACTCTTGGCTCATAGATTTCATCAACATTTGGTGGAGAGCTCACAAGCTGAAACTATATCTAGATCTCTTCAGACTAGTCCTTGCACTACTCTACGCACAAATGTTCTTGGCTCCTAGCTTTCATCCACATTTGGTGGAGAGTTCACAAGCTGAAACCCGTATTCAGATCTTGTCAGACTAGTCCTTGTACTAGTTCAGTAACACAAGAATATCCTTGGCTCATAGATTTCATCTGCATTTGGTGGAGAGCTCACAAGAAGAAAACCATATTCAGATCTTGTCGGACTAGTCCTTGCACTACTCCACACACAAATACTCTAGGCTCTTATACTATGTTCGCACTAGACCGAAATTAGGCAATTTCGTTGCGTAGCTCAATTTCGGCTGAAATTGTGAATTTTTAAACAATTTCGCCATACAAAAATATGTCAAATGAAATTGGGTTGGCAAAGCAATTTCAACGAAATTGCGAACGAAATTGACTCAAAATGGAAAACAACCATGGTTTTGTAATAGATTTGTATAATAAATTGTTAATGATTTGGCTGCACTGAGTACGTTTGACAAATAAATACAACTGTCGCAGTGATTGAATTGTTTTTTTGAAAAAATTAAGAGAAGAATGCTAATGAAACTCGCGCAGTAAACAAATGAAACGTCAAATGAAATTGTGAATGCGAGTCCGAACACTTTCAATTTCGGACGAAATTGTCTCAATTTCGAAGGCAATTTCGAGCTAGTGCGAACATAGTATTATCTTTCATCCACATTTGGTGGAGAGCTTACAAACTGAAAACCATATTCAGATCTCGTTAGACTAGTCCTTGTACTAGTTCAGTAACACAAGAATATCCTTGGCTCATAGATTACATCTGCATTTGGTGGAGAGCTCACAAGATGAAAACCATATTCAGATCTTGTCAGACTAGTCCTTGCATTAGTCCAGTGACACGCGAATATCCTTGGTTCATAGTTTTCATTTGCATTTGGTGGAGAGCTCGGCAGACTAATCCTTGCACTAGTCCAGTGACACACGAATACTCTTGGCTCATAGATTTTATCAACATTAGGTGGAGAGCTCACAAGCTGAAACCATGTCTAGATCTCTTCAGACTAGTCCTTGCACTACTCCACGCACAAATGCTCTTGGCTCCTAGCTTTCATCCACATTTGTTGGAGAGCTCACAAGCTGAAAACCGTATTCAGATCTTGTCAGACTAGTCCTTGCACTAGTCCAGTGACACACGAATACTCTTTGCTCATAGATTTCATCTGCATTTGGTGGAAAGCTCATAAGCTGAAACCATATTTAGATCTTGTCAGACTAGTTTTTGCACTAGTCCAGTGACACACAAATACTCTTGGCTCCTGGTTTTCATCCACATTTGGTGAAGAGCTCACAAGCTGAAAACCATAGTCTGACGACTCCTTGCACTAGTCCAGTGACACACGAATATCCTTGGTTCATAGTTTTCTTCTGCATTTGGTGGAGAGCTTACAAGCTGAAACCATATTCAGATCCCATCAGACTAGTCTTTGCACTAGTCCAGCAACACACGAATACTCATGGCTAATAGATTTCAACTGCATTGGTTGGAGAGCTCACAAGCTGAAACCATATTTAGATCTTGTCAGACTAGTCCAGTGGTAGTTAGGGGCTTTGGGGCGAGCTTCCATCCTGGTCACTGATGGTACCAAGTCGACTCGCACCTCCATGTGGTGGGCCATGGATGGTCAGCAAGCACCCGCTTGTTTGGCTAACCGACGCGTGCGGCTTGAACTGGTGTATGATTGAAAGTTTGGAAGTGTTTGCATTTGGGCTGACGGTTGCAGTATTCTGTTACTTTAGTACGCAGGAATGACGTCCTGCCAAAACGGCTTTCAGGCTAATGCTGCAATCGCCTCCGTCCCGTTAAAACTTTGGCGGGTCTTCAAGTACGTTCGAAGTTACGTCACCATTAAGTTGGTGGTACAGGCACAGTTGAGCTAGGCTCCTGACTTACGGTCGTCCTTGCTCTGAACACTGACTCTCATAAGGAGCAATTGTATAGATAACCACGGCGACTTGTGGGAGCGACTGTACAACAAGCGGAGATAGCGGCTTGAAGCGGGGACCCTTATAGAATGAACGCAACAAAAAAAATTAACAAGAGTGAAGGAGAAAATACGACACCAATAGTGCGCAACGCGGCTCTCGGCAACTGCACGCCTTCTGACAAAACTGATGAAGGCAGTATTGTTGACGGCCGCCAAAATCAGCAAGCGGTTATGTGCAACCCCTTTAAAAAGAGCGCACACATTGAACGGTCGCCACATTGAACGGAGCGAGCATAGGTGGTACGGCAGAAGAAGCTGAGAAGAAATTGGGGAGCTTGCTGAGGGCGGCTTGTGATGCATCCATGACGCGTAAAGTTAGCCGCGTAAAAACAGCCTATTGGTGGAATGCTGCTATTGCGGATATACGAAGAGAATATTTTCGTGCAAGAAGAGTTTGTCAAAGAGCCAGAAGCACTGCAGAGTATGAGTGTTGTAGGCTGCTTTATAAGAATCAGAGGAAGAGGTTGAAAGCAGAGGTATATTTCTATTTATTCGCGATAGTAAAAGAAAGTGTTTTGCATATAAGCTAGTAATGAAGAAGCTTAAGGGGGCAGCGCAGCGACCTAATCCACGTATTATGGAAGAGATTGTAAAGCATCTTTTTCCTGAGCAGCCGCGTGTATCGAGAATGGTGCGGGAAGTTAAGCCCCATTTGGTGCCGAGGGTAACAACGCTCGAGGTAGTGCAAGCGGCCAGCAAACTTAAATTTGATAAAACGCCTGGTCCAGATGGAGTGCCAAATATAAGTGTAAAAGCGGGCCAGACCGAGCTGCTGAGAGGGGTTGATTTGAAATATGCTTAAGTGAAGGAATATTCCCAAAGCAATGGAAAAGGCAACGGCTTGTTTTGCTCCCAAAAGGCCCAACTGGCCCAGGGTCGTATCAGCCTCTGTGTTTGTTGGACACATCGGGTAAACTGTTTAAAACAGTAATTAAGGAGCGATTGTTGAGTTTGGTGAATGGGGATATTTCAAGCTTGCTTCTCCTTCCTACTTCTCCTCGCTCCTCCTATTTCCCCCTTCCTTCTCACCTTCCCTCTCACCTTCCTACTATTTCCTCCCTCCTCCTACTTGCGCCTTCCTACTCTCACCCTTCTTCCTCCTTCCTTTCCGTCTGTCCATAGCACCACAGGCTGGCAGAGGACCACAGCCTGGCAGAGGACCACACGCACCACAGCAGCGCAGTCGCTACGTTTTTTTAGAATGCCCATAAGCAAGATAGCACCACAAGCCGGCAGAGGACCACAGGCACCACAGCAGCGCAGTCGCTACGTTGTTTTAGAATGCCCTTGTTCCTACTACTGATGTATTATCTTGTACTTCTCTATAAATTGCTTTAGTCTTCGCGATATTTTTTCCTCCAGGATTTTGTCTAATACCGGGAGTATCGATATAGGACGATAATTATCAAGATTTGATTTAGCGCCAGTCTTATAAATCGACCTTACAATCGATTGTTTAAGAGAGTTTGGTATCCTGCTATATTTCAAACTGAGGTTGATAAATTTTGATATGACAGGAATCAAAGTGTTAATGTTGTTCTTTAAATCCTTCGGTCTTATGCCGTCACTTCCTGGAGCTTTGTTGACATTCAAGCTTGCAATAATACTATGCACCTTATCTTCAGTGGCTTCGCTTAAGTACATTGAGTTCGAGTTGGAGTTAGTAGTAGTGTGCAATGTCTTTATTTGGCAATCATGTACTGACTTCAATATGTTGTTTCGAAAATTCACCGCAAACGTATTTAATAAAGCAGTTATATTCTGATTCTCCAAGTTTTTTATTATGAACTTGTCCAAATTTTGATTTTCTCTACCTAGGATTTCATTGATTGTCTGCCATGTTTTCTTGATATCGTATCTGTATTCGAAAAATTTTCCACTGTAATATTTATTCTTTGATTTCACTAACATTTTATTGATAGTATTTCTATAGTTTTATATTGTGCTTCCGTATCTTTGGCTTTAGGATTTTGGCGCCATTTTATATATAATCTGTAACGCTGCTCGCAACATGCCAATATTTCGTTACTTAGCCATGGGTATGGTCTCCGCTGTTTATATACCTTTGATTCTTTGCGTGAGCTATTGTAAATATTGTTAAAAGTTGATTGTATTTCGCTACAAAGGATATCTACATCTTCTAATTTTAACAGTTCACTCCAATTCGTTGAATTGACTTTCGTGTTTACACTGTGATCAATTATAGTACTATGCCTTTGTTGTGGATTTGTACACCTCACCATATCCCTGAACTTTATAGCAAACCGCAAAGAGAAGTGATCCGATATATTAGTTGTAACTATGCCAGCATCAATGTCACTCCTACGGCATCTGATAAATAGATGGTCAATGCTCGTTTCTGATTCCCTATTTATGTCAATCCTCGTACTCCCTGAGATACAATTCACAAGGCCTTTGGATGCAGCGGTCCAAGAACAGATCCTTGGGGAACACCACTCACTACAGGTTTATAAGAAGACAATTTGTTACCACATCTAACTCTTTGCATGCGACCAGAGAGATAGTTATGTAGTAGTCGAACTGCAGCATCTGTAAAGCCATACACACATCGTAACTTCTGGCATAAAATTGCATGATTTACAGTGTCAAATGCTTTGGAAAAATCCAGCAAACACAACAGAGTTAAAAAGCCGCTATCATAGTCAGGCCGAATATCCTCTAATATTTTCAAAATTGCTGTCGAGCAACTATGGCGAGAACGAAAGCCTGATTGGTAAGGCGATAGCAAGTTATTCTCTTGTATATATTGCGAAATTTGACTGGCCATTAGTGCTTCCAAAACTTTATATAATGACAACAAAATGCTTATAGGTCTAAAATCATTGGGATCACACACTGTAGGCTTCTTCGCTATGGGGATAACTATTGCCATTTTCCATTTAGATGGGAACGTGGATGAAGTTAAGCAAAAATTAAAAATGTGGGTCATTGGCCTCAGTATGTAGTTAGCAAGAAGTTTAAGAAACCTAATGTGCAATCTATCTTCACCCACAGCATCAGACTTAACATTCATTAAACAAATGCCAACAGCGACTGGCAACACTGCACTAAACTGAAAGTTATGAGTATGACTCTGACTCATAGCATCATATGTGACACTATAATTAGAACCTAACATACTAGAAATGAAGTAATCATTTAGTATATCAGGATTAATAGCACATTCACTGCTAGGCTTAGCTCCGATCCCTAGTTTCTTTAGATTCCTCCAAAGCTTTTTAGATGGGAGCGATGTGTTCAGTTTACCAGCAAAGTACTTTGCTTTAGATTTCCTTGTAATGCTGACAGTAGCATTTCTAGCTTGCTTATAACTCTCCCACGTAACTGAAGACGGATTCCGTCTCCACAATCCATGCAGCTTGTTACGTTTATTAATTGCCTAATTGGACAAACTGTGAACCAAGGGCAAAAATAATTTTTAATAGTAACATTTTTCAGAGGAACATGCTTACAAAAGAGATTGTTTATGATATCAGCAAACACGTCAAGTTTTTGATCCACAGTAGCTTGGAGCCAGATATCCGTCCATAGAATAGACATTAGATCATATGAAAGCTCTGAATAATTACTACCACTAAAATAATAGAAAGAGTAATTATTAGAAGTCACGGTATGAGAGAGATTTATATCCAATGTACAAAAAATCAAATCATGATCGGACACAAAGTATATCTGATCAAACAATAACAGACTTATCAGAGACAAAAAAATAGTCAAGTAAACTTGGTTGATCATCATCACAAAACCGTGTTGGCATAGAGTCGTTAACTAATGACAACCCGAAAGATGAAACATGATCAAGTAAAGGATTATATACACAGGTTATACATAAGGCTATACATAGATGCCTATGCTTAAATATTCAACATCACCGTGGTCCGACCTAAGAACAAGAGCAGACTTTAAGGTAATATGGATTTTTTGCATTTGTGATATCAATACAGTAGTGAATGTTGAGAACTTCATTACGATCAGGGACTACAAAGCTATTAATCTAGAGTGTCTTTATGGTGATCTCTCCTTGGTAGATTGGAGTGCTTGTAGGTATTTTTTATCAGCGCAGGATAAGCTCTCATGGCTTATGAATGTAGTGACAACTTTATTCGAAAGACATGTACCACTGAAGATAGTTAAGGCCAGAAGTAGGTCTTGTCCGTGGTTTAATAGTAGAATACTTGCTTACATTAAGAAAAGGAATGTCCTACATTCAAGGTGGAAAAGATGCCGTTCATCTGAAAACTGGAACACATACAGGGTGTTCAGAAACCATGTCAACTCTTTAATTCGTTCTGAAAAATGTAAATTTTACTCAGGGAAATTAAACTCAAATCTCTCCTCGAAGGAGCTTTGGGCGAATTTGAGAAAATTTGGTGTAGTGTGCAAGAAATCGAAAAAATGTGATCTATGTCCTAATGAGCTCAACAAATTCTTCTTAACGCAAAGTGTGCAAAGCGGCTCAATGAACGCTTCTGAAACTATCTTAAATATCCCGCTGTCGTCGGATGAGCCTTTTCGTTTTACTGCTGTTGGTGTAGAGCGAAGACTTTAATGGGTATCAAGACAAATGCAGCAGGTCTTGATGGCCTGGCTATACGGTTTGTTAAGACTATTCTTCCTTTTTCTTTAAAGCCGTTGACGTTCATAATAAATAACTGTATCACTAGCTCCTGTTTTCCTGATTCCTGGAAGATGGCGGTGGTGATTCCAATTGCAAAGTCTAATTGTGCTTGTAGTCCGAAGGATTACAGACCTGTTAGAATTCTTCCTGTTTTGAGCAAAGTTTTGGAGCGACAATTAGCTAGTCAAATCAATCTGTATCTTAGCAATAAAGATTTACTATCACCATTTCAATCAGGTTTTAGAGCTGGGCATAGTTGTTCGACTGCCATGCTAAAAATTATGGATGATCTAAGGATAGCTTTAGATGATAAAGATCGCATATCGTTGTTGTGTCTGCTAGATTTCTCGAAGGCGTTCGACACCGTCAATCATGAGCTGCTGTGTAAAAAATTGGAAACCTACTTCAACTTTAGTAGCAGTGCGGTAAAGCTTATTGCTGACTATCTTTCAGGCAGAAAACAATGCTGCAGAGTTCCGACGGGGGTTCCCCAGGGATCAATTTTAGGACCGCTACTATTTTCGTTATTCGTTAATGATGTCTTCTTGGTATGTAATTTCGCAACTATGCATGCGTATGCGGATGACTTGCAGCTGTATTGTTCGGGAGCTCTGGAAACAGTAGGTGAGCTGGCGGAGAAACTTAATTCAGATTTATCGAGAATTAGCTGCTGGGCAAGTAAGAACGGTCTTTCAATTAATGCAGGTAAATCAAAGGTTCTGCCAGTGCTTAGGGGTAGGAATATTCAGTTAAATGATCTTATTCCCCCAATTCTAATTGGCAACGATCAAATTGAGGTCGTTAGTACTGTAAAGAACCTAGGTTTCGTTATTAACACGAATTTGACTTCTCTTGATCATGTGGACTATGCTGTTTCTAGAATTTATAAAGTTCTCTTTGCCTTAAGGCTCTCCTCCGCTGTTACGCCAGAGGCGATACGTGTGAACTTAGTTAAGCAGCTTGTTTTGCCTCACATTACCTATTTTTGCTGTGTTTATAGTCAGTTGAGCTATGACTCTGAGTATAAGCTGCGCATTGCGTTTAATAATGCTGTGAGGTATGCATATGGTTTGTGCTACGCGGATCATATAAGTGATTGGTGTAGGAAGCTACTGGTATGCTCATTAGTTGACTACTATAGTTTATATCAGCTAACATTTTTAGGGAGTTTAATGCTAAAGAAGGATCCATCATATCTCTATGACAAGTTGAACTTCTGTCAGTCTGCTAGAACTCGTCAGTTTTTACTGCCCTATCATAATTACCTGACCACAAATAGACTTTTCTTTGTCAATGCCATTAGGTTATTTAATTCACTACCCATTGGATTAAGAAGCATTGCTAGCTGTATCAGTTTTACGAGGGCCATAGCCGAATATTTCAAACGATAATCTTACTTCACTTCTTTCTTCATTAATATTTTCCCTTACATATCGTCTTTCTAATTTCTTTTTTTTTTGTTTTTGTATATCCAATGCATAATTGCAAATTTTTAAATTTATTATTATTATATTTTTTTTTATGATTCACAAGTATAAGGATTTAATTAATTCCCTGTTTATTTTATTTTATTAAGTTCTATAATTTCGCTGTGTACTATATAAGTCATACTTAGTGTACAAACATATGGAAAATATGAAATAAATAAATAAATAAAAATATTGGAAATATTGGAAAGTAATTAAAGAAAGTCAGCCAATACAAGATAGGTCGAATAAATATAGAGAAGCGAGAAATCGCATATTTGCCAAGGAGAACGGGGATGTAGAGTCCACCGTGACCACTAGGGTAGCAAAAGCACGCCGAAGATATAAGCATAGAGTTTAAACGCGGAAAGCGGTTCTCGCCGCTATTACTTCAATCACACAAGGGGAACCGAGGCCTTACGTAGAAATAGTTATCGGTGAGCAACCAATGCAAGGTCTCCTAGATTCAGGAGCTACTGTTAGTATCATAGGAAAGGGGTGTAGAGAATTAGTTCAACGAGCGGATTTACAGATAAAACCGTTCTATGCAAATTTGAAAACGGCTAATGGTAGAAAGTATTGGATTGTGGGTAAAGTGGACGTCAATGTCCGTTACAGAGATAAAATAAAGCCCCTAACCTTTTATCTCTGCCCTTTTTTAGAGCAAAGTCTTTACCTGGGTATAGACTTTTGGAAAGCCTTTGAGATTGCACCTAGCGTACTCGGGGTCAGCTGTGCGAGTGTGAATGACGGCACCTCCGCGAATTCAGGCCCAGAAGCCCACCAATTGAGTGGAGTAGAACGTGATAATATGCTAGAGCTAAAACCAGGTAAAGACAGGTTTTGCCTAGATGCGGGAAAATTGAATGGCCTGACTGTGAAGGATGCTTATCCGTTATAGAATATTGACGGAATCCTTAGCCGTATTGATTATACACATTATATTAGTAGTGTCGATTTGAAGCACGCGTTTTGGCAAATTGAATTCGATCCAGAAAGTACAAAATACAAAGCGTTTACTGTTCCTGGGTGACCACTCTATCAATTTACAGTCATGATTTTTGGCCTATGTAATGCCGCACAGGGCTTATGTAGATTAATGGATAAAGTAATTCCTGAACGGTTAAAATCAAATGTATTTGTTTACTTAGATGATTTGTTAATCATCACAGCTGATTTTACTACCCACATGCAAATTTTATAAGTAGTGGCTGAATGTTTAAAGCGGGCAAATTTGACTGTAGGTCGCGAGAAGTCGAAATTTTGCTTTAAAGTGTTGCGGTACCTAGGTTTTATATTAGGAGGGGGCATGTTGAGAACCGCCCCGAAAAGGTTGAGGCAATAAACCGCATTCCACCACCTAAATCAATAAGGGAGGTGAGAATTTTTTTGGGTGTTGCGGGGTGGTATCGCCGCTTTTTCGAAAATTTCGCACCACTGGCTGCTCCGCTCAGTGACACTTTGAAAAAGACGTGTGGCAAGTTTTCGTTGACAACTGAGGCTAAGGAAGCGTTTTGTCGGTTGAAACACACGTTAACGACAGCCCCCGTATTGGGCCAAGCGAATTTCACGAAGAGATTTTACATTCAGTGCGACGCGTCTAATGTAGATGTAGGAGCTGTTCTTTTTCAGCTGGACGAACAGGAGCATGAGCGACCGATTGCGTTTTATTCCTACAAATTAAAGTGACACCAGCGCAACTACAGTGTGACCGAGAAGGAGTGTCTGGCAGCGATTCTGGCAGTAAAACGTTTTCGACCCTATGTTGAGTTGTTACCATTCACAATAATTACAGATCACGCGAGTCTCCAGTGGCTCATGTCGCTCAAAGACCTCAGCGGCCGATTGGCAAGATGGTCCTTATGGCTGCAACAATTTGATTTTGAAATTGAACATAGAAGAGGTTCGGACAACGTAGTGGCGGATATGCTGTCCAGATCAGTCAATAAAATGGACGTAGAACTTGAGAAATTAATGGACATTGAGAAGACTGAATTCCAATCTCGAGAGTATCTGGAAATAGAAGAAAATATCAAGCAGAACTCAGAGCGATTACCAGACTTAAAGGTAAAAGACGGTCTCGTGTTTAAGAAAACGACTTTTACAGATAACCTCCCAGCAGACGAATTTTCATGGAAACTATGGGTACCGGAAGCATTAACATCAACATTAATAGCGAATGCGCATGAACCCGAGACAACAGCGCACGGAGGCGTGGCCAAAACTTTGTTTAGATTGCGTCAGTTTTATTATTGGCCGGGTATGGTACGACAAGTACGCCAGTATATAGGTAAATGTGATGTATGTAAGGAAACGAAACCAGTTAATGTAGAATTACGGCCCGGAATATGACAAGAAGTAGTGACCGCCCGTCCGTTTCAGAAACTTTACATCGATTTCCTGGGGAAATATCCTCGCTCGAAGAGAGGAAATGCCTATAATTTCATAGTGGTAGACCATTTCTCGAAATTTACATTTTTGAAAGCCATGAAGGCGTCCACAACGAAGAATGTTGTCCAGTTCTTAGTGAATGAAGTTTTTTTCAAGTTTGGAGTCCCGGAGATTGTACATAGTGATAATGGAGTGCAGTTTAAATCCAATGAATTTCAAAATATGATAGAAAACTTCAAGATCAAACATATGAAAACAGCATTTTACTCACCGCAATCAAATGCGGCTGAGCGAATAAACCAGTCTGTGTTGGCAGCGATCAGGGCGTATTTGAACGAAGATCACCGAGATTGGGATCTCCATTTGCCAGAAATAGAATGCGCACTCCGCAGTTCAGTTCATGCAGCTACGGGTGTGACGCCGTTCTTTGCATTGTTTGGCGGCCAAATTTTCACCAGCGGTACAGATTACGAGCTGGCTAGGAAATTGAAAGCACTAGAAAATGGTGAGCTGAGAGTTCTGAGCCGGGCAGACCAGTTACAATTACATAGCGTATGAAAGGAGCGCGAAGTACTATAATAGGCGAAAGAGGAATATAAAGTTTTTGCCGGGGCAGGAAGTCTACCGAAGGAATTTCGCTCAAAGCAATATTAGACACAATAAGAATGCCAAGTTTAGCCGGAAATATTTGAAAAGTAGAGTAACGTCGGTACGCTGTAATAACATGTACGCGTTAGAGGATCTAAACGGGAAAAGCTTAGGTATTTTTCATTGTAAGGACATCAGGCAATAATATCGAGAGGCCAGAGGGAGCCGCCCTCTTAGACGATAACTTCAAGTACGATATTGATATACACGTTTTATTTGGTGTCATAGATGTTTATATTTGATGTGTAGCCATTAGTTAGTGAATGTTCGGATTTTGTTGAATGTAGTCGTAGGTGTCGAGTTCTTGTTGGTGAGTGAAGTTTACTACCTAAAAAGATACACAAAGTAAAATATTTTTTTTATGTTAAAAAATATTGCGTCCCTTAGAGAAGATTTTTTTTAAAGAGTTTAGCCCGGCTAGCTCAATGAAGAAAGAATTTTTAAATCGTGGGAGTGACCCTACGTTGGGCAGCCTTGCGATAGAAAAAGGATTTTTTCTTTGTCCGCACACTGCCTTTGACACGGGCTTGAAATTGTTGCCGTGCAAATGCAGAGTTTTGTTGCGGAACGTACTGTGTCTGTGGTAAATATGGATCTGAAAAAAAAGGAACAATGGTATTGATAGAAATAACAAAAGCGTAAACCTGAAATGAACGCAAAAAAACCACTGCAATAATTATTCCCATTGTATTAGAAAAGTTAGCTTACCTGTGTAACAATTTAGATTATCAGACGGACCATTGGAAGGTGCTCTTATTTTACCGCAGTTTGTTTTTCTTTTACAATGTGTTGGTGTATTGAGAGTATGGGAATTGTACTAAGGTAGAATTCCAAGAGAGAGTAGAGATTGAGAGAGAATGGTAAACACCGAAACAGAGATGAAAAGGAGATGGCGCAGATGGATTCACTGTCTGAGAGTTATGTGCGCCTGATGAATAAACAGAAACTGACTATGGTAATGAAGCAGAGTTATGACCTTAGGAATTAAATAAGTTCCGGAACATTCTCGAATGAAAATTTAAGCGTGGGCGAAAGAATTACATATACATGATAATCAACAGTTATCGCTAATTGGTGGGAGGTCCGTAAACTGGTTTCTGGGAAGCCAGGAAAGAAAAACATTCTCGAATTCCAATGGAAAAGTAGCGGTGCGGAATGGAATTCTGCTTAAACATTGAAAGGTTGAAGACGAAAATTTGAGGATTGAGAAAAAGACCAGCGACGAGATCGGAAGTCAAATTCCTGAATAAAATTTAAAAGTGCTCAGTTAAACATATGTAGTATATGTATTCCACAAGTGTAAGGAATCAGAGCCAACTCCATAATCCAAATCGCAGTTTCATGAAAACTTGATGGACAACGAAGGCACTAATTGATCCTGAAGGAGCAAGGCGGTTCGCAACATTTCGCAGGAAAAAGGACAAAAAAGACCGGTTGATTTTCTTCATTATCACAGCTAAGTGCACATTACCAAATCGTATCATTATTTAAATTTGATTTAAAGTAAATTGAACGACGGTAATCAAATATGAAAATATGTATTCATGGCTCGTAGCAGTTCAAACTAGATCATATACTTATATGTAAAACATAACCGTTGCTCGGTGAGACATACATGTATGTTTAATTCGAACATGGTTGTCACCAAAAAGGTCCGTAATTTCGAATCAGTGTGATCCAGACTAGGTTGAAAAAAAATCCGATTTCTTGCGTCGAGCGTAGAGAAGAAAAGGTCGTAGAATCAAGTGGTCGACGATAGGCAAAATCCACTTCGGAGAGCTCTCCTAAACAGAAGAAGAGGGTGGGGTTCTGTTACGGATTTTTTTTGGCTTCAGAAAGGAAGGCTAGTTGAACACCTATATATGTCAGAGAAGTAATGTTTAAGTAATTTGTTTGTAAACATATTAATTTTGATTGAAGAAATAAATGTCTTTACCTGGGAGTTTAGAAGTGAAGATGACCTATATATGATGATCTATATATTTAAAGGGGGGGCGAGGAGCTTAGAAGCGGTTCGGTAGAATGGAGAGTTGAGGGTTCGGTAAGCAGTAAATTTATTGTTGCCCTCAGCCGCGCCTGGAAGGGTTGAGGACCACGACTAGTGCATTGAGAGTTAGCCGGAGCGAAACGGGCCGGAGCAACTGAGGTGAGACAACAATATGGCGCCCAACTTAAAATGGAGCTTAGCGGTTTTTCCTCCACTGTGTGTCCGGAATCTGATGGCTTGATATGACCAAATAAAAAGGAAATTCAATAGTATCAGGCGAAGGATATAGAGTGAACGAACAACCGCGAGGCGAAGTAAAATGTTAGCACAGACGAAAGTTAATCTTTGAAGGAGGCGTGCTAAACAAATAACCTCAGAGTAAAGTATTTCTTCCTCCGCAACGCATCCCGAAATCGTTGGCTTAGATTGGTTATGTAATCAAATCCAATAGCACCGGAGAAAGGATGAGTTGCGGACGAATATCCGTCAGATCTACCGCGTTGCATTGACTTATGATAATTGAAACGACAATTTATCCCAATGGATTCCTAAAAGTGTAGTCTTGTAGAGGAGCAACATAGAAGTAGGAAAAATATGAATAGCAGGATAGAATGAACTCCGTAGCGGGCAACTGCATGTCGAAGGCTTGGATTAGTAGCGAATTAGATACCCAATACCTTCACAGCGGAAGGTGGACAGGGAATTAGTGGCAGATCTAAGCCGGAGACACCGATCCGAAGTAGACAGTAGCTAAAATCCAGTGAAATAAAATCGTGTATAAGCATCAGAAAGCAATAGAAAGTATGTAGAAAAAAAAAATTATAAGTTAAAACTTTTTAACTTTTTTAACTTACGAATTGAATCACTAGGATCATAGTGCACAGCAGTGACTTGGAGTGACAAGAGATAATAATGTTATCGCCAATCGCGCTGCGGCGGATGCACACGATAGGGAGAAGTTCCTTAACTGCGTGGAAGAGTATAATAGTGGAAGAGGAAGCTGGCTATGGAACGATCGATGTCCAGTGCAGTTAGTAAACATTTTTTTTAGTAGATTAAATAAAAAAAAGCTGTTAAGAAGAAAAAGGCGAACCGAAACCATCTCTCCGAACACGGTGAAGACCCAACCCCCACTTGTAAAAATTAAATAAAGTAAATAAATAAAAGTTTTGGGGAAATACGTTAATAAGCGGAGAATATTGAGTATAAAAATCGTCAGAAACCGGATGGTTTAAAAATAAAACATATTAATATATATATTATCTTAGAGGTAGTATATATATTATTATAGTATGACCAAATAAAAAGGAAATTCAATAGTATCAGGCGAAGGATATAGAGTGAACGAACAACCGCGAGGCGAAGTAAAATGTTAGCACAGACGAAAGTTAATCTTGAAACCATGAAAAATACCTAAGCTTTTCCCGTTTAGATCCTCTAACGCGTTCATGTTATTACCGCGTACCGTCGTTACTCTACATTTCAAATATTTCCGGCTAAACTTGGCATTCTTATTGTGTCTAAAATTGCTTTGAGCGACATTCCTTCGGTAGACTTCCTGTCCCGGAAAAAACTTTATTATCCTCTTTCGCCTATTATAGTACTTCGCGCTCCTTTCATACGCTATGTGCAGATTCTTACTAATTCTTTTACGCCACAATTGTAACTGGTCTGCCCGGCTCAGAACTCTCAGCTCACCATCTTCTAGTGCTTTCAATTTCCTAGCCAGCTCGTAATCTGTCACGCTGGTGAAAATTTGGCCGCCAAACAATGCAAAGAACGGCGTCACACCCGTAGCTGCATCAACTGAACTGCGGAGTGCGCATTCTATTTCTGGCAAATGGAGATCCCAATATCGGTGATATTCGTTCAAATACACCCTGATCGCTGCCAACACAGACTGGTTTATTCGCTCAGCCGCATTTGATTGCGGTGAGTAAAATGCTGTTTTCATATGTTTGATCTTGAAGTTTTTTATCATATTTTGAAATTCATTCGATGTGAACTGCACTCCATTATCACTATGTACAATCTCCGGAACTCCAAACTTGAAAAAAACTTCATTCACTAAGAACTGGACAACATTCTTCGTTGTGGACGCCTTCATGGCTTTCAAAAATGTAAATTTCGAGAAATGGTCTACCACTATGAAAATATAGGCATTTCCTCTCTTCGAGCGAGGATATTTCCCCAGGAAATCGATGTAAAGTTTCTGAAACGGACGGGAGGTAACCACTTCTTGTCATATTCCGGGCCGTAATTCTACATTAACTGGTTTCGTTTCCTTACACACATCACATTTACCTATATACTGGCGTACTTGTCGTACCATACCCGGCCAATAATAAAACTGACGCAATATAAACAAAGTTTTGGCCACGCCTCCGTGCGCTGTTGTCTCGGGTTCATGCGCATTCGCTATTAATGTTGATGTCAATGCTTCCGGTACCCATAGTTAACATGAAAATTCGTCTGCTGGGAGGTTATCTGTAAAAGTCGTTTTCTTAAACACGAGACCGTCTTTTACCTTTAAGTCTGGTAATCGCTCTGAGTTCTTTCTGCTTGATATTTTCTTTTATTTCCAGATACTCTCGAGATTGGAATTCAGTCGTCTCCATGTCCATTAATTTCTCAACTTCTACGTCCATTTCATTGACTGATCTGGACAGCATATCCGCCACTACGTTGTCTGAACCTCTGCTATGTTCAATTTCAAAATCAAATTGTTGCAGCTATAAGGACCATCTTGCCAATCGGCTGCTGAGGTCTTTGAGCGACATGAGCCACTGGAGACTCGCGTGATCTGTAATTATTGTGAATGGTAACAACTCAACATAGGGTCGAAAACGTTTTACTGCCAGAATCGCTGCCAGACACTCCTTCTCGGTCACACTGTAGTTGCGCTGGTGTCACTTTAATTTCGCTCATGCTCTCGTTCGTCCAGCTGAAAAAGAACAGCTCCTACACCTACATTAGACGCGTCGCACTGAATGTAAAATCTCTTCGTGAAATTCGCATGGCCCAATACGGGGGCTGTCGTTAACGTGTGTTTCAACCGACAAAACGCTTCCTTAGCCTCAGTTGTCAACGAAAACTTGCCACACGTCTTTTTCAAAGTGTCACTGAGCGGAGCAGCCAGTGGTGCGAAATTTTCGAAAAAGCGGCGATACCACCCCGCAACACCCAAAAAAATTCTCACCTCCCTTATTGATTTAGGTGGTGGAATGCGGTTTATTGCCTCAACCCTTTCGGGGCGGTTCTCAACATGCCCCCTCCTAATATAAAACCTAGGTACCGCAACACTTTAAAGCAAAATTTCGACTTCTCGCGACCTACAGTCAAATTTGCCCGCTTTAAACATTCAGCCACTACTTATAAAATTTGCATGTGGGTAGTAAAATCAGCTGTGATGATTAACAAATCATCTAAGTAAACAAATACATTTGATTTTAACCGTTCAGGAATTACTTTATCCATTAATCTACATAAGCCCTGTGCGGCATTACATAGGCCAAAAATCATGACTGTAAATTGATAGAGTGGTCACCCAGGAACAGTAAACGCTTTGTATTTTGTACTTTCTGGATCGAATTCAATTTGCCAAAACGCGTGCTTCAAATCGACACTACTAATATAATGTGTATAATCAATACGGCTAAGGATTCCGTCAATATTCTATAACGGATAAGCATCCTTCACAGTCAGGCCATTCAATTTTCCCGCATCTAGGCAAAACCTGTCTTTACCTGGTTTTAGCTCTAGCATATTATCACGTTCTACTCCACTCAATTGGTGGGCTTCTGGGCCTGAATTCGCGGAGGTGCCGTCATTCACACTCGCACAGCTGACCCCGAGTACGCTAGGTGCAATCTCAAAGGCTTTCCAAAAGTCTATACCCAGGTAAAGACTTTGCTCTAAAAAAGGGCAGAGATAAAAGGTTAGGGGCTTTATTTTATCTCTGTAACGGACATTGACGTCCACTTTACCCACAATCCAATACTTTCTACCATTAGCCGTTTTCAAATTTGCATATCTGTAAATCCGCTCGTTGAACTAATTCTCTGCACCCCTTTCCTAAGATACTAACAGTAGCTTCTGAATCTAGGAGACCTTGCATTGGTTGCTCACCGATAACTATTTCTACGTAAAGCCTCGGTTCCCCTTGTGCGATTGACGTAATAGCGGCGAGAACCGCTTGCCGCGTTTAAACTCGATGCTTATATCTTCGGCGTGCTTTTGCTACCCTAGTGGTCACGGTGGACTCTACATACCCGTTCTCCTTGGCAAATATGCGATTTCTCGCTTCTCTATATTTATTCGACCTATCTTCTATTGGCTGACTTTCTTTAATTACTTTATTGCTATTATTGATATCCCTTAATATTCTTAAAACGTTAACTCTAACCTCTTTCTAAGTGCGCTGTATTCCGCTTCCCCTACACCGTTTCCTTCGGTACGATTCAATTTTTCTTCTAATTTCTCCTTTTCTGGACGGGATCTGCCATGGAAGAAGGTCGCCCCACCCTCGTCATTCTTCTGTCCACGTTTCCCGGCCTACATCTGTGGCATTGCGGAGTCGTTACTTCAGGCAGACCACACTTGAAGCAAAATATGTTTCTTTTTCGTGACAGTTCTATTTCGTTAACCTGTCTCGGAAATCGAGAATATCTAGAGTTATGCGCTTGTTTCTGCAAAAAACACCTTTCCGCCTCATGGCACTCTTCTCGCAGTTATTGTACCGAGTAAACCTGCATTGGGTACACTAGCCGGGCTAGCTGTTCTTTTAGATTCCTCTTTAAAATCCTTACCATCTCGTATTCCGGTATAGGCTGTAGTAAGTGGTTGCGGAGCCTAAGCATAACTTGAAAATAATCATCAATGGCTTCGTGGGAAAATTGTTTACGTTCCCAAAGTATACGTTTGTTTACGCAAAGTATCCCAAGTGAATGCTTGATTCTCTCTGTCATGAAGCCAATACCATTCCTTCGCTTCTTTCGTTAGCAACAGATGGAACTCCCTCAGAACGTGAGGCCAAGTGCAATCATATTGAGCTCGCAGGTGTTCCACTCTGAAAATGAAATCTTCCACGGACAGACCCTTTGAATTGCCGCCAAAATTAACAACCCATTTATCCAGCGTGATTAGTGCAGCTTGATTTTCTTCTCTTTGCACTCCCCCCATTTCTCCTGTACATTGTTGATTCGGGATTCTTCCGTGCTGTGCTGTTCGCTCCACTGGAGTAGCACGTGGAAGCGATGACTGTGATGGGCGTATGTCCGACCTGTAACGAAGCTCATTCTTTTCTTCTGGTCTAAGTGGCGCATTCACACCTCGCCCTGTCTGTTGTTCTATCTCACAATACTCTGGTGGTTTCAGCTCCCTGCCAGCCCCTCGCATCCACACCCCAATTTCAGTCATCATGAAACGCAGCCCGATTTTCATTTTTTCTTGGATCTGGGCGGTAATTGCACCATCTACCGATGCTCGCCATTGCCTACAGGCTTCGTCTACCATCTCCGCTACCTTTTGGGAGTCCAGTTCTTCTTGTTGCCCTTTATCGAGTTGCCTGCTTACCAGTGGTGGGCCCGTTTTCCTGGCCACTGCACCTAGACCAGCTGTGCCGGCTGCAGAGATACCACTGATTCGCTCACTCGTTATTGCTCCTCCAGGTTGCTGTGATGGCACCTCATCTCCTGCCGATGGCAATTTTCTTGCTACCGCTGACGTCCTCTGTGGATTACCAGTGTTTATTGTTGCCGACAGATCCGTAAACGTAACGTCGTGGAACTGATTCGTTTCCTATGCTTCTGCTATGCTCCTTCGACACCGATCACGAAGCTGATAAGGCGTATTAAATCTTAATTCTTTTTCTTGAGGCGAAGATCGATTCAGATCAAATCTAATACTCTTTCTTTTTCTTTGCTTTCGGCTTGCTTTGGCCACGCTTGACAAACCCCAACCTGTCGTCTTCTAAATTAAGCTCCCTATCGAAATTCCTCTTCGTTTTATTAATTAATGTGCTTTTAATTATTCTTGCTTTGTTCTCCCAATGAAGATAGTTTTGCAGGCCAATACTTCTTGTGCTTTCTCCTTGATCTAGTATTCAATTAATTTAAGTTCTTATTCCCTCAACCAAAACAAAAAAAACTATTACCATGTACGAATTATATCTACATATATAGAAACGCTCAATATAATAATAAACACTCGACACTAATACTACCTCTAAGATAATATATATATTAATATGTTTTATTTTTAAACCATCCGGTTTCTGACGATTTTTATACTCAATATTCTCCGCTTATTAACGTATTTCCCCAAAACTTTTATGTATTTACTTTATTTAATTTTTACAAGTGGGGGTTGGGTCTTCACCGTGTTCGGAGAGATGGTTTCGGTTCGCCTTTTTCTTCTTAACAGCTTCTTTTTATTTAATCTACTAAAAAAAATGTTTACTAACTGCACTGGACATCGATCGTTCCATAGCCAGCTTCCTCTTCCACTATTATACTCTTCCACGCAGTTAAGGAACTTCTCCCTATCGTGTGCATCCGCCGCAGCGCGATTGGCGATAACATTATTATCTCTTGTCACTCCAAGTCACTGCTGTGCACTATGATCCTAGTGATTCAATTCGTAAGTTAAAAAAGTTAAAAAAGTTTTAACTTATAATTTTTTTTTCTACATACTTTCTATTGCTTTCTGATGCTTATACACGATTTTATTTCACTGGATTTTAGCTACTGTCTACTTCGGATCGGTGTCTCCGGCTTAGATCTGCCACTAATTCCCTGTCCACCTTCCGCTGTGAAGGTATTGGGTATCTAATTCGCTACTAATCCAAGCCTTCGACATGCAGTTGCCCGCTACGGAGTTCATTCTATCCTGCTATTCATATTTTTCCTACTTCTATGTTGCTCCTCTACAAGACTACACTTTTAGGAATCCATTGGGATAAATTGTCGTTTCAATTATCATAAGTCAATGCAACGCGGTAGATCTGACGGATATTCGTCCGCAACTCATCCTTTCTCCGGTGCTATTGGATTTGATTACATAACCAATCTAAGCCAACGATTTCGGGATGCATTGCGGAGGAAGAAATACTTTACTCTGAGGTTATTTGTTTAGCACGCCTCCTTCAAAGATTAACTTTCGTCTGTGCTAACATTTTACTTCGCCTCGCGGTTGTTCGTTCACTCTATATCCTTCGCCTGATACTATTGAATTTCCTTTTTATTTGGTCATATCAAGCCATCAGATTCCGGACACACAGTGGAGGAAAAACCGCTAAGCTCCATTTTAAGTTGGGCGCCATATTGTTGTCTCACCTCAGTTGCTCCGGCCCGTTTCGCTCCGGCCCGTTTCGCTCCGGCTAACTCTCAATGCACTAGTCGTGGTCCTCAACCCTTCCAGGCGCGGCTGAGGGCAACAATAAATTTACTGCTTACCGAACCATCAACTCTCCATTCTACCGAACCGCTTCTAAGCTCCTCGCCCCCCCTTTAAATATATAGATCATCATATATAGGTCATCTTCACTTCTAAACTCCCAGGTAAAGACATTTATTTCTTCAATCAAAATTAATATGTTTACAAACAAATTACTTAAACATTACTTCTCTGACATATATAGGTGTTCAACTAGCCTTCCTTTCTGAAGCCAAAAAAAATCCGTAACAGAACCCCACCCTCTTCTTCTGTTTAGGAGAGCTCTCCGAAGTGGATTTTGCCTATCGTCGACCACTTGATTCTACGACCTTTTCTTCTCTACGCTCGACGCAAGAAATCGGATTTTTTTTCAACCTAGTCTGGATCACACTGATTCGAAATTACGGACCTTTTTGGTGACAACCATGTTCAAATTAAACATACATGTATGTCTCACCGAGCAACGGTTATGTTTTACATATAAGTATATGATCTAGTTTGAACTGCTACGAGCCATGAATACATATTTTCATATTTGATTACCGTCGTTCAATTTACTTTAAATCAAATTTAAATAATGATACGATTTGGTAATGTGCACTTAGCTGTGATGATGAAGAAAATCAACCGGTCTTTTTTGTCCTTTTTCCTGGGGAATGTTGCGAACCGCCTTGTTACTTCAGGATCAATTAGTGCCTTCGTTGTCCATCAAGGTTTCATGAAACTGCGATTTAGATTATGGAGTTGGCTCTGATTCCTTACACTTGTGAAATACATATACTACATATGTTTAACTGAGCACTTTTAAATTTTATTCAGGAATTCGACTTCCGATCTCGTCGCTGGTCTTTTTCTCAATCCTCAAATTTTCGTCTTCAACCTTTCAATGTTTAAGCAGAATTCCATTCCGCACCGCTACTTTTCCATTGGAATTCGAGAATGTTCTTCTTTTCTGGCTTCCCAGAAACCAGTTTACGGACCTCCCACCAATTAGCGATAACTGTTGATTATCATGTATATGTAATTCTTTCGCCCACGCTTAAATTTTCATTCGAGAATGTTCCGGAACTTATTTAATTCCTAAGGTCATAACTCTGCTTCATTACCATAGTCAGTTTCTGTTTATTCATCAGGCGCACATAACTCTCAGACAGTGAATCCATCTGCGCCATCTCTTTTTCATCTCTGTTTCGGTGTTTACCATTCTCTCTCAATCTCTACTCTCTCTTGGAATTCTATCTTAGTACAATTCCCATACTGCCAATACACCAACACATTGTGAAAGAAAAACCGTCCGTCTGATAATCGAAATTGTTACCCCAAACGTAATTGCGTACGTTGCCACAGGTAAGCTAACTTTTCTAATACAATGGGAATAATTATTGCAGTGGTTTTTTTGCGTTCATTTCAGGTTTACGCTTTGGTTATTTCTATCAAAAACATTGTTCCTTTTTTTCAGATCCATATCTACCACAGACACAGTACGTTCCGCAACAACGTACTAAATACATTACAGCTCTGATTGAAGGTTCTCATTTGTCCTTTAAACTTATTTAAATTATTTGAATAGTTACAAATAATAAGAACAAGTCCAAAACAAATTCTTAAAACGACCTTGCTAAAAGAATTGAACACAAAAATTGAAAACTATGAAAGTTCTTCCATAAATCGAACTTCAAAACAAAGCTGAGCAGAGTCGATCATTCATGAATTGTTATTGCTAAAGAACAAGAAGAAGAAGAAGAGAAATTGCTTCATTGCTTCTCAGCACCCGCTGAAATCCACAAATCAACCATGGTGTCGACGATTTCGTCAGTTGTGCGAGACAACAACAACATACTTCGTTTCTCGTCGTACAGACTTAATTTTTCTTATTATTCGCCAGAAGAAACGTATGTGTTGCGTCTTGATAGCTATACATCTAATTTTGTACTAAAGAAATATCCCGTTCACGTGAAATATCTTTATGAATTTATACACTTTGTATACAGTTCCGAATAAACTTACAAATAATAATTACATCGCAACTAGGGAAATTTTGGTGTTCCTTTTACTAGTAGCTAATTATTTCTTTTGGGAACTAGTTGCGATTTTTACTACAGGGAGGTTAAACACATTCATGTCTTATGGCAGCCGGCGTATGTTTCAAAATTACATTGGCTCTAATGGAGATCGCGAAAAAAGTGGTATTGCCATTTTACGCCGTCGATCTATTTGTAATTTTTCTGTAGAAGCCGGCGTATTCTTGTTCTTCTCTTCTCTTCTCTTCTCTTCTCTTTGTATCCAAGATTTTCCTGAGCTTTGAGAAGCAAATCATCGCAAATTGAAGCGGGAGAAAAGTTTTCAAGGAAAATTATTTGTTGTTTGTAATTTATTATTTATTATTATTATAAATATTATAATATTAATATTACTATTAGATTATTTAATATTATATTATTAATATTATGTTATATACGTATGTATGTATGTATGCATATATTTTCCCATGGGTTTAGTAAAGAATTGATTTGATATAAAGGGCAAAAATATATATGTATGTATGTACATAAAATATATATTTGTATGCTAGTAGAGGATTGCGTTTAATGACCGATATGGTGTGAATGTCTAATAAGTTTTTAAATTTTTATTTTTTTTTTTTTTTATTTCAGAATTTGGTGAAGAACACTTGGGGAATTTAAAATGGAATACTACACAACAGAACAGCGATCAGCAATTGTTGAATTTCATTCAACGCAGAAGCGTTTTTAATTGTCACCCAATTTGACAGCGCCAGACTTTTCTTTGGGGTTATTTAAAAGAAAAGTATACATTAATAAGCCAGCCACCATGCAACAGCTAAAAGAAAACATTCGCAATGAAGTTCGAGTCATAACACCGGAAATTTTACGAAAAGTTATGCAAAATGTACTGGAAAGAGCACGAGCCGAAAACGTACATCATTTGCAGGATATAATTTTTCATATTCCTTATTAATATACTTTATATTTCAAAAAAAAAAAAAAAAAAAAAAACAAAAAAATAAACAAATTATTAAAGATTCTAACTAGTTCATATCGGTCATTCAGCGCCCCGCTGTAGTTGTTTATATAAATATGTAGTAGTATTTATGGCTGTATAAATATATTTCTATATTTTTATATATATCTACATGCTTGTATGGAGCCTCTATTATAAATAAAATAAATACATTATTCAAATTATCTATTAATAACAATATCAATCTGCTACAAACGTAATACCTTGTGCAGTCTACAATGCATTTATGTACTTGTCTTACTACTTCCCCCAAATAAGGTTTTCGTAATTATCATTTCTCCCATACAATTTTAGAACTAATGGCTTCTACTAAGCATCGAAAATTTTGGAAAAAGTTCCGTTTTCCGAGTGTATAATTGTCCTTTCCAAAAATAAATTTCAAATAGTCGGCAAAGGGTTTTTTACAATTTTGTGGGTTCATGCGGATTTGCCAGAATATTTCCGGATCTAAGCCAATTGCAATAAAAATTTTTACACCAAAATTTGCGAAAAACCGCACTGTTTAAAGTAGCAAGTGTGCTCTTTTCAAAAAACATAACTTGATAGGTAGCAGGAGTAAATGAAAAGTGGTGACCACATCAGAGGGGATTCTCGGGCTTATCTCTGGAACCGTGATAGGACATTAATGTTTTCACTAAAAACTTAAGAAAAACGTCCTCTTCGAAATGGCATACATGATTATAGTGCAGAAAATGTGTTTTAGAAAACTATAGAGAAATCTTTGCATCCAACTCACTAAATCACACAACGGACTAAATCTCGCTCCCAAGCGTAATAAACTTTTACTGTATTGGTGTAACAAGACTTTTGTCTCTTTGTCTCATGAAATGCCATGAGGCAAAAATGAACCAAGGAGACAAATTCACCCGCTTGTTTTTTCTTACCATTTTATTAGCAAAACAACAACAACATTTTGCCTCTTGTTTCATTGGTCTGAAACGGCCTTCCGGAGCTTGCATGACTAATTTTGTTGTACTAAATTTATAAATGACAAAATTAGCAGATAATGCTGCCAAGTCTGAACAACCCTTTAGTAAGTTGCGATAGCGTTTCTTCGATAGAGGTACCGCTGATAACAAGCGTATACCAGCGACCAAAGCAACACGCCTAGTAGCGGAGTATAATTGGTTTGTAAAATAGAAGATTATCATCACGATTTTGTAATATTTTTTTTTTAATTTAATTGAAATTTTTAATAAAAAAAAGAATCTATATTTTCTCTGGAAATTATTAATGAATAAATAAGTATACGCAGAACGAGTTCACAAAATAGAGCTGCCGAAATTTTTTAATTTTATCGTTCCCATCCAGCCAAGCTGCCCCGCCGTCGTCGAGAAAAGTTTCGGCTGAGGAATGTGTTATAGGTTGCTTAGTTTTTAGAGATTGATTTTGTAGGCGCTGTGTATTCAAATATATAATTAATTGTAAAGGTAATGTAAATGTAAGAGCATAAATAATGTGGCAGATTGAGTCTATTTCATGGTGCATTTGTTTTTTAACGTTGTGGTTGCAGCATACTTAAAACAAATATTTAACAATATTTGTAGGGATGGCTGTTACTGGATCTACATATGTATATAGACATTCGAAACTAACAAATGATATACATACAAATGTACTTTAGGAATAAATGAATCGGATATACCGAATAAATACCGAATTCGGCCTGTGAATACATTTTGCACTTACAGCCGTTACTTTTATTGGCGATCATTTTGTTTTTTTAGTATATATTTACAAGCCTTTTGCATTACTCAGTACTTACTGCTATTACATATACATAAATATTTTATTTAAAATTAACAGTTTGCTATGTCCGCAAAGCGTAAAACCGGAGGAAATAATTTAGGACACAATAAGCGTCGTCCCAAAAAAAAAGAATTTGATTACGAAGATGATAGCGAATTATCCAGTGAAGAAACCAAATCTCCCAAAGTGGAGGTTCTTATTTCAAATAATGAACTTGATACACAGGCGCAACTACCTGATGCAATTTTGGCTACATTTAACAAAGGTTCAGGCCGGTTGTTAATAGCTGGTATGGTGACTTGGGACTTAACTGGAAAACGTGATCGAAAGAACATCGTTAAAGTGAGGCCTAATTTGTTCAGCTTTCATCGATTCACTGATGATACGGTAATATTTGAAATTTATTTTACGAATCAAAAACGTGTTCAAATTAATGTATTTGAAAATAATTCAGTAAGCGTATATATTAGAGGTCTGCAACGAAGGTTTTGAAAGCCATCCGCGGTCTTCGGCAATTTATGAGTGAGGAAAACTTAAATGAATTTGCATATTTTTACCGTAACACAAATGCTGCAATTTTGTTTAAAAGCCACATTCCCGATACTCACTCGCTGTGAGCGCCCGAGACGCCAGTGTAGCCGAAACTGAGACAGACTTTGTATTCTGTAATCCAAGCGTCAATCAGCGTCTTGCTTTTTTTACCTGATGTTATGCTTTGCAGACTGTCGTAGTTTGCAGACCGAATAGTGTTACCGTCCACGGGAAACCTTTTTGTAGTTTGTTGATATAGTTTGGAAGCACTTTCAAAAACACAAAAAAATGCAGTCACTTCGATTTCAACTACGTGAGAATCCTGGTGGACACATATATTATTGTATATAAAATATGAACATGAGTGTGTGGCAACAATGTATGAAGCAAAAAGCAACTATTTGTCTTATCATAATAATAACAACTAGAACCTCCATTTGACTTGTTCGTATAATATAGCAAGCAGCACGCGATACCATTTCTATTTTTGTTTGAAAATGATGCCTTACATAAAACGGTAGCACTTGTGAGATATTTTTTGATAATTAAAAATTAAAATTAGATTCTTTATTAACAAAAAAATAATTAATAAATTAATAAATCTACCTTTAATAATTAATAAATTATTAGTTATTACTTCAACAATTATTAAATTAGTAATTATTAATTTAATAACTAATAAATTAGTAACTATTAATTTAATAATTGATAAATAAATTTCTTAGCAATTATAAATTTATTTATTAAAAACTTCGTTACAAAAATTTCTGTCAACCACAAAATTTTTGTTAAAGTCGGCAACTGTTTTGTTCCCGTCTCATTTCGAACCGACTCAGTTTTTACGGAATGCCTCGACTAAAGATTGACAACTGATAAGATCTGCAAAGCAAGTAAAATACCAACAAAATTATACAGCAACCGCCAGAGACCGACTGCGTCCCGTCTGGGTTTTTGGCAGCGCAGTTTCTTCAAAAACCATCGACGCTGGCGTCAAATACGAAGAAAAACTACGAAAACCACAAAAGAGAATAAACAACTACGGAGCGTCTGAGACGCGAGCGAGTATCGGGAATGTGGCTGTAAGACTCCAAAAATTGAGCGCCGCAACAGTCTGTTACTACAATCCTTTGAAATTCCCTGTCATAGTTTCGCGTTTGTGTCATAAATTGACATTTAAGACATTTCATTGTTAGTAGAAACCAAAATTTACTCAATAATGTATTACTATGAATAATTTACTACATATATATGCATCCTACCATTATACATTAAGCGCTAGTTATACAAACTCAACGTAAGCCCCTCCAACTCTGCTGTCAAACCCCTATCGTTTTACATTGGTTTGTGTGTTTTATGGAAAGTGCAGCCGGCACTCAACACGAAGTGTTTAACTCAACGCAAATATCAAAATCAATTTGATATTGTGCTTGCGTTAAAGGTACTGTCAGACAGAACGCGATAATTACGCCACGACGGGCGAGCGGTTGTTTTCTGAGTTGTAACACACAGTTTCTTATGGCGCATGTCACACTGAAAACGCGCACCTCGGCGTAAGATTCTCCGCTCACTAGCGCGGTTTCTCCGCCGAGTACAGCGTTGTGAAATTTTACAGAATCTTGTGCAAGTATGTGTGTATTTGAAGACTGTGAGTATAGAATTTTTTTGGACGGCATTTTACTGCGTTGCCATATGTTGAGCTGTTAAGAGCATTTTGCTTTACATTTTCTCAATTTGTGGTTTCAGCGGCTCATGAAGCTCTTCAAATTTGCTTCGTGTCATCCGGAAATATGTCCAAAATTTTTCATCATCATTTTCTAAATCTCGGTATAGATGGTGGAATTCGCCAAACAGCTCCCTTGCTTGATTGACTCCTTTTAGCAAGTAGCAGTAACAATAGTTCTTCTTCGGAACACATATTTTACAGATTCAATTAATACACTTCAATTTATTTTTAAGATGAAGACAACAATTTTTACACTACTGACAATTCCTGCAGTAATGTTTCGTTTGAGAAAGAAATACTTTTGCCTGAGAAATTTTTCATGTCATATCACCAAATTCCCTAGAGAAAGTGACAAATCCCATGCAATGAAATCATGTAATACCAGTACGGCATTCTTTTATTCACAGAAACAAACAGCTGACTTGTATAATATCACGTTGTACCGCGTTCTGTCTGACATACTTCGCGATATCTCCGCCGGGCGGAGATTATTGTCGCGTTCTGTCTGACCGTGCCTTAAGTAATTTGACAGCTCAAATCGCGATGCCAAATTGGCTGTGTTCACATAAAGCAACCAAGTCTTGTTAGGTTAATATATTGCCGACTAAAAAATGACGGTGCTATTGAATGTGGTGGTGGGTTTTATTTATTAATTATTGTATTTTAATTAATAAAATAATATATATTAATGGTATTTACAAAACATCAATAATTAAAATAAAAATCTTTCAGTAGTTTGGTATTATGCAATATATGTCTACAAAAATTGCGGCATAAAATTTCTGAAATTAATTACATTTACCATAAAAGTGTCATATATTCGTATGCATAATAAATAATTCATCACTTATAGTACATATCACTAACACTAAATAGGTAATAAAGGTTTTTTTTTAACTAGGTTTTAATATTATATAAAACAATTTAGAAAGAAATATTGGTGTAAGAGTATATGAAAGTATCATATGCATATAACTAGCTTAAAAGTAGCTAGTTAGTGGTAAAGTAGTAAAATCCCCACAAAAAATTGAAAATACCCAAACGAAAGTAAGAGCGTGAAGTTAAATTCGTAAATCCGTCGCGATCTTAGCAAAGACACAAACCAAAAACACGAATTTAAATTTGTATTTTGAGCCATTACCTGGCAACGCTAATGTAATGCGTACTTTTGAATACATTTTCAAAAAAATGGATTTTGAATACATGTTATACACCGTTGAAAAGAGGAGGACGAGACCTTTCCAACGGTGTATGATTTTTGCGTGCACAGGCAAGAATTTGGTGGCAGCGGTTGCATGAACATAGCGTGTTGTACGTACACACTGCAGCAGAATTCGATTAAAACTCGTAATCCAGACACACTTGTTCGAAAAAATATGGATTCTGAACACATGCTATACACAATTAAAAAGAGGAGGACGAGACCTTTCCAACGGTGTATGATTTTTGCGTGCATAGGCAAGAATTTGGTGGCAGCGGTTGCATGAACATAGAGTGTTTTCCGTACACACTGCAGCAGAATTCGATTAATTTACATTCTATTTTCTTGAACACCGCAGCTATAGGTAAAAGTATCTATAAAGCCAAGTGTCATAAATTAAAAAATATCTGATGTGGCCAACACATGACTTCCTTGTATGACGGCAATTGTATGGTTTTATTTCAAGAATGAATGGTTGATATATTTTATTTATATTTTAAAATTGAAGTTTTAAAAATTTGAAATATTTTTACTTCCATAATGAAATTTCATAGGTACAAATTAGTTTCCACACAGCTTTAACTATCAATCGTACAAGAGCGTGAAGTTAAATTCGTAAATCCGTCGCGATCTTAGCAAAGACACAAACCAAAAACACGAATTTAAATTCGTATTTTGAGCCATTACCTGGCATCGCTAATGTAATGCGTACTTTTGTTCCAGAAACATTGTTAACAAAAAAATGGATTTTGAATACATGTTATACACCGTTGAAAAGAGGAAGACGAGACCTTTCCAACGGTGTATGAATTTTGCGTGCACAGGCAAGACTTTGGTGGCAGCGGTTGCATGAACATAGCGTGTTTTCCGTATTCACTGCAGCAGAACTCAATAAAAACTCGTAATCCAGACACACTTGTTCGAAAAAATATGGATTCTGAATACATGCTATACACTGTTGAAAAGAAGAAGACGAGACCTTTCCAACGGTGTATGAATTTTGCGTGCACAGGCAAGACTTTGGTGGCAGCGGTTGCATGAACATAGCGTGTTTTCCGTATTCACTGCAGCAGAACTCAATAAAAACTCGTAATCCAGACACACTTGTTCGAAAAAATATGGATTCTGAATACATGCTATACACCGTTGAAAAGAGGAAGACGAGACCTTTCCAACGGTGTATGAATTTTGCGTGCACAGGCAAGAATTTGGTGGCAGCGGTTGCATGAACATAGCGTGTTTTCCGTATTCACTGCAGCAGAATTCAATAAAAACTCGTAATCCAGACACACTTGTTCGAAAAAATATGGATTCTGAATACATGCTATACACCGTTGAAAAGAGGAAGACGAGACCTTTCCAACGGTGTATGAATTTTGCGTGCACAGGCAAGACTTTGGTGGCAGCGGTTGCATGAACATAGCGTGTTTTCCGTATTCACTGCAGCAGAACTCAATAAAAACTCGTAATCCAGACACACTTGTTCGAAAAAATATGGATTCTGAATACATGCTATACACCGTTGAAAAGAGGAAGACGAGACCTTTCCAACGGTGTATGAATTTTGCGTGCACAGGCAAGACTTTGGTGGCAGCGGTTGCATGAACATAGCGTGTTTTCCGTATTCACTGCAGCAGAACTCAATAAAAACTCGTAATCCAGACACACTTGTTCGAAAAAATATGGATTCTGAATACATGCTATACACCGTTGAAAAGAAGAAGACGAGACCTTTCCAACGGTGTATGAATTTTGCGTGCACAGGCAAGAATTTTGTGGCAGCGGTTGCATGAACATAGCGTGTTTTCCGTATTCACTGCAGCAGAACTCAATAAAAACTCGTAATCCAGACACACTTGTTCGAAAAAATATGGATTCTGAATACATGCTATACACCGTTAAAAAGAGGAAGACCAAACCTTTCCAACGGTGTATGAATTTTGCGTGCACAGGCAAGAATTTGGTGGCAGCGGTTGCATGAACATAGCGTGTTTTCCGTATTCACTGCAGCAGAACTCAATAAAAACTCGTAATCCAGACACACTTGTTCGAAAAAATATGGATTCTGAATACATGCTGTACACCGTTGAAAAGAGGAAGACGAGACCTTTCCAACGGTGTATGAATTTTGCGTGCACAGGCAAGATTTTGGTGGCAGCGGTTGCATGAACATAGCGTGTTTTCCGTATTCACTGCAGCAGAACTCAATAAAAACTCGTAATCCAGACACACTTGTTCGAAAAAATATGGATTCTGAATACATGCTATACACCGTTGAAAAGAGGAAGACGAAACCTTTCCAACGGTGTATGAATTTTGCGTGCACAGGCAAGAATTTTGTGGCAGCGGTTGCATGAACATAGCGTGTTTTCCGTATTCACTGCAGCAGAACTCAATAAAAACTCGTAATCCAGACACACTTGTTCGAAAAAATATGGATTCTGAATACATGCTATACACCGTTGAAAAGAGGAAGACGAGACCTTTCCAACGGTGTATGAATTTTGCGTGCACAGGCAAGACTTTGGTGGCAGCGGTTGCATGAACATAGCGTGTTTTCCGTATTCACTGCAGCAGAACTCAATAAAAACTCGTAATCCAGACACACTTGTTCGAAAAAATATGGATTCTGAATACATGCTATACACCGTTGAAAAGAGGAAGACGAGACCTTTCCAACGGTGTATGAATTTTGCGTGCACAGGCAAGACTTTGGTGGCAGCGGTTGCATGAACATAGCGTGTTTTCCGTATTCACTGCAGCAGAACTCAATAAAAACTCGTAATCCAGACACACTTGTTCGAAAAAATATAGATTCTGAATACATGCTATACACTGTTGAAAAGAAGAAGACGAGACCTTTCCAACGGTGTATGAATTTTGCGTGCACAGGCAAGACTTTGGTGGCAGCGGTTGCATGAACATAGCGTGTTTTCCGTATTCACTGCAGCAGAACTCAATAAAAACTCGTAATCCAGACACACTTGTTCGAAAAAATATGGATTCTGAATACATGCTATACACCGTTGAAAAGAGGAAGACGAGACCTTTCCAACGGTGTATGAATTTTGCGTGCACAGGCAAGAATTTGGTGGCAGCGGTTGCATGAACATAGCGTGTTTTCCGTATTCACTGCAGCAGAATTCAATAAAAACTCGTAATCCAGACACACTTGTTCGAAAAAATATGGATTCTGAATACATGCTATACACCGTTGAAAAGAAGAAGACGAGACCTTTCCAACGGTGTATGAATTTTGCGTGCACAGGCAAGACTTTGGTGGCAGCGGTTGCATGAACATAGCGTGTTTTCCGTATTCACTGCAGCAGAACTCAATAAAAACTCGTAATCCAGACACACTTGTTCGAAAAAATATGGATTCTGAATACATGCTATACACCCTTAAAAAGAGGAAGACGAGACCTTTCCAACGGTGTATGAATTTTGCGTGCACAGGCAAGACTTTGGTGGCAGCGGTTGCATGAACATAGCGTGTTTTCCGTATTCACTGCAGCAGAACTCAATAAAAACTCGTAATCCAGACACACTTGTTCGAAAAAATATGGATTCTGAATACATGCTATACACCGTTGAAAAGAGGAAGACGAGACCTTTGTAACGGTGTATGAATTTTGCGTGCACAGGCAAGACTTTGGTGGCAGCGGTTGCATGAACATAGCGTGTTTTCCGTATTCACTGCAGCAGAACTCAATAAAAACTCGTAATCCAGACACACTTGTTCGAAAAAATATGGATTCTGAATACATGCTATACACCGTTGAAAAGAGGAAGACGAGACCTTTCCAACGGTGTATGAATTTTGCGTGCACAGGCAAGACTTTGGTGGCAGCGGTTGCATGAACATAGCGTGTTTTCCGTATTCACTGCAGCAGAACTCAATAAAAACTCGTAATCCAGACACACTTGTTCGAAAAAATATGGATTCTGAATACATGCTATACACCGTTGAAAAGAGGAAGACGAGACCTTTCCAACGGTGTATGAATGTTGCGTGCACAGGCAAGAATTTGGTGGCAGCGGTTGCATGAACATAGCGTGTTTTCCGTATTCACTGCAGCAGAATTCAATAAAAACTCGTAATCCAGACACACTTGTTCGAAAAAATATGGATTCTGAATACATGCTATACACCGTTGAAAAGAGGAAGACGAGACCTTTCCAACGGTGTATGAATTTTGCGTGCACAGGCAAGACTTTGGTGGCAGCGGTTGCATGAACATAGCGTGTTTTCCGTATTCACTGCAGCAGAACTCAATAAAAACTCGTAATCCAGACACACTTGTTCGGAAAAATATGGATTCTGAATACATGCTATACACCGTTGAAAAGAGGAAGACGAGACCTTTCCAACGGTGTATGAATTTTGCGTGCACAGGCAAGACTTTGGTGGCAGCGGTTGCATGAACATAGCGTGTTTTCCGTATTCACTGCAGCAGAACTCAATAAAAACTCGTAATCCAGACACACTTGTTCGAAAAAATATGGATTCTGAATACATGCTATACACCGTTGAAAAGAGGAAGACGAGACCTTTCCAACGGTGTATGAATGTTGCGTGCACAGGCAAGAATTTGGTGGCAGCGGTTGCATGAACATAGCGTGTTTTCCGTATTCACTGCAGCAGAATTCAATAAAAACTCGTAATCCAGACACACTTGTTCGAAAAAATATGGATTCTGAATACATGCTATACACCGTTGAAAAGAGGAAGACGAGACCTTTCCAACGGTGTATGAATTTTGCGTGCACAGGCAAGACTTTGGTGGCAGCGGTTGCATGAACATAGCGTGTTTTTCGTATTCACTGCAGCAGAACTCAATAAAAACTCGTAATCCAGACACACTTGTTCGGAAAAATATGGATTCTGAATACATGCTATACACCGTTGAAAAGAGGAAGACGAGACCTTTCCAACGGTGTATGAATTTTGCGTGCACAGGCAAGACTTTGGTGGCAGCGGTTGCATGAACATAGCGTGTTTTCCGTATTCACTGCAGCAGAACTCAATAAAAACTCGTAATCCAGACACACTTGTTCGAAAAAATATGGATTCTGAATACATGCTATACACCCTTGAAAAGAAGAAGACGAGACCTTTCCAACGGTGTATGAATTTTGCGTGCACAGGCAAGACTTTGGTGGCAGCGGTTGCATGAACATAGCGTGTTTTCCGTATTCACTGCAGCAGAACTCAATAAAAACTCGTAATCCAGACACACTTGTTCGAAAAAATATGGATTCTGAATACATGCTATACACCGTTGAAAAGAGGAAGACGAGACCTTTCCAACGGTGTATGAATTTTGCGTGCACAGGCAAGAATTTGGTGGCAGCGGTTGCATGAACATAGCGTGTTTTCCGTATTCACTGCAGCAGAATTCAATAAAAACTCGTAATCCAGACACACTTGTTCGAAAAAATATGGATTCTGAATACATGCTATACACCGTTGAAAAGAAGAAGACGAGACCTTTCCAACGGTGTATGAATTTTGCGTGCACAGGCAAGACTTTGGTGGCAGCGGTTGCATGAACATAGCGTGTTTTCCGTATTCACTGCAGCAGAACTCAATAAAAACTCGTAATCCAGACACACTTGTTCGAAAAAATATGGATTCTGAATACATGCTATACACCCTTGAAAAGAGGAAGACGAGACCTTTCCAACGGTGTATGAATTTTGCGTGCACAGGCAAGACTTTGGTGGCAGCGGTTGCATGAACATAGCGTGTTTTCCGTATTCACTGCAGCAGAACTCAATAAAAACTCGTAATCCAGACACACTTGTTCGAAAAAATATGGATTCTGAATACATGCTATACACCGTTGAAAAGAGGAAGACGAGACCTTTGTAACGGTGTATGAATTTTGCGTGCACAGGCAAGACTTTGGTGGCAGCGGTTGCATGAACATAGCGTGTTTTCCGTATTCACTGCAGCAGAACTCAATAAAAACTCGTAATCCAGACACACTTGTTCGAAAAAATATGGATTCTGAATACATGCTATACACCGTTGAAAAGAGGAAGACGAGACCTTTCCAACGGTGTATGAATTTTGCGTGCACAGGCAAGACTTTGGTGGCAGCGGTTGCATGAACATAGCGTGTTTTCCGTATTCACTGCAGCAGAACTCAATAAAAACTCGTAATCCAGACACACTTGTTCGAAAAAATATGGATTCTGAATACATGCTATACACCGTTGAAAAGAGGAAGACGAGACCTTTCCAACGGTGTATGAATGTTGCGTGCACAGGCAAGAATTTGGTGGCAGCGGTTGCATGAACATAGCGTGTTTTCCGTATTCACTGCAGCAGAATTCAATAAAAACTCGTAATCCAGACACACTTGTTCGAAAAAATATGGATTCTGAATACATGCTATACACCGTTGAAAAGAAGAAGACGAGACCTTTCCAACGGTGTATGAATTTTGCGTGCACAGGCAAGAATTTTGTGGCAGCGGTTGCATGAACATAGCGTGTTTTCCGTATTCACTGCAGCAGAACTCAATAAAAACTCGTAATCCAGACACACTTGTTCGAAAAAATATGGATTCTGAATACATGCTATACACCGTTGAAAAGAGGAAGACGAGACCTTTCCAACGGTGTATGAATTTTGCGTGCACAGGCAAGACTTTGGTGGCAGCGGTTGCATGAACATAGCGTGTTTTCCGTATTCACTGCAGCAGAACTCAATAAAAACTCGTAATCCAGACACACTTGTTCGAAAAAATATGGATTCTGAATACATGCTATACACCCTTGAAAAGAAGAAGACGAGACCTTTCCAACGGTGTATGAATTTTGCGTGCACAGGCAAGACTTTGGTGGCAGCGGTTGCATGAACATAGCGTGTTTTCCGTATTCACTGCAGCAGAACTCAATAAAAACTCGTAATCCAGACACACTTGTTCGAAAAAATATGGATTCTGAATACATGCTATACACCGTTGAAAAGAGGAAGACGAGACCTTTGTAACGGTGTATGAATTTTGCGTGCACAGGCAAGACTTTGGTGGCAGCGGTTGCATGAACATAGCGTGTTTTCCGTATTCACTGCAGCAGAACTCAATAAAAACTCGTAATCCAGACACACTTGTTTGAAAAAATATGGATTCTGAATACATGCTATACACCGTTGAAAAGAGGAAGACGAGACCTTTCTAACGGTGTATGAATGTTGCGTGCACAGGCAAGAATTTGGTGGCAGCGGTTGCATGAACATAGCGTGTTTTCCGTATTCACTGCAGCAGAATTCAATAAAAACTCGTAATCCAGACACACTTGTTCGAAAAAATATGGATTCTGAATACATGCTATACACCGTTGAAAAGAGGAAGACGAGACCTTTCCAACGGTGTATGAATTTTGCGTGCACAGGCAAGAATTTGGTGGCAGCGGTTGCATGAACATAGCGTGTTTTCCGTATTCACTGCAGCAGAATTCAATAAAAACTCGTAATCCAGACACACTTGTTCGAAAAAATATGGATTCTGAATACATGCTATACACCGTTGAAAAGAGGAAGACGAGACCTTTCTAACGGTGTATGAATGTTGCGTGCACAGGCAAGAATTTGGTGGCAGCGGTTGCATGAACATAGCGTGTTTTCCGTATTCACTGCAGCAGAATTCAATAAAAACTCGTAATCCAGACACACTTGTTCGAAAAAATATGGATTCTGAATACATGCTATACACCGTTGAAAAGAGGAAGACGAGACCTTTCCAACGGTGTATGAATTTTGCGCGCACAGGCAAGACTTTGGTGGCAGCGGTTGCATGAACATAGCGTGTTTTCCGTATTCACTGCAGCAGAACTCAATAAAAACTCGTAATCCAGACACACTTGTTCGAAAAAATATGGATTCTGAATACATGCTATACACCGTTGAAAAGAGGAAGACGAGACCTTTCCAACGCTGTATGAATTTTGCGTGCACAGGCAAGACTTTGGTGGCAGCGGTTGCATGAACATAGCGTGTTTTCCGTATTCACTGCAGCAGAACTCAATAAAAACTCGTAATCCAGACACACTTGTTCGGAAAAATATGGATTCTGAATACATGCTATACACCGTTGAAAAGAGGAAGACGAGACCTTTCCAACGGTGTATGAATTTTGCGTGCACAGGCAAGACTTTGGTGGCAGCGGTTGCATGAACATAGCGTGTTTTCCGTATTCACTGCAGCAGAATTCAATAAAAACTCGTAATCCAGACACACTTGTTCAAAAAAATATGGATTCTGAATACATGCTATACACCGTTGAAAAGAGGAAGACGAGACCTTTCCAACGGTGTATGAATTTTGCGTGCACAGGCAAGACTTTGGTGGCAGCGGTTGCATGAACATAGCGTGTTTTCCGTATTCACTGCAGCAGAACTCAATAAAAACTCGTAATCCAGACACACTTGTTCGAAAAAATATGGATTCTGAATACATGCTATACACCGTTGAAAAGAGGAAGACGAGACCTTTCCAACGGTGTATGAATTTTGCGTGCACAGGCAAGACTTTGGTGGCAGCGGTTGCATGAACATAGCGTGTTTTCCGTATTCACTGCAGCAGAACTCAATAAAAACTCGTAATCCAGACACACTTGTTCGAAAAAATATGGATTCTGAATACATGCTATACACCGTTGAAAAGAGGAAGACGAGACCTTTCCAACGGTGTATGAATTTTGCGTGCACAGGCAAGACTTTGGTGGCAGCGGTTGCATGAACATAGCGTGTTTTCCGTATTCACTGCAGCAGAACTCAATAAAAACTCGTAATCCAGACACACTTGTTCGAAAAAATATGGATTCTGAATACATGCTATACACCGTTGAAAAGAAGAAGACGAGACCTTTCCAACGGTGTATGAATTTTGCGTGCACAGGCAAGAATTTTGTGGCAGCGGTTGCATGAACATAGCGTGTTTTCCGTATTCACTGCAGCAGAACTCAATAAAAACTCGTAATCCAGACACACTTGTTCGAAAAAATATGGATTCTGAATACATGCTATACACCGTTAAAAAGAGGAAGACCAAACCTTTCCAACGGTGTATGAATTTTGCGTGCACAGGCAAGACTTTGGTGGCAGCGGTTGCATGAACATAGCGTGTTTTCCGTATTCACTGCAGCAGAACTCAATAAAAACTCGTAATCCAGACACACTTGTTCGAAAAAATATGGATTCTGAATACATGCTATACACCGTTGAAAAGAGGAAGACGAGACCTTTCCAACGGTGTATGAATTTTGCGTGCACAGGCAAGACTTTGGTGGCAGCGGTTGCATGAACATAGCGTGTTTTCCGTATTCACTGCAGCAGAACTCAATAAAAACTCGTAATCCAGACACACTTGTTCGAAAAAATATGGATTCTGAATACATGCTATACACCGTTAAAAAGAAGAAGACGAGACCTTTCCAACGGTGTATGAATTTTGCGTGCACAGGCAAGACTTTGGTGGCAGCGGTTGCATGAACATAGCGTGTTTTCCGTATTCACTGCAGCAGAACTCAATAAAAACTCGTAATCCAGACACACTTGTTCGAAAAAATATGGATTCTGAATACATGCTATACACTGTTGAAAAGAAGAAGACGAGACCTTTCCAACGGTGTATGAATTTTGCGTGCACAGGCAAGACTTTGGTGGCAGCGGTTGCATGAACATAGCGTGTTTTCCGTATTCACTGCAGCAGAACTCAATAAAAACTCGTAATCCAGACACACTTGTTCGAAAAAATATGGATTCTGAATACATGCTATACACCGTTGAAAAGAGGAAGACGAGACCTTTCCAACAGTGTATGAATTTTGCGTGCACAGGCAAGACTTTGGTGGCAGCGGTTGCATGAACATAGCGTGTTTTCCGTATTCACTGCAGCAGAATTCAATAAAAACTCGTAATCCAGACACACTTGTTCAAAAAAATATGGATTCTGAATACATGCTATACACCGTTGAAAAGAGGAAGACGAGACCTTTCCAAAGGTGTATGAATTTTGCGTGCACAGGCAAGACTTTGGTGGCAGCGGTTGCATGAACATAGCGTGTTTTCCGTATTCACTGCAGCAGAACTCAATAAAAACTCGTAATCCAGACACACTTGTTCGAAAAAATATGGATTCTGAATACATGCTATACAATGTTGAAAAGAGGAAGACGAGACCTTTCCAACGGTGTATGAATTTTGCGTGCACAGGCAAGACTTTGGTGGCAGCGGTTGCATGAACATAGCGTGTTTTCCGTATTCACTGCAGCAGAATTCAATAAAAACTCGTAATCCAGACACACTTGTTCAAAAAAATATGGATTCTGAATACATGCTATACACCGTTGAAAAGAGGAAGACGAGACCTTTCCAACGGTGTATGAATTTTGCGTGCACAGGCAAGACTTTGGTGGCAGCGGTTGCATGAACATAGCGTGTTTTCCGTATTCACTGCAGCAGAACTCAATAAAAACTCGTAATCCAGACACACTTGTTCGAAAAAATATGGATTCTGAATACATGCTATACACCGTTGAAAAGAGGAAGACGAGACCTTTCCAACGGTGTATGAATTTTGCGTGCACAGGCAAGACTTTGGTGGCAGCGGTTGCATGAACATAGCGTGTTTTCCGTATTCACTGCAGCAGAACTCAATAAAAACTCGTAATCCAGACACACTTGTTCGAAAAAATATGGATTCTGAATACATGCTATACACCGTTGAAAAGAGGAAGACGAGACCTTTCCAACGGTGTATGAATTTTGCGTGCACAGGCAAGACTTTGGTGGCAGCGGTTGCATGAACATAGCGTGTTTTCCGTATTCACTGCAGCAGAACTCAATAAAAACTCGTAATCCAGACACACTTGTTCGAAAAAATATGGATTCTGAATACATGCTATACACCGTTGAAAAGAAGAAGACGAGACCTTTCCAACGGTGTATGAATTTTGCGTGCACAGGCAAGAATTTTGTGGCAGCGGTTGCATGAACATAGCGTGTTTTCCGTATTCACTGCAGCAGAACTCAATAAAAACTCGTAATCCAGACACACTTGTTCGAAAAAATATGGATTCTGAATACATGCTATACACCGTTAAAAAGAGGAAGACCAAACCTTTCCAACGGTGTATGAATTTTGCGTGCACAGGCAAGAATTTGGTGGCAGCGGTTGCATGAACATAGCGTGTTTTCCGTATTCACTGCAGCAGAACTCAATAAAAACTCGTAATCCAGACACACTTGTTCGAAAAAATATGGATTCTGAATACATGCTATACACCGTTGAAAAGAGGAAGACGAGACCTTTCCAACGGTGTATGAATTTTGCGTGCACAGGCAAGAATTTGGTGGCAGCGGTTGCATGAACATAGCGTGTTTTCCGTATTCACTGCAGCAGAACTCAATAAAAACTCGTAATCCAGACACACTTGTTCGAAAAAATATGGATTCTGAATACATGCTATACATTGTTGAAAAGAAGAAGACGAGACCTTTCCAACGGTGTATGAATTTTGCGTGCACAGGCAAGAATTTGGTGGCAGCGGTTGCATGAACATAGCGTGTTTTCCGTATTCACTGCAGCAGAACTCAATAAAAACTCGTAATCCAGACACACTTGTTCGAAAAAATATGGATTCTGAATACATGCTATACACCGTTGAAAAGAGGAAGACGAGACCTTTCCAACGGTGTATGAATTTTGCGTGCACAGGCAAGAATTTTGTGGCAGCGGTTGCATGAACATAGCGTGTTTTCCGTATTCACTGCAGCAGAACTCAATAAAAACTCGTAATCCAGACACACTTGTTCGAAAAAATATGGATTCTGAATACATGCTATACACCGTTGAAAAGAGGAAGACGAGACCTTGCCAACGGTGTATGAATTTTGCGTGCACAGGCAAGACTTTGGTGGCAGCGGTTGCATGAACATAGCGTGTTTTCCGTATTCACTGCAGCAGAACTCAATAAAAACTCGTAATCCAGACACACTTGTTCGAAAAAATATGGATTCTGAATACATGCTATACACCGTTAAAAAGAGGAAGACGAGACCTTTCCAACGGTGTATGAATTTTGCGTGCACAGGCAAGAATTTGGTGGCAGCGGTTGCATGAACATAGCGTGTTTTCCGTATTCACTGCAGCAGAATTCAATAAAAACTCGTAATCCAGACACACTTGTTCAAAAAAATATGGATTCTGAATACATGCTATACACCGTTGAAAAGAAGAAGACGAGACCTTTCCAACAGTGTATGAATTTTGCGTGCACAGGCAAGACTTTGGTGGCAGCGGTTGCATGAACATAGCGTGTTTTCCGTATTCACTGCAGCAGAACTCAATAAAAACTCGTAATCCAGACACACTTGTTCGAAAAAATATGGATTCTGAATACATGCTATACACCGTTGAAAAGAGGAAGACGAGACCTTTCCAACGGTGTATGAATTTTGCGTGCACAGGCAAGACTTTGGTGGCAGCGGTTGCATGAACATAGCGTGTTTTCCGTATTCACTGCAGCAGAACTCAATAAAAACTCGTAATCCAGACACACTTGTTACGAGTTTTTATTGAGTTCTGCTGCAGTGAATACTGAAAACACGCTATGTTCATGCAACCGCTGCCACCAAAGTCTTGCCTGTGCACACAAAATTCATACACCGTTGGAAAGGTCTCGTCTTCCTCTTTTCAACGGTGTATAGCATGTATTCAGAATCCATATTTTTTTGAACAAGTGTGTCTGGATTACGAGTTTTTATTGAATTCTGCTGCAGTGAATACGGAAAACACACTATGTTCATGCAACCGCTGCCACCAAATTCTTGCCTGTGCACGCAAAATTCATACACCGTTGGAAAGGTCTCGTCTTCTTCTTTTCAACGGTGTATAGCATGTATTCAGAATCCATATTTTTTCGAACAAGTGTGTCTGGATTACGAGTTTTTATTGAGTTCTGCTGCAGTGAATACGGAAAACACGCTATGTTCATGCAACCGCTGCCACCAAAGTCTTGCCTGTGCACGCAAAATTCATACACCGTTGGAAAGGTCTCGTCTTCCTCTTTTTAACGGTGTATAGCATGTATTCAGAATCCATATTTTTTCGAACAAGTGTGTCTGGATTACGAGTTTTTATTGAGTTCTGCTGCAGTGAATACGGAAAACACGCTATGTTCATGCAACCGCTGCCACCAAAGTCTTGCCTGTGCACGCAAAATTCATACACCGTTGGAAAGGTCTCGTCTTCCTCTTTTTAACGGTGTATAGCATGTATTCAGAATCCATATTTTTTCGAACAAGTGTGTCTGGATTACGAGTTTTTATTGAGTTCTGCTGCAGTGAATACGGAAAACACGCTATGTTCATGCAACCGCTGCCACCAAATTCTTGCCTGTGCACGCAAAATTCATACACCGTTGGAAAGGTCTCGTCTTCCTCTTTTCAACGGTGTATAGCATGTATTCAGAATCCATATTTTTTCGAACAAGTGTGTCTGGATTACGAGTTTTTATTGAGTTCTGCTGCAGTGAATACGGAAAACACGCTATGTTCATGCAACCGCTGCCACCAAAGTCTTGCCTGTGCACGCAAAATTCATACACCGTTGGAAAGGTCTCGTCTTCCTCTTTTTAACGGTGTATAGCATGTATTCAGAATCCATATTTTTTCGAACAAGTGTGTCTGGATTACGAGTTTTTATTGAGTTCTGCTGCAGTGAATACTGAAAACACGCTATGTTCATGCAACCGCTGCCACCAAAGTCTTGCCTGTGCACACAAAATTCATACACCGTTGGAAAGGTCTCGTCTTCCTCTTTTCAACGGTGTATAGCATGTATTCAGAATCCATATTTTTTCGAACAAGTGTGTCTGGATTACGAGTTTTTATTGAGTTCTGCTGCAGTGAATACGGAAAACACGCTATGTTCATGCAACCGCTGCCACCAAAGTCTTGCCTGTGCACGCAAAATTCATACACCGTTGGAAAGGTCTCGTCTTCCTCTTTTCAACGGTGTATAGCATGTATTCAGAATCCATATTTTTTTGAACAAGTGTGTCTGGATTACGAGTTTTTATTGAATTCTGCTGCAGTGAATACGGAAAACACGCTATGTTCATGCAACCGCTGCCACCAAATTCTTGCCTGTGCACGCAAAATTCATACACCGTTGGAAAGGTCTCGTCTTCCTCTTTTCAACGGTGTATAGCATGTATTCAGAATCCATATTTTTTCGAACAAGTGTGTCTGGATTACGAGTTTTTATTGAGTTCTGCTGCAGTGAATACGGAAAACACGCTATGTTCATGCAACCGCTGCCACCAAAGTCTTGCCTGTGCACGCAAAATTCATACACCGTTGGAAAGGTCTCGTCTTCCTCTTTTTAACGGTGTATAGCATGTATTCAGAATCCATATTTTTTCGAACAAGTGTGTCTGGATTACGAGTTTTTATTGAGTTCTGCTGCAGTGAATACGGAAAACACGCTATGTTCATGCAACCGCTGCCACCAAATTCTTGCCTGTGCACGCAAAATTTATACACCGTTGGAAAGGTCTCGTCTTCTTCTTTTTAACGGTGTATAGCATGTATTCAGAATCCATATTTTTTCGAACAAGTGTGTCTGGATTACGAGTTTTTATTGAGTTCTGCTGCAGTGAATACTGAAAACACGCTATGTTCATGCAACCGCTGCCACCAAAGTCTCGCCTGTGCACACAAAATTCATACACCGTTGGAAAGGTCTCGTCTTCCTCTTTTCAACGGTGTATAGCATGTATTCAGAATCCATATTTTTTCGAACAAGTGTGTCTGGATTACGAGTTTTTATTGAGTTCTGCTGCAGTGAATACGGAAAACACGCTATGTTCATGCAACCGCTGCCACCAAAGTCTTGCCTGTGCACGCAAAATTCATACACCGTTGGAAAGGTCTCGTCTTCCTCTTTTCAACGGTGTATAGCATGTATTCAGAATCCATATTTTTTTGAACAAGTGTGTCTGGATTACGAGTTTTTATTGAATTCTGCTGCAGTGAATACGGAAAACACGCTATGTTCATGCAACCGCTGCCACCAAATTCTTGCCTGTGCACGCAAAATTCATACACCGTTGGAAAGGTCTCGTCTTCCTCTTTTCAACGGTGTATAGCATGTATTCAGAATCCATATTTTTTCGAACAAGTGTGTCTGGATTACGAGTTTTTATTGAGTTCTGCTGCAGTGAATACGGAAAACACGCTATGTTCATGCAACCGCTGCCACCAAAGTCTTGCCTGTGCACGCAAAATTCATACACCGTTGGAAAGGTCTCGTCTTCCTCTTTTTAACGGTGTATAGCATGTATTCAGAATCCATATTTTTTCGAACAAGTGTGTCTGGATTACGAGTTTTTATTGAGTTCTGCTGCAGTGAATACGGAAAACACGCTATGTTCATGCAACCGCTGCCACCAAATTCTTGCCTGTGCACGCAAAATTCATACACCGTTGGAAAGGTCTCGTCTTCCTCTTTTCAACGGTGTATAGCATGTATTCAGAATCCATATTTTTTCGAACAAGTGTGTCTGGATTACGAGTTTTTATTGAGTTCTGCTGCAGTGAATACGGAAAACACGCTATGTTCATGCAACCGCTGCCACCAAATTCTTGCCTGTGCACGCAAAATTCATACACCGTTGGAAAGGTCTCGTCTTCCTCTTTTCAACGGTGTATAGCATGTATTCAGAATCCATATTTTTTCGAACAAGTGTGTCTGGATTACGAGTTTTTATTGAGTTCTGCTGCAGTGAATACGGAAAACACGCTATGTTCATGCAACCGCTGCCACCAAATTCTTGCCTGTGCACGTAAAATTCATACACCGTTGGAAAGGTTTCGTCTTCCTCTTTTTAACGGTGTATAGCATGTATTCAGAATCCATATTTTTTCGAACAAGTGTGTCTGGATTACGAGTTTTTATTGAGTTCTGCTGCAGTGAATACGGAAAACACGCTATGTTCATGCAACCGCTGCCACAAAATTCTTGCCTGTGCACGCAAAATTCATACACCGTTGGAAAGGTCTCGTCTTCCTCTTTTTAACGGTGTATAGCATGTATTCAGAATCTATATTTTTTCGAACAAGTGTGTCTGGATTACGAGTTTTTATTGAGTTCTGCTGCAGTGAATACGGAAAACACGCTATGTTCATGCAACCGCTGCCACCAAAGTCTTGCCTGTGCACGCAAAATTCATACACCGTTGGAAAGGTCTCGTCTTCCTCTTTTGAACGGTGTATAGCATGTATTCAGAATCCATATTTTTTCGAACAAGTGTGTCTGGATTACGAGTTTTTATTGAGTTCTGCTGCAGTGAATACGGAAAACACGCTATGTTCATGCAACCGCTGCCACCAAATTCTTGCCTGTGCACGCAAAATTTATACACCGTTGGAAAGGTCTCGTCTTCTTCTTTTTAACGGTGTATAGCATGTATTCAGAATCCATATTTTTTCGAACAAGTGTGTCTGGATTACGAGTTTTTATTGAGTTCTGCTGCAGTGAATACGGAAAACACGCTATGTTCATGCAACCGCTGCCACCAAAGTCTTGCCTGTGCACGCAAAATTCATACACCGTTGGAAAGGTCTCGTCTTCCTCTTTTCAACGGTGTATAGCATGTATTCAGAATCCATATTTTTTCGAACAAGTGTGTCTGGATTACGAGTTTTTATTGAGTTCTGCTGCAGTGAATACGGAAAACACGCTATGTTCATGCAACCGCTGCCACCAAAGTCTTGCCTGTGCACGCAAAATTCATACACCGTTGGAAAAGTCTCGTCTTCCTCTTTTCAACGGTGTATAACATGTATTCAAAATCCATTTTTTTGTTAACAATGTTTCTGGAACAAAAGTACGCATTACATTAGCGATGCCAGGTAATGGCTCAAAATACGAATTTAAATTCGTGTTTTTGGTTTGTGTCTTTGCTAAGATCGCGACGGATTTACGAATTTAACTTCACGCTCTTCAATCGTACTAATTTTGATTTCCCTGTTTAGTTCTGTTAGGGTACAACCAATTTTTGTAAAAGATATAGCAGCATAACATTCATTTATCATTATCATTTATGTAATTCGGATAATGCATACTTCGTGTTCCTTTGGCGAAGAGTGATTTTGGTGCGAACCATCAAAATTGGAGCTACAAAGTTGTGCCTTATGTAAGGCCCAAATACAAAATAGTATGTACTTTCTAGGAGTGTTTGTTTTTGAGTAATGTATGAAATTTGAAAAAAACTATATGAGAAGTGTCGTGCAACCGATTGCATTCAAAAAGGGAGGTGTACAACTAGGTCTTATAAGAGTCTACATACATAGTACGGCGTAGACTAGACAAAATGGACTCTGCGATGGTCAAAATGTGTGCTGCCATCAAAATCTCAATATCGAAATTTTTCACGGTTACAATACTTTCTTGTACATATTTACTACGTATACAAGGAAGTAAAAAAAAGATTTATGTATAAAAGTTAGTTGATAGAAAAAAATGTTTACACTGGAAAACTTAGAATAATCCGAACTTTTTGATTTTATATTAAAAATTAAATACTTGGGCAACGCGGAAACGTTCCATGTAATTGATATTTGGAAGGGGAATGTTCAGCTTGCAAGTAATAATGAGGGTTTTAAATTTCAAACTAACTAATGCATACTCTTTGAAGTAATGGATGCTCTATGTAATTGTACTCATGTTATGAATAGTACTGTTGTACTTAGGTAACTCAGATTATGAATAGAAAGCACTGAAGCATTGCGTGGTTCATAAAGAAAAAAAAAAATTACACAGGCCTCTAGTATATACATATGAGCTTATGAGCTCAGTTGAGAGCTTAAAATTAACATCTATTGTTTTAGAAATTTTGATCGTAATAATAGTTACAACTTTGCATTTAAGAATTTTTAATTTACCTTTGAAAATATACGTATATTTATAGTATCGTTACTGTACAAGCGCTCCAAGTGCAGCACATACTATTGTCATTAATATGGATTGTAAAGCCCTAGCATTTGGTCGTAATCCATCTGGACAATTGGGCTTGGCGAATCTAAAAATTTGTGAAAAACCCACACTCGTTCCTGGTTTAGAACACTTGAAGATTGTACAGGCAGCATGTGGACGGCACCATTCGCTATTTCTCACGGATTCAGGAATAGTTTATGCCTGCGGAGACAATAAATCTGGTCAGTGTGGTGTTGGAAATACACTGCCAAATATAATTTTGCCAACTCGGATAAACTATCGTGGCCCTCCTATTATTCGTGTCGGCTGCGGCGCTGAATTTTCTGTAATTCTTGACATAAAGGGTCATTTGCACAGTTTTGGGCTTCCTGAATACGGTCAATTAGGCCATAACACTGATGCCAAATATTTTGTCAATGCCAATAAATTATCATTCCATTTCGAGACTTCTCCGAAAAAGGTGGTGCTCTATATTGAAAAAACTAAAGATGGACACGTCACACCTGCTGATAATGTCCAAATTGTTGACTTTGCCTGCGGGAACAATCATACAGTAAGTAAATAATTTTCCAACATACTACGATAATTTCACATTTTCAAATATCTTAAATATTCTGTTCTTTGCATTAGGTCGCAATTGATTCCAGAAAACGTGTTTACAGTTGGGGTTTTGGAGGATTCGGTCGCTTAGGGCACGCAGAACCAAAGGATGAAATGGTACCGCGTCTTGTAAAGTTCTTCGAAGCGCAAGGACGTGGCGCTCGTAGTGTCTACTGTGGATCAACATTTAGTCTGATTATTAACGAACTAGGTGTGTTATTTCTTTTTGGTCAGAATAAAAAAACTGGCGAAGCAAATATGTATCCTAAGCCAGTTCAAGACCTCTCAGGTGAGAAACATATAAGGAACATAAACAAAGTCAATTTTTTACTTTGTATATCGTATTAAAGGATGGAACATAACTGACATCGGCTGTGCTAATACATCTATTGTAATATCAGCTGATGATACATTAATTGCATGGGGGGCTTCTCCCACTTACGGCGAATTGGGAATTGGAGAATTTCAGAAGTCATCTACAATTCCAAAAGAAGTGCCAAAAATGGATAACATGAAAATTCCACAAGTAGCCATGGGTTACTCGCACACCGTATTATTAGTAGATACCGAAAATGAGGCGACTAAAATCAAATACGTAAAATTGCCAGAGTACAATATAGATGATTAAATAAATGTACCCAAACTCATCTGCTCAAAGCCAATCTTAGCATGCTAGATCGCTGTTAAAAGGTTGGTTATTGAAATGGTTATGTGAAACTGTATTTATAATTTTGCATATGTGGTCAAATATGAAACTTATTTTAATGTGTGTAAGATAATTTTGTTTTAAGCGTACAGCACTTTCGTTTTGTTTTATATTACCAGCATTTCCATTTCGTAATGTATAACTAAAATTTTTCGTAATAAAGAAAACGCTAATAGGTGTTCTTCAACTATAGAAAATTTTAGATAATTGTTTTTTATAAGTAATTTTTTAATATAATTAATATAATAATTTTTATTATATAGTAATTTTTAATTAATTTTTTTAATATTAAACTTTCAATATATACTTACGAGAACTCCATTAAAGGGGATGAAATTTGATTAGCAAAGGCACCAACCACAAAAATCTCACCACTGTCATTTTTAAAATTCACGTTTAGATACGAATACAATTTTTGCTATTGACATTATTGACAAAAATAAATTATTATCTTAAAGTTTCAATTTTCTAAAATTTTAATCATTATATTTTTTTTTGAAGGTCGAAATTTTTTTTTTTCCTACATTCATTACGTTCATTGCATTATATGGTCAGGATAAAGTGACATCTGCTCTAAAACGAAGAGGTGTGTGAAAATAAGCAATATACCGCGAACAAAAAAACTGCTACTAACGATTTTGCAGGACTTGCGGCATTGCTTGCTGTGAACATCAGCTTTCAGGCAGTATATGGCTTATTTTCGCACACCTCATCGTTTTGGAGCAGTCATTTCACGCCCTTACATCATTATTATTTTAACAGTTCTAGTCTTTATTTTTGAACATCCATACGTCCTTCTAATATAGCATGGTTTTGAAGAGATTCACATCTTGTTGTAGGACGGACGGTCAACCAGTCGTTTAAGCTTAAAAATTAAAAGCTTAAAAGCATAAGCGGAAAGTTTAAACAAGGCTTGAAGCAAAGCTTTAAAATTCATAAATTAAATAAGCGAATATATTTTTAGGCTTCACCGTAATAGTGAAGTTCCTAAGCACACGCAATCAAATTAAAGCACACGCTTCAGATTGAGTGACCAAGTGCTATATTTAACCAAGTCAAGCTCGTGTTCTAAATTTGATTTCACGATCGCGGAAACTTGCAAATATTGCGAACGATCACACGTGTTTGGGTCAATGCAAAGCTCGCGTTCTAGATTCTAGCAAGAGCATTGGAGACGATGCAAATTTAACTGGGTTACGTTTCCGACCAGGGAGTCAATAAAAAGGCAAGTTGTCTTTTTATTAGGGGAGTTGTGCATCAGAAACTGATCAGTGAAGTCAGAAGTCGAGTTAAGTAATATTTGTATTAAAATAAGTTCCTAATAAAGAATAAGTGAATGAAAATATAAAGTGGTGGTAAAGTGAACATCCTACTGTGGTAAAACAAAAGATTCCAGGCAACAGGACAACAACTGTGGAAGGACTCCACAACATTACAGGCTACAACTTCAGACAGGACAACTGTTGTGGAAGGTAAAACCACAACATTTTTGGCGCAGCCGCTTAATTTCGAGCCGGGAATCACTCGCAGGACATAAGAATCGATCAAATATCAGGAACACTAGTTTGTGAGTAGAGTGAAAAAAAGAGTAATAATAATTGCAAGTGCTTATTGCAATTCGTTCGCAAGGCTTGTTTTGGAGCCAAGTAAAGGAGTGCCAGCGTCAAGCAAGGCACCACAAACAGTGCAATTTTCAAAAAAATCTTAACAAAAAACGCCAACTCAGGGCCCTTTGATTTTCTTAGCACTAATGCTACTAGAAGCCACCTTTCATTTGCCGTATGCCTCATGTTGGCACAATCGTCCTGGACCGAGCAGTGTCCACTTCATCATTCGGATTTTTGTACGGCACTTGACCGCAAACAGTGCAATTTTCAAAAAAATCTTAACAAAAAACGCCTACTCAGGGCCCTTTGATTTTCTTAGCACTAATGCTACTAGAAGCCACCTTTCATTTGCCGTATGCCTCATGTTGGCACAATCGTCCTGGACGGAGCAGTGTCCACTTTATCATTCGGATTTTTGTACGGCACTTGACCGCAAACAGTGCAATTTTCAAAAAAATCTTAACAAAAAACGCCTACTCAGGGCCCTTTAATTTTCTTAGCACTAATGCTACTAGAAGCCACCTTTCATTTGCCGTATGCCTCATGTTGGCACAATCGTCCTGGACCGAGCAGTGTCCACTTCATCATTCGGATTTTTGTACGGCACTTGACCGCAAACAGTGCAATTTTCAAAAAAATCTTAACAAAAAACGCCTACTCAGGGCCCTTTGATTTTCTTAGCACTAATGCTACTAGAAGCCACCTTTCATTTGCCGTATGCCTCATGTTGGCACAATCGTCCTGGACGGAGCAGTGTCCACTTCATCATTCGGATTTTTGTACGGCACTTGACCGCAAACAGTGCAATTTTCAAAAAAATCTTAACAAAAAACGCCTACTCAGGGCCCTTTGATTTTCTTAGCACTAATGCTACTAGAAGCCACCTTTCATTTGCCGTATGCCTCATGTTGGCACAATCGTCCTGGACCGAGCAGTGTCCACTTTATCATTCGGATTTTTGTACGGCACTTGACCGCAAACAGTGCAATTTTCAAAAAAATCTTAACAAAAAACGCCTACTCAGGGCCCTTTGATTTTCTTAGCACTAATGCTACTACAAGCCACCTTTCATTTGCCGTATGCCTCATGTTGGCACAATCGTCCTGGACCGAGCAGTGTCCACTTTATCATTCGGATTTTTGTGCGGCACTTGACTTCAAACAGTGCAATTTTCAAAAAAATCTTAACAAAAAACGCCTACTCAGGGCCCTTTAATTTTCTTAGCACTAATGCTACTAGAAGCCACCTTTCATTTGCCGTATGCCTCATGTTGGCACAATCGTCCTGGACCGAGCAGTGTCCACTTCATCATTCGGATTTTTGTACGGCACTTGACCGCAAACAGTGCAATTTTCAAAAAAATCTTAACAAAAAACGCCTACTCAGGGCCCTTTGATTTTCTTAGCACTAATGCTACTAGAAGCCACCTTTCATTTGCCGTATGCCTCATGTTGGCACAATCGTCCTGGACCGAGCAGTGTCCACTTCATCATTCGGATTTTTGTACGGCACTTGACCGCAAACAGTGCAATTTTCAAAAAAATCTTAACAAAAAACGCCTACTCAGGGCCCTTTGATTTTCTTAGCACTAATGCTACTAGAAGCCACCTTTCATTTGCCGTATGCCTCATGTTGGCACAATCGTCCTGGACCGAGCAGTGTCCACTTCATCATTCGGATTTTTGTACGGCACTTGACCGTAAACAGTGCAATTTTCAAAAAAATCTTAACAAGAAACGCTTACTCAGGGCCCTTTGATTTTCTTAGCACTAATGCTACTAGAAGCCACCTTTCATTTGCCGTATGCATCATGTTGGTACAATCGTCCTGGACCGAGCAGTGTCCACTTCATCATTCGGATTTTTGTACGGCACTTGACCCTTTGATTTTCTTAGCACTAATGCTACTAGAAGCCACCTTTCATTTGCCGTATGCCTCATGTTGGCACAATCGTCCTGGACCGAGCAGTGTCCACTTCATCATTCGGATTTTTGTACGGCACTTGACCGCAAACAGTGCAATATTCAAAAAAATCTTAACAAAAAACGGCTATGCAGACCTTTTTGTTTTCTTAAAATGCAATATTCATATAGTCTTGCAGCGTAGATATGCTATTATTAATTTTACTCTCTTTGTGTAGTTGCGATTACTTACTAAATTTCATAGGAACGGAGAGTTAACAGAGCTCTGTTAAAGTTAGCGACGTCTCGATCTTTTACAAAGTTGCAAACTCTGTTAAAGTTCGAAACGTATTTAACTTCACGCACTTACATTTTTAAACACAAATTAAATTTAATCTTATTATATATTGGTTTGGGTGCGAGTTTTTTTGCTGCTAATTTAAACATATTTAGCAATCTAACTGTTTCGTCTGCATCTGTTTCATTTTTGCACTGTTTATTTTGCAAATTTTTCAACTTTTGTTGACTTGCCATTCGAGCAGAAACCGGTTTTCATTGCTTTGGTATAATTTTCGGAGTTCGTTAATTAATATTTCAGTGGCGCGTGCAATTAAATTTATAATATGGCATGCAATTTGAAAGACTGTATTACTCGGGCCGATTCTGAACGGCGGCGTCTTTGTTGGATGTGTGAGGCAGATTTTCACATCAAGTGTGCAGGATTAACAGGCAGAGCTGCGGATCTGATCGGTTTTGATGGTGGTCTTCGCTGGTCATGTCCAAATTGTCGTTCGACAGAAGTTGACATTATACAGCTCTTACGTCAAGTGCGATTGAATTTCAAAGAAATTGGGAAAGATTTTTCCGCAATTCGGTCGAAACTAGATAATTACGAGAAGCTCTTCAACAACTTTAAATTGCTCGAGGAAAATCCACAAAATCGTGTGGTCACTCGGTTGCAGAAAAACTTGAAGAAGAATAGTGTAGAAGCAGCTAGAAAGGAAACTGATGCTGTTGCTAAGCCTCCGCTCTTTGTATCTGTTTAGGATCCACCTCAGCTTATAAATTTGCTGAGTCCTGTTCCAACTACAGACGAAACGTTGTCCTATAATCAGCCTCTCGCTTATTCTGAAATGCTGAAACTACCAACTGGAAATCAAGGAGGTATGAACCCGGATTCACCTCTAATCGCTGCAAAGGATTCCAACAAAAATCTTGAAATTATTTTCATATTTAGCATATTTAATCTAGCTTAGAGATGGTTGAATCAAGTATCTCTGTTTCTAAGTTCAATTTTGGAAATCGAAGATCTTATTCTTCTTTTAATGTGCGCATACCTAAACATCTAATGGAACGTATTGCTGGAGTGCATAAGAAAAGTGGCTGATAAATTACGTCACGGTGATCACTTAGTAGTTCTCGGTGATTTTAACTTGCCTCACGTCAATTGGGAAAGGTGTGAGGATGCAGTTTTTCTCCTGCCATCTTCTGACCATGATAACTACATTACTCTTTTAAATGCAATATCTTCTAGAGGTATTTTCCAAATCAATTCTATACTCAACCATAATGGTCGCTTGTTGGACCTGATTTTTGTTGATGATGCTAACACGTTTGAGTTAACGAGGACTTTACCCCTGGTTTTACCAGAAGATTTGCATCATCCAACAATCGAAGTAAAAATTTTACAAGAAAAAGGAGTAAATAAACGTAATCCTGTTATTAGGAGGGAACTTTACTTTCGCAGAGCAAATTTGGGAATTGCGATAATGTTCTGAAAACTATGGGCTATTCAACTTCTGAGACATTAGATGATGCAGAGCACTTGTTTAATAACGTTTTATTTGATATTTTTAAATTATCAGTGCCGCTACGCATATCATCGAGTCGTATTGGACCTTCTTTGTTTACTCCTTCATTACGGAAACTAAGGGGTTTGAAGACTAAGCATTACAAATCGTACTGTGTGAGCCGTACTTCTTCCAGTTTTGCTGCTTATTTATCAACAAGATGCAGATACCAGAATCTTTGTAAAGAAGCTTTCATTAATTATTTAATTAAAGTAAAATCCAATTTGCGCTCTGATCCGAAGTCATTTTGGAATTTTGTAAATACGAAAAGGAAGGTTTCTATTTACCCATCAGTCATGAAACTTGACCAGTGTGAGTCTGCTGATTCAGCTGTTATATGTAACCTGTAACTTAAAAAAATATCCATTCAGTATTTCTTTAGGATTGATTAATCTTCCCGTTATAGACGAACAGACTGTTCTTGAGGCATTGAAAGATATTAAATGTAACTATAACTCGGGACCTGATGGTTTACCTGATGGTGCTTGCTGCACCAATTACAGCATTATTTAAGTTTTCCTTACGAACGGGTTATTTTCCAAGTCTATGGAAATCGTCTTTTATTATTCCTCTTCATAAAGCTGGCAATAGATGTGATATTAGTATTTATCGTGGTATTGCCAAAATTAGTGCATTACCTAAACTGTTTGAAAAGATAATTACTGACCAAATCTCGCGAAGTATTCATGCTCTAATTTTGCCAACGCAGCATGGTTTTTGCAAAGGTAAATCAACGACAACAAATTTACTGGAATTTGTATCGACAACTATCAACAACTTTAAAGACTCTATGCAAACTGATGTCATATATACTGACTTCAGTAAAGCTTTCGACGTAGTTAACCATAATTTCCTTTTATTAAAGATGGAGTTATTTGGTTTTCCTGCACCTCTACTTAGTTGGTTACAGTCTTACCTCAGTAATCGCACTCTAATGGTCGTGTTTAACAACACCATATCAAATGACTTTAAAGTTCCTTCTGGTGTTCCTCAAGGAAGCCATTTGGGACCGTTGCTCTTTTTGGTTTTCATAAATGATCTTCCTCCATCCATTAAATACGGAAATGTACTAATGTTTGCTGACGACGTAAAACTTTTTTTAGCCTATAAAAATATTACTGATCTTCTGCAATTGGATTTAAATTCTTTAATTATGTGGTGTGACATTAACTGCATGGATCTGAATCTAAAGAAATGCAAACAAATTACTTTTGCTTGTCGCCACAACTGGTATTTTATTAATTACAAATTTGATCCTGTAATATCTATTCTCGATCTTGGAGTAGTTCTTGATCCGAAGTTACGGTTTCATAGACATATACATAACATATCTAATAAAGCTCATAGTATGTTGGGATTTATTAAACGATGGGCAAAGGAGTTTAAGGATCCCTATATTGCGAAGCTGCTATATACATCACTTGTTAGACCATTGTTGGAATATGCCTCGCCTGTCTGGAATCCAAACTATCCATGTTACATTGCTGAACTTGAATCTGTCCAAAAGCAGTTTTTGTTGCTCGCTTTGCGTCATCTTCATTGGGATTCATCTTTACATCTACCACCTTACAAATCTCGGCTTAAGTTGATAGATTTACCGACGCTTGCCAATCGCCGTAAGATGTTGAATGCTGCCTTCGTTTTGAGTTTGTTATATGGAGTTATTGATAGCCCTTACTTGCTATATAACATTTATTTAAATGTTCCTCATCGCACTCTCAGACATTATGAGCCCTTGCATTTAAGCCTTGTGAGAACTTCATATCTTCAACATGAACCTCTTCGGAATGCTTGCGCTGATTTTAATTCTTAATATTTTGTTATTAATTTTTCCGATACAATTCGTTTAACGAAGCAAAAGATTTTAAACTATTTATCTTAGTATCGATTATGTTTAGTTTTGCTATAATTTAGTGAACTAGAAAGTAGTGTTATACTTAGTTTATATAAATAAAGAAATTAGGACGAGTTAACGTAACAAACGTAAGGTAAGGCAGAGCAATCGAACGTAATTGCTCACATCAGTTAAGTGCAGCGCCAGCATTTTTGTCCGTGTGTGGTTAATTGTTTAAAAGTTTTGTGGCACGAGTGTAGTAAAAAAAAAGGGTATTTGATACCGTGTTAATTGTCGTGTTGTTAAAGATGAAAAAAGTGATAAAGCAATTTAAAATTTGCGTGTTGATTGCTTTAAATAGAAAATGGTGAATTTTATGTGCATTAAATTTTGTAAGATAAGAACAGTGATTTTAGTTCAAGTTTAAAATTATCTATGTAAATATTATTAAATTTATTGTATCATAAGCAATGAGATGAGAATAAAAATGTTTTAATACATGTGTATTAAATTATACTTAATTGTAAAAGTGATAATAAAATTTTAATGGATAATGAACAAAGTTATGAGTCTTTTAAAATAGAATATAAAAAATTGTCGGAACAGTTAGATAGATTTATAGAAAAGTCCTGGGAGAATTTGAAAAGGGAAGTAGTTAACAAAGAAACTATTGCATTAATAAAAGAAAATATTACAGCAATTAAGGATATCTCGAAAATTGAACAAGCAGATTTAAATATCGATGAACTGCTTGACTTCCTTGAACAAAAAGCGAATGCAACAAGAGAAGAATTAAACACGTGGAAAAAAGAGTTTTCGGCATTGAAAAACAGATACGACAATTATTGTGTGACCAAACAGTTGCAGGATAATTGCATTGCGAAATTAGAGGCGGAAAACGAAAATTTCAAAAAACAATTCAATATCAAAGAGGCGTCATACGGAGTAACTCCAGAAAGAGCATCCAAAGAAGAGTTCGCAAGTATTAAGGAAGCCAACGATAAAATTCGTCAATTAAGAAACGAGAATCGCTTGCTTAGACAAGAGGTCGGGTTAGCTCACGAAACTTCATTATTTTATAAAGAACCATCCACACAAGCAAAAGAGCGACAACTTAATCAAAGAAAACCCCAAAATTAATAGTAAATCTTAACAAAATACGAATAAAAGAAATAGCGAAGGTTGTTAACAGATTAGTGCCGTTATTTTCGGGAGCACCATCAATAGATCTGCGTAACGAGGTCTAGAAATTCATTGAAGGAAGCGATCTAGCGAAAAGAAGTATCAACACATCAGAAATGCCAGATTTTCTATTATGTATAAAGCAAAGGTTAAATGGAAATGCGTACAGTCTTTTGCGTTCAAGAAAACTTAACAGCTTAGAAGGACTAAATAATATTGTAAAAGCACTTTACCTTTAACGTAAGTCGTTAGACATGGTACTGGAAGAAATACAAACCATGAAACAGTTACCAAATGAGGATATTCTGCAATTCGCACATAAATTACTTTCACTCCGATCGCAGGCGGAAGATATCTCAACCCATGCTTACAAAGGTGAGTCAGATAAAGCTTTAAGAAATAAAGTCGAAGGTGCAGTAATCCGTGCATTCATGCAAGGATTATGTAGTAGTACGTTAAGGCTCTATTTAAGAGAAACGGACAAGGCAACACTGGAAGATGTTGTAGAACAAGCTGTTGATTTGGCTGATGATATTCGACAAGCGGAAGCCCGACAGGATCATCAAAGGATAGGGATAGCAATAGTTATTCAAATCATAAGCAACTTCTACAGAGTCCGCATCATGATCTAAATAGGCGCTTTACAGAAAAAAACAATAAATGGGTAAAATCTGGATTAAATACAAATAAAAAATTAAGCGCAAACATAGTTTGTAATTTTTGTAACAAAAAAGGACACGTAAGAGAAGATTGTCTTACTAAGAAGAATACGCCATATTGTAAAGAATGTTGCAAATATGCAAATATGAAATCAATTGGAATTGCAAAAGAAAAAATTTTACACTTAATTATCCCACTGTTCAAGGAAATCCGTTTAGAACCAATGCAGATCAGCGACAAAAAGTGCGACCAGGACAAGAGTTGAGAAGTAGTCACACAACATGGGATAACGGATATCAGCAACGATTGACACAAAACAAACAAACAACGGAAGAACCCAAGAAAGGGCAACAGATTATGAGTATGACATGTCAGGCAAAGAAAAACTGGGAATCATTGCAGGCAAAGGGCCAAGGGCCCAAGCAAGGCCAGTAACCTGGGAGCCCGATAATAAGAAGCGTAGCCATAGAGATTCAGTATGATAAGTTATACTTCCGCGGAGACAGTTATCCAATCTACCAATCCACAGCATGTGCAACAAAAGGTTGAAAAACAAGATAATGGAAATAATATGGAACTTGCGAACGAAAACAACGAAGACATAAAGGAAGATGAGAAAATATATAATAATAAAACAGTCAACACTTTTAGTGCAAATATTAATGAGTGCTGCTACGAAAAGAATCTGGAAGATGACGTGTTCATTGAATTTCTTTGGGCGTAGGCGATTAATAAGAAACTTTTCTTGCTGGTGCATACAGGAGCAGACACAAGTTTACTTACAGAAAAAACACTCAAAAAGGAAACAATAATCAACACTTCGAATACAAAAGTTTTGAACGGAGCTTTTGGAGGTTGTGCTACAACAACAGGTACTGTCAATGTGACACATAATAATTGGCCAAGTCTTAGCTTAACATTACGCAGGGTGGCACTTGAGCAAAACTGGCCGGGAGAATGTGGAACAGATCCGTAATAGATTCGCTCAGTAAAAAACTGAAGTTCTTCGACGAAAACAAGGAGTTAATAGTAACTTTGCCATGCGTTGCTGCGGAAAACACAAGAAGAGAAAGTGAAAGAAATCCTGTGATGGTAAATTCACGGACAATAAAAATTGTACCATTTGAAAGAGCATCTGAAGCAAAACCAATAATAATGCACAAGAAGGAAATAATATTAGGAGTTTATATGGGAGAAACATTGGTAAATATTAGAAATAATAGAGTTCACGTTCCAATATTGAACGCTAAAGAAAAAGACTTCGTTGTGGATAACAATTTCAAACCGGAGTATTGTGATTTCGATGATTATGTAACATTCAATAAAGAGGCAACAATAAATAAGATAATTAAAGCAGGTAAAGATGAAAGGTTAGAAAAATTATTAAGTGAATTAGATTTGGATAAAAATCTGAATAAGGAAGAAAGGAAATCGATTTTAAGTATATGTAAAATATATAATGATATTTTTCTGGTGAAGGGTGACAAATTGACAACCACTCCCATAATGACACATAGAATTCCGATTAAAATGGATCAGCCACCAATAAATCAAAAGCAATATCGGCTCCCTCATTCACACAGGGAGGAAGTTAACAATCAGATTGAGAAAATGTTAGAGGACAACATAATATCTCCTAGTATGCCTCCATGGAATTCTCCATTATTGCTGGTTCCAAAGAAATGTGGAAAAGATGGGAAAAAGAAGTGGAGATTAGTTATCGACTATAGGAAACTTAATGAGGCGACAATTAAACAAGTGTTTCCAATACCACGGATTGATGAGATTTTCGATCAGTTAGGATGCAGTAGATATTTTTAATAGAATTAAACGAACTGATTCGAAGATAATTTTTTAGGGAATGAAAAATTTATTAGAGAAAAATTCTAGAACAAAATAACAAATTTTTCTGAAGTAAACAGATATAAAATCATTTCGATTTTTCAAGTATTAACAAACAAAGTATATCAATTTCAACACCCCCACTCGAAATATATTTATATCTTGTGCAACCCTATTTGTTTGCAAAAATATTTGTGCTTTTCAGAACATACTCCTTTGGTCAGAAAAACAGCCAACATTTCATTTGTCGAGACACCGGAAAAGGTTACTTCGTTCTTCATCCTCATTTCTCTAACAAAATGATGACGAATATCTATATGTTTCGTTCTTGGATGATAACCGTCGTTTGAAGCTAAGTGAATTGCGCTCTGATTGTCACAATACAATTTCGTTGGTTGTTTTTTTTGAAAATTAATATTGAGCTCACTTTCAAGTGAACGTAGCCATATGAGTTCTTGAGTAGCTGCAGAAATCGCCATATATTCCGCTTCAGTAGTCGATAGAGCTACCGTTGTTTGACGTTTGCTACTCCAAGAGATTGCTCCACCTTGGAAAATATTCACAAATCCTGTTACCGATCGACGCTCTTCAGTATCGTTTGCCCAATCGGAGTCAGAATATGTTATTAAATCTGAATTACCTTTACTTGAGAATCCGAGTTTCATGTCTATTGTACCTTTCAAATACCGAAAAACACGCTTCACTGCCATCCAGTGAATTTTATGTGGATTATTGTTGAATGTGCTTAGATGATTTACAGCTTGACAAATGTCGGGGCGCGTACATTGCGCTGTAAATAAAAGACTTCCAATCGCTTGCTGATAAGGAACGTCCGTCATCGACTCGTCAACACCATCTACTTTTCTTAGTTTTACATTTATGTCAATTGGAGTTGAAATAGCATTGCAGTCTTCCATGTTGTATCTTCGTAACATCTGCTTGACGTAATTTTCCTGATCTAAATATAAATTACCATTTACTCTTGTAATTCGCATTCCCAGACACTGCATTGCTTTTCCTAAAAACTTCATTTTAAAAGTAGACATTAATTTTGATTTAAGCTCGTCTCGAAATTTTGTATCGTTGCTAAAAATCAGCATGTCGTCTACATAAAGCGCGAGATATGTAAATTTGTCTTCTTCAATATGAAAATAAATGCAAGGATCAACTTTGGAACGATTTAGACCATATTCTTTTAATGCTGAATTTAGTTTCATATTCCAAACGAGACTATCCTGCTTCAGACCATAAAGTGCTTTTTTTAGCTTCATAACATGACCGCCTTGACATCTATGACAGGCGGTGGTTCAACATAAATATCCTCTGATAAGTCGCCTTGAAGAAAAGCTTTAACTGCATCCATTTGCTCGATTTCTAAATTGAATCGCACAGCTAAGGCCATCAAATAACGGATTGACGTGTAACGCACTACAGGGGGAAAAGTTTCCTCGTAATCATTTCTTTACGCTGTGTATATCCTTTGGCAACTAATCTAGCCTTGTAGAGAATGCTGTTATCAGGTTCCTTCTTCCTTTTAAACACCCACTTTGTCTTTATAACGTTGCAATTGATTGGCTTTGGAACAGGCGTCCATGTTTGGTTTTCTTCTAACGATTTCAGTTCACTGTTAATGGCATCTTTCCATTGTTCACGTTCATCACCCGATAATGCTTCTTCAATTGTTGACAGTTCGTCTTCTGGTAGTCTTGCAATATAACGAATCGCGCTTCTTTGTTTTCGCTTAGCAATTCGTTCGCTTCGCCTTACTGTTACTTGAGGTTTCGAATTTCGACTGCCACTATCTTGTTGAGCAGAATCCAGTACCCTATCAAGATTTTCTTGAACCGAACTTTGGTTGTCAACTTCTTCATGACATTGAATGACTTCAGGATCTTGAAAAATTTGTTCAGCTTCTTCGTGACCTTGAATGATTTCCCCCACTTCATTGTCATCTTCTAATGAATTAAATGACTATGAACTACTTTCTGAATCAGAAGAACTATCAGTATCATCATCCACCAAATTTTCTTCTTTATTTCTAAAATCGAAATAATAGAACTCACTTTCATTGCTGAATATCCTTTCACGTTCTCGTCGAATATAACATCTCTGCATGTGACTATTTCCTGTTTCTGAATATCATACACACGATATCCTTTAACATTGATACCATAACCGACGAATGTACACCTCTTCGACTTCGCGTCCCATTTTCTCCTTCGTTGTTTCGGTACAAGCGCCATTGCCAAACAACCAAAAATCTTTAGATGACTGATATCAGGCTTTTTATCAGACCACATTTCCTCTGGAGTTGTATTTAACAATTTATGGGGACTTCTATTTGTGACGTAAACTGCTGTCTGTATAGCTTCGGCCCAGAAAGTTTTCGGAAGTTTCGCGTCATATAGCATACACCGTGCCTTCTCAGTCAGTGTCCTATTCACTCGATCTGCTAAGCCATTCTGTTCAGGATTATACGGTACAGACGTTTGATGTAAAATGCCGCAACGTTTTAAAGTATTCTGCATTTGATTGTTGATGTACTCGGTGCCATTGTCACTTCGTAGAATTTTAATCTTCTTACCAGATTGATTTTCAGCTACTGATTTAAATTCCAAAAACTTTTCATTTACTTCTAACTTGTTTTCATGAAATAGACGAAAATTTCTTGAGAATAGTCATCAATGAATACAACGTAGAATTGGCTTCCACCCAACGATTTTGCCTCCATAGGTCCGCAGACATCAGAATGAACCATTTCTAGCTTGGTTGAGGTTCGATGACCGTCTGATGGAAAACTCATTTTAATGTGTTTCCCTTCTGCGCAACCTTCACATACTGCGGTTAATTTATCAGCTAGGAACTTCACACCAGTGACCATACCATTCCTCAGTTTCTTGATACTTTCTACATTCAGGTGACCCAAACGCCTATGCCACTCTTCAATTTTGTCGTCTTCTTTTGATGAAAACGCCTTGTCAACTGAAGCTAAATTTAGCACGTACATTCCACCAACCAATGAAGCAGTTGCTATGACCATGTTATCTTCATTGTAAACTCTGCAGTCAGACTGGTCAAACACCACACGATTTCCACGCCCTACTATTTGACTTACGGAAAGTAGATTATCAGCTACTCCAGGAACATGTAAAACACTTTTAACTGGTTTTGAGCATACAGCACCGTCTCTGATTACATTCAGATTAATTTCACCTCTGGAAACTGCATTGAGAGTAGTATCGTTAGCAATTTTGACTTCTCCATGATGCACCTGGGTTTTTGATAAGGCTTGCATCTTTAGTCATGTGACACGAAGCGCCACTATCAACCATGCGTCTTTACCGGAACTTTGTGAGAAATTATTAACATAAAGCGCAGAATTTTTCTTCCAATTCCTTTTAAAATCCTTTCTTCGATTGGGGCATTCAGCACTAAAATGGCCAAGTCCATTGCATGTAAAGCATCTACGATCGGTAGCAGAAGACGTCTGCCACGGTATTTTTTGCTTTCCTTTACTTTTAGCGAATGCTTTCTTGCTTATCAGTGCATGATTCGGATTTTGAATGCAAACATCTTGCAGAAGCTTCATTTTTATGGAATCGGCTGAAATCTTAGTTCCGGTACTCCCTAACGACATTATTATGGGCCTATACACCTCAGGCAACCCTTTCAACAGCAAACAGCCTAGCCATTCATCATTCACGATGAAACCAATAGATCCTAACTTCTGTGAAGTGGTCACAATCTGTGATACATATTCTTCTACGGAACTACTATCTTCCAATTGTACCGAGCATAGCTTTTGCAATAAACCAACCTTTCTATCCAATCCAGAGTCTTCAAAAAGATTCTTCAACACTTTCCAGACATCTTTAGCTTTTTTAGATTCTCTCACATAAACGAATAGACTCTTATCTAGGGAAAGAATTAAGCGACATCGTGCTTTTTCTTCCTTTTCGGCGTTCACAGTTTCAGCTGATCCATCCACGTAATTCCACAAGCCTTCTAGCTTCAATTGAGTCTCAATTGCAAAGCTCCAAGTCATCCAGTTTTCCGACCCAGTCAGTTTTTCAAATTTATGCAATTCTCCTTCCATCTTAGCAGCTTAAGGTTCTTGCACGTATATATATTATTTAAAAATTATATCAGAACTTAATGTGACTGGGCCCATAACCTAATAGAATTAAACGATCTGATTCGAAGATAATTTTTTAGGGAATGAAAAATTTATTAGAGAAAAATTCTAGAACACAATAACAAATTTTTCTGAAGTAAACAGATATAAAATCATTTCGATTTTTCAAGTATTAACAAACAAGGTATATCAATTTCAACAATTTTTCTACGCTAGATTTAGCTAGTGGCTATCATCACATTTTAATGGACGAGGGTGGCAAGGAAACAGCATTTAGTTTAGCTTTAGGACATTGTAATTTAATAGAATGCCGTTTGGTTTAACGGGAGCGCCTGCAACCTTTCAACGTATTGTGAATCATACTTTGACAGGCCTACAAGGAATAGATGGCTTTGTTTATCTTGATGATATAGTGGTGTATGGAAGTAATTTAGAACAGCATGGAAAAAGGTTAATGAAGGTTTTCAAGGCACTGAGGTAAAATAATTTAAAGCTTAACTTCAGTAAGTGCCAGTTCCTGAGGCGAGAAATAATATATTTAGGGCATAAGTGCTCTGAGAAGGAAGCTCTGCCTGACCCTAGTAGAGTGGAATGCGTCAAAAACATTCCAGTTCATAAGAATAAAAAAGAGGTGCCAGCGTTTTTAGACTAAGTAAATTATTACAGGAAATTCATACCGGGTACTGCAACGATAATACATTTTGACAACAGATGCCAGTAGCGAAGCATTAGGAGCGGTTCTCTCTCAAGGGAAAATAGGGGAAGACAAACCGATAGCGTTTGCAAGTAGGGCTCTTAATGATGCAAAAAAACGTTACTCTACAATTGAAAGGGAATTTTTAGCTATAGTTTGGGGTACAAAAAATTTTAGAGCTTATTATTAGGAAGGCCATTCAAAGTGGTAATTGACTATCAACCTCTGAAAGGAATAGCCAATTAAAAGGATCAAACATCAAGATTGGCGCGTTTCAGACATAAGTTATCAGAGTATATTTTCGAGATTATTACAAACCAGGGAAAAAGAACTTGAACGCAGATGCTTTAAGCAGAGTGCTGCAACCACAACATTTTGAATATTCGGTGGAGGCGGTTCAAACCCGTGCACAAACTGGGGAAAAAGAGTTGAAGAGACAGAAACGAAATCAAGTTAAAACCGACACCCCAATTCTAGATGGTGACAATTTAGCACCAACAAGGCAAGATAATACGATTTTACTGAAAGACCCAAAACAAATAGAAACAGTAATGAAAGACTTTCATTAGGAGCACACCAGGGCGAAGTAAAAACTTATCTTAGAATAAAGCAAGAGTACGGATGGACAGGAATGCAGAGACAGATTAAAGAGTACGTAAGAAACTGGCCAAAATGTCAAGCTAACAAATGTTCAAGGTTAACAAAAATGCCAATGGTATTTAACGTATACACCAACGCATCCATTTAAGAAGGTGTATATGGACATTGTAGGAATTTTACCGGAGACGATTTCAGGACGATTTTTCGAAATTTATGACGTGCATAACTATTCCGGACGCTGAAGCGAGTACTGTAGCAATAGCATTCTATGATGACGTAATTACGCGTTATGGGATTCCAAAAATTTTAATAACAGACAATGGGACAAATTTCACTTCAGAATTATTTACAGATACATACATGTAAATTAATAGGGATTAAAAAATTATATATAACCCCATATCATCTACAAGCTAATGGGTCACTGGAAAGGAGCCATAGACCTTTAGCTGATTATTTGCGCAATTTTGCGAAAGAAGACGGTTCACACTGGGATCAATGGTTGACTGCAGCAATGCACGTTCATAACCACACTCGCCATACTACAACTAAACAAACACCGTTCCGCACTCTATTCGGATTCGATATAGAGATGCCAAGGAATTTGAAAAGAAAATGTAGTCCGCTATATAATGCCGAAGACCCAAATAAGGTATTAAAATTTCAGATACAGAGAGCTCACGAGATGTTGAGGAATAATCAGGACATAGCTAAACAACTAGCTAAAAAATAGGATGATACTAAACTAAGGTCAGTAGATTTTAAGGTAGGAGATAAGGTTTTAATTAGGAATGGATAGGAATATGGATAGGGCCGTATAGGGTAGCACAAATAAAAAGTCCTACTACTACAGTAAACATCAAGGGAAAGGAGAAATCGTTTCATAATAATTTATTTAAGTTGTACATAGAAACATAATTGGCTAATATATATAACGTAATATTATAATCAGTAAAGGCAACGCTGTTAGATTCGTCTAAAATTAAGAGATTTATTAGTATACTTATTATATTTCCAATATTTACAAAGTGCGTTACTAACCTAAAATTAAGAGAATCAGGAATCAGCTATTGCTTCACGGATCTCTTAATAATTTACCCTTTCAATTATTATTATTACTGTCGACTAGATTTTATTTAAATGCTAGTCCGCCTTACATATGATATTAATAATCAGCTTTGTAAGTATTCTATCCTGAGTCCAAGCTCGTGTCAACTCTATCTCCTCTATCCACTCTCTAGTGTCAGCGCATGTAAATAGGTTGGTTTACAAAGCTTACATCTCCCCCCTTTAAAACATTAATTTTCATGTAAATTAATGTCTTATTGACTAGTTTTCGGGAATGAGCTTTGTGACATGGTATAATCCTAATGAACTTTTTTTGTTATTAGTTTTTATCTTAAAAATTGAGTCCGATATTTTTTTCCTATCTTGAAGGGACCGATTCTAATCTCGTCCATTTTTTCCTGTTTAATTTGTTTTTATTTTCCACGTACACATTGTCGCCCTCTTGGAACTTATAATCTATTCTATTTTTATCATATAAAGATTTATTATATTGGTGCGATTTACGAGTTCGGAGTAGCGCAAGGTTTCTGTCTTCTTTCAAATTTCTTTCGTTGTTTTTCGTTAATTCCGGTGGCAGTAAATTTGTTGGTTTTCCATTTAGCAAAGATTCAGGTGAAAAACCTGTAAATGAATGGTCTGTTTCGTTATATCTTTTCCTGCATTCTTCTGCTATTGTGGCCCATTTTTTTTTTTTTTTTTTTTGTATTTCCATTTAATGTGCATCTTATTGTGTTGACCAACGTTTGATTCAATCTTTCGTTTAGGCCATTTGAAAACGGTGCGTCTACGGCTGTGAAAATCAATTGTATGTTTCTTGTTTTAAGATAGTTTTTTAACTCACTGGAATTTATTCCAGGATATTGATCCGAAAGTATTGTTTGTATTTTTTCTTCGTCTGGTATTTTTTTTATTAATTTTATAAAATCGGATGCGTTTTGATTTTTTGAGCATAAAATATAAGCGTATCTAGTAAAGTGATCTTCGAGTAAGTGTAAATACCTTTTTGTTGACCTTTGTCCACCAAATCCACCGATGGTATCTAATGACATTATTTGGAACGGCCTTTCTGCCTGTCCTAGGTGTGACATAAGTCCGTATTTTCTTAGTCTTGTTTTGTTTTTAATACAAATTTCGCAATTTTTACATATGTGTTGTATGTTTTCGGTCAAATTTGGTGCAGGTAAAATGGTTTTATTTTAAGCGCTGTTTGGTTAATTCCCATGTGACAGTAGTTTTCATGTATACGTTTTATCAGAATTTTGCTGTATGCTTCACTCAAGACAATTTTCTTCTTGTTTTTCAATTTTCGATAATAAATTTCATCTTCCATCGTACCAGTTTGTGCACTATCTGTTATCCGTTTATTTAGTTTTTGGTCCTGTATTATTTCTTGCATGGTAATATTATTTACTGTTTTTAAAGCATCCTCTGAATTTTCATCTGGTTCTAGGATTGGATTTCCAATAAAGAAGTCTGCTTCTACATTATTTTTTCCCGGGTTATATTTAATAGTACAGTTATATTGAGATATATAGTCTATCATGTCTCCTAATTCCTCATCTGTTCTATTTTTCACATTTAGGTTCTCTAAAGGTCTATGATCAGAGTATATTGTAAAGAAATTTCCAATTAGCCAATACTGCCAAAACTTTATACTCTCTTTAATGGCTAAACATTCTAGGAAAATTGCTTTATTTTTTTTTTGTGATTGATTTAATTTTTTTGAAAAGTATGCAATGGGTTTTATAGTGCCATCTGCTTGGGGTTGTTTTAGCACCGCTCCCAGGCCGTTTATGCTTGCGTCAGTGTATATGAAAATATCTGATTTTGGATTAAATATGGCTAGGATTGGTTCTGAACACAAAATGTTTTTTATCTTCTTGCAGGCGGCTTCGCAGTCGCTTGACCAATGGAATCTTACATCCTTTCTGAGCAAGTTGTGCAAAAGTTTAAGAATTTGTGTGATGTTTGGCACATATTTTCTTTCAAAATTTATTTTTCCTAAGAACTGCCTTATTTGTTTTCTGTTTTTTGGTATATTGAATTCTTTTATTGATTTTAAATTATCTTTCAGTGGTGTAATTGTGTTATTTTTTATTAAGTGACCTAAATATTTTACTTCGTTTTTTGCAAACTTGCATTTCGTAAATTTTAGTTTTAGTCCTTCCTCTTTTATTGCGTCTAGCAGCAATTTAATGTGGTTTAAGTGTTCTTCAAATGTTTTTGAAAAGATCATTATATCATCTATGTAATTAACACAGAATTCAGATAGATTATATTTTTTTATAATGTTCACCAAGATTCTTTGGAAGATAGCTGGTGACGTCCTTAAGCCGAAGGGAAGGCATGTCCACTGATAGTGTCCTTCTTTGGTTATAAATCCCGTTTTTTGTCTGTCTCCAACTCTTAAAGGAATTGACCAGAACGCTGAGTTTACGTCTAATTTTGTGAAGTATTCACAACCTATTGTTTTCATCATTAAGTCCTCTATTAGCGGGAATGGTTGAATTTGTGGAACCACTATTTTGTTTAAGTCTCTAAAGTCAACGCATAGCCTGTTTTTTTTATTTTCTTCCTTTTTAAAAGCTAGTGTGACCGGTGCTGCGAAGGGACTATATGAGTCTTCAATTAGACCATGTTCTATTTCTTTCCTGTCATCTATTGAACACCTATATGGTCTCTTGGAACAATATTTATCAATTTGTAAGTCGATAGTCATAATTTTTTACTTTTCCAACATCATATTTGTCTATAGCAAAAATATCCTTATACTTATTCATTAAAATTTGTATTTTATCTTTCCTATCCTCATTTAAGTGATCTAAATCTATCCTTAATTCATCCGTTTTTATAAATTCGTTAAAATTTATCTCATATCTGTTGTCAATCTTCAAATCGACTTTATTATCTTCATTATCACATTTTATATCCGAGTTTTCGTTTTTCTTTAATTTAATTGTTTAATTTTTCTCTTCTTTTCCATTTTGGAATTGGATATTTAGATTCTCATCATGAGTCAACCCAAGTTTCTTTATGCTATCCAGACCTAAGATTAGATCAAATTTAAAATCTTCACTATCATATACAAAAGCATTTAGAATTTTTTGTATACTGTGTATTTCTGCGTTTAATTTTATAAAACCCTGACTGTTGCCCCACCCACTAATTGTTTTCAGCTGGTAGTTTTTCTTATTTGTAATAAGTTCTTTATTTAGTAATTTTGCATTTATTACCGTTATTCTTGAGCCTGGGTCATAAAGTCCTGTTACCTCCTTAGACTCTTCTAGTTTCACTTTTATTTCAATTAATGGGGGGATTTCTAGTTTTTTGGATCTTCTTCTGATAGTTCTAAGTTCAACAGTGTGTTTGTGAATTCATTATTCTCGTTCTTTTTGTTTTTGTACCAACACGTATTTTCAGGATGAAATCTATTCCTTTTCCCTTTTGATTCACATGTTTTACATGGGGTTTTTTCTTTTGTACCTCCTGACTTTTGTAGTTTTGATCTATTATCTAATGGTACACTTTTATTACTATTGTTTTCTTTTATCAGGTGCTCTAGCCCCCTTAATTTATTAAAGAGGTCGTCAACCTCCTTTAATTTTTCTCTATCTATTTTATCCGTAATATAGTTTGGTAAGCCGACCGCCATCATGTCTATTAGTAGTGATTTATTAATTGAACTATTTACTTCTAGCAGTAGTCTTTCCTTCTTTAATGCATAGTCTAATATTGATCCCTTTAAATATTTGAAATTCAATGCAGACTTGCATACTTGATGGGCGACCAACCTTTATCAGCATATGTGTCTTTCAAACTTTGTGCCCATATGGGCCAATCTGACTCCACCGTGTGTTTTATCAGCATTGATAGATATCAGTCCTTGCAAGAATCGTCCAACAGCAATCTTAACATTTCAATTTTTTCTATATCTGTATCTAAATCCAGACGTTCACATTCTTTTTCAAAAATATTAAGCCACTGTGTCACGTTTGTTGTCGATTTTGAAAATTTTTCTATTGAAAGTCTTTCTGCTAGTTTTAGCTTATTCTGTTTTCTTAGTTATGATCTTATGAAAATTATTAAATTGCATGTTTCCATTATCAAAATAGATTTTTGTCATTTCAGAGGTTAGGTCTATCCACACTTCTCTTCTTTCATGCCTCTTTCTTATTGAATTTTTCACCAACTCAAATGTTTTGTTTTTTACTAATTCTGTGTGTAGATTAATTGGTTGGTATTCTTTTGGCATGATGTAAGAATTGTTTTCTGTATCTGTAATTGATAGTACGCCATAAATGTTTGATTTGTTATCCTCTGGTTTAGGTATTACTGAGAATTCAAATTTTAGTTTTTCCATTTTCCACAAAAAAAAGATTGTTGATTTATAACGTAATATTATAATCAGTAAAGGCAACGCTGTTAGATTCGTCTAAAATTAAGAGATTTATTAGTATACTTATTATATTTACAATATTTACAAAGTGCGTTACTAACCTAAAATTAAGAGAATCAACAATCAGCTATTGCTTCACGGATCTCTTAATAATTTACCCTTTCAATTATTATTATTACTGTCGACTAGATTTTATTTAAATGCTAGTCCGCCTTACATATGTTATTAATAATCAGCTTTGTAAGTATTCTATCCTGAGTCCAAGCTCGTGTCAACTCTATCTCCTCTTTCCACTCTCTAGTGTCAGCGCATGTAAATAGGTTGGTTTACAAAGCTTACATCTCCCCCCTTTAAAACATTAATTTTCATGTAAATTAATGTCTTATTGACTAGTTTTCGGGAATGAGCTTTGTGACATGGTATAATCTTAATGAACTTTTTTTGTTATTTGTTTTTATCTTAAAAATTGAGTCCGATATTTTTTTCCTATCTTGAAGGGACCGATTCTAATCTCGTCCATTTTTTTCCTGTTTAGTTTGTTTTTATTTTCCACGTACACATTGTCGCCCTCTTGGAACTTATAATCTATTCTATTTTTATCATATAAAGATTTATTATATTGGTGCGATTTACGAGTTCGGAGTAGCGCAAGGTTTCTGTCTTTTTTCAAATTTCTTTCGTTGTTTTTCGTTAATTCCGGTTGCAGTAAATCTGTTGGTTTTCCATTTAGCAAATATTCAGGTGAAAAACCTGTAACTGAATGGTCCAATGGGCTATTGTGGCCAATTTTTTTTTTTTTTTTTTTTGTATTTCCATTTAATGTGCATTTTATTTTGTTGACCAACGTTTGATTCAATCATTCGTTTAGGCCATGTTAATGTTCTCAAGAACATTAAAGGCGGCAACACTTATTGTTATCCAAGAGTGGAGCTAAAAATGCAAATCTGGGGCCGGCAGCCATCTTCCCGACTTCTTCATTCTTTCGTTTTGTTTGTTTGGATTGAGCAGAATAGCAAATACAGCTTCTTTAATCAAATTGAGTAATATTTGCCTGAACTACTTGCATTTACTTTTAATAAAGTGAAAAGGAACAATTCAAGTTGTTTTGTGTATTTTTTATAATTACGGACGACAAAAAAGCTCGTCGCAAACATTTTTGGTGACCCCGACGTGATATTCGCGAGTAATAGGTAAAATCTGAAAATACACGTGGTTTTAGTAGTTCGTGTTACTTTCAATTTTTCCGTATAATGTCAGAACCGAGCTCAGAAGAAAGTGGAAAGAAAAAAGACCTTTTCAAGCGCCGTTCTGAGGCAAGATTTAAAGACCTAACAAAGCTTCACGATGAAATAGAGGAAGGTAGTTTCAAGGGTTCTAGCGAAATTGAATTGCAATTGCACGTGGAGCATTTAGAGCGCTTGCGTAATGAATTTTGCAGCGCTCGTAGCAGTCTCGAGAAACTCGATTTAGACCACATTGATAGCCCGATGAGCGCAAACTTCGAGGCAGTGTATCTGGCAGCAAAGGCTTCATTGCAGACGGAGATAGTAAGGCAAGGCGCTGGGTCCTCGCCGTGTTCTTCGACTTTGAAGCAAATTGCTCGTGATGACTCTCATCCCTTGTGCATAATGTCACAACCAAAAACAAGATTACCCGAAATACATTTGCCAACCTTTGCTGGCGCCTATACTGACTGGACCGATTTCTTCTCCACCTTTTCAACAATTGTGCACAGCGAAGATGATCTAACAAATACGGAAAAGTTTCAACATTTGCGGTCGTGTCTAAAGGGTGTAGCATTCGACACGATCGATTGGAGATAAATGATGCTAATTACCTCATTGCTATAGAATTACTCAAAAAAAGATTCGATAACAAACGTTTAATATTTCAGGCGCACATCAGGGAGATTTTTGGATTAAAAAGGCTAGACAACAGTGCAGCTACAGGATTAAGAGAGCTATGCGATAATCTCAATTCCCAAATGCGCGCATTGCAATCAATGTCTTCCCAGCAGCAGATAGCAGATAGTATCATCATTCAAATAGTTCTGCAAAAGCTGGACTCTGCAACGCAAACAAAATGGGAGGAAGCATCTCCTCTTAAAGAAATACCCTCGTGGGAATCATTAGTTTCATTTTTGGAAAAGCGCTGTCAAACCTTAGAGAATGTGGAGCAGTCGTTGGTAGGCAAAAATCCAACCCATCAGGTAGGAAAATTTAATAAGTTTACAAATTGCGTCAAAAAATCATTTGTTGTATCCAATCATAACAACAATGGTTGCACTTTCTGCGATGATACCAAGCATTTAATATACAGCTGCTCTCGGTTCGCAAATTTATCGCCAGCTCTGAGGTTTAAAGAAATAAAGAAATTAGCGCTGTGAGGTGTGTCGAGGACCACGCTCTGTGTCGGAGCGCAGAGAGTGAGCGGACGGTAATCCGCTCATTCCAGATCGTTGCCGCAATGCGGTTATCGGCATCTCCTCTTTACATCATGACGACGGAGAGAGTAGTCCCGTAAAGTGGCGTGATCGAAGTTTCTAGAAGAATTTTTTTTTTTCTATGAACTTCACATCACGCCATCCTACGGGACTTGCAATAAAAGTCGATCATGGTGAGAGGGAGTGAGATGTCGCTAGCTGCACAGCGGCGGCGACTGGAATGAGCGAAGCAAACCAGTTTGCTTTCTGTCGCTTCGAAGCAAAGCGTGGCTTCAGAAACAGTCAGTCGGGAAGTAAGAATTGAAACGCAAACAAGTGAGATTTCGAGTTTTGATCGCATGAAAGGAACTTCGAAAAAAACATATTACGCGCTAAATTTTGTCGGTTTTTATTGCTAACTATATATGTACATATGACATGTATAAAGAACGAAAGCGATTTCCTTAAAAACTAATAAAAGATAATTATGAAAATAACATAAAAAAGGAACAAAAGAAATTTGCCGATTTTGGACAACAACGCGTTATCAGTTACCCACTCGAAATCAATGAATTTTTGAATTAAAATTTGTAAATTAAAAAGGCAGCAAAAAAATTGAACAATTGAAATCTTAAAAAACACAATTAAAAATTATAATAAAACAGTGTTAAAAGGAGCTTGAAAATGAGGCGTTTGAAGTGCTTTATGTTTGTTTTAAAGAAGCCGCTGTTGAAGTGGTTAAATCAAGTAAAACCGAAGAGAAATGCAGAAGCACGAAAATGAAAACAGAATTAAAAACAAGCCAAAATGAAACAACATTAAAACTTAATTGAAGAAAAAGTGTTTAATACAAAGTAGAAATTAATTAAAACGATTTCAAGTGAAAGAAAGCGAAACAACCACAACAATATCAACAACAACAACGGCAACAACAACAACGGCAACAATATGAAGAAACGTAACGAAAAATGAGGAATAAATTCGCGGAAGCAACAACAATAAATCAAGTAAAAAGCGAATGCAAAGTGAAACTGGCGAAAAATCCAATGCAGCAAGTTAAAAATACATATAAATTAAATAACTGATTAGTAATTATTACTAAATAGGTTAATAGAACCTCAAACAATTTCTTTTGCCTTATTATTATTGATAAGAGTTCATTATTATTATTATTATTGTCATCCTTCTACTTTCGACATTCAACATTAGTGCATAATATGCAAAAATGCATATTAAATGCATGTTTTCTGTTGGTAATTGTGTAGTTTAAAATTATGAATAAATACAATAATTAAATAGTATTACAATGATTAAATGCAACAAAAAAATACAACCCGACTCTATTGGGTCTTTTATATAGTAAATATACACATAATCTAACCGTAACTGTATTTAGTCTAAATAAAGTTTAAGATAAGCATTTGCGATATATATACCAGTCGATAATCTCATACCTAGGCACGCAGCTGTAAGTTCTTGGTATGTGTTCTTATAATTTTTGGGGGTTTTTATTTTGTAAACATTTGCAAATGATTACAAGCACTACCCTCACTGACGACATTATCGTTTAATTTTCATATTAAGCCAAGTAAAGATTATATTTTTTTTTGTGCATTATTTGATTTTTCCAATCTTTGGATTAATTATATTTAATTGTTTTTTTGTATTGATTGGAACTTATAAGAGTCGTTATAGGAAATAAATTAATATGTATTGAAAATTAATTATTTGTATTTGCTATACAATGGATTGAACATTAACTTAGGTTAACAGGTGAGTTAGCGGTTTCACTCCGCGCAGCCAGGCGACACTCGATAAGGGGTTGGCGCACAAACTTGCAACGCGCCAACCATGGTAGGGCGGGTATAGAAAGGGGGAGGGAAATAACATCAACTCCTCCCCCCCTCCTCCTCTCATCTATCTCTCCCACCGATCCTCCGCGTTATATTGTTTTTTTTTTTGTTGGTTTTTGCCGCCACTAACTTCGTATCGATCCCGAGCGGATTTCGTCGTGTAACTTTTCGATTATTGGTCTTGTCTTTGGCTGTAGAGCCAATGTAAGCCTCAGCTCCGATCTGTTTTTTTGTAACTGGGGTTTAAAGACTTTCCCTGAGCACGGCCGGATGAGCTGAGCTGCCCTGAAAGTGGTCATATCTTCGTTTTTGAATTTTTTTTGGGTTATTAAATTAGTTTATCGCGCTCTCCTCCACCCCCAAACGCTACAAAATGGCGCCCAACGTGGGGCCCACTGTGGTTGAATTTTTTTTTTTCTCCGTCCGAAACGTTTGCGAGTCCCTGTGCAGTGGTGCCCAAACTTTCGGTAGCAATTTAATTTTTTTTTGACTTTAACTTTATTTTTTTTTAAATTATTTTAACTTCGGTTTTCTTTAGATTCTCGCTGGATTTGCGAGATTGAATGTTTATGTTCGGTGCGTATCGCTGAATCAATCCTTCGTGCGATTGCTTGGCTTCGGTCATTCCGCCGAAGAAGAAAATATTACGAATCACTAATACAGTTTTGAATTACCCTACTATCCTTGGCAGGAAACTTCTGATTCGAGATTTTGTTTTATGATGGCAATTGTCGTTTAGCAACTCATCAGGGTTTCCCCAACTAATTAAACTTTTTTTTTAAATATTTTTTTTTTGTTGTAGTACAGTGTAGCCTTGTTCAACTGGAGATTTCATTTCAATGGACATTTTCGTTGGTGACTCGTTGGACGACGCTCACTTTAACAAATTTTTATTTTTTTTTAAAATTAGTCCATGTGTTCTTACCGCTTCACTAGTGGTTGCTACTGAAGACCACTCGTGATCGATATATTGGTTGGCTGGCTTACAATTTTAAAAATTCTTTTGGGAGTGGTAGAGAGTTGTAGAGAGGAGTGTGTTGCCTGGTGGTGTGGAGCCGCTACTCTAACACCTGTTGCCTATTGCGTGATTTTGGTTGAGTTAATTTTGTTTGGTGATTTACCTTCGTTTTTAGGGTTACCGTATCGTAATTTTTGCAATTTATATATCTTTGATTTATTATAATTTTTTTTTATTTTCTCTTATTTTTGTTGTATCTTTTTATTTTTATTTATTTTTTTTACATTTTTTTTTATTTTTACCCTTACTTTCTCCTACTTTATTTTACTTTTACCGTTTTCTTTATATTGATGACCGTGTAAATTACTTTCATTTTGGTTAGTTTTTTTTGCTTTTAATTAATTTTTTTTTGTAACTTTAATTTACTCGTTAAAGACAAATTTTTTTTTTTGCTTAAAAATGCAAAATACGGGCAGATGTCCTATTTGTCGGGTGGCCCTCGACAGTAATGGACCTGTGATTCGCGCCTCGTGTCAGCACGACTTCCACGCTTGGTGTTTGCAGGCGTGGTTAGAGAAATATCAAACCTGTCCCGTGTGTATGACGCCCATTACACAGATCTCTACAGGCGCGGCCCATGGGTCTAGTTCGGATGGTGGGTACGCAGGTCCGGTGACGCGTAGCACTATCGGCGACTGGGTACAGGAGTTGGCAACCCAAGCTCCTTCGGAGCCGGTGGCAAACTTTTTTGAAGAGATAGGCCGGTTGAATCTTTCGCAATCTGGCTCTCTTCCCGCAGCCCGACTTGCATCCTCACTTGCGAATGGCGATTTGCCGAATGGGGTCCCTGGTGAACCACCCATACATAATTCTACCGTTAGGCCACAGGAGCAAAGCTCCTCGGATATCCAGACCTTGACTCAGGCAGTGCAAACCATGAAGAATGAGTTTCTGTCGGTTTTGCAAGAAATGAGGCGGGAATCGATAGCTGCTCCTGTACTCCCCGCAGTTGTACCTGCTTCAACTTGTCATGCAGTTGGCGCAGCCACTGGCTCTATAGCAGGCAATCCGACATCGCAAACTGGACCAACGTGGTCAACCATTGCTCAGCCACCACTGGGCGGAGGCGCGGTGGACAGGTCGCCGGCAGTCATCGCGGGATGTCGTTTGAAGTTTTCGAGCGAACCGGCTGCGATGGGTGTCGACGACTTCATCTACCGAGTCAACGCCTTGACGACTCAATGCCTGAACGGGAATTTTACGCTGCTTTGCCAGCACGCGCATTTATTGTTTACCGGCAAGGCCGAAGAATGGTATTGGCAATACCATCGGGATACTGTTAGACTAGACTGGCATTCTCTATGTGGGAAGCTGAAAATTAAATTCCAGAGTTTCTTATCAGACTACGAGCTGAGCGAGGAAATTCGCAGGCGTAAACAGCGGCTAGGCGAAAAGTTCGACGAGTTTTATGACGACGTGTTGTCGATGAACGATCGCCTACGCAATCCTCTGCGCGATAGGGAGTTGCTAGAAATAATGACCCATAACCTGCTGCCGGCATTAGGTAGAGAACTCTTGCATGTCAGACTATTAGATTTAAACGATCTCAGGCGTGCCTGTCATAGACATGAGAACTTCTTTCGGGAACGGTACCAGGATCACCGTGATCTGGCGGTCGCGAGAAGACGAGTAGCTGCGGTGGAGGTGGACGGCTGGGATGACGGGGAAGAGTTCACCGACGAACCGTCACAGGCGTGCGAGGTAACCCAACGCAGTAGAGAAAAATGTTGGAATTGTGACGCTGAGGGTCACAGGTATCAAGACTGCGAAGAGCCGACGCGTCGAATCTTTTGCTACGGTTGCGGACGCCTAAACACCTATAAACCTTCTTGCGTTTCGTGTCAGGCTCGAGCGGAAAACCAATTGGCGGGCACTCATTTGGCGACGACCGGAGCTGTCCCGCGTCACAGTCGTCCAGTTCCGCCGCGACACCGTCACTAGTGCCACCAGTGACCATTCTTCAAAGACCTACTGAGGCAAAACCGGACTTACATACTATTTTACCTGATATTCCAAAACCCAGCCGAGAAATTATTCTCTACCATGTTCGTCTTGCTAGGTATAATCAAAGGCGAGCCGAAATCTTCTCAACCGAACACAGACGTAAGCGTAAAACTCAACGTCTGCGCGAGTTCGGTACCGGCTTAGGCGATTGAGCAAAATGATAACTTCGGTAAGCGTGATCGGAGGCGCGTTGGCTCAATCCATCCTAAATGCAGGGTGTTCGGTTGAAAACTTTAAAGGCAAAATAAGAACTGCCGATGGGCAAGTACAGCGGGTGGCTGGGTATTACACGGCTAACACGCAACTGAATCGAATAACCTTAGATTTTCGCTTTTTAATAATTCCCTCGATTGCGGCTGACGTGATCTGCGGCATGGATTTCTGGGGGAAGTTTGATATCCAGATCTCCGGTCTAGGGGCTTGTGCGGTTGCTTCTCTAAATAGGGACGGAGATAAATTCGTGACGCTTACCGACGCCCAAAACAGACGCCTAAGTGGTGTTATCCAGTCTTTTCCGTCATCAGAACGGGAGGGACTGGGTAGAACCACTTTGGTCGAACACGTTATCGACACGGGATTTTCCAGGCCAATCAAGCAACGGTATTATCCGATTTCGCCAGCACGGGAAAAATTACTCTGTCAGGAGATTGATCGGATGCTGTCGATGGGCGTGATAGAAGAGGCAGGCGGATCGGCATGGTCGTCTCCTGGGGTCCTAATAGTCAAACCTGGCAAGGTACGTTTCTGCTTGGATTCACGCAAACTGAACGAGGTAACAGTCAAAGATGCATATCCTCTGCCAAATATAGATGGCATCTTGAGCCTTTTGCCGGCTGTTAACTTCATTTCAAAAGTGGACTTGAAGGACGCATTTTGGCAGATTTTCCTTGAGGGAGCTCTAAGGAGAAGACCGCCTTTACGGTGCCGAACCGACCCCATTATCAATTTACACGAATGCCTTTCGGGTTGTGCAACGCACCCCAAACAATGTGTCGGCTTATGGATCAAGTGATCCCATATAATCTCAAGTCGAGGGTATTCGTGTATCTTGATGACCTGCTGATTCTCTCAAACTCCTTTGACGAGCATGTGGTCCACCTACAAATATACATAATACAAAAAAATACAAAAAAAAAAAAAAGAAATCAAGATATGAAAAGAGGGAAAAATATAATAACCGCAATGAAATATATATTAACAGAGAGAAAAATATAACAACCCCAACAAAACAAAATTTGAGAAATAAACTAAAGCAAAATATTAATATTGTAACGTTGTTTCTCTGGCTAGGGTATGACTCAGTGAGTAACCAGGATCCAATTCACAGAAATATTTATTTTTTGTGAAAACAACTGATGAAATCTTTATTCAATATAATTTGTTGCTTATAATTAATTGGCAGCACTGTCATTCGCCCTTTTTGTAGATGCTGTCGTTGTCGTCGGTCGCTGGGTTATTATTCTCGCCGCTACTGTATGTTGTTTGAGCGGATGTTGAATGCGGTGCGATGATCGCGTCGTTTGAAGTGGTGTCGAACCGTGATGACGTTCGAGGCGGTGTCGAACCCGGAAGGCGTTCGAGACTGTGTCGAACCGTGAAGACGTTCGAGGCTGTGTCGAACCGTGAAGACGTTCGAGGCTGTGTCGAACCGTGAAGACGTTCGAGGCTGTGTCGAACCGTGAAGACGTTCGAGGCTGTGTCGAACCGTGAAGACGTTCGAAGCTGTGTCGAACCTGGATGGCGTTCGAAGCTGTGTCGAACCGTGAAGGCGTTCGAGGCTGTGTCGAACCGTGAAGACGTTCGAAGCTGTGTCGAACCTGGATGGCGTTCGAAGCTGTGTCGAACCGCGATGGCGTTCGAAGCTGTGTCAAACCGCGATGGCGTTCGAGGCTGTGTCGAACCGCGAAGACGTTCGAAGCTGTGTCGAACCTTGGCGTTGTTCGAAGCTGTGTCGAACCTCGACGGCGTTCGAAGCTGTGTCGAACCTCGATGGCGTTCGAAGCTGTGACGAACCTTGGCGTCGTTCGAAGCTGTGTCGAACCTCGATGGCGATCGGAGCTGTGTCGAACCTTGGCGTTGTTCGAAGCTGTGTCGAACCTCGATGGCGTTCGGAGCTGTGTCGAACCTTGGCGTTGTTCGAAGCTGTGTCGAACTTTGGCGTTGTTCGAAGCTGTGTCGAACCTTGGTGGCGTTGGAGTCGTAGCGCTCGGTGGCAAGGAGTAGCGTTCTCACCACTGGCTGCGGAGGGTGGCGTGTGTCAACCTCCGTCGCCAAGTTACTTCAACAGGAGTTGCCGTCCGGAGGTTCAACCATCCATAGGCGCCAACAACTCTTCTTGAAGAAACGGCGTGGTAGGCCCGGCGGCGTGTATGGGGGTAGGAAAGAGAGGTTCGCAAGAGTACCTACGATAGTCGACAGGAAGACGACTGTCCATCATCAACTATCGTGCTGTCAAACTACTTCAAGAGGAGCTGCCGTCCGGAGGCTCAACCATCCATAGGCGCCAACAACTCTTCCTGAGCAATTCACAGTCAGGTTACGGGGTGGTTAGAAAAGGAGAGGAAGGGCAGAGTAGGAAGCTACTAACCAACTTACCAAGAATCACTGCTATGCTGCTGACTGTGTTCACTGCACGTACTGACTGGCGAGGCGCTCGCCCGGAGACTGATTATTTCTTGTCTGTTTTCCTCTTTTATACTCGTGGCTCTTGTTCTTCTTGTTCGCTGCTCAAGTTTGTGAGTGCTCGACGTCGTCGTTCGTTCATTACATCGTTGTTGTAGAGCGGATGACAGTGTTGCCGTTCGACATTAGTTTCTAACTTATTATTAACATTGATCTTATATTTATTCTTATACTATATTATTTTCTAATACATTTATTTTGCTAGTAAATGATCTTAAAACTTACCAAGTTATTATTTCGTATTTATTTTACGTAAATAAGCTTATGATATTATAGCAGATGCAATTGAATATTGTTTATTCATAAATCGATCAATCTATTTATTTAGCGATTAATTAAAAGATTAACAAATACGATTAAATGCCAATCAATGAGTAATCGATACGCTTCTTCATTAAAATAATTTATTATCCATTAAAAAATTCAAATTCATTACTAAGTACAAATATTATTAAATATGCTTCTTCATTCATAAATCAATTTACATTTATTCATTCATCAACGCTTAATTTCATAATGTTCTGCTTTGATAATACTTAATTTGCTATGTTCATTAATACAGATAAACGGAAATCATGATTCTTAATTCGTCTCATAAATTATTATATATTATCATATTATAATAAGTATTCGTATTGAAAAAATGGAATTAAATACAGGAAAACAAAAGTCATAAAATAAATGTTGGGACGGATTGCCCGATCCGTCTCACTCTCCTCTCACTTCGGGAAATGTCGAAGTACTTTTGTTGCTCCGGAGCGAGCGATGTGTACAAAGTGAGCGACTTCTGCGATTACCACCTTGAACTTCCGCTGCCCCTTCTGTTTTGTTTGTTGCTTGCTCTGGAGTTCGGCTCGCAGTTCTTCTGGCCACTCGTCGGGGGGAATGGTAACGTATTTGTTCATGTTGTTTGTGATTACTTTGTCGGCGTTGATGTGTTGCTCGTGGCCGATGATTTCCTGTTGTTGTTGCTTATTTACGGTGTTTCTCGTGTCCGAATCGCCGTCGCTTTCAGCGCTGGAGTCGCTACTGGAGCTGGAGTCGCTACTGGAACTGGAGTCGCTACTGGAACTGGAGTTGTAGGTTTTCAATGATGTGGTCGCTACCGTGTTATTTATCTTGTTTTCGATGGCACGTAAATTTTGATTCTAATGGTGATCTTAATAATCAACGCCTTCGACTCCTTGTGCTGCGGTTTCGTTGCCTCTGCGCTGTTGTTTTACTTCCCTTCTGTTGCCTCGGCGTTGTTGTTTTACTTTCCTTCGATGGGATGCCGTCTGGAATGAGCAACGAGTAATTTGTCGCTTTTCGTCTTGCGCGTTATCTTCGTAATATTTCTTGATGTTGCTCAGATGCGCCCGTTTGGTGGTTAACTCGCCATCTCTTTGAAGTTCTACTATAACCGGTGAAATGAAGTTTCTGACCCGATATGGCCCTTCAAATTTCGGAGCTAACTTGGCTGCAAAACCGTCCACGGCTTTGGAGAGTGGGTGCTCTTTGAGAAGTACTTTTTCTCCGATTGTGGGTTGCCACGCACGTCGCCGCAAGTTATAATGGCGGGCTTGCTCGTTTGATGCCTTCCGCAAGTTGTGTTGCACTATTTTAAAGATTTCCTTAAGTTTGTTTGCCTTGGCCGCTGCGATTTCGATGGGGTTTCCTGTGCCGGTAGTGACTTCGTCGTAGAGTGCTGACGGGAGTCGTGGTTCACGTCCTTGTATCAAGAAAGCGGGACTGTAGCCTGTCGTTTCGGAAACGCTGGAGTTGATCGCAAGACATATTTCAGGGAGGTGTTCATCCCACCGTCGATGATCATCTTTCGTTAGCTGTGCAATCATTGTTCGTTCGAAAAATTAAGACAACACACAAGAGCAGAAGAGCGTCATTTCACCATCATCATTGGAAATAAAATTTTAATAATTATTATTAAATATAATTATTAACAACTGAAAATTCTAAGTACACTAAAAATTGTACACTAAAAATTGGCGGGAGAAGGAATGTTGTAGGTCGGAACGGTCAACCAAACGTTTAAAATTAAAAACTAAAAGCTTAAAACTTTAGCGGAAGGTTTAAACAAAGCTTGAAGCAAAGCTTAAAAAATTCATAAATCAATTAAGCAGATATATTTTTAGGCTTCACCTTTATAGCGAAGTTTCTAAGCACACGCTATCAAATGAAAGCACACGCTCCAGATTGAGTGACCAAGTGCTAGATTTAACCAAGTCAAGTTCGTGTTCTAGATTTGGTTTCACGATCGCGGAAACTTGCAAATATTGCGAACGATAGATTCTAGTAAGAGCTTTGGAGACGATGCAATTTTAACTGGGTTACGGTTCCGACTAGGGAGTCAATAAAAAGGCAAATTGTCTTTTTATTAGGGGAGTTGTGCATCAGAAACTGACCATTGAAGTCAGAAGTTAATTGTCCTGGATTAAGTGATATTGTATAAAATGCAGTTTGATATTTCAATAAAGAATAAGTGAATAAACATCAAAAGTAGTGCGTTACTGAATATCTCACTGTGAGAAAAACAAGAAGATTCCAGGCAACAGGGCGACAACTGTGGAAGGACTCCACGACATTACAGGAGACAGCTACAGACAGGACAACGGTTGTGGAAGGTGAAACCACAACACCATTGACCACAGCCCATTCGTGGATTTTACACAGATCATGGTTCATTGCATCACAAAGTTGCTGAATACTACCCTGCGGTCGTGATAAATATAATTGAATATCATTAGCATACGCATGTACCGATACATATCTGCATACATTCAAGAGATCATTGATAAACATAGAGAACAACAATGGCCCCAGTATAGATCCCTGAGGAACTCCACTGCACACAAGTTTCGGCTGAGAGAACATATTACCAACGCTCTGGTAACGATTATTCCAATAGTTGCATGCACTATCACTGAATCTAAATAAGTACTTCAACTTAGAGCACAGAAGCTCATGATTTTGAAAAATCTAGCGCAGCCAATAATGATACTGAACCGGAATCAAATCCAAGCCGTAAGTCATCAAGTATCTTCACAACAGCAGTAGTACAGCTATGACCATGTTGAAAACCAGATTGAAAATTGGAAAAAAGATTTTTATTATGTAAATACTTAGATATTTGTACAAACATTATTTTCTCACATACTTTTGAAAGAGCTATCTTGATGATATAGTGGTGTATGGAAGTAATGGAAGTAGCAGAGACATCTATCCGTCATCCGCGGCTACACAGCGACACCTATCGATCACTTGCTTAGACAAAGCAAGATATTTAATTATAAAGTATTATACATAGCTAGCTCTCTCTGTCTTTCCAGACGCCCTCGCCGAAGGTAAGCACAACTTCTGTATCTGAGCAACTCCACTTTTGTGCGAACTTTCAGCGAGATAAGTTGACTCCTAAAACCATTCTAAACAGCGTTTGAGCAGCGATGGCTGGTCGGCGTTAGTCTTAAAAGCTTACTGTTGAACAGGGCAAACCTGTTCACAGTAACAATTAGTAAAGCATTTCAATTAATTAATAACATTAAACTTCTATCATTACATAATTCACCTTCAGCGAGAAAGACAGAGCGAGCACCGCCATTTTGATTTCACTACATACATATTGCAGAAATATTGTACTCATCGTTAATTATACTAAACTAGAGAGCAGCTTTAATTCAAATAAAGTAATACTACATTGGCGCCCAACATCGTGGCTTATTTCTTAAGAAGTAGTGACACTAAATCTAAAATGGCGATGTTCACTGCAGAACAATTTGATCGTCTGGTGCAGGTGGTATCAAACTCCAATAAGAGAAGTGGCACCTTCAGCACATGCACGGCACGTTTCAGAGGCGAACGTAATCCAGCACGCGTAAACGAATTTATTGCGGCCATCTCTACTTTTAATGTAGTGGAGAAAATTTCTGGTCAAGATGCAATTGAGGGTATGCCAATACTGCTTGAGGGCGACGCTGCTGAATGGTGGTCTGGAATTAAAAATGTAGTTAGAACATTTGCAGATGTAACACGTATGTTAAGTGAGGCATTCTGTCCACCAAAAAACCGTCATGGCGCGTGTATGTCGAAATTTTTGAGGACAAACAGCAAAAAGGCCAGCCAATCGACAATTTTGTGCGGAAAAAACGTGCGCTCTTTGCTCAATTAAAAACTGCACCAAGTGAATCTCAGCAAATTGACATGATATTTGGAATGCTCTATTCACAAGTGCGTGAGAGAATATCGAGAGAGAAAATCCAAACCTTTGATGAATTATTGAGGGAAGCTCGCGAAGCTCGCGAAGCGCAACATATTTTAGCTGAACGCATTCAGACTGTGAACACGGCTACAGGAAGTCAGCAAAGTGGTCCAGTTCGTTGTAGTTTTTGCAGGAAGAAGGGTCATTTACAAGATAAATATTTCAAAAAGGCGGAAGCCCTAGAGAAAGAAGCTCAGGAAGCTCTAATTGCCCAGGCTGTCGTGACGTAGCCAAAGTTTGCTTGCTATGGGTGCAATGCTCCAGGAGTAACGCGCGCAAATTGCTCTAATTGTAAAGCAAAGTCGCGCGAAAGCACAAACGTAGTGCAATTTAACTCTATGTTACCAACAGTTCTAGGACGCAGTGTGCCTGTAGTAAATATTCAATTGTTTGGTGTGCCGGGCCAAGGCTATTTGGATACTGGTGCACGAACAAGTGTCGCAAGTGCAAACCTTAAACGAATAATGGACCAAAAAGGTTGCATATTTGAGCAAGTGAAATGCGAAATCACGCTGGCTGACGGAAGTTCAGCTACACAAGATTGCATGACCACAACTTAGTAGCAAAATAGTAATAGGCGGTAGATGTTTAAATATAAAGTTTATTGTCTTGCCAGAAGCAGAACGAAATCGTACACTTATTGGTGCTGATTTCATGGAAGAAGTCGGTAGGGTACTGAATATGGCACAACGTTATTTGTACTTCGAAAGTAACCCAGTGCAGCAATTCGATTTTGTGGCAAACGCCCCAGTGCAATTAAATTTGTTAGAAGAAATTAAAGTGGTTCACACAAATATTAAACGTAAGCCAGTCGAGTTCATTAAAAATACTGAAAAACAACAGAAAATCGAAGTGACGGTTAGCGACGATATTCACATATCGAAATTTGAATATTTTGGTCTTGACGTCACATCCGTAAGCGATTACTCTCCACATTCAGTCCAGCACATATTTAAGGATGCATTGCCGACAAATTCAGTAACTCCTGATAGAAAATCAGATAAATGACTCTTCAATGGTAAAATGCGTAGAAGCGCAGCAGACGAGTATATCGAATCAATATTTACGCCACTGTATGCATGCGATTTCAAAATTTTAAAGGAATCAGATGCCAGTGTGCTAACTCGAGGTCTGAAGGAACAGCTTGATGGTTTTCTGCAAAAACACAGCGAAGTTTTCGGTGCCCTAGGTGAGCCAACGTCATATGAAGTTCACAAGATTGATACTGGAACACAACAGCCAATCACATCATCAGCATACAGACTTTCATTTGCCAGAATTAGAGATCTAAAATCTGAAATAGACAAAATATTGCATGCTGACATAATTGAGGAATGTGACTCAGCTTGGGCGTCACCAGTAGTAATGGTTCCAAAGAAAGGCGGCGGAATACGTGTTTGCGTCGATTATAGGAAGCTAAATGCCATTACCATACCAGATAGGTAACCGTTGCCATGAATGGACGACTTACTGCATGCGACCAAAAGTTCTGTTTTCATGACGACACTAGATCTACAAAGTGGCTACTATCAAATAAAAGTATCAGAAGACGACAGAGATAAGACGTGTGTAATCACCCCTTTTGGAACATTTCGGTTTAAGAGAATGCCATTCGGGTTAAGAAACGCACCAGCAACTTTTCAGCGTCTTATAGACCGATTTAAAGCAACTCTTGTCAATGTTTAGCTATTAGCATACTTAGACGATTTAATATTATGCTCCCCAACTTTTGAAAAACATTTAGACGACTTGAATATGGTCTTCGAGAGACTCCAAAAATTCAACCTGCGAGTAAATAATGGAAAATGTCGTTTTTGTTGCTCACACGTAAAATTTCTTGGTCATATACTTACACCCAATGGGATTTCCGTAGACTTAGAAAAAGTGGAGGCAATACGGCAACGCCTTATGCCTAAAAATTTGAAGCAACTGATTTCGTTTGTCCAAACGTGTGCATGGTATCGAAGATTTATTGAAGGATACGCAGAAATAGCGAAACCTCTGACCGATCTAACGAAGAAAAATGCAATATGGCATTGGGATAATGCACAGAAAAAGGCTTTCAGTACACTGAAAGAATTACTTACATCACCACCAATCTTGAAGCAAGCGCAGGATAATATGCCATACATACTTAAAACTGATGCTAGCAGCTATGCATTGGGAGCACTCTTACTCCAGGGGGAGGGCAAAAATGAGCATCCCATAGAGTACGCTAGTCGACTACTAAACAATGCAGAGCGGTATTATTCAAGATACAAGATACAAATTTCTAGTATTGACCTACTCTCGGGCCGAGCCTAGTATGTCAAAGGGGGACTCTGTCGCAGAGACATCTATCCGTCTATCTATCTATTAATTATAAAGTATTATACATAGCTAGCTCTCTCTGTCTTTCCAGACGCCCTCGCCGAAGGTAAGCACAACTTCTGTATCTGAGCAACTCCACTTTTGTGCGAACTTTCAGCGATATAAGTTGACTCCTAAAACCATTCTAAACAGCGTTTGAACAGCGATGGCTGGTCGGCGTTAGTCTTAAAAGCTTACTGTTGAACAGGGCAAACCTGTTCACAGTAACAATTAGTAAAGCATTTCAATTAATTAATAACATTAAACTTCTATCATTACATAATTCACCTTCAGCGAGAAAGACAGAGCGAGCACCGCCATTTTGATTTCACTACATACATATTGCAGAAATATTGTACTCATCGTTAATTATACTAAACTAGAGAGCAGCTTTAATTCAAATAAAGTAATACTACATTGGCGCCCAACATCGTGGCTTATTTCTTAAGAAGTAGTGACACTAAATCTAAAATGGCGATGTTCACTGCAGAACAATTTGATCGTCTGGTGCAGGTGGTATCAAACTCCAATAAGAGAAGTGGCACCTTCAGCACATGCACGGCACGTTTCAGAGGCGAACGTAATCCAGCACGCGTAAACGAATTTATTGCGGCCATCTCTACTTTTAATGTAGTGGAGAAAATTTCTGGTCAAGATGCAATTGAGGGTATGCCAATACTGCTTGAGGGCGACGCTGCTGAATGGTGGTCTGGAATTAAAAATGTAGTTAGAACATTTGCAGATGTAACACGTATGTTAAGTGAGGCATTCTGTCCACCAAAAAACCGTCATGGCGCGTGTATGTCGAAATTTTTGAGGACAAACAGCAAAAAGGCCAGCCAATCGACAATTTTGTGCGGAAAAAACGTGCGCTCTTTGCTCAATTAAAAACTGCACCAAGTGAATCTCAGCAAATTGACATGATATTTGGAATGCTCTATTCACAAGTGCGTGAGAGAATATCGAGAGAGAAAATCCAAACCTTTGATGAATTATTGAGGGAAGCTCGCGAAGCTCGCGAAGCGCAACATATTTTAGCTGAACGCATTCAGACTGTGAACACGGCTACAGGAAGTCAGCAAAGTGGTCCAGTTCGTTGTAGTTTTTGCAGGAAGAAGGGTCATTTACAAGATAAATATTTCAAAAAGGCGGAAGCCCTAGAGAAAGAAGCTCAGGAAGCTCTAATTGCCCAGGCTGTCGTGACGTAGCCAAAGTTTGCTTGCTATGGGTGCAATGCTCCAGGAGTAACGCGCGCAAATTGCTCTAATTGTAAAGCAAAGTCGCGCGAAAGCACAAACGTAGTGCAATTTAACTCTATGTTACCAACAGTTCTAGGACGCAGTGTGCCTGTAGTAAATATTCAATTGTTTGGTGTGCCGGGCCAAGGCTATTTGGATACTGGTGCACGAACAAGTGTCGCAAGTGCAAACCTTAAACGAATAATGGACCAAAAAGGTTGCATATTTGAGCAAGTGAAATGCGAAATCACGCTGGCTGACGGAAGTTCAGCTACACAAGATTGCATGACCACAACTTAGTAGCAAAATAGTAATAGGCGGTAGATGTTTAAATATAAAGTTTATTGTCTTGCCAGAAGCAGAACGAAATCGTACACTTATTGGTGCTGATTTCATGGAAGAAGTCGGTAGGGTACTGAATATGGCACAACGTTATTTGTACTTCGAAAGTAACCCAGTGCAGCAATTCGATTTTGTGGCAAACGCCCCAGTGCAATTAAATTTGTTAGAAGAAATTAAAGTGGTTCACACAAATATTAAACGTAAGCCAGTCGAGTTCATTAAAAATACTGAAAAACAACAGAAAATCGAAGTGACGGTTAGCGACGATATTCACATATCGAAATTTGAATATTTTGGTCTTGACGTCACATCCGTAAGCGATTACTCTCCACATTCAGTCCAGCACATATTTAAGGATGCATTGCCGACAAATTCAGTAACTCCTGATAGAAAATCAGATAAATGACTCTTCAATGGTAAAATGCGTAGAAGCGCAGCAGACGAGTATATCGAATCAATATTTACGCCACTGTATGCATGCGATTTCAAAATTTTAAAGGAATCAGATGCCAGTGTGCTAACTCGAGGTCTGAAGGAACAGCTTGATGGTTTTCTGCAAAAACACAGCGAAGTTTTCGGTGCCCTAGGTGAGCCAACGTCATATGAAGTTCACAAGATTGATACTGGAACACAACAGCCAATCACATCATCAGCATACAGACTTTCATTTGCCAGAATTAGAGATCTAAAATCTGAAATAGACAAAATATTGCATGCTGACATAATTGAGGAATGTGACTCAGCTTGGGCGTCACCAGTAGTAATGGTTCCAAAGAAAGGCGGCGGAATACGTGTTTGCGTCGATTATAGGAAGCTAAATGCCATTACCATACCAGATAGGTAACCGTTGCCATGAATGGACGACTTACTGCATGCGACCAAAAGTTCTGTTTTCATGACGACACTAGATCTACAAAGTGGCTACTATCAAATAAAAGTATCAGAAGACGACAGAGATAAGACGTGTGTAATCACCCCTTTTGGAACATTTCGGTTTAAGAGAATGCCATTCGGGTTAAGAAACGCACCAGCAACTTTTCAGCGTCTTATAGACCGATTTAAAGCAACTCTTGTCAATGTTTAGCTATTAGCATACTTAGACGATTTAATATTATGCTCCCCAACTTTTGAAAAACATTTAGACGACTTGAATATGGTCTTCGAGAGACTCCAAAAATTCAACCTGCGAGTAAATAATGGAAAATGTCGTTTTTGTTGCTCACACGTAAAATTTCTTGGTCATATACTTACACCCAATGGGATTTCCGTAGACTTAGAAAAAGTGGAGGCAATACGGCAACGCCTTATGCCTAAAAATTTGAAGCAACTGATTTCGTTTGTCCAAACGTGTGCATGGTATCGAAGATTTATTGAAGGATACGCAGAAATAGCGAAACCTCTGACCGATCTAACGAAGAAAAATGCAATATGGCATTGGGATAATGCACAGAAAAAGGCTTTCAGTACACTGAAAGAATTACTTACATCACCACCAATCTTGAAGCAAGCGCAGGATAATATGCCATACATACTTAAAACTGATGCTAGCAGCTATGCATTGGGAGCACTCTTACTCCAGGGGGAGGGCAAAAATGAGCATCCCATAGAGTACGCTAGTCGACTACTAAACAATGCAGAGCGGTATTATTCAAGATACAAGATACAAATTTCTAGTATTGACCTACTCTCGGGCCGAGCCTAGTATGTCAAAGGGGGACTCTGTCGCAGAGACATCTATCCGTCTATCTATCTATTAATTATAAAGTATTATACATAGCTAGCTCTCTCTGTCTTTCCAGACGCCCTCGCCGAAGGTAAGCACAACTTCTGTATCTGAGCAACTCCACTTTTGTGCGAACTTTCAGCGATATAAGTTGACTCCTAAAACCATTCTAAACAGCGTTTGAACAGCGATGGCTGGTCGGCGTTAGTCTTAAAAGCTTACTGTTGAACAGGGCAAACCTGTTCACAGTAACAATTAGTAAAGCATTTCAATTAATTAATAACATTAAACTTCTATCATTACATAATTCACCTTCAGCGAGAAAGACAGAGCGAGCACCGCCATTTTGATTTCACTACATACATATTGCAGAAATATTGTACTCATCGTTAATTATACTAAACTAGAGAGCAGCTTTAATTCAAATAAAGTAATACTACATTGGCGCCCAACATCGTGGCTTATTTCTTAAGAAGTAGTGACACTAAATCTAAAATGGCGATGTTCACTGCAGAACAATTTGATCGTCTGGTGCAGGTGGTATCAAACTCCAATAAGAGAAGTGGCACCTTCAGCACATGCACGGCACGTTTCAGAGGCGAACGTAATCCAGCACGCGTAAACGAATTTATTGCGGCCATCTCTACTTTTAATGTAGTGGAGAAAATTTCTGGTCAAGATGCAATTGAGGGTATGCCAATACTGCTTGAGGGCGACGCTGCTGAATGGTGGTCTGGAATTAAAAATGTAGTTAGAACATTTGCAGATGTAACACGTATGTTAAGTGAGGCATTCTGTCCACCAAAAAACCGTCATGGCGCGTGTATGTCGAAATTTTTGAGGACAAACAGCAAAAAGGCCAGCCAATCGACAATTTTGTGCGGAAAAAACGTGCGCTCTTTGCTCAATTAAAAACTGCACCAAGTGAATCTCAGCAAATTGACATGATATTTGGAATGCTCTATTCACAAGTGCGTGAGAGAATATCGAGAGAGAAAATCCAAACCTTTGATGAATTATTGAGGGAAGCTCGCGAAGCTCGCGAAGCGCAACATATTTTAGCTGAACGCATTCAGACTGTGAACACGGCTACAGGAAGTCAGCAAAGTGGTCCAGTTCGTTGTAGTTTTTGCAGGAAGAAGGGTCATTTACAAGATAAATATTTCAAAAAGGCGGAAGCCCTAGAGAAAGAAGCTCAGGAAGCTCTAATTGCCCAGGCTGTCGTGACGTAGCCAAAGTTTGCTTGCTATGGGTGCAATGCTCCAGGAGTAACGCGCGCAAATTGCTCTAATTGTAAAGCAAAGTCGCGCGAAAGCACAAACGTAGTGCAATTTAACTCTATGTTACCAACAGTTCTAGGACGCAGTGTGCCTGTAGTAAATATTCAATTGTTTGGTGTGCCGGGCCAAGGCTATTTGGATACTGGTGCACGAACAAGTGTCGCAAGTGCAAACCTTAAACGAATAATGGACCAAAAAGGTTGCATATTTGAACTCTTCACCAGTTAAGCGAGACTTTATCTCATTCGTGAGTGGTTCATTTTTTTTACGATTAATCAACTTTAGAGTTGATTAACTCCACGGGCTTTAGCTCAACCTTTTTTTTTTACGATCATTCGAATAGTTTCGAATGACTCCACGGGCTTTAGCTCTACTCGTACCGATCACTTCGTCAGGCCAAAGTGACCGGGCTTTAGCTCATACTCATTTTTGTTTACGATTAATCAACCTTGGAGTTGATTACACACTCTTTGATTGCTACTCGACCGAAGCGTCGCACCAGTCTCGAGGCTGTTGCTCAGCTGTCCTTTTCCCGCTCCCACTAAACTCTCTTTAGCATAAGACTTATGGCATCATTTTCTACCACCGAAAGTTTCGGTTCTCCTTGTGTTGCTTTGTACTTTTCATAACACAGCTGTTCAAAATGTGTACTCAACGAACGGCGAGCCATTGTTTACATTGAGAAACGTAGATCGTTTGTTTTTCCAAATTCACAAAAACACTTTCCATACTATTTGTGCGTTCCAGGTCAAATGTAGCATTTTGGATCGTTATCAACCGAACGAACCCCGAGTTCGGCTGCGCTATCAAACGTACACAAAAAAGCAAACGTTTGCATATGTAGGGTACGGTTTTGCTTGCTGCAAATTTTGTTTAAATATAATTTGTGATACAAAATAGTGAAGATAATAAAAACAAATACGCAAATGTCCAAGAAAATCCAAATCCATGTCCAAAAAAAATAAAGAAATCCCTTAATTTTCTGTTGCGAACTCTGCATGAAGTTGTTGCTTCGTCATCTTCCTCATCAGAGCTAGTCATCAAAAATTCAGAGAAAATCATGACACCAATATATTGTTTATATTCACTTTATTAAATTTTTATTCACTCTCTATAAATGCTAGCTCTAGCAAAGAAACAGCTGACAATTGTGCATATAGAATGTGCTGGGCAAGCACAGGTATATCAACAGAATTATTGAATCGAAACAATCATGAGAAGGAAAGAGTTAACCGAGTATACACGAAAAGACAAATCTATAGTATGTATACACACAGTACTGGCAGCCAAACGTTTGGTCGGGAAGTGCTGGAAAAGTTGAACGAAAGCAAGGTCGCTGAACGTACGGTAGACTGGAAGATAAAAAATTGTGTTTTAAGAACCACCGTGATAGGAACAACCGTAAACTTTCGGTGGTAGAAAATGATGCCATTAGGCTAAGCTGCATTGTAGTAGAATAAGCACACATTGTTAGATATAAGAGAATTTAAATAAAAAACGATATCAAATATAACGTCCGAGCTGAACTTTTCAAACAGTGCTAGATTGTTGAAACACAATCGTTTGAAATTCGGAAACGTTACAAAGTGAGTGGTTTTTTTCAAGTTCCACCCACAATGAACCCTGGAGCCGCTGAGTCTATCTCAGCTGAGACAAAAAACTTGTTACAGGCTAATATATATTACATTACAAAAATGCGTTGGGGAAATGCTCTGGGGCATAACAAGATAAATAATAAAATATAAGTATTTTTTTTTAATGATATAACATTTTAAAATTTGCAGATTTCTTTTCTTAAGAGAAATAAGCTATCGGAATTAAACGTCGTGATGAGGTTGGCAGAAACAGTGTTTTTAATGACCAAACTTTCCTGTGCGTGGCGATAGGAAGTCCAGTGGACGTAAACGAGTTGGCTCCAACGCCAATGTATTTTGGAAATATTGGCAGAGCAGTTTTCTTTAGCAACGAAGGGAAAAAATATGATCGGGTTGAAAAAGCAGGCAAAAGTGTTGCGCGTACTGTGTTTTGCTTGGCTGACCCACAATAAAACAGCCAACCAAAACACAACGTAAAGGGAATAGAATTTATAATATTATTAATAAATGTAATTAGCGACGAATAATAAGTGAAATATGTAGAAACGCACAAAGATAAATATTACAATTGCAATTATTAAAAATAAATGCACATCTAATAGTATATATAAAGGAAACAAATTAACAACGTATGTTAAAAGACAAATCTTTCCAATAAAAATAAGAGTTCCGCGGTAGATTGGAAACGGAAAAAGAAATCGGTTACAATTCTAAAGTTACAATAAGCAACACAATAAGCACAAAAGTTACGATGTAATTAATTTTCGTAACTGTAAGCGCAAGTACTTTGTTTAGTTGACCCACATTAATGGACAGCCAACACAAATGCATTGAAAGCGTTTTAGCGATCACATTGGTGATAATACAGACCGCAGTATTATTATTATAATTAGTATTATTATTATAATTGCGAAAATGTAAATATGTTTGAATATGTCAAATCCAATATAAATATATATGTTTCGCCGTAAGCTAAAGTTAAATGCATACTATATGATAATATACATGACAGAAAATAATATAGATTACACTAAAATTCAGACATACATATATGAATAGATAGATAAAGATAAAGATATTCGGTATGTGTTGTGATGGTAGTTTTATTTGCTGAAGCCATCCTCCATTGTTGGCTTGTAATGGCTGGTGGTGATGATGACTGGTGGGTGGTTTTGGTTCGTCGGTTTTTCCCTTAGTTGTTGATTGCTGTTTTTGTGGTTTTCGTGGTTGTAGAATGTGTCTGGTACTGTATTGCGGGCGGTTTTTCTGGAGAGCTGCTCGGATTTTGTTGAGATTTGCTTTCGGTTTCGGTATGGTGGAAACAGTCATTGCTCGATGCAGTAGTTCTTTTTTGTTTTATGCTTCGATTGGTGGCATGAATGATGGCACTGTTTTGACCCATTCGGATGATAGTGCCCCGAGGCGTCTGGGCTGTGTCGGCTTGCGTAGATGCGCCGTTTTTGTGAATTTGTAATTGTGCCCTTTTTTCTAGTTGCAGCAGAATTTTGGTTGACGTCTGTTCCATGCGACTGATCGTGTGTGACTGTTTGTTTGTTCTGCGTGACTGATTGCAGTGGGTGTGGTGAGTGGGTCTGCGGTGGTGAGGTGTGTTCTGGATTTGTTAACTCTGTGTTATGTTTCGTGTTTGCAGGGAAGCTTTTCCTTCGGTCTTCCTTGCGGACACACAATCTTCACTGTATACGGTCCGTCTGACGGTGGGTTTTTTAAGTACCGACAGAGGTTAGCTCCTTTAGTCATGTACCCTTAGCTATACCGATTGCTTTGTTCGCGGATAGTACCTTTGTCTAAAAGCTACATCGGTGTTTACACGTATGGTATATTGTGCTAAATTATATTGTGTTTGTATTTTCTCCATGCGATTCCTTGTCTCGCTTATCAATTTTGGCAATTTCATGTGTTCTTCATTTTGACTGATGGAGTAGAGAGCAAGATTGTTGTTGTCTGATCTTGGTTTTATTTCGTACCCACGAACGCTGATGTTAATGCCGATTACTTCTAGAAAGTCCGTACCGAGTAGTAAGTCTTTGGTTAATCCTGACATGTATTGTAGATGATGATAATAAGTTTTGTTCTTTATTTGCATTTTTGTTTTTCCATAATTAAGATTGGTAATGGTTTTTCCATTGGCTAATGCGATTCGTATTTCTTTTGTATGTTTCGGTTTTGTGGGATGCCCAGTTTCTTTTTGAAATCATCTTCCATGAAGGTTAAAGAAGCTTTGGTGTCAACTAAGGCATTAATTGTATATTCATCGTATTTCACTTGTATATAGTATCGGTAAGTGATGTATTTTACTTTTTGTTTGGTGGCATTGGCAGTCTCGAGATAGGATTCCCATCTTCCGACAGTGAGAGCAGAACAGCAATTTCTTTGTCTGACACTTTTGCCTGGGATGTAGGAGGAGTTAAGCAGTTGTTCGCATGTCGATATGTCCTCGTTTCTTAATTTCTTGGATGTACGTACTCTTCAGCTTACGACACGAGTTCGTCGAGATTATTGAAATCATTGCGCCTGATGTACAATCAGTATTCAGCTTGCGGCAAGAGTTCGTCGAGATTATTGAAATCATTGCGCCTGATCTACAATCGGTATTCGAGGCGTAGTTCCTCGTATGCTCGTTCGATTTGCTGCTCACTTTTCATGTATGGGTATTGCCTTAATAGTGTCCACATTATCTCTTCCTCTAATCTGAGTAATTGTCTAGGTGGCTAGGAAAATGTTTTTGCTGATACTCGAAAGTCCGGCCATGTGTGAACTTCGCTTCTTTTGTATCGCCACCATTCTCGTGCTCTGTCTTTGAATATTTCATTCAATAATAGCAGGAGGTGGTTGTAATTGATTCCATAATAGTCAGCTAATTCTTCGATCGTCTCTAGAAAGTTTGTCAGCAGTCGATTCCTATTAAAAGAGAGTCCCCATTTTCTCAATGTGTGCATAGCATCAATATTATTGTTATTGGTGTGACTTGCGGGTAGTTGCCATGTTACATACTTGTGTCATAGTATGCATAAGTGTTCTCTGTTCTCCTTTTCTTTGTGACGATAATTTTTAGGAGCATTAAAAATTAACGCACAACGAACCAAGCAAGCGAACGTTGACCTGCGGTACAAGTCAAGGACAAGAGACGAGGCAAATAACTGAACGAGTTACCGTTTTGCGCTTCGCTAATGAGTAGAGAAGAAGGTTAACGCACAAAAGAAACGGCGGTAGAACGCGTGATCGAGGGCATCGTCCGAGCGAGGTCAACCAGCAGAGCAGAACATAGAAAACGGGAACTTGTTTTGAGCAAAGCGTTCGAACATAGAAAACGAGAACTTGTTTTCGAGCAAAGCGTTCGAACACAGCGGAGAAAACGGGAACTTGTTTACGGACTAATAAACAACGGGACGACGCTGCGGACATCAAAAGCATGAGCAGAATATAAAAGCAAGAAGAAACATGCAACAGGAATTCAGTCGTACAAAGGCAGTCGTGCAAGTGAGTTTGTGAAAATAGTGCAAAGTGCCAGTGAAGTGAAATCCAAAGTGCCTCAGGAAGAATAACACCGAAGAGTAAGAACCAAGCAAGGAAGACGACTATAGTTACGCAAGGACGATATTCGACAAAGATCCTTTGTGAGAGCAGTTGAGTGGTTGCGTACGCCCGTTAACTTGCAGCTTACACCATACTGAGTGATAGCGTAGGCTCACTCAAACGACGCAAGGCTATTCGAATTGTAGATGCATGGTTGCGTAAGTCCGGCATCTCACGAATTCACCCTACTGTGTGATTGCGGAAGCTCACCAGTCTGCCAAACGACGGAAGACCATTGGAATTGTGGATGCACGGTGGCTTTGAGAGTAGTGTTTCATCTATAATAACAAGAATTGTAACATGGCATTAATTTTGCCGGTTAAAAGTATGATCTGAGTATTGTAAAACTCATTGCAGTTCTATAACTTCTGTAATGTATTTAGGTAAAACGCGTGCTTTATGTTCAACACCAAAAACCGGAAGAAGAATTTATTCAATGCAGGGTTGTTACATATCTTAAAATTAATACATACTATACAGGGTTGTTACTTCATATACTTAGTACTAGTTCAACTACTACTACTCAAGAATACTACATATACCCCCAACTTAACCTTACTTTACTATTTATTTGTTCGCACTCTTAAATTATATCTTGGAGCTTCCGTAACAATTATTTGACTAGGAGATACATTAATCTCCCTGTCATTACATACATTTTGACTAGGAGATACATTTATTTCCTTGTCATTACATACATTTTTTCCTTCATTGGCAATTCTCACGGTAGTTAAGGGATCCGTACAAATACTTATACAAATACTGTGCCCAATTATTTGATTGGCATGCCTTTTCCACAACTTTGATTTACCCATTTTTACAATAGACATCTGTTTACCAATTTTTTTTCCATACTTTTCCATCACTCCATACAATCCTCGCGGGGCATGAGTAATCTTTTACTAGCACCTGATCATCTATTTTGAACACGTTATTTTTGCACCCTTTGTAGTATTTGATTTGATTCTTTTTTGATTTATTTACAGTTTCTCTAATAAATTTTTTGCTTTGAAAAATAACTTTACGTTTTTTGTTTAAAAGATCCGTGTTCTCAGTTGTCGCGTGTTAAACATGATAAATACAGGTGAAATCCCTGTACTCGAATGTACCGTATTTCTATAGTCAAATAAAAATCTACTTAAAACGGTCTTAAACTCAGACAATGGCACATTATGTAAATTTCGCTTGAGGGGTAATTTAGTTGTTTTTACTGAATTTTCCGCCTGGCCGTTTTTTGCAGGGTTTCCCACTGGCGTGGTTATTATTGTGATACCATTATTTTGTGCAAAATCTTTGAATTCCCTTGAAACCAAAGAAGTGCCATTATCGGAAACAATAACTTTTGGTAACCCAAAACGCGCAAATAACTCTCTTAACACTGAAACAACAACAAAACTTGTCGTATTTTTACCCAAATCAAAAACTTCAAGCCATTTACTTGTGCTGTCTACAACCACTAAATACCATCGATCCTAAAAAGGCAAAAAAAAATGTATGTGTAACCTTCACGACACTTTATCAGTTCTTTTCCACGGTAATAGTACTAGTTTTGGGGGGGTTGGGCGTACCTTCAAACACGACATACATCCCTTCACTGCTTCTTCAAAATCTTTGCTCTGATTTGGCCACCAACAACATTCCCTAGCCATACATTTCATTTTTACTATCCCCATGTGTGATACATGCAAGAACTCAACGGCTTTTGCCCGTAGTTTGTTCGGAACAAATACTCGATAGCACTAAAATAAGCAACCTGCTTCTTCTGATAATTCGGATCTCTTTCCCCAATATGGCATTAATTCGCTATCTAAACACTTTTTTGGCCAACCGTTTTTTAGCATATTCTGCACTTTACACAGAACGGTATCCTTCGAAGTAGCTACTCTAATTGTTTCAAACTTTAAGATTTTAGTTCCATTATTAACTTCATTAAAGTAATTAACATATATGTGCGATGGTAGTTCGCTGTGAGTTTCTTGATGCCCTTGTTGATATCTAGAAAAGTAGTCTGCAATGTTCTCCGATGATTTTATATGATTTATATCAAAAACATAATTGGACAATGTCAGTGCAATTCGCTGCAATCTATTCGAAGCCATTGCAGGAATTCCCTTTTTAGGATTAAAAATATGCTGTAATGGTTTATTATCAATCACTAAAGTAAAATGACGACCAAATAAAAATTGGTGAAACTTTTTAACACCGAACAATATGGCTACTGCTTCGCGGTCTAATTGTGAATATCTTTTTTCTGTCTCTGAGAGCGACCTCGATGCAAATTCTATTGGTCTTTCAATTCTATCATCATTTATTTGGGATAAAACCGCCCCCACTCCGACAGGACTAGCGTCTACTGTTAATTTAGTGCTATAATTCGGGTTGAAATGTACTAAAAACACTTCTGCTGTCAGCAAGCTTTTTAATTTATTGACCGCGTCAATACATTCGTTAGTCCATTAATAATGTTTGCCTTTTTGTAAAAGCTGATGAAGTGGATGCAATATAGTTGAAACTTCTGGTAAGAATCGTCTATAAAAGTTTTTAACTCCTAAAAATGCATGCAGTTCTTTTACGTTAGTTGGATGCGGCATGTTTTTAATATCTTTCAACTTATCCGGATTCATATGAAGCCCCTCTTTATCTATAATATGCCCTAAATACTTTATTTTTGTACAAAAGAATTCACATTTTTCTTTTGCGAGCTTAATGCCGGCGTTACGATATGGGTTTTCCTATCTGGTGCACTAATTAATATGTCATCTAGGAAAACGACTGTACCTTTAATACCCATCAACAACGACTCCATTGTTCTCTGAAATATAGCCGGCGCCGAGGCCAACCCATATATGAGTCTAGTTTATTAAAATAGGCCCTCAGTTGTCGAAATCGTAGTCAGTTTTCGCGAATCTTTGTTCAACATTATTTACTGATATGCTGAACTTAAATCCAACTTTGTGAACTCTACTCCCCCACGCAATTCAGCAAAAATTTCTTCAATCCGGGGCAGTGAATAACTATCGACCTGCAAATTAGGATTCAAAGTGACTTTAAAGTCTCCACAAATACAAACACTAACATATTTTTTCATTACTGGTACGATTGGTGTAGCCCATTCACTAAGTTTTCAATTTCGTTTTCTACTTTCACCTTGATGGCTAAAGGAATGGTCTTGGACGAAAAAACTTTGGCTTTGCCTCGGCCTTAAGCCGTAATGTCGCACTGCTCATATAAAACAACCCTAAAGAACTGTCAAACAGTTTGTTAAACTTTCTTAGATTTTGGTCGTGCGACGAATTTTTTTCTCTATAATATAAATTTGCTAAATTTATTTCGAATGCTTCTAAAACATTTCGCCCTAAAAGGGGTGGTCCACCTCCCCTTATCACGATAAATACCAAAGGTTTCTTTTGGTTATGGTATTCCACTACAGCGTCACATGCACCAAGCGGCTCAATTTTACTGCCATTGTATGCTTTTAAGATCGCAATTTTATTACATTTAAAATATACAACTTATTACATTTAAAATATAAATTGAAAGTTTTTTCAGATATTACGTTATTTTGGGAACCGGTATCTAACTGCATTTTTAACGGTGTTTTATCTATCATAATTTTCAACTTAATTGGCTCATCGCCAGCACTACAGAACGAAAATGAACTTAAATCTCCCTCATTTAAATTGCACATTATAAAATTTGCACATCTTTTTAAATGCCCTCGCTGTTTACATTGGTTACATTTATAGTTTTTAAATTTACAATATTCACTCAAATGATTTGTATAACCGCAAACCTGACATTGCTGCCGATTCTGCTTCTGCTGGTGCTGCTTCTGTTTGTTCCTTTTTCTCTGTTCCAGTTGCTGTTGTTGCTCTTTTTGCTGTTAATTCTCTTTTTGTCGTTGCTTGTTATGCATGTAATTGAATTCGCATTTAGCCTCACTTTTTTTACGTTGTGCCAAGTAATATTCTGCCGTATTTGCTAGCTCAACTACCTTGTCCAACGTCACAGTGACTTCTTCCAAGAAGATTTTGTCTCGGGCTGGACCCTTTTCCAATCCCATAACAAACTTATCTCGTAATGCCATTTCCAGATTAACACTAAATTCGCAGTTGCTTACTAACTGCCGCACTCTCACCGCCCAATCATTTATCGATTCTGATTGTTCCTTTTCGGCTTTGTAAAATACAAAGCGTTCTGCCAAACCCGATGAAGTAGGCTTAAAATGCAATGCCATCGCATCTATGCATGTTTCCATCGTAACGGTTATTGCTTCCAAATCTTTTGGACTTAATAAATTTTCTAACAGCTTATACGCTTCTTCCGACAAAGCTGTTAGCAATATGGCTTTCTTCTTGACGTCATCAGTAACCTCGTTAGCGATAAAGTATTGTTGAATCTGCTTCTGGAAAACTTTTCACGAATTTCTACCAGGACAAAACTGCGCCATGTTAATTTGTGCTCTGGATGCCATTGGATTTAATTTTTTTCTATATTTTTAACCTCGTCGCCACTGTAATGTATTTAAGTAAAATTCGTGCTTTATGTTCAACACCAAAAACCGGAAGAAGAATTTTCTCAATGCAGGGTTGTTACATATCTTAAAATTAATACATACTATACAGGGTTGTCACTTAATATATTTAGTACTAGTTCAACTACTACTACTGAAGAATACTACAACTTTAAAATCTACTTCAACTCTGTGGTCCGATGCGTTTTCTCCTTGCACTGCGTGGATTATACGTCGCAGTTTGTACGCTGGAGATTGGAGTTGTGCTGGGATATTTTTTTAAAACAAAATGTGTCACCTAGATATAAAATCATTAATTGTAAATTTCCGCAGTGTTTGTTGCAGATATTAAATTTTTGCCAGTCGGCTAATAATTCTGTCGTAATTTGCCTTTTTGGCAATGAAGCGATCTTTCATTGTGAGAAGTGTTCGGATCTGGAACTATTTCCTAATGTTATAAAAAGATAAACGTCTCTATTACTTTGGAGTTCTCCTTTCATTGATAAGGTGCCTATACGAATACCTTTTTGAATCTTTTGTGCCTATTTGAACTGTCATTGCTTGTCCGTATTACTCGGAACGTATTAAGGCTGCGATTAAATATAAAAATATACTCCATTCTAAATTTAGAATACAACTGACTGAGAGGAATTGCAGAGCAATTATTAGGGCGCGGAGCTCTGTTACGTACAGTATAAGGACATCTAAGAGGATTTTTCGCCTCAAGACTTAGCCTAGTTTATTGCCCAAGGAACTATGGAGGTGGTTAAGAATCTTGGCATAGGACGTCAGAAATCTACTTACTGCAAACTTAATCCGTGTGAGCTCTTCATATCGAAGCGACAGAACATGAACACTTCATATCGAAGCTACAGAATGCCACCTCTTGGGATGAACCTAATTGTGACTTCGCTAATGCAGAATTGCTTAGTGCAGTTTTATTTTTCTAGTGTGGCTGATGGTGACTTTGTCAAAAAAGATATGTAGATCAAATCATCCTCGGTGGGGTTTGACAGGATGTAAGGAATAAATTTCCCACGAAGTTTATCCCTTCATAAACACAATGCACATTCCACAACTAGTACATATTTTTGTAACTATTATGTATCACACCATTTCTGCTTATTTCTAAATTTCAATCATGTCACATGTAAATACATTTGTTCATACATTAATTACTATTTACTTAAAACAAACATTATGAAGTAAATATGTAAAACACATATATCGAAATAATAAATAGACCTAAGAAACGTTAAACTAGAGTATACATTAAAAAGGAAAGAGTGTTGAGAGGGAGGAAAGAGAGCAGACATAACTTTGTTCGGCGATAGAATAGCCGAATGCCACCCGAGCACTCACACACATACCCACCAACATCTACGCTGCCTTCCAGCGCAGACGCAGAGCGACACGATCAGCCACTACACAGCGCACGACGTAGGAGTAGGAAAAGCAGAGAATATTCCAGCGGGGAATACAAACACACATGACACATGCACGTTGGCATTCCAGCGAAGCCCGGCTATAAAAGCAGCAGTAAACAGAGCTCGAGAGCTCTGATAATCAGTAACTGCCAACACGTAAAGAACACAATCAGCAAGCAATTCGCCATCGTCAACGTCGCCGTCACAATCGCCAACGACGCCACCGTCAACGTCACGTCGTCATCGTCAGCAAGCCATCGCAACCGCCACGGCGTTACCACCGTACCTCCTTCCACACACTCTTTCTAACACAACATTATAATAAGGCTGTAAGATATAAATAATAAAACTAATCTGTTAAAACGCAGCGACAGGGTTATCCTTTAATAAATTTTCTGTCACGAACGCCGGACAACCGACGAGTTTTGTCCCAGCCTTTGCCCACCTAGAGAAGGTGTTCGTTGCAGTGGCGCCCGAACAGGGACCCTGAAAGCAGAAACAGTAACACAGCTACACCGACACCTCTTTGACGCCACCATGCTCAAGACAGGGTGGATATATACTCTCCGGAAGGAAGATTTGATGACGTACTGCAAGGAATTCGACATTGACGACACGGGAACCGTAGAGGATCTTCGGAAACGCCTGGTGTTTCTTGCAACGAGGGAGGATAGTAGCGCAGTAATACAGCAATGCTTTATTGAACTCGAAAGTAAACACGCACCACCGCGTAAATCTTCTCCACAGCATTTAGAGATCACAGGCCCTACGATAGCAATGCCAAGCTCGTCAGGAGCAAACACCGCGAACGGAAATCTCGTCGCACAACATACGCCGGGATTGATGCCTTCAAGTTCAACCATACCGCCTCTAGCCACAGCAGGAGAACCGCATGGGGTAAATACAAGGTACGCCAGTGTAATAGATACAGTGCGTAAGTGGTCACTCAAATTCGACGGGCAGAAGGATCCGCTGGGATTTATTGAGAGAGTGGAGGAGTTAGCAGGCGTATATGGACTCGAGCTCGATTATATCCCTACGATGATGCCGGAACTTTTCAAGGATAGATCATTAACGTGATGGCGAAACGGAGATTATACACAAAATGGCTGGCCTAAATTCAGGAAGGGCTTCCTCGAGTTTTTCCTGCCTGTTCGATATTTTGAAAAGCTAGAGGATGAGATACGGTCGCGGCGACAACGTCCAAAGGAGCGCTTCAAGGATTTCGTGCTGAGCCTGCAGGAACTAATGAGACATGCAAATTTTGTCGCCGGAGCAACAACTTGAGCGAGTATACAGAAACAGTTGCCACGAGTACCAGTTATATATAAAACGAAAGGATTTCCAAAACCTCGACGAGCTAATATCACTGGCCGAAGACTACGAGAGTCTGAAGGACGATCAGGGAACAACGAAATTGGTGCCCGTTACCCGAGGGGAGCGAAACCACATGGTCACTCAGCAAGCCGACATCCCCAACACCACCGTCACCGACAGGATAAACTCGAAAACAGCTTGTAGGCGATGTGGCCAGAACGGCCATTTACAGCAAGGGTGCAGAAACGAACGAACACTCTTCTGCTGGGACTGCGGACGCAAAAATGTTCGTACTATCGATTGTTGTCGCCAACGACAGAAACAAGTATCGGGAAACTACAAAGGCGCCCGCTCCGAGAAAGGGGAAGCGGGACTACGCCAAAAGCATCCCCTTCCCTCAATGCATTGAGATACGAGGACCACCGACTTTACGCCGCCATACACTTGGAGGATATCGCCACCGAAGCAATCATCGACACAGGCGCCACGCGCAGTTTCCTTAGTTGCACACTGGCGGGAGAGTTGCGCACAATAGACAACGTGCGCAGAATACGTACAGAGATACAACTAGCAGACGAGACGAGAAGAACAGCCACCGAGATGCTGACCTTAAAAATTGCCCTCGGCGGACGTAGTTGCACGTTAGATACACTGGTTCTACCGGGAGTCGCCGAAGATGTGTTGCTTGGAATGGATTTCCTGCAGCGCATGGGCACAACGATCACGTGCGGAGACCAACAGGTGGTACTCAAGCCAGAGGAACCGAAGACACTACCCACTAAACTGTCCACTTGCACGAAGGTTTTCCCTACAAAAACACTGACAGACGAGGACATCGAAGAATTTTTGCAGAAGGAATTACAAAAATGCGAAGCTGTAGAAGGGGTTACAAACGTCGCAGCACACCGCATCATCTTAAGAGACGATCACCCGATTAAACAACGGTATTTCCCGAGAAATCCAGTAATGCAGAGTATCATTGATAAGGAAATTGACGAACTGCTGGCCAAAGGAACATCGAGCCGTCCCACAGTGCCCCTATAGTGCTCGTTAGGAAGAAGGACGGCAGGTGGAGGTTATGCGTGGATTATAGACAACTCAATGCAAGGTCGATACCCGACGCTTACCCCTTGCCACGCACCCAACACATTTTGGAGAGACTACGAAATGCAAGGTACATCAGTAGCCTCGACCTTAAAAATGGCTACTGGCAGATACCTCTGGAGAAGGAGAGCAAACAGTACACGGCTTTTACTGTTCTCGGAAGGGGCTTGTACCAGTGGACCGTAATGCCTTTTGGTCTGCATTCTGCGCCAGCCACATTCCAACGAGTTCTCGACCGGGTGATCGGACCCGAAATGGAACCTTACGCATTCGCCTACCTGGACGATATCATCGTTACTGGAGCAACAAGAGAAGAGCACCTTAGTAATCTCAGCGAAGTCTTTCAGCGACTGCGAGCGGCGAATCTGAAGATAAATCCGGAGAAGTGCGAGTTCTTTAAGAAAGAGACAAAATATTTGGGTCACGTCGTCAGTGACAAAGGAATCGTCGGACAAGATCGCGGCCATCCAAGCACTTCAACCACCAAATACCGTGCGGGAACTACGTCGATACCTAGGTGTTGTGTCCTGGTACAGACGATTTGTCCCACAATTTACCAACGTAGTTCAACCACTCACTAAGCTCCTGAAGAAGGGAAAACATTGGACCTGGGGTGACGAGCAACAGAACGCCTTCGATACGCTAAAAGGAAAGCTGACTGAGGCACCCGTACTAGCGTGCCCCGATTTTCAACAGAAGTTTGTATTGCAAACGGATGCAAGCGATTACGGACTCGGAGCGGTGTTGACGCAGATCATCGAGGGGGTGGAACGAGTAATATCGTATGCGAGCCGAAGCCTGAACTCGGCAGAACGAAATTATTCGCCGACGGAGAAGGAATGCCTGGCAATAGTGTGGGGTGTTCGTAAGATGCGCCCTTATTTGGAAGGCTACCACTTCCTGGTCATCACAGACCACATGGCTCTGAAATGGCTGAACTCCATTGACAGCCCATCAGGCAGAATCGCGCGTTGGGCACTGGAACTGCAGCAGCACAGCTTCGAGGTACAATATCGCCGCGGTAAGCTAAACGTTGTCGCAGATGCGCTGTCGCGGCAACCTTTGGAAGCGTTGCGCCAAGCCACGACAGAGGGCACTGGAGATGGACCATGCCACTGGTTGGAAAAGAAAAGACAGGAAATTCAGGAGAATCCGATGAAATACCCCGACTACACAATTGAGGACGGGCAGTTGTATCGCCATATACCGCAACGTTCGGCAGACGAAGACTGCGCACCATGGAAACTGTGCGTTTCAGAAAGTCTCCAGCAGAGAGTTCTACAGGAATGCCATGATCACCCGACGGCAGGCCATCTTGGCATACGCAAGACAATAATACGAGCCACCAATAGGTACTACTTATTGCCAGGGATGCTGCGAGATGTCCGCCGACACGTACGACAATGTGAATCTTGCCGAAGGTTCAAAGTAAGCCAAACAACCTCAGCGGGGCAGATGCTAACACGAATTGCCAATGAGCCATGGGAAGTTGTCAGCGCAGACTTCGTGGGACCACTTCCCCGCACGAAACACGGGAATACGATGATACTTGTTTTCTGGGATAAGTTTAGCAAATGGATTGAGGCCATCCCACTCCGCAAAGCGACCAGTGAAAGTTTAAAGAAAGGATTCCGAGAACGAATCCTGTCACACTTTGGCACTCCAAAAATACTCATCACTGACAACGGCACACAGTTCACAAGTGCACTCTTCCGCAAGTTTCTACAAGAAATGGGGGTTAAACAACAATTCACTGCACCCTATACCCCACAGGAGAACCCCACCGAACGTGCAAATAGAACACTAAAGACCATGATAGCCCAGTTCCACAGCGAGGACCAACGAAACTGGGACGAACTAATACCAGAGCTAACTCTTGCCATCAACACTGCCCGCTCCGACGTTACCGGTTACAGCCCGGCCTACCTCATCCAAGGACGTGAACTACGGTTACCAAAAACAGTATAAGACGAGCACACATTTGGTACCGGTGTAGTACCGCAAGTGCCAAGTGAACGCGAGGATAAGCCCAAGGATATCTTCACGATCGTGCGAAGGAATCTGGAACGTGCTGCTAAAGATCAGGCACGATTCTACAATTTGAGACGACGCCGTTGGAGCCCAAAAATTGGAGAAATCGTCTATGTCAAACAACATCATCTATCTAGCCATCGAGAACTTTGCGGCCAAACTGGCGCCGAAATACTATGGACCTTTCAAGGTGTTAAATTTCATCTCTTCAGTGATCCTGCAACTGAGTACCAAAACACCAGGTCGAACTCAGACAGCACACGTTAGCGAGGTGAAACCGTTGCCTAAAATATCAGCAGATAACATAGGTAAAGCTGCGGCCGCCACCCATACTCAAACAGACACACAGCGCCTCACGACGCCCAGTGCGAAGATGCGCGATCGCGTCACACACACACGCATAAATAAGCGCAGCAATAGTCATCACAAGCCACCCAGCATCAGTCGTGAAGCGAACTTCAAACAACGCGGACGCGTCGTGACACAGGACAAACACGCCAGTAATACCGGTAAAATAACACGTGCTAACAACAACAGAACGATGAATGTCGAGACAGCATCAGATGAAGAAGCAAAAGCGCAGGCCAGTACACCGCAACGTGTAAGGTTTCACAGGGTCAGCCTCGTGACGCCGCTAGAGAAGACACTCGACAACACAGCGATCGTGATCTTTCCACCGGGAAGAGGTGGCATTGCCATATACAACGCCGACTACCGCTGCCTGTCCGAGGGCCAGTGGTTATCAGATGTCATCGTGGACTTTTACCTTAAATGGATAGTTCAACAACGACCGGAAGCGGAACAAGAGAAGATCCACGTGTTTGGCTCTCAATTTTTCACTTTGCTGTCACAATACACATCCACACCATCACAGTACGAGCGTGTCGCCCGCTGGACGCGGCGAACGAATTTGTTCAGCAAGACCCATATTTTGGTGCCGATCCTAGAAAACCACCATTGGATGCTGGCGGTCATCTGTATACCATCCAAGGACAGAGAAGGCGAAATACTACTGTTTGACTCTCTGAGGAACCATCCGAGGACTCACGTAGGACCTCTATTGGAACGCTACATGCAGAAAGAAGCTAGACGTGAACAGGATACATGGCACACCGCCGAGTCAACTTGGACCTATTCGGCAGTGGACACGCCACAGCAAGACAATTTCAACGATTGTGGGCTCTTCCTACTACACTATGCCGAAAAGTTCCTCTCCGAGACCGGCCGCAATTACCAGACACCGCTCGCCAAGTGGTTTCCACTTTCCGAAATGCAAGGGAAACGTCGGAAGATCGCGGAAGTAGTCCAGGCACTGGCAGGTGAGGAACGCGCCAGATTACTATCACCACTGAAGTTAAGAGAAGCGTCCCATGAATCTTGCGAGCCGAACCAAGCGACCAAGAGTGCAGGACAGCAAGCCATCGAAAGCCCGAGACACAGCTTAACGCAGAAGGAGTCGAATCAAACACACCGCCAATTGTCCCGGACAGCGTATGTAGGAACTCTGCCACCATACGATCAACCACAACCGGAGGAAGCAGAAAGAACACCCAGCAAAGTAGACGCATACTTTGGCGACGTCTCCACTCCACTGGAGTGTGAAGTCACGGCGATCGATATAACACCGCTGACATTCGACGAGGACACCATGATGTTTGACCAGTTTAGCAAATCAGACTTCGGCGGTGCCGGCATGACATCGCCACAACCTACAACGGCCTACCGCGTTATCACATCCCCGGTTACGGCGCCGGCATCTCCGAGGAATGAAGTGACAGCTCTAGAACGCCCGGATACGGCGCAGCGCGGCCCCGCTGATAATCCACCATGGCATACGATTACACCATGGTGTACTGGTCTAGAAGCCGACGACACTACGCTCGGCGAACTCTTCTGGGAGTGCCCACAGGTCGAAAGACCGATTCACTCGCCCCATTGGACACGTGACGAAGCGAGAATAGACGACCACACCATTACTGGCGAAGGAGGAGAAGAAGGAAGAGTTTCACCACTAACGGCCGAAGAAGACGCACTCCTGGAAGCAATCCTTGCAGAACACGGAGGAGATCCCAATCTTAACCCGCCTCTAAGCCCGATTCTAGCGCTAATCGGCGATGGGGACAACTGGGAGGTTGGAAACGAGGTGGCCACCGTAGAACCTGAGTCGGAGTTCGCCGTGGACCCTGACATTCCCTTGGAGTTGCACGCTATCATCCAGCAACGCCAAAAGGATCGCAGACCGGGCGCAAAAGCTCAGCTTCTGGCGCATCATCGGGGAACGCAAGTGGAGAGTTCGCATCAATCGAACAGGCAAGGTGAGCATCTCCTCGGTGGAAGTAAGGGGGAGATGTAAGGAATAAATTTCTCACGAAGTTTATCCCTTCATAAACACAATGCACATTCCACAACTAGTACATATTTTTGTAACTATTATGTATCACACCATTTCTGCTTATTTCTAAATTTCAATCATGTCACATGTAAATACATTTGTTCATACATTAATTACTATTTACTTAAAACAAACATGAACATGAACATTATGAAGTAAATATGTAAAACACATATATCGAAATAATAAATAGACCTAAGGAACGTTAATCTAGAGTATACATTAAAAAGGAAAGAGTGTTGAGAGGGAGGAAAGAGAGCAGACATAACTTTGTTCGGCGATAGAATAGCCGAATGCCACCCGAGCACTCACACACATACCCACCAACATCTACGCTGCAGACGCAGAGCGACACGATCAGTCACTACACAGCGCACGACGTAGGAGTGGGAAAAGCAGAGAATATTCCAGCGGGGAATACAAACACACATGACACATGCACGTTGGCATTCCAGCGAAGCCCGGCTATAAAAGCAGCAGTAAACAGAGCTCGAGAGCTCTGATAATCAGTAACTGCCAACACGTAGAGAACACAATCAGCAAGCAAGCATTCTCTAGACTCTGACTATCGACGCGATCATTCACAGATCAGGCACTGCCTTTTGACACCAGACAGGGAACGTTTTGAAGGGGTTTCACTTGTTTTCAGAAGGAGGCGTTTTACTCCACTGACTCTCGGAAAACTCCGTCATAACTCGCGCTATAGGTACTCCTGTATCTCCTAAGGGTGGCCTTTTACGCCCGCAAGGTTCACGAGTCCTCGTCGACGTAACCGACAGTCCTAATTCGGTTCACACGGGGAAAGAACGGTAAACCCGCGGAATAGGTACTCCTGAGTTTCGTTAGGGTGGCCTATTACACTCTTGAAACCCACGAGGCCTCGCAGCTACTTACTGACCCTCCAGGAACAGAATCGATAGTCAGACCGTCATTAGCAACGCACATTTAACGCATAACGTCGCCATCGTCGACGACGTCATCGCCATCGTCAACGTCGCCATCGGTATCGACGCCGTCACCAACGTCACATCGCAATCGCCAACATCACGTCGCATCGTCGACGATGTCATCGCCAACGTCACGTCGTGGTCATCAGCAACGCACATTTAACGCATAACGTCGCCATCGTCGACGACGTCATTGCCATCGTCAACGTCGCCATCGTCATCGACGCCGTCACCAACGTCACATCGCAATCGCCAACGTCACGTCGCACCGTCGTCGACGTCATGCCAACTTCACGTCATCGTCGTTGACAACGCCCATTTAACGCATAACGACGCCATCGTCTACGACGTCATCGCCATCGTCAACGATGCCGTCGCCATCGTCAACGTCGCCATCGTCATCGACGCCGTCACCAACGTCACATCACAATCGCCAACATACGTCGCATCGTCGACGACGTCATCGCCATCGTCAACGACGCCGTCGCCACCGTCAACGTCACGTCGTCATCGTCAGCAAGCCATCGCAACCGCCACGGCGTTACCACCGTACCTCCTTCCACACACTCTTTCTAACACAACATTATAATAAGGCTGTAAGATATAAATAATAAAACTAATCTGTTAAAACGCAGTGACAGGGTTATCCTTTAATAAATTTTCTGTCACGAACCCCGGACAACCGACGAGTTTTGTCCCAGCCTTTGCCCACCTAGAGAAGGTGTTCGTTACAAGGATTCCACTTAAATTTATTAAAAATATAGCACCTTTAATAATTTCTCCTCTTACAAAGACTATCATATCACAATCATATAGTGTCTACTTCTTGCTTTCAATCCTTATAAAAGCTTGCAACAGTTTTGCCGGTACCTAAGGAGTCCTCTGTTTCTGAACTTGTGGACTATCGTCCAGTAAGTATTTTGTCGTTATTTCGACAGTGGTTGAAGTGGTTGAAGCTCTCATAGCCTCACAAATTTACAGTCATATTTTAAATAACAGTTTGCTTAATCCGCTACAGTTTGGTTTTCGAACAGGGCATAGTGGCGCTACGGCAATGCTGAAGATTAATGATGACTTCTAGCACCTACCTAGATTTTTCCGTTTTGCCGCCTTTATTGGTTTGGGATTCGGTACTGAAGTTTGTTTCCAAAGTAAGTAATCTGGTTTTTGTGTCAACTCTACTTTAATTTGTACTGATCACATTAATGCTGTAGTGGGCAAAGCATACTGCGTGCTGCTGAAACTATTCTTTGCACTTATTCTTCGCATTTTAACGTATGCAGAGCTTATCTACTGCAATCTGGGTTTAATATCAATTTTTGCGCTACTCAATAATATAATTAGATTCGTTTATAGTTTGAGAAGGGAATCATATTGGGAAACGGAGACATTCACTACTTAATGGTGACTTCTCTAATTTCTTCAGTTATAAAAATTGTTTATATTTGAACAAACTGATCTCTACACGCACACCAAGTTATCTGTATTCTAAGTTACAATTTGGTACTGCGACTCGGACGCGGAATCTTATAATTCCTCCATTTTCTTTTCTTAACACTGGAAGGATGTTTTTCGTCAGCAGTCAGACTTTGAAATAGCTTGCTAATTGAGAGGTCATTCAGGCATCAAGTAAAGGGTTTTTTATATTTTGAAACATGAACTAAGCCTTATTTAATAATTTTCTTTTTTCATTCTTTTCTCTTGTCCGCTATCTCTGTCTCACCTTTTAAATTAATTTAAGTTATTGTAATTTATATACTTATAATAAGACATTGTTTGAATAAATTTGGCTATAAAAGACTTTGTCTTAGTGCATAAGTTGCATATTGATTTAGGATTTAAGATTTTATTTCACAAAAATTATATTAGAGAATGTTTTTTGTAAACATTCACTTAAAATAGATATTCTTAATATACTAAAACATATTTAACAAAGATTATGAACATTAAAATTATGTACAAAACAACACTTAATATTTTAAATTCGATTACATTTAATTTCCTTTAAATAGGCAAAAAAAGGATAACATTATTTTATTAACACATCAACATTATTACATTATTTTTTTAAAAAAGATAACCTAAAACCAATACAAGCTTAAAGAAATAACTTAATATAAAACTAGTGCTAGTGCTAGGTGACGAATGATTAACTTTTATGCTGTGTTGTACACAGTGTCAATTATATTTAAAGAGTTAAATCTTCTGTGATAAAACATTAACTTATTATTTCTATCGAAAAGCAGATTGCTCTTGTTTAACAAGAGTATACGTGTTGAAGACAAACAACTTACAGAAAGTGTAAGCGTAGGACTTAACATTTTCTCATATAATTTTTTCAACTCACTGTTATCGCTATATTCAATATTATTTAACAATTTAATGGCCGATTCAGTTAGGAAAGACGCAATCCGCTTTATATTTGAAACCCTTCACATTAACTATACAATGCAGACCTGTGCATATTCTTAGACATTTCCTCTCGAAAATACGGATCCGTTCCATTTGAGCCGAAGAGATATGGAACAAAACTGGAAAACCGTAAGCCAGTGTTGGTCTGACTATTTGTTTATAGATGTTAATTTTGATTTTACTGTTAAGGCAACAGGATCCCTTTAAAACTTTTAAATACTTGAAAAACCTTGCTTTAGCCTTACTCAGCGCATGGTCAATACGCGTAATGAAATTAAATTTAGCATGCAGTACAACACCAAGGTATTTAATTCTGTCCTTGTAACATATGCTTCTATTGTCAATTTTAATGTTTGGTACAAACCTACGCATATTTGGATAAACGTTACATGAAGTGCCATGAAACAATGTACATTCGCATTTGTCAATGTTCGTTTTCAACTTCCATTTTTCAAAATACTTATGAAGATCTTTAAGATGACTATTTAATTTGTCATTACTCTTCTTTTGTCTGGAAGCTGAGCTAAGCAGTAAGATATCATCTGCATAAATAAGTGTAAGAATTCTATCTGAAGATTTCATATCATTAGCTGGTTCGGGAAGGTCAGCTAAATACAAGTTATACAAACTTGGCCCCAGCAAAGAGCCTTGAGGGACTCCTGCTAGAATGTTTTTTATTAACGATTTCGCACACCCATGCTCAACATAAATTCTCGATTCGTGAGATATGCGTACAGCAATCTACACAGAGGCTTACTAAAATTTAACTTGACTTATAATTTATAGATAAGACCCTCAATCCATACCGTGTCAAAGCCTTTCTCAAGGTCAAGTGCCACCGCAATCGTGCCCTGTCGTTTACTTAACTTCTCAGCTACATAATCAGAAAAAAGGCACAACGCGTGAACAGTGGAATGATTTCTTCTGAAACGAAACTGTCCATCTTTAAGTAATTTATTACCATAAGCGTGATTATCAAGTTTTTCGAGTAGAAGAGACTCAAAAAGCTTACTGACATTTGAAACCAACGACACAGGGCGATAGCTTTCTACACTTTTCGAATTTCTTCCAGGCTTAAGCACTTTCCATTTGGTTGGGAAATACCCTATGTTAATACAATGGTTAAATAGTATTGCGGCGTATCGCCAGAAAATTGAATTTGTCTTTTTCAGTAAACAGTTGCATATACCATCACCACCTGTACTTTTCTTGCTATTAAGTGTACTTAGTTTCGCCTTAACATCACATGGCTTGATAAATTGCGCATAACTATAGTACCTTCCGTCTCTATTCGTTGAGTCAGATAAAGAGCTACCGTCTGCCCTGAACTCGCTGTTGAATTCCATCAAAGGTTCTCCACTACTAGTAAGATCAAGAATCGATGTATTTACAATATCTGCAAAGTTTATATCCCCAGGAGCAAATTTTGTTTATGTACTTTTTCAAATTGTGACGCTAAAGCATTTACTTTCTCTTCGTCGGTATTGAGTTTTAGAATAGTGTCGTCTATTGAGTTGTGACGCACCATTTCTAGGAGCTTCTGTTTAGACTGCAGAGGTTTTTAATTTTTTTATACGTTCTGTTGTTCATTTCTATCCTAGAATAATAGTTTTCCCAGTACTTTCAACTATTCTAATGCTAGCTTGTATAATTTTGGAGATATTTCTTATTATTGTTTTTAGAGTATTTTTTTTTTGTGGATCTAAGCAACGTTCCAAGGTGCATCTAAATCGTTTTTTCTCCATTATGTAGTCTAATACATTTTGGGGTAGTTTTATTAGTCCTCGATTTTTACTTTTATTTTGGGGACTGCTTTCAAGTTAATAGCAGTAGTCATTGCAGCGTTTAGTATATCAATACTTGTGTCTATTTCCTCTTCACACACAACTTTGTCAACTGGCAGCAAACCATTGTCGAGATTGCTTGAAAGTATTTCATTAAACACTCTTTTATTAATGTGTTCATAATCCAAAATAAGCTTTGGTTCAGAATTAAGAACATTTTGGTTTATATTAATATACATTTCGACAGCTTTATGGTTAGAATCGAATTCATGTACTCTCAAGCAATCCACGTATTCTCCAGCCTCTTCAAATTTGACATCGACTTCTGGGGAAACTAGAAACAAGTCTAGGAATGAACTACAGGTGTTGGTTACTCTGGTCGAATATTTCGTTCGAACTACTTGGACTGTAGGATTACCGTCTAACCATTTTTGCAGAACCCTGCCATTAGTATTCGCAACCGCATCCCCCCACTGATGATGCTTCGCATTCAGATCTCCTGCAAGTACGTATTCATTCGTATCCAGCGACTTTATTATCTGGTCAAATTCATTGGTTGTCAGCTTCTCATTAGGCGGATTATACAAAGCTACAAACGTCAGTTGTCTCCCACCCGAGAGAGAAATTTTAATTGCAGTATTTTCAGCGTATTCAGTCTTTTCAACTTGAATAACTTTGTGCTTAAAATTTTCTCTAAAGCATTTCGCAGTAGCCGTACCCTCACGTGGTTCATTTCGACACCCTCTATTTGCCTTTACTGTTTGTCTTATTAAGTTGTAGTTTCTGAAGGTCACAGTATGTCTACTAGCGAGGTGGTGTTCAGCAATTAGGACCAAATCAGGCTTATGCTGCCTTAGAAACAAGTCAAATCTATGTCTCTTGTGTTTCGAAATAATCGAGTTAACGTTAATAAACATGCATTTTAAAGGTTTAAGCGTTGTTGTTTAATCTTAAAGTGGTGAGCAGATTAAATAGGGCCATCGTTTTGTCTTCAACACTTGCTAACCTTTGGTAGTGCTTAGAGAATGTATTTATTTTTGAGACACTCTGATAAAGGTTACTTCCAAATAATCTGATGCAGTCATCATTAATGCTTTTATTTTGCTTCACTTGTTGCCCTGTAAGGCTGTCGTTCTTAACTGCCGAAGTATACGATACTAATTTGCTTATTTTAGTCGATGGATTTATGTCTTTCACTATTTTTTTGCTATCGAGATGATTAACATTGCGGCTTTGCAAACGTTCGATTTATTCCACTCTTTTCAGGCATATCCACAGTTTACACAAGCTACCAACAGACCTATCTGCTTGCTAACTTACCCTGTCTCTGGATGTGTGACCGCAAATTCCTCACAATATAAATCCTTAGAAGGAATCCTACATTCCCCTGGTTTATGATCTTCAAGACACTTCACAAACCTATGTGGCAATTACCTGGCACATGTGAAAACCTTTGACACTTTTTGTATTGAATTAATTCAGGCGGTTTTAACTTCTCCAATGCAATGCTACAATTTAAAATAAATTTTAAATTAAAAAATTCCTTTATATTTGAGTCCTTGCTCAACTGAATCATCCAATTTAGGTTTTTAAATTTAACCAGATTTAATATTTTAATGTCCAAGTTCAAATTTTCAATATAAGACAAAATATGTAATTTCTCATAGTCATTAGGAATTTTCTTTGTCACAATTGAGAACGGCTTTTCTCCGTTCGGAGTATAAGTAAAAAAGTTAACACCACTCACCGAGAGGTTATTTTCTATTTTCATGTAGTCGCTGAGCACTAGTGTACATATATTTGAAAGTAACGAATAAATAAATTTTTCTCGTAATGACAGTAAAATACATATTCCTGTTTATAAAATAAATAGATATAAACAAGTAACTTAATCTATTTTAGAACACTCCCACTAGATGCTTATGTTTAGAGAGTGGTAATGGTTTGGTCATTATATCGGCCAGCATCTCTTCAGTATTTAAATATCGAATTTCGAATTTTTCATCATTGACACAATCTCGTAAGAAATGATGTCTAATATCAATATGTTTAGAACGTGAGTGGTATGTGCCTTTTGGCGACAAGTTGATAGCGCTTTTGTTGTCGCATCTTAACACCATGTCTTGATTTGTGTGGTCCAATTCACTGAAAAAGCTTTAAGCCATAAATCTTCTTGAGACGTTGCAGCTATAACCATGTATTCAGCTTCGGTTGTTGAGAGTGCAACGGTAGAGTTCCAGGATATACTTGAGCCTTGATATTTGAAGACATAGCCAGTCGTCGACTTCCTGTCATCCGTATCTCCAGCCTAGTCATCATCAGAAAACCCCTCAACGTGTCCATTTGTGTCCTTCGTGAATTCAAGCTTATAATTAATTTTACCCTTCATGTATTGGAGAACATGCTTCACGGCTGTCCAATGAGCTTTGCCATGGTTATTGTTAAATTTTGACAGAGCTCCCGATGCAAATGATAAGTCGGGACGACTAACCTGAGCAGCATACATAATACTCCCAATAGCTTCTTGGTAGGGAATTGATAACTTGTCTTCCGCGGATTCAGGACTTAATTCCTTCGATAATTTTTGATTTATATCCAACGGTGTTGTGACGGGTTTTGAGTCTCGCATATTAAAGCGCTCCAAAACGTCTTTAATGTACTGCTCCTGGTCGATCCATAATTTACCTTTCTTACGGTCTCGAGTTATCTGTATTCCAAGTGCATACTTCTTGTTTAATCTTCCTCTTATTATTTTTATTATTTGTAAATAAAAGAATATCATCAACGTATATTGCCACATACGTTATTTCAGCATCCTTTCGCTTGTAATAAATGCAGGTATCGGTTTTTGATTGTGTTAACCCCATAGATTTTAAAGTTTTGTCCAGTTTCTTGTTCCACAGACGACTCGCTTGTTTAAGACCGTACAATGACTTCCGTAATCTACATACCTTTCCTTTATCTACATTGTAACCTTCTGGAAACTTCATATAAATTTCATCATCTGTGATCACATCCATTTGGTCTATATCGAGATCAAATCAGGTCGCTAAACTCAGTAACAATCTTATGGATCCATAGCGCACAACAGGAGAAAAAGTTTCTTCATAATTTACTCCAATTCCTTCAACATGCATTTTTGAATTATTCGCTACCGTTACCGTAGCGTCCTGTTGGATAACCTTACAGGTAAAGTCCTTACTTTTTGCACACATATGAGCTGATGCCCCAGAGTCAAAAACCAATCATCTGTGTTTAACGATCTGGCAGAGAAGGAGCTATACATTGCTTCTTTTCTTAGAAACTGTTTGGTTTCTTTTATGTTCTTTTTTCTTGGACACTTTGCGGCAATGTGACCAAATTCATTACAATTAATTCATTACAATTACAGCATTTTGGCCCTTTGAATATTTAATTCTTCTTAAATTTTTCACTGTGTCCAGAAAATGCCGTTGATTCAGTAACACTCTCTATTTTAACGTCCTGAATCAACTTCAACTTGATTGCATCACTGGTAATTTTTATTCCTGAACTTTGGATCCCCATTATCATTTTCTCATAGTTCTCAGGAAGTCTAGCTAGCATCGTCGATCCAATCCATTCTTCGTCGATCTTCAACCCAGCTCCTCTTAGTTTGTGTGCAGTGTTAAGTACCTCGTTCACATAGTCCTCTGTTGACAAAAAATCTTTCAAGTTTGTGGAGCAAAATTTTTTGATCTGGCCGACCCTTCGTAACAAGCCATTATCTTGAAATACTCTTTCTAGCGTATCCCTTATACTTTTCGCACTTTCGCATTCGCGTATATGTGGATAAATTGATTTATCTATCAATAAAATTAATTCAGCGTTTGCTTGAATTAATTTATCTGAATTTACCTCAGTGCCTTCTATCGCCTTCCAAAGATTCTTCGTTTGAAAATATGCTGTGCTGCAAATTTCCAATCCTACAAATTTTCACTGCCGCGCAGTCTCCCTAATTGCATATTTATCGACATCTTGAAGTCTTCCACAATATATAATCCTTGATATTGTCGGCACGATAGCTCTTCGCTAATTCACTTCTAAACTTTTACGAAAAGTCTTTTATTACAATATTATTTTCGGTCTGGGCCCATAACCTGATGTTTTCGATATATTTGAAAGTAACGAATAAATAAATTTTTCTCATACTAACAGTAAAATATATATTCCTATTTATACAATAAATAGATATAAACAAGTAACTTAATCTATTTTACAACAATTTTTAATGAAAAATTTTTATGCCCGAGTAATTTAATGACATCAAATATAATATTTTTGTGGTTGATATTATAACATACCAAAATAGGCGGCTTGTCATCCTTCTTAGCTTTACCTTTAGCTGAGCTGTCATCGGTTTTCTGTTTGGTGCTGGCAGTTGCCATCCTGATTTTACTAATAGCTGACCGAGTAGTAAGTTCCGGGTATTCTTCCAAATTTCCAATTCTTTCAACAGATTCTTCTTCTTCATTGCCATACTGCCTTTCTATGTTATCGGCAGGCAATGATTTCTTATTAAGATCGACGATTCTTGATTTTTGACTAATCCGGTCATCTTGGCCATCTTTCAATGGCTCAATTACAGCTTTTCCGGATTCATTCTTTGGAAAATCAATTTTTCCTGCTTTTATTCCATTTCGTATAAAATTTAGTTCAGCTTAAATTTTTCTGCAGTAATCAGCAAGCTCTGCATTCCGTTTAATTAGTTGCTCGTTTTGTTTATTGTTAGCTTTTCCGTGTCCACTTTTTCAGCATGCTTGCGCTTTTTACGCGTCTGAAATTCTGCATCAAACTTAGCTTTTTTTCTTCCTCAGTGAGGTACATTTTACTATCTGAGTCATCACTCAGAATACTAAATGTATTAGCCTCAGCTTCACTTGGTTTCTCAGAATATCTCTCATTAATTTTTGTTGATTTATCATTTTGAATAATACAGTTGCTCGGGTTTCCTGATGAACCCGGAGCACCCTCACCAAAACAAGCCTTCAGAAGGCATTGTCTCAATGAATTCTTACGAAAGTTCGCATTTCTGGGTAACTTAGCAACCAATGGCTTATCCGGTGGCACTTTTTCGCCCACCACAGCGCCGACCATTAATAGACCCATCAAAACTCAAAATTTTCCAAAAAAATTTGAAAATTTATATTTATTTTTATATTTTTTTTTTGTTGACAGAAAAAACACGTCCGATCAGCTTGAAAATAAATTCCTACTTACTATAAATATGATGAAAAGTAATGTTTTGTTTCTTTATTTAATGGAAGAAAAGTAAGTACATCGTTTTTCTTTTTTTTATGTATATCAGTGAACATTAACCAAAGAAAACAGTTGTAACAACGACAGCCAGAAAAAGCGCAGCGTTGTAAAATAAAAATGAAACTTTAGATGATGCCACTATATATCAAATTAAATTATAACCCAACAGCCCTCCTTAAATTAATGTTATTATTAAAATTTGGTCAGTACGTCGACTGGCATCTCTTCGGTTGGCATGTAGGTCAATTTTATGTAGCCACTGTTTAAACTGTTACGCATGAAGTGTTGTCGTACATCTATATGTTTCGTACGAGGGTGGTGACCGAAACTCTGTATCAGGTTTTGGCACCTTGATTATCGTTGTATAATGTGATCTTTTCATATACGATGCCAATCTCTTACAAGAATTCCTTCAAGTACAATGCCTCCTTCGTAGCCTCGGACATGGCTAAATATTCCGACTCTGTACTTGATAAGGCAATCGTTTTTTGTTTCCTTGATTCCCACGATATGGCTGCACTAGATAATATAAATGCAAATTCAGAGTAAGAACGCCTGTCAATCGTATATGCGCCCCAATCTGCATCCACGACTCCGTATTATGTTTCATCGTTCCGTTTATATAACAGTCCGTGATAAATGGTTACCGTCATATACGTTTATCCGCTTTCCTATGCTCAATGTTGTAATAAGAGTTGAACTGACTGAGACTATTAATCGAGTGTACGATATCCAGACGTGTTGTTACCGCCAAGTACATCAAACCTCTCATTAGACTTTGAATTGGGTACGTTTCCATAGCATGTTCGTCGATATATTTTGGTTTTTCTAATTTGCTATGTTTGCTTCCATTGGAGTTCGTACATATTTACAGGCACTCATGCCGAAAAGCTCCAGAATTTCTTTAGTATATTTGGTTTGTGACAAGAAGGTTTCATGGCTCTTGAGACTGTGTTGAAATTCGATGCCGAGACAAACACCTGCCAATCCAAGATGTTTGATTTGTGAGATTTGTGTTAACTTCGTTTTTATTTTTTCTATAAAGTCTTTATTATTTGACGCTATTAATAAGTCATCTACATATATTGCGATAAGTAAGGTGTCATTATCTTTATGCTTTACAAAAGTCACGGATCTCTTAATGTTGCGAAATCATGGCGAAATCTTTTAATTTTGTAGTGAGACGTTCTACTATTACTCATGCCTTGTTTTTGATTTGAGCTAGAATTTCCTCCTCTAGTGCTTTTAGCCAAACGAGAGCTTCTTGGCTATTTAACGCTTCGCTCGTTATAACGGGATCACTAGCAATCGTATTGTATACGAACTCGCATTAGTCGATTACCTCTGATGCTTCCCCTGTTGAATTTTCATTATTGTAGTCTGCTGTCTCGTTAGTTTTTGCTACAGAGTAAACTTTCCTTTGCCTTCCTCTTTAGCCCGTACGTAGGCCGACCCTACCTCGATAACATTCCACTGTATTTTCGGCACCTGTTGTTGTTGTTGGTAAGTTTCTCTGTGTATCATTTATCACAGAAACATCTCAATTATTGTTTATTTTCTCAGTGTCAACTTCTTTATAAAGACTTTTATTTTGGTTTTCAAGAGTATTTTCACTTTCACAAATATATTTTTCTTCATACTTTTTGTTGTACATAAAACTGTTGACGAATGTGACGTCACGACTTATAATAATTTTTTTTTTAGTAGGCGACCATAATCTATAAGCCTTTGATTCGCTGGAGTAACCTACGAACATGTGTACTTCAGATTTTGAGTAGAATTTATTTCGATTATTTTCCTTATTTAGAACATACGCTTTTACGCCGAAGACCTGGAAATAGTTTACAGTAGGGTTTTTTGTATGGAACTTCATTTATTAATGATTTTGTTGTTATACGACGTTTTATACCATTTTCTTGCAAAAACCTGTCGAATTCTTTATTTACGTACCCTGTACAATTAGCCGATTGTATAATTTTAATTCTTTTGCCTATGAAGTTTTCGGATAAGTTTTTGTAGTTTCTGAATACGTTTAACACTTCGCTCTTCTGCCTTATAAAAAATACTTTATAATAGCGCGACTTATTATCTATAAAAGTGACGAAGTATCGTTTCCGCGAATATGAAATGTGTTGCTCGCATTGGACCACACAGTAGCTTTACTATTACTTTCTTTGCGAAAGGGTTTTCGAGTTTGCTTTTCGCTTATACAAATTTCACATTTTGGCACTTTTGCATGTTTTGACATCCAGTCTATACACTAACTTTTTCTTAAAAAGCTTGTTTAAATCTTCACTATTTAAGTGACCCATTTTGTAATGCCACAGACTTGCCTTGCATGGAAACCCTTTCGATATATTAGTGTTTTTTATTGTATTTCTTACATAATATAAATTTCCCCTTCTTTCAGCTTAAGATTATTGCTTCGTTTTTTCTAAAATGATTTCGCTACCTTTATCGATTATTTTTGCTACCGACAAAAAATTTTTACACAAATCGGCCATTGTCATCGCTTTCCCTTTTAGCATTGTATTTCTCGTTTTCGTTTGTATATCGAGCGATTTGCTTTCTTCTTGCTTTACAGGATAATGTAATGGTGTAATGGCCTATTTTGCCAAATTTGAAACACTACGTCGTTTTCACTTTTGTTTGTTGCGTTTCTGTAGTATTTGCCGTGATTCTTATTCGATTTTTCCTGATCATTTAACTTTTAGAATCTCTAGTAAGTCGTCTCCGATTATTACGTTGATTTCTTTTAGCCTTGCCACTGCATCAAAGAAACTGCTTAAGTAGTCTCTATATAAGAAACTGCTTAAGTAGTCTCTATATAAGAAACTGCTTAAGTAGTCTGCAAAGAGCCACTTTCTTTATCAACGCCGCTTTTCGCGCAGGCCTCTTGTACTGATATATGCTTTTAGGTTTTAACCACATTTCCCTTGATGTGTTGCCATCTGAAATCTGCCACAGCTCTGATGGCAGTACACAGAGTATGATATCAGCCGATGCTTTTTTATCGTTTGAGATCCATTCTGATGCAATTTCCGTTGAACACAGTTTGGTGCCGTCGACATAAGCCCATAAATCATTCTTTACTAACACAGCACGCATTTGTAGCTTCCACGTGTCATAGTTCTCTGCGTTTAGTAGCTCGATCCTTGCTACAGATGCCATTTTTTCTTCCTCCTTTCAGCTATTATTGGTTACTTACAATTGCGTTTGGCCTGGGCCCATAACCTCACCAAAAATAATGTTTTGTTTCTTTATTTAATGAAAGAAAAGTAAGTACATCGTTTTTCTTATTTTTATGTATATTAGTGAACATTAACCAAAGAAATCAGTTGTACCAACGACAGCCAGAAAAAGCGCAGAGTTGTAAGATAAAAATAAAACTTTAGGTGATGCCAATATATATCAAATGAAATTATAACCTAACAAAATAAATGGGTGTTTTCAAGTATAACAAAAATTACTTAAAATTACGTTACACTGAAAATCTTTCGCCATCCTAAATGGATCGCGGTTGACTGGTTGGCTATCAGTCCTTCAAAACATTTCGTTAACTGATTGACCATGGGCAATTTTTATCTTTCTTTTGGCTATATATGTACTTTCGCTTAAGATATGAACTAAGTCATTAAATGGATCCATGAAATGCACTTATTATGCGCTCCTTAATTCTAATCCTAATTCGAATAATATTATTTTATTGTTTTTGTTATTTCTTTCATATATGCCTTTAAAATTCGGATTACATTCAGATTTGCTCTATATCTCTTGGCTTTTTGACCTTATTTGTAAAATAAATAAATAAATAAATAGTATATTAAAATAACAACCTTTTATTTCTTCAACGATCGTAGTTGATATCGAGGACTTCAAAGTATTTGGATGGCTTCATTTTAACTTTTACCTAATCCAGTCGTTATAACATTTTAATAAAAATAATATTTTGTGAATACAAAAATAAATTATACATCTTTTCTAAAACTAATTTACAAATTGAGGTTATGAATTAATAAAAAGAAAATAGCATCAATGTAGTATTGGCATATTTACATTTTCATCTTACCTTACTAGTAAATTTTATTACCAGTTTGTTACTGCGTTACTATTTTACTATTTTTTGAGGAAAAACATGTTTTGCCTACATTAAAATGACATAAATGTGGTTAAAATTCCTTATTAATTAAGTAATGCTTTATTTCAGTTTTCCTTTTTGAGTTACTTTTAAACAGCGAAGATTATTAAAGTGCAATTTTTGTACTATACACTTTTGGCAATTTCGTATTCAAAAAGCAATTCACCTCAAAGAAGAAGTAGCATAAAAACATGAATTATTAATGCTCTAATGTAATTTAACTCTTGAACAATATTATCAAATATATTACATATTGGCATTATTTAGCAGAGTTCGTTTTGGAAGAGTGCTGTAACATATGCGAATGTTTGCCTTATAGCCGTTGCAAAAGCGGCGTAGTTAAAAAAGTTGTCTTTGGAGCAATCTCTCAGAGAACAAAGTTGTTTAAATATACATGTTGACGCCGAAAGCTCCGCCTGCCGGGTAGCCTCTCTGGTTTTGTCGAACGCCAATGCGCTCTCATAACATTGACGCTCGGCCGAGACAGAGTGGCGATCTCAAAGCTTGACTACAGGTTCCCTACTTTTGGTCTCGGTTCAGCGAGGGCAATTGAGATTGCGAACTCGATGCGACATCACCAAAGTGCTCCAATTTCATCGCCGTGAACCAAATCTACTGATAGTTTCGGAGATTCATTTACACACCGTGATTATTAAATATACTTTAATTTGTGAGACACGTTTATTATTATTTATAGATCTCTCATAAGCATGCTGCATAATCCATAAAACAGATTATTTGATAATACGCTAAACATTGGTACTTCGAGCCGGATTTTGTGCTCCAGCGCATCAACTAGTGAACTACGCTTTGGCAGACACCAGTAGGGGTACGTTTTTTGGTGCATTTCAATATTTCAACATTATATACCAAACGTGTTGCATGAGACTGTACAGAAAGTCGTCAATTCTGAGTAACAGTACTGCCCAATCGCTGACATTTAAGCGCCCTTGAGATTCTGAATACATAGAAGAAACTAGTTTTTTGTTTGCTCTACTGCTTGTACTATACGCTTAGTAAAGCAATTCGGTTGTTACGCTCTCGCGATCGCTCTTTTTGAAACCAAAAACCACCACCTTTTGCTGGTCTTTGGGTCGTGTTTGTCTCGCAAACGCGCTCTTCGCAAAACTTCTAATTAAAAGTTCTGCGCTCTTTTTGAAACCAAAAAACCACCACCTTTTGCTGGTCTTTGGTTCGTGTTTGACAACAGGCTCTTTGGCGACTCTTGTTGAAAGTGTGCGCTCTTTTTGAAGTCAAAATCCACCACCTTTTGCTGGTCTTTGGTTTGTGTTTTGTCTCGCAAACGCGCTCTTCGCAGAATTTCCAATAGGCTCTTATGAAGCCAAAGCAAAATCGCGATCGCTTTTGGCAGCGAAACTGGTTTAAAATTGAAACATTATTTTCGGGCATATATTTCGAATTTACACACCGTGATTATTAAATATACTCTAATTTGTGACACACGTTTATTATTATTTAATAACACTGGATAGATCTCTTATAAGCATGCTGCATAATCCATAAAACAGATTAGTTGATAATCAGCTAAACTATATATTTAAATATCGTATAATATAAATATATTTAAATATCGTATAAGATAAATATGTTTAAATATCGCATAATATTATATCGTATGTAATATAAATAGTAACAGTGGTAAAAATATTATGACAACAATTATGCAGAAGCACATTCAAAATTATGGGTTTTCACCCTTAATCCAACTTTCCGGGAGACGATATTCGTATGGATTCGCTAACAACTCTAGATATTAGCCGTACTTTTTCAAAATATCCATATCTCTTGCAGTTCGAGACAGCCACAGCTGCTTTCACTGCTTATAACATAAATCTGAAAGGATATTTTATTTTTTCATAATACATACCGTGGTCCATGTATCTGCTCATGGATCATATCGTTCAACAGAATCTTCATAGCATCCACTAATAGCAAATAAGTAACCTTTGTGCTGAAGCTGCAAGGAAAACTAAGTTAAATTAACATTTTAAATTGTATTCCTAATTTTTGTTTACTTACGCTTGGAATGGTGGTCCATGTATCTGCTTATGGATCATATCCTTCAACAGAATCTTCATAGCATCCACTAATAGCAAATAACCTTTGTGCTGAAGCTGCAAGGAAAACTAAGTTAAATTAACATTTTAAATTATATTCCTAATTTTTGTTTACTAACGCTTGGAGCTTTTCTGCATTCGAGCTTTTTCTGCATTTTTTGCATTCACCACTGGCGCTGGTGTTTCTGCGTGAATGTGCCTCTATTAAAACAATTAAAATTATATTAATATAACTAATTATTAAGTTTAACAACATAAACAAACTTGATTACCCGATCTGTTCTGAAAATTTTTGCAAACTGATTGAAATGTCATTCCCTTTGACGGCAAATGGCATTTAGATGTGACGTCGCGTGGTATATAACACGTACACTGTACGTGAAGAAATCTTGAAAACGAAGGCACAAAGCTTCGGAAAACCAAGTGAGTTCTCTATCTCGTTATCTCTGGTTTAAACCAAGTAAAAATATAACTAATAAAGAACGCAATAACATACAGGAAAATTTTTTCAAAATTCAACAGAATAGAACAAATTTTAACTTGTTAATATATCCTTCGTTGGTTAAAAGTTAGCATTGCATTTTGAGTTGTCAAATTTTGCATTACATTGACTTTCATTGATTAGATCTTTTCAAATAAAAGAAATATTTATTAAACAAACCCTTTTTAAATTATTGGATCTTTATACTATTAGACGTCAATTCTATTTTTCTAAAGTATTTAATAAAAATTTCATCAAAACTTGATTTAATTCAATTTAATTCCATTATTTAATATTTCTTTAATGTATGATTTTCACATTTTGTGATCTTCGAAGTGCTGTAAGTGCCGGATTTGATAATTTCAAAAGTATTAGTTACAGTGTAAAAAAAGTTACCACAGTTTTTCTTTGTTATTCTGATTTATTATTAATACACGAACTTCTCAATTTTCTGTATCGAAGACTACTATCGCACCGTATTTAATTTAAGAGATATTTGGGCCAAAACTCACGAAATTAACGCGTCTCCTTTTTATTTTAATTTTTTCCAAATTCATTTTTTCCAATTGTTTTAATATACGCCCACAAAAGCGTTAAATACGCAAAAAATAAACAGAAACTCAGTCAGTTTCCTCATTTTCACTGAAATACAACCATTCCTGAAAAAGTGCAAGAATAAACGTCTATTCGGTCTTCTGTAAATTTTATTGAAATTGGCACTGCCAGATAGCTTTACAAGAACAACTCAACACAAGAAGTAAGCTATACTGTAGGAACACATTACAACCGCCGCCGCAACTGTACATTGTAAGAGCTGAACCACATAGGAGCAGCGACAGCAGCAGCAAAATGAAATACAGGCAAATCATATGGATGTTTTTGGTGTCAAGTAGGGCTAATAAAATAGAATCTTGTTGGGCAACAGAGCTTACGCTCTTTTTCTCTGAAAAAGTGTAACTACTTTTTTAGTCGAAATTTCACATATTCTATAGGAATGAAACAAAATAAAATATCATCAAAACATATGATTTTGACAATTGTACAAATAATCAAATTAGAAGGAAAAAGCAAAAATGAGTTTTGAAGAAAAACTTATTGCTGAGGTGGAGCAGCACAAGTGCCTATATGATTTGGAATCGGAAAACTATAAAAATATATTCTTGAAGGACAGAGTATGGCAAACAATCGCCATACATTTGGATGAAACAGGTTAGTTATATATTATTTTGCAACTACTTATATATATGTATATATATTTTGCTATTATTTCATATATTGAAAATTTAGCCACTACTTGCAAAAAAAGGTGGAAAACTTTACGCGACAGGTACAAAAGATACAGGAACCAGTTGGAGCTCTTTTCTGGTAGCGCTGCAGCAGAACCTATGCGCTGGAAATATTTAAATTCGCTCAAGTTTTTGGATGATGTTTGTTCCAGCAGGCGGTAAGCACAATCTAGTTTGCTCTCGATTATTGAATAAACATACATATGTATGTATTTGCATTTTTCATGTAGCACAACTCGAAATATCATGTCGAACTCTTCGGATGCGCTCAGCTTTGACTGCAATGCAGCAACTTTATGCAGCACACCACTTAGCTGTCCCGTCGCTACCAACGCAGATGCGGAAGTGACGCTACTTGAGGTACCAAATTTAAAAAATCGAGGAGGCATGCAACTTCCAGCGGAGCTGCATAACCTCTTAGATGCCGCTCAAAATTCAATGGAGCAACTTAGTGAAGTTTTGAGTGAACAGAAAGCTTACAGCAATGGCACAATTCAGCTGATGGTGAGCCTTGGCAACAGGATCATAAAGTCAAGATTATCTGAGGACCATGTAACTTTTTAAAAAATAGATAAAAATAAAGAAGAGAAATTTAGAAAACATGAAATAAATTTTCGTTTTACACTTAACAAAACCAAAAGTATTTTATTCACTATTATTTAACATATACTAGCAAATATTATATAAAAATTTAAAGCCGGGCTCTAGCCGAAATACCCTACACCTTAAAGCTGCATATATACTCGTATATATAAGATATATAAGATAAACTATAATTATAGCTGCTTAACTATTTCTGTGCGTTACAAACACCGGTACTAAGAGCGTTTACTCTCAAAATTTAGGTGTAGGTTATAAAAATATATTGCAATACTGGGTGGATGAGTAAAAAGGAGGCGTGGCCCGCCCACTTTTTTACCAACAGTATATTATTGGTTCACAAACTACAATATTATGTACACCATTATTCAGGAAACTTATATACTTTTCAATACAATCCATGTAAAACCCTCCATGACCTATGTAAACTAAAAGTGCGCGGATAACGCCCATATTTGGCATATTAACTGGAAGCATTAGTCTAAACCTATACATAAAATTTTCTTGTCTTCTCTCAAAAAGTGATGCTGACAAAGGCAAAACAGAGGTACCTGCACTCTCGATATAAAAAGTAGGTGTGGTCCTTGGGCGATTTTGCCCATTTTCAATACGAAACACCCCAACATAGCAACGAATATTTTTGCCAAATTTCATTTTGAAATCTTAATCCGTTCTCCTGTGATCGTGATTTCAAAGGACAGACAGACAGACAGACGGACAGACATCGTGTTTTCAATTTTGGTGGTGATGCTGATCAAGAATATATATACTTTTCCATACCTATCTTTTCTAGTTCTATGCGTTACACACTCCGGTAGAAAGTGAATATACCCTCAACCTTAAGGTGTAGGGTATAATAACGTACAAGAAATGCAAATTGGTGAGTTCTAATATAAAAAGTTATACTATATGTGCAATTCTCTGTTCGTATTCTGTAAGATAATCTTTGAATATATTTCGGTATTGAAATGCGGTTTGAGAAGACCTATTAGGAGGAGTGGTCCTGACGGAACGCAAAGTGTCAGTATTCAATATTTCGATGTCTTCTTGTGTGCAGTAGTTGCTAACTTTGTGGAGCATTAAAAAATTGTGAAGCACAACTGCGGCCAACACAATTTTGTCAGCATATTTTGGTGAAAAAATAATTTTTGTCTGCAGAATTTTCCAGCGATTTGCTAATATTCCAAAAGCAATTTATATGCGAACTCGAGCTTTGGACAACTTTTTATTGAAGTTAGATTTGTGTGCAGGCAAAAAGTTTCCGGGAAATGGTCTCATTAAATTTGTTCGCAGCGGGAAAGCACTATCCCCCACAAAATAATGTGGGAAGCAGACGTAAGTCTCTGGGAAGTTTTTTGCCGGTGGGACTGGGAGGTATTTTCTAGAATCATTTTGCCAAAGGTACTTCTTAGAAATACCCCTCCGTCGCTTTGACTGCCGAAGGCACCCACATCCACCAGAGTGAATGTATAGTCCATGTCGCAGGCGGCTAGCAAAACTATGGCAAAAGTTTTTTTGTAACTATAGAAGAGCGATTCGCTTCTTCTGGGGCAAACAATATTTACGAGTTTTCCATCCACTGCTCCTAAGCAATGCGGCATACCGGTGCCGCTGAAAAATTTTTCAGATATGCGCTGCCACTCATCTATGTTTGGAGGCGCCAAGTATATGAAGTTCTTCCCAAATTGAGTCGCAGGTGTCATATACTATTTTCCGGACCGTACTTACGCCGAGTTTGAATGACCACGCTAGATACTGAAAACTACAACCATGAGCTAAATACCTATAAGTGTAGAAGAAATACCTACATACATATATATAATAATCAACATTAATGTAATCCGAAACGTACATGAGAGTCACCGCCAAACGTACTTCCGGTGGAATGGGACGTCTAAATGACTTTCGGAAAAGCCTTTGTTGCAAGAGGCTTGCAAGCAAATCGAACCTAGTTTGATCCATTCGAACCGATTTAAAAAAATGTTCGGTATCATGAAGCCGAAGTTGCATCATGCAAGTTCTAAAAAAACCTAATCGGTTTCGGCTCCTGGTCTTACCCGCCAACGTCTACGGAGCTTTCGTCTATGATTAATTATTATATTGTGTGCTTTACATATAATGTGTAACACAATTGTTATTTGCAGCAACGCTATTCTTAAAACACTTAAATAAGATATCATATTAAAAATTTTTATTGATTCAATACAGAAAAATAATAAACCAACTCTATAATAATTTCACATCAGCTCTTTTGAAAACAAATGACATATAGTGCTGTTGCTGCTGCTGCTCTCTCGGTAGGCTAACAGCGAAAATGAGAATTTTGCTGCTGCTGTCGCTGCTCTTATGTGGTTCAGCTCTAACTATATGAGACTCTCGGCAGTCGTACAGTTGGACTCTACTCTAACCGTAGAACTGCTGCTCTCCTTTTCTGGAAAAAAGGTTGCCGTATGTTTGGTGGAATTTCAAATAGTCCGTGAAGGACAACATTGAAATGAAACGAAACCATATGTTATTTTGACTACTAAGAAAAACAAAGACCGCGAAACACAAAGCAAAAAATAACAAAGAAAATTTTTAAAAATGTCTTTTGAGGAAGTTCTTATCAATGAAGTGCGATAAAGGACAACGTGTGGAAAAAAATAGCTGATAATTTGCATGTAACAGGTAGAATTTATTCTGCGCCTATATGTTCGTACTTATGTAATATATAGTATATGTATTTATTTTTTATAGAAGACGCTTATCGCAAAAGGTGGAAAAGCCTCCGCGACAGTTACCAGCGAATCAAGCAACGGCAATTGCGTCCTTCTGGTAGTAGCGCAGTGGAGGAGCCACACTGGATTCATTTCGAATCTATGAAATTTTTAGATGGTGTTACTTCCTCTAGGCTTTAAGTAGATATTCCAATTTATTATCGATTTTATAACCACTTTGTTGGTTTTCAACAGCACTCACGGAAATCTGGACGGAATGGAGGAGTGCTGTGGTTCACCACAATGTGACACCCGTCCTGCGGTTGTTTTGGAGTAGTTGAGAGGCATTACGCCTGTTGAGTTTTACGGTGCAGCGGTGAAGTGGGTTGCATTGAGGGTTGATACATAGAATACATGACTTTCCGTCTTCAACTCGCGGTGACCTTGAATGGTTGAGAAAGGTAACCGAACTGTGCAGTCCTCGCTCAGAATCAGAATTCCAACATTTTGTAAGGTGACTTGGCTATTATTTCCCTTGCAGACTGCATTTAACACCAGCTGCTTGGCAAGGGCAAATATCCACCGATTGGGATGATGCATCTGTATCCAATGTGGGCCCAGCCCAATGTCGCGGTCTGCACATGACGATGATCTCGTCTTGGATTGCAGCATACTCATCTCACATGCACCTGGCCTTGCCCCTGACACAAGTAATTGCGTCGGTCGTATTTGACGCAGTCTCGTTGTTCAGATGCTGTTATTGGAATGTATTGATCCCTATGCAAGTTGATCACTAGAAAATCAAATGATGCTGTTCTGGTGAAATTAGCATTGGATTGATCATTCCGTGATGGCTGTCCGTGAGAATGTCGATTAAAGAGTCTTGAATGCGTTTCACATTCGTCAAGGCTAAGATGTACTGAAGAATCAGTTCGACGAATGTCTGCGCTATTTTCTCGGAAATAAGTTGCTGGTTAAGGTTCAGTAGCTGACTGTTACTTTGATTGATAACGGCTTCCACCCTTGTAAATTCTCGCCCAATTTCTTGCTGGCTTCTCTTCATGACGTTGAGGGTAGTATCCAAAAATGGTGTCTGGTTTTCGTGATATTAACGATTGATCGCTTGCTGGAGTCTGTCAATCGTCCGTGCAGTTTCTTCAGCATAATCGTTATCGAGAACGCCAAATAACGATCGAGCGACGTTTCCGATCATGTTTATTGCACCCCTTTTGACTCTTGCTGAAGTGTTGAATTTCAAAATTTCATTTGTCGCCTGTATGTTAGTAGAAAGTTGATCAACCTGGTGTAGCAACTCTGAACATATCGGTGCATGATGAATTCATTCACACATTTTTGCCAATACCGGTTTGTAGGAGTCTATGATTTCCACGTCTTTCCAAAATGTCTGCATTGTGAAATATGTAATACATCCATTCGCTGCTGATGATTCCCGCAGTTCCACGATGATTCCCAATGTTTTCCACTAATACATCTGAGTGAGCATCGATAGGTTGAAAGGTAATTCCTGTGGCATTTGCTACCGGGAAAAAGAGGCAAAGTAACAACGTTAGGAGAGTTGCGGCTTTAGTGCCCTTCATCTTTTTTGAAGTGGAGGGCAGTTCGTTGACATCGCTGTCATCCTGCCGGCTCCGTGAGCTCACATTCCTTTTGCTTGAGTGGGGAACGTCTTTGTTCAGGTCAACTGCGGTAGTAGGAGTGATGCCTGGTGTACGATTTTCTGCCAGGAGTGGAGCCAATCTGTGAATAGCTCTTTCAATATTCCATTTTTTTGTTTTCACATCTGCGACTCGAACCACATTATCGAGCCCCGGATAAACCGCAACAATTCTTCGTAAGTTAAAGACGCGCCTGAGGCGCCTTTGACTAACACATTTTTAGCACTCTTCACCGCAGCTTCCCACAGTCCGCCGAAGTGAGGCGCTCTTGGAGGAATGAAATAGAATTGGATGCCCTGGTTGCTGCAGGTTTTCTTTATTGCTGCTATAGCTTTTTCCGTATAGAGAGTTTCCCAAAGTTCTTTAAGCTTATTTTTGGTTTCGACAAAATTGGTAGCGTTGTCGCAATATAAATTACTGCAGTGACCTCTGCGCCTAATGAAACGTCTTAAGCATCCCAGAAAACCATCAGTCGTTAAGTCAGTGGCTAGTTCGAGATGTACAGCCTTCGTGCTGAAACAGCAAAAAATAGCGACATAAGCTTTATGTGGCCTCATTCCTCGAACCTTGAAGTGTACCCAAAAGTGTACTGCGAAGTCTACTCCAGCATTGATGAATGGCCATGCAGGTAAAGTCCTTGCCGCTGGCAGTCCACCCATGACTTGTTTGAATAATTGCGGCCCTGCTCGGGTACGTCTCACACAATGTTGCAAAATAGATCGAGTCATTGTTTTTGCTTTAATTGGCCAGAATCGCTGTCGAACTTGAGCTACAACCGTTTGGGAGCCGCAGTGAGAGTTCTCTTCATGGAACCACTTCACCAGAAGCTTGGCTAACGGATCGTTTTAGAGAAGAATTCTTGGATGCCTCGCATCGTATGGAAATGCTGAAGATTCGATGCGGTTACCCATTCGGAGAATAACTTCATCATCCAAGAATGGGTGGAGGGTGCTGAGTTGGCTCGTTTTGCTAACCGGACTGCGTTTTTTAAGGACTTTAATTTCCTCTTGAATTCGACCCGTTGAATTAGGCACACAATTGCTGACAATGCTTCCCTTAACTCTTGAGGCTTGGCAATGAGGTCCATGGCTCATTTATCGTTTTGAGTTTTTGTGTGGCGAATGAAACGTAGAACAAATGTGACGATGTCCAACAGTGCATTGAAGGAATTCCGGTGATTGATTTTGCACAGCAGGTCCTCCGCAGCGTCGAAGGTGACAGCGACCTTTTGTTGTCGCTCCTTGTCAGCCTGCTGTGCAACTTCGATGATGGGCTGCTCGGATAACCATGTGCTAGTTTTCTAGTGGAGGAAGATCGGACCGAAGAACCACATATTGATGATTTAAACTGCCTTGGTGTTATTCCTCGCGATATTAGATCGGCAGGATTGTCTTCTGACTTGACGTGCCGCCATTGTTCGGTCAATGTCAGCCGTTAAATGGTGGAGACTCTGTTGGCAACTAGCCTTGGTAGGCTTTGCTGCTTAAACGGAGCTACTCGCGACTGGAACATAATAATCTTACAGCAATAGTTTTGTCTGCATTAATAAATCGGACGTATATGGCGGTGCCATATGCTTTCTCAGACGCGTCAGCGAAGCCATGAATTTAAAACATTCTTCTGACGTTCTGGTTGAGTACGTGCCTGCCGATTGTAATCTCATTAAGCGCGTGCAGATTATCCCCAAAGTGTCCACTTGTGAAACATGGCAGCCTCGTCCCATGAAATTTTAATCTGCCATAATTCTTGGATTAGTATTTTGGCAGTTACAACGACAGGAGATAGAAAACCCAATGGATCGAAAATTCTTTCCACATCTGGCGTTATAGTTCGCTTTGTGGTTCGTGAATGCTCAGTAAGATGTAACTTAATGCAGAAGTTGTCGCCTTTTGGGAGCCACGTGAGTCCCAATGTTTTTACTGCACGGTCGGCATCATCTTTAAAATCAAGTTTGGTTTCTTGATCTTCTATAGGAATGCCTGACAGCAGATCTGGCTGGTTGACACACCATTTTCGTAACCTGCAACCTGCAGTTTGCAAAATATCCTTTAGTTGCACCTTTGTCTCCTGAGCATCCACGAGAATGTTGAAGCCTTTATTTTTCGGGATGGTTGATCCGAAACGATCTTTGGCAGAATTAATGCTTCACACTGCACGCTGAAAGTCGAATTCTTTGATTCGAGCTTAACTGTTGTGCGCCGTTGGATTGCCTTTTGCTGCTGCCAACTTCTTCTACGATAGTAGACGCATCTGATCGATGTACCTGGAGTTGATTAGCCAATCTTTCTGTGATAAGATTAACCAAAGAGCCGGAATCCAGCAAAGCACAGCATTCCACAATTCCACCATTATCTGCTTTGACTTTAACACAAGCGGTGTTTAGTAGAACATATGCCCCTTCTAGTTTTATGGACGTGGCCAGAGGGGTGGTTTGAACATGTTCTGGTGTTGAAATGTTTGTGGAACTTGGACTTCTTATGCCATCAGTGGCTACATGCAGCAGTGAATTGTGTTTCTTGTTACATTTCGTACAATTCCCCGATGGGCGATCAGTTGCAGCGTGACTTGATTTGAGGAAATTGAAACACAAGTTGTTTGCCTTCACGATTTTCTTTCGGTCAGTGATGGTTCGGTCCATGATGGACAAAGGTTGTAGCATTTCCTTACAGACAACGCACTTCTTGGCCGCCTGAGTCGTTGATATGACCTTCTTGGATATGTGACTCGTAGATGCGGTCATTGCGGTGGTGTCATGATCGATGCAACTGATGGTTCTGATTGCTTCGGTTGGGTCAGCAGCTTGTCTGCTAACAAGAGCTGTTGTTAGAAGTCGCATGTTGTTGTATCTTTCTTGTAACATGTATCAGGCAGTTTGATAATTTTCATCAGTTAACGTCAGATGTCTGATGAGCTTTTCTGCGTCACCACTCAAGTTGGTTTTTTGTGGATGTTTGGAAGTGGTTGCACATGGATCATCTCGTGGAAAAAATCGTAAAACTGACGCCATTTGAGATAATCCCCATCAAACTTAGGAATTTCTATTTTCGGTAGTTGCAGTGCCGAGCCCTGGACTGGGCTTACTAGAGACCTTGCTGCAGGGGATGGAGACATGGGTGCACGTTGTTGAAGAACGCCGGCATGTCGTTCTCGTCTGACGGGAGGTCTTTATGCTGCTCCCATAACTTGAAATTTGTTGATGCTATGTTGTCCGAAAGTCTTTCTATGGCTGCAAGACATTGAGCTGGTGGCTGGTGTTTTGTTTTACAATTGATGAGCCGTTTAAGCGATTCCATCATGGCTCGTTGTTTGCGAATTAAGGGCCCGATGGTTGTTCCTGCTGGAACATTTCCGCGTTGAGTGGGGTGCTTTGCACGTCCACTTGTTATCTATGTTTGTACCTGTATGGCGTTATTTATATATTTTCTATTTGTTAACATACTGCTGTTTATGGTATTCAACACAAGTTGTATAAAAACCCAAGTGCTCTTGGCTCCTATTAGCTGGTCGAACCCTCCGCCTCCATTGGTTGGGAAAAACATCGTATGCCTCCAATACAAGGAGGACAATGTTTAATATTTGTATAAAGGCACCAACCACACACAAATTATTAATCATGTTTTTATTAAATTTTGGGTATATAACATGGCTGCAAATTTTTAACACTGTCAGTTCACTAACAAAAACCGCTGACAACTGTCGGTACTGCGGTAGCGGCTGCTGTGATAGAGAGCATTGAAGCTGCGGCGGCGGTCGTAATGTGTTTATGCAAAGAAAGCAAAGAGAAAAAGAAGAAAGCAAATTTATAATTTTCTAAATCTATTTACTTTTTTCAAGTTATTAGAAACGGAAGTTCAAAGCTAATATATTATTCTAATATTTGTATCCTATTATATATGTAAAACACAGCGTTGGAATATTGCAGAGTTGAATTAATGTACAATACACAGAATCTGAATATCCTAATATATTCTCTTTGAAAGTAAACCGCATGTTTTCACATTTTTCTGTTAAATATCTTTAATTAGTTTCTTTTTAACAATTAGAGATGATAATTAATAATTTTAATTATTCAATATTAACTTAAAAAATTTGTTAAAGACATAAACATTGTATTATATAAAATATTATCTATTTCAATATGAGTACTTTTTTATTAATAGATTTTGGTTATTTTTCTACACCGCTTCAAACCACAATTTATGAAAGACCGACTGTTCAATTCAACGCTCTGGCTGCAAAGGTCGTCATTCTATTTTCGATTTCTGGTCTAAAGTGACGAATCAATCCTACAATTTGTTTAAACAATTAAAAAAGATAAAATAAAAGTTATTTATGTATGAATAAAATTTGCTTTTTAAAGGACATATCTGCTTAAAACTGTAGAACAAAGCTGTATGCTTATATTTCTTGGATTTTTTCAATTTTATAACGGAGTAGAAAATTATATATTTTAGAACTCTGCGAAAAAAAGCTTGTAAACGCGAACATAAATGAGCAAAGATCCGAACCACCACATGCACGAATAAAAATTTGTATTTTTTAACCATTACTGTTGTATGATTTCAACAGTATAAGTAGTATATAAGTAGTAATATAGTAGTAGTAGAATAAGTAGTATATATTTTGGGCAGCAAACATATCAAATTTAAGGAAAATATAAATAATCTTCAAAGATTATGTCTATTATTGAAAATTGTTTGTGGATCTGTTAAATTGAGGTGTCTAAGGCGATGAAGCCTTACAGTGAAATCATCAGTTTTCATCATTTTGCCGATAAAAGTTTATTTCTACGTAAAGCATAAGAAAACAGCAAGGAACTCAAATGTGGTCATGTAGCAGACTTTACACAAACGAAAGTGCATTTCAACGCTGATAACTACCAAACTATAGTTATAAATTAGATGATTTACCTTGTACTGGCCAAGCAGCACCATCGCCGAGAGCACAAATAGTATGTCCTTCGATTTGTTTTGATATTTCCCATAACATATCAATTTCGTCCGATTTAGCATTTCCCGTTACAAACCTGTGTTAACGTGAAAGTTATTAACAATTATAATATCTATAGTAATAACTAATTAAAATGAATTATTGAAAGCATAAAAACTACAAAGTAAAATAAATAGCAAGTAAAAGCACATTCATATGAAGGTAAAATCAATCGATTAAACAATCTTATTAAAATTAAACCAATTAAACAATATTTTAAAAACTGACGTTGCCAAGATTGTGGAAGCCTGGGGACACGATGTTTGTTTGTTAATGAGAATCTTTGCAAGACTAAATAGACTTCGACTCACGACTTAGCAATATCGAAGAGGCCATAAGCCGGTCTTTGTTCAGAAATATGTTGGAATGTTAAGATGTCGTTTAAGAATTTTTCTAAATAAATTGCAGCAGTTTTTCTACTATAAATACTTTACAATCCACCAGAATAACAACACAGCCACATTTTTAATGCCGTGATTCAGAAAGTCTTCAGGTGAAGTCTTCAGCAGAGTCGTTAACCACTCAAAATCCACTATCACAAAGTCTATAGCTGAGAACAGACTTTCGTTACGTCGTAAAGACTCTTCATTTACTTTGTTTGCTTAGCCATTGTTTTTTGCTAGGAATATTTGTAGTGCCAAATTGTATTTATACAAAAACTTCATTGAAGTGGCAATGTTGAAATATTAATGATCTTGTAAAATTGTTTTTTTGCGACCAAATTAAGGATAATAAATGCAGGAAAAGCTAAACTTAAGAAATTTGTTTGTTTCGTTTTTCTATTGAATTTTCCGTTAAAGTGGTGTAAATTATACCAACAATTTTTATTTCTTTTGCAAAGCTTGCAACGCTGAAGGTTGAAAAAAATTAGATACTGCAAAAAAAGTGTGTGTTTATCAACCATGTGTTTTTAGCTGTACATATATTCTAATCTTGCAGGTAGTAGGTTTCTTTGAAAAATTCATAACTTCTTTATATTTCATATGAATTATTACCATTTTATTAATTTAACATATGAACCTAATTAATTTGTATGAATTTATTAATTCAATCAGTTAAATGAATTTATTAATTTTTCATTCGTATAATTGTAAATAAAAAAAAAATAAAGGTAACTATTAAAAATAAAATAATAATAATGTTAAATATGAATTATGAACATTCATACATACATGAATATCGGTAACAATTCAATGGCAAACTGCATTTCTATTAGGAGTCTACAGCTCCGGGGCTGTAGACTTGATTAAGTCGTCGACAACCACTGCTAAAGACTTTCTGATAAGTCTTTTGTAATGACCGACTCGTAACGCTTTACCAAAAGCATAGGACAGACACAACGCGTTGACTCTCAAGTCGTCGTTGACTCTGACACAACGCGATAACTTTCTGAACAAAAAATGTTGTTAAATGGTTGTTGAAAGACAACTTCAACCACTGATATAGACTTTCTGAATCATGGTATAAGTAATACGCCGCTGAACTTGCTGCGACCAATGAAGAACAATTTGAAAAGAGTTACACACCTTTTTTATGTAGTATTTATTATATTTGGAAATTGGAATATTTTCTACATTTTCCGTATTGAAGACTTTCTGATTTAAAATAATCGTGCCAAATTTTGAGTTATCATCCTTACCTTTTCGAGAATCATGCTCCACAAATTAACATCATTCTCGAAAATGTGAGCGAACAATGACCGAAAGTTTTGTATCAGAAAACCCATGTTGGTTAAAGGAAAAGAAATTATAACTTCAACTAGAAATACAACAATACAAGTGTATAGGACTCAAGAGGTAAAGAAAACATCTAAAAAATTCATTTGGCAAATTCGACGTGCGAAAATCCAAGCAAATCAACCGATCAGCTCAAAATCGCGGATAATTCCATCCCCGGAATTACTCAGGTTGCATAATAGTGAAATAAGCGCGTGTAAGTGATAAATCGGCTGGTGTGACCTTATTCGCTACGAACGATCGTAGCGTCACCCGCGACTGACACGCTGAGACGAACGTTCGTTTCGTTCCGGTCAAACGAACGCCGTACTACACCGCCACCATAGTGAATTCTCGTAAAACTAAAAAAATAGCAAACAACCACAACACACTTTCATAAATTTGTAAATTTGTGTAAACACAATAAAATAAAATAAATATCTTCAACCAATTTTGTGTTTTATTTATCTCCGTTTCTCTCACTTTAGGTATTGTACAGTGCCGGCGAAAATATATTCAATAAATAACATTTTTAAAACATACACTTTGAGTTTTAATGGCGACCTGTTATCTTTTATAAAAATAATTCGTGAATTATTTTCGATTTAATTTGGATTAACGCGATTTATTTTCAACTCAATTTAAATTAATTACATTTATTTTCCATTTAATTTAGATTATCGCGATTTATTTTCAGCTCAATTTAAATTGTTCGATTTATTTACAAGTTAACTTGAATTAACGCGGTTTATTCTCAATTTATATAAACGCGATTTACCTTCAAATAAATTTAAATTAACGCAATTATTTTCCAATTTAATTTCGATAAACGCGACCTCAACTAACGCGTTTGCATTTGAGCTATTTTCAGAGTGATTTATTTAAACGCTAATTAAATTAATTCCTTGGCTCTCGCGATTTGCTCAAGCTTCATTGATTGAAGACAAGATTTTCGCATAGACCCATATTCCCGTCAGGGTCCCCAGGCCGTTGCTGACACCCGTCGATCCATTGGACGTTGACACCTCGACACCCAGCTCGAGTTCTCAGTTCCAGTACACCACTCACCGTGCTCATGAATGTCTGCGAGAATCTCGAGAACTTTGCTAGGGAATTCGACGCGATCCCGAATAGCGATCATTCGGAATTCTCTTTTGCCACCCATATGGAGGAACTTTCAATCTGGCATTGGAATTATTGGACACGAAAGCGGCACCCCTCGACACCTCTGACACCAGATCAAAGCAACAATGATACTACAAGCTATACGTACGGATCGCAGCCAAGATCCAGGAGCATCAACACCTCGTCGCAGCGAGCTCATCCCGGCAATAATCACCCGCTCTACATTAGGAACAATCGACTGTCACTTGAATCAAAAGACTTACGGTAAAGCCAAGGAGATTGTCCAGAAGTCTTCTCTTGTAGACAGTGGCTTTGCTCAAGCGTGGCGAAACCTCACGGACCGCTTCGAGAATAAGCGGAGTCTCGTGAATTCTCATCTCCGTACTGTCTTCAATCTAACTCCCGTCACTCACGAATCAGGCGCCGCGATCAAACGCCTGCAATGCGAAATCAACAACACTCTCGCAGCTCTTGACCTGCTTGACATTGATGTCAACAATTGGGATGCTATCATAGATCATCTATGCTCGTTGCGATTACCTAAAACCACCCTTTCTCTGTGGGAAAGCAGGTCGATATTTCCACCATGCGCTTTAAGGACTGCTTGGCATAGTTTTGGCATCCTGTTCAGCAATTTTGTGAGGGTTCTATTCTAGACCAGGCATCTTGTAGTTGCTGCCCAAGGGTTTGTGAAAACGGTGGAACCACTTTTCGCACTTGTTATTCCAGTTTTTTATAAAGATTGAGTTTTCCCAGGCTCAAGGTCTACCAAAAAGGAATTAAAATAAAACTCTAAAACAAATACTGTTTTTATTTTTAATTTATTTTGGTGTTGCAATATTTCGGAAACACCTTCGGTGTCCGTCTTCAGGCAACAACTGACTGCTGTTTTTACAAAAAATTTTTTGGTTTTATACAAGAAAAGAAAAGTAAAGCAAACACATGTACATAGTTACTTAACTGTTTTTTTGTTAAATATTTTCTCTATTATGTGTCTATAAATGCGAGCGCATTGTTCGCTGTCTGTTTTGTAATTCATTCTCCTCTCCGCTGGAACTTTAATTATGTGTAGCATTTCCATTATAAAACGTTTTTTGTAATGTCTTTCTGTTTGTAATATGCTGGTCTCTTTTATATTTGGTGAGTGATTGTTTGTAATACAATGCGTTGTCAATGCTGTTTTGTTGTTGCTATCTTTTGTTTTAATCTTGTGGTCAGACTTGTGAGATGCCAATCTTGTTCGAAGTTTAGTTTTGGTCGTCCCAACGTATAACATGTTGCATGTGTTGGATCCATCTCCATAGCATGGAATTTGGTATATCACATCTGTTTTGTCCAATGTTTCAATCTTTGTCTTCATATTTGTGTATAACTGTTGAATTGTATTAATTGTTGTCCAAGAAATTTGTATTCTTTTTGTGTCATATATGTTTGAATGTATGAATTTATTAGAAATTCCGGCTATATATATCATGGATTTGTATATTTTAGGTTGGTTATTCTGTGCAGTTGTATCCTTTATTTTGTAACAATTCTTTGTTGCGTTCCTAATTATATTTTGAATTGTATTATATGTAAAACCATTTTCTTTTAGTATACCAGTTATTATTGCTTTGTTTTTTTGATGAAATTGTCGATCACTTATACGTAAAATCCTATTTGCAAAATTATGTGCTACATTGTATATAATATGTTTTGGATGATGTGAAAGCCGATGGGAAAACTCAATCTTTATAAATAATATACACAGGTCGGAAAAACATAACAAACTTATTTTCCAGTTTTTTCTCACAAAACCTCTATGGGATTCAGGTCAGGACTTTGGGGTGGCCAGGTCATTATAATATATTTTTTTTGCTGCAACTCTTCCAAATAAGCACGGCACCTTTTTAATGTCGTTGTCCTGTTAAAATATGAAGTTTTCTCCAATTAATCGCGTTCCAGATGGGAGAGCATTATTCGCCAGGGTGTCTCTGTAAAGTTCTTTCCATAGGATGCCACCTATTTTCACCAAGTCGCCCACAGATGTGCTTCCAAAGCAACCCCAAACCACAACTGATCCTCCTCCGTGCTTCACCGTGGGTAGTACGCAGGATTAAAGAGCTCGTTCTCCTGCTGATCTTCGGACAAATTTCCCGCGCTTTGTGCTGAATATCTCAAACTTGGACTCGTCAGTCCAGACAACTTTTTTCCAGTCGTCCAACGTCCATTCCTTATGCAATCTCGCCCAAGCTGACCGCTTGATTTTATTTTGCTTCCGTAGAAGTGGCTTTCGCATAGCAATCCGACCATGTAAACCTGCTTTTCTTAAGCGCCTTTTGACTGTCAAGCTTATGGGCTCAGGGCGCGTTGCATTTATTTCAGCTGTAATTTCCGGTTTGTTGCTGTTTGCTACGTTTACTAATCACTGCGATTGCCAGATCTTCTGCTGGTGTCGTTTTTTTTTTAGCCATTTTTTTGGCCGCCATAGTCGCTTTCTGTTGCTCAAACTGCCAGTAGCTTCATTATTTTTAATGTTGTAGTCCACGGTTCTTTGGTTCAAATTTAAAAGCGTAGATATTTCGCGGTTACTTTTACCGGTGCTATGGTGGGACACTATTACAGCACGCGTTTCAATAGATAACTCTTTCTTATCTGAAAACACTTGATATTTTTTAAAAATTAACTCTACTCAACTAGTGTTAAATATAGAAAGAAATACAGATTGAAATTTGCGAAGAATAAGATGACCCGAACTGCCTTCATCCATATTTTACTATGACCTTTGGAAAAAATTGTAAAAGACGGATTTTTTACCTGAACTACTAATTTTGAGTTTTTCATAGAAAAGAAACTCACATGACCTACCTGTTTGCGGTACAGAAAAGACATTTTGGCTGGTTATTATTACCCTCATAGTGCTTAATAGTACGATTATTTTTTTAAAAATAAAATACCTGGCATTTGAATAATGACGAATTATTGGGCTGGGTAAATACTTTTGGCCGGTAGTGTATAAGGGCAACGGCAAAGGGCCGCTTGGCGTCGGTGGGCGTAGTCAATCTAACCACACGCCCTTTCAACCTAACCTACAGTCGAATTCGGTTATAACGACAGCGAAAGGACCGCCATAGTTGACCACGCTAGAACCGAACCGACAACTTTTTTATGTATATTTTTTTTTAATGTTGGATATTGCTGAATGAGAAACAGCAGCTTTCAAACTTTGTAAAACTTTTAACTAGAAAAAACGCTCTTTTAAGAATTAATTTTAATGGATGCGAATTCATCACTCAATTTATTAATTATGTAGAAAACGTCAACTTAACAATATGGAGAGGCAGGCGTTAAGAGTCGATGAACTCAGATTAAAATTAGGTGAATTATAATTAGACTCCAGTGGAAGGAAAGTAGAATTACAAGATAGACTGTTAGGTTATTATGGCCTAAAGAATGGAGAAAATGTTGATATTAGTGAGGAGGTATCTGATTACGAAGACACGGTAATAAGTCGCACTCAAACGCGAAGAAGACGCCAATATTCCTCACAATTTGCCTTATGCGATATAGCAGATATTATCAATTATTCTTCGGAAACAGCTACTCATGCCGTTAACCAAAAGGGCGTGAATTGGAATTTAACTAGGAAAGACAAAAACCACAAAAAACTCAACACTGTAATTTTTCCAATTCACCGCTTGAGCTACATAAGTTTTAATTTTTTGGATTGTTTGAATGTCATCAATATAGTTTTTATTGAAAATCGAATTTTTTTTTTCACAAACATTATTTTCATTGCATTATATCGTACGGATGAAGTCAGTAATCCAAAACGGTGAGGTGTGCGAAAATAAGCCATATACTGTCTGAGAGCTAATATTTGCAGCAAGTAACGCTGCAAGTTTCGTTTTCGTACGCAGTTATGGTGAACTCGTGAAGTGAACAAGCGACAACAGCTCCAAAACGGTGAGGTGTTCGCAAAAAGCCATATACCGTCTGAAAGCTGATGTTTACAGCAAGTAATGCTGCCAATCTTGTAAAATCTTTAGTAGCCGTTTTCTTATTATTCACGTCTAAAGCTGACCAAATTTCGCATGCAGATGTGGTGAACGGCTGCACCATAATGGTGAAGCTTCAAAGTATCGAATCTAGCACACACTCTAGATCGCACAACTACGTGCTGGATTTAATCAAGCCAAGCATTTGCTCTAGATTGTGATTGTTACAGACGCGAAGCCCTTGCAGATATTGCAAACGACCACAGGTTTTTGAGTTGAGGCAAAACTCGCGCTATAGATTTCACCTTTGATTTCAAGCTTTGGACGATGCAAATTTTACGGGGTTACGCTTACGACTACGAAGTCTATAAAAAGACAAGCTATGTAAAGAACAAGAGAGTAAAAGTCTAATTTAAGATCGTTACGAGGTAGAGTGTCGCAGAACAAGTTGAAAATTTAAGGCTGTTAAGTTCAAAAGTACTTTAATAAAGTTGATTGAGAAACCAAGTTGGAGTGCATTCATTAACCTATTGGGAAAATTTAGAAATGATTTCAGGGAGCACGACAACGGTTGTGGAAGATAAAACCACAACATTTTTGGCGCAGCCGGTTTCAACGTAGGACCCCAAGAACACAGGATTCAAACAGGACCAATTACGGTAAGTAGAGCGAGCAGAAAAAATTGCAAGTGCTGATTGCAATTCGTTCGCGCGGCTTGCAAGTAAAAGGAATGCCAGCGTCACGCAAGGCATTTGTCTGTCCAATGGCGTTCCACGCCGGACAAAACCTTTGCTGAGGTCGAGCCTTACCCTTGGGAATTGTTTCCACTTTGTAGTATTTGTAGTTTTGGAAAAAAATCGCTAAAATTTAAGAAACTAATATTAATAGTGACGATAATAAATAAAAAAATTTAATGGATACTACACAAAATTATGAGTCTTTAAAAATAGAATACAAAAAATTTTCGGAGCAATTAAGTAGATAGATTTATAGAAAAGTCCTGGGAGAATTTGAAAAAAGAAGTGTTTAACAAAAAAACTATTGCTTTGATAAAAGAAAATATTACAGCAAGGATATATCGAAAATTTAACAAGCAGATTTAACTATAGATGAACTGCTTGACTTCATTGAACACAGATCGAGTGCAACAAAACAAGAATAACGCGTGGAAAAAAGAGTTTCGGCGTTGAAAAAAAGATACGACAATTATTGTGTGACCAAGCAATTGCAGGACGATTGCATTGCGAAATTAAAAGACAATTCAATATTCAAGAGGCGTCGTACGAAGTAACTCCAAAAAGAGCATCTGTTTACGCTATTAGGAACATTAAAGGCGGCAACATTAATTTTACAAAAGTAGAGCATAAATGCAATTCTGCTGTGGACGCCATTTTCACGATTTTTCTCTCTAGCTTAGTTTCGTTTTCGTTTTCGGTGTGAGCAGAGCACCTAAAGAGCAGTACGCTCATCATTTTAGTTATCATATACAGAGCCCCTGAAGAGCAGTAGCTCAACATTTTAGTTGTCATATACAGCTGAATACCATGGTTTATATAGTATAACATTGTATGAAAAAAGATCAATAAAATTTCAAGGAAATTTTGCAAAGTTAAATAAAAACGGGCGACAAAAAGTCTTGTTGCAAACATTTTTGATGACCCCGTGATATCCGCTAGTGATAGCAAAAAAATCTGAAAAAAACACGTAGTTAATTAGTAGATGGTATCATTTTTCAAAATATCCGTATAATGTCAGAACCTGACGTAGAAGAAATTGGAAAGAAAAAAGAACTTTTCAAGCGCGGTTCTGAGGCAAGATTTAAAGACTTAACAAAGATCCACGATGAAATAAAGGCACCAAGCTTCGGGGGTTCTAGCGAAATTGCATTGCAATTGCGCGGAGCATTGAGAGTGCTTGCGTAATGAATTTGGCAGCGCTCGTAGCAGTCTCAAGGAACTCGATTTGTACCAAATTGATAGCCCGATGTGCGAAAATGTCGAGGCAGTGTATCTCGCTATAAAGGTTTCATTTCAGACGCACATAGTAATGCAAGGCGCTGGGTCATCGCCGTGTTATTCGACTTTAAAGCCAATTGCTCGCGATGACTCTTATCCTTTGTGCATAGTGTCACATCCGAAACCACGAGTACCCGAAATACATTTGCCAACCTTTGCTGGCGCCTATGCTGACTGGACCGATTTCTTCTCCATCTTTTCAACAATTGTGCACAGCGAAGATGATTTAACAAACACGGAAAAGTTTCAACATTTGCGGTCGTGTCTAAAGGGTGAAGCATTCGACACGAATCGTTCATTGAAGATATATGATGCTAATTACCTCATTGCTATAGAACTACACAAAAAAAGATTCGATAATAAAAGTTTAACATTTAAATGTTTCAAGAGAGCTATGCGATAATCTCTATTCCCACATGCGCGCATTACAATCAATGCGAGCAGATAGCAGATAGTATCATCATTCAAATAGTTCTTAAAAAAATGGATTCTGCAACGCAAACAAAATGGGAGGAAACATCCCCTCTTAAAGAAATATCTTTGTGGGAATCATTAGATTCATCTTTGGAAAGGCGCTGTCAAACGTTGGAGAATGCGGAGCAGTCGATGGTAAGCAAAAATCCGATCCATCAGGTAGGAAAATTTAATAAGTTGTCAAATTGCGTTAAAAATGAATTTGTTGTATCCAACCATAACAAAAATGGTTGCACTTTCTGCGATGATACAATGCATTTCTGCGCTTTAAAGAGATAAAGAAATCAGCGCTCTGTATTAATTGCCTAAAGGACGGGCATCGGTCAAGCTCATGCAAATCAGGACCTTGCAAATTTTTTTATTTCAAACACCGTACTTTACTGCATTTGAACGTGTCGAATCCCTCGGCTGAGGTGTCTTGTGTCGTCAATGGTTCTGTAGAGTCCGCACAGCAACACACATTTGTGTTACGATCCCTTGCAGTGAGCTTGCCAATCGAAAAAAAACCGCCTCTCCCTGATGCTGTGCTGCTGGCCACGGCTATAGTCTTAGCCAAAAATCACGCTGGATCTTTAATTCCATGCCGTGTACTTCTCGATTCAGGATCTCAACTTAATTATATTACAAATCGTTTTGCTAACTTGCTTCAATTAAAGAAAATGAGACAGCCCATTGATGATTCGGGCATTGGCGATGTGCAGATGGATAATATTTCGCTTGCCGTCGACTGTTGCTTGACTTCAAAGTAAGTCCAAACATTACCGACTCAAGCTTAAGCCTTAACAAAATGATTAAAAAATTTTGGGAGCTTGAAAGCTTTATAGATCCTGATACTAAATGCACAAACGAGGAAGAGGAGTGCGAGTATAAATGCGGTTAGACATGCAAGCGGGTTGCTTCAGGTGAATATTCTGTGCGATTGCCCACGAGTAAAGGGGTTGATCTATTGGGCGACTCATATTAGCAATCGTTACATCGTTTTGAAAACTTCAAGGCTGACTATGCTGCATTCATAGACGAGTATATCCATTTAAATCACATGTCGTGAAAAGTGATGAAATACAAATATCTATGGGTTGCGAATGGCAAAGTCTTAGTTCGAAAACGGGACGGTGATAAGGCGGTGATAATTTCTTCTCTAGATGATCTACGTAACCTTACTTAGTTTTTTTATGGTTAATATTACAGACTCAGATTTTTTTAATATCCCGCCTCGCATTTGTGAGTATACTTTGCTTGATAATATCACTAATGGGGTTGAACAAACTAGCTTTTATATATTTCATTAAAATATTCGGAATATGCGTAAAAACTTTGACCATTTCTTACTGTATATTAACTCCACGATTTCTAAGCCAACTTTCATATTTTTATCTGAAATTTGGATTATTAATGAAGAACAATCAATTTATTCTTTTCGTTTCACTTCGTACTATAATTGTAATGGTGATTATGCTACGGGTGGTGTAGCAGTTTTTGTTCGTGATGACATTTTTTGTGATTTTTCATGCCCTTGCCTAAGCAGCTTCGATGGAATTAAGCCAAAATGTAGAATCTCTTGTTTCTCATTTACCTTTTTTGCAATTTACAAATTTCACTTACGGGTCTCGAATGCAACCTTTCTTAGTGAGCTGAATCAAATATTAGCGCCCATGGCAGATAGTAATCTTGTTTTGGTTGGTGACATTAATATTAATATTAACATCTTAAAGGAGTCGTCTTTTACGAAAGGTTATTCCTCTCTATTATCGTCTTTTGGACTTGAGTCTTGTATTACTGTTCCTACTCGGATCACTTATTTATCAGAATCGTGTATCGATCACATTTTTATTCGCTGCAAATCAATTAATAAGATCAGATTTAGAAGCTCATCTGCCGATCTACAATTTTCTGATCACTGTTTAACTTGCCTTGGTTTCTATAACATTAAAATAAATAAAACTGATGGCCGATATTGCCTGCATACTGTTCGCCGAACTGACTTTACAGCATGGAATCATAAACTTGGAGCTGAAACTTGGGCAGCAGTATATAATGCATCTGATCCTAGCCGACCTTATGAGAATTTTAGTGACATACTCTCTAAGCATACTGACAATTATGCACTTGTTAGTTCTCAGCGTGCTAAAGATAGGATGCTAAAGCCTTGGATGACTTTTGCTCTTTTAAAACGGATTCGTATTAAAAATAAGTTGTATACAAAGACAAAAAATAATTCTTAGCATATGGCTTTGGGGGCGCGTTATAGATATCTTTGCAAATCAATCAATAGAGATATTATTTTAGCTAAGGATAATTTCTATGCAAACGAGTTAACTAAACTTATAGGTTTTCCTAAGAAATAATGGAGCCTAGGTAATAATTAGTTGGGTAAAACCAGAGATCATATCGTCATCCCTAAAATTAATACTGAGCAACGTACAATCACTTCCCCATTGGCAGCACATGCGTTTAATACATTTTTTTGCGAATGTTGCTTCTGACGTAATTACGGAAAATGGGGTTAATGCTGGGTCTTGTGATTGTAACTTAAATGAGGTTTCTTATTGTGAGAGCTTCTTTTTTTCTTTTCAATTATTCACCCCTTGAAAACTTCTAATTCTTCTACTATTCCGCACCTTGCTTCTCCTCTGATTTTATAAATAATATTGCTCGAAATATTGCTGTCATATTATCAGTTATTTTCAATGATAGTATGGAAAAAGGTATATTTACGGATGGGATTAAGGTAGCTGAGTTTATTCAGTCACATAAGAAAGTTGACAAGTTAACATTAAAAAAATACAGGCCAATTTCGATCTTACCGTCGCTTTCGAAAGTATTTGAGAAAACGGTTAAAATCGGAATAGTTACCTTTCTTAACAAAAAAACTTTCTTCAATGATTTTCTTTATGGTTTTACAACTTTTGTTGTAACATCTATAATAGCTTGAATGATAAGTCAATTAATGCGGCTTTTTTCATTGACATCACGAAAGCTTTTGACACTGTTGACCATGAAATACTTTTAGATAAACTGTTCCGTTGTGGTTTTAGAGATAATGTTCAAGCTTGGTTTCGGTCTTATTTAACAAATAGGCAACAGAGAGTTCGGATTGGTGGTGATTTCTCATCGCTAGCTACAATAAATATTTGCATTCCGCAACGCTCTGTGTTAGGGCCTATAATCTTCCTGATCTTTATAAATTTTCTGTTGTCAATTGGTTTCTCCGGCAAGTCGGTTGCGTTTGCTGATGACCTAGCCTCTACCTATTCACGTGATTCAATCACCAGTTTAAAAGTAGCCATCCATAAAGATATTTCACTACTGATAACCTGCTTTATTATGAACAAGCTTGTTCTTAGTGAGAAGTCTAAGATCATGTTATTTAGTATTAGAGATAGAGCGCCTGCTTTTGACAACTTGCAAGAATGCACCTTTGTCTTCAGATATCTGTTCCTCAGGCAATAATTACTTAATTAGTAATAGATCGATGACCTGCGGCCAAAGTTAACATATTATTAATTGCGTCAAATCTTAAAAATATTTAGGGTTTCTTTTAGATAGTAAAATGAACTGGTTTGAACATGTGAATTTTTTTTTTCTGTTAAAGAAATGCTGCTCTCTTAACCTCTTGCGCAGGATTTACTTTGGGATTTTCCATTCTAAATTAAAATATGGCATAGCTTGCTGGGGAGGGACTGATAACTACAATATTGATTTTTTATATGTGTCACAGAAGCGCGTAGTTAAAACAATTAGTAATAAATCGCGGCTTGATAGTAGCTTCCCAATTTTCAAAAAACTCAACATCCTTAAGCATATTTATTTTTATAAAATTCTAAAAACTTTCTTCATTCAACTGGCTCGTTATGGTTTCTCCTTAGGCAATAGAAATCCTGTATATACACTGAGAGGTTAAAGTTCGGATTTAGCTTTGGTGCCATCACATAACTTGCATTATTTTTATACCCTACAACTTAAGGTTGAGGGTATATTCACTTTCTACCGGAGTGTGTAACGCATAGAACTAGACAAGATAGGTATGGAAAAGTATATATATTCTTGATCAGCATCACCACCAAAATTGAAATAACGATGTCTGTCCGTCTGTCTGTCCGTTGAAATCACGATCACAGGAGAACGGATTAAGATTTCAAAATGAAATTTTGGCAAAAATATTCGATGCCATGTTGGGGTGTTTCGTATTGAAAATGGGCAAAATCGCCCAAGGAACACGCCTACTTTTTATATCGAGAGTGCAGGTACCTCTGTTTTGCCTATTATAAAAGGCCATATCAGCATCACTTTTTGAGAGAAGACAAGAAAATTTTATATGTAGGTTTAGACTAATGCTTCCAGTTAATATGCCAAATATGGGCGTGAGCCGCCCACTTTGAGTTTACATAGGTCATGGAGTATATATGCAGCTTTAAGGTGTAGGGTATTTCGGCTACAGCCCGGCTGTAGACAACACCTTTACTAGTTTTAAGTTCTCCTCGTCCAGTGCTCCTAGGCTATTTAACTGCTTGACATTTGATATTAGGCATCTTCGTGTAACAAGTCGGTTTTTGAAAGAAGTGAACCGGTATCTTATGTTGTTCAACCCCTATGATATTACTTCTCTTGTCCGTATTGTGTCTTGCTCCTTCATTATTACTTGTTCGGTGTTACATATTCTCATTTATTTCTTGTAATTTAATTACCTTCATTTTTTTTGTTAAAATAACACAACATTGTACTTTACATTTTCAAAGTTTTTCAAAGTTTTTTCATTTAATTAATTATAAGTATATTTTTGGTTTTAAGGTTTTTCATTACTTAGTTTTATTTTTCAATTCATTTTATAAATTGTTATTGTTATAATTATTCTTCAGCAAACAAAAAAGTCTCTAGTCCATGCATTGTCTAATACATGCCAATATGTTTTGCCACATCATTGTGTCATCAAAGAAGACAGTTCCACGACCAACCTCAGAGTAGTCTTTGATGGGTCTGCAGCCACCACAACAGGGTATTCTTTGAATGATTTGCTTTTGGCGGGACCCACCATTCAGCCCAAGCTTTTTCAAACACTGCTTAAAATTCGAACCTTTCCTGTAGCTCGAACCGGCGACGTTTGTAAAATGTATCGATGCGTGATCATGTCCGCACCTGATAATTATTTACAATGCATCCTGTGGCGCAAATCACAGCAGGAAAAAGTAAACATTTTTTCATTAGACCCCGTAACTTATGGCACAAAGTCTGCCTCATTCTTAGCAATTCGAGCAATGCATCAGTTAGCATTTGATGAAGCCGAGGAATTTCCCCTGTGTGCGGAACACATACTGAAGAATTTTTATGTTGATGATGCGGCGATAATTTTTAGAAGTATTAAAAATTAACGCAGAACGAACCAAGCAAGCGATCGTTGATCTACGTGCACAAGTCAAGGACAAGAGACGAGGCAAATAACAGAACGAATTACCATTTTGTGCTTAGCTAATGAGAAGACAAGAACTTTAACGCACAAAAGAAACGGCGGAGGAACGCATGATTGAGGGCATCGGCCAAGCAAGGTTAATCGGCAGAGCAGAACATAGAAAACGGGACCTTGTTTTCGAGCAAAACGTTCGAACATAGCGGAGAAAACGGGAACTTGTTTACGAACTAATAAACAACGGGACGACACTGCGGACAACAAAAGCACCAAGCGAAGAATATAAAAGCAAGAAGAAACATGCAACAGGAATTCAGTCGTACAAAGGCAGTCGTGCAAGTGAGTCTGTGAAAAATAGTGCAGCGAAAAGAATTCCAAAGTGCCTCAGTAAGAATAACATCGAAGAGAACTGAACGAAAGTTAAACAAGAGAACTATAGTCAATCAAGGACGATATTCGACGAAGATCCTTTGTGAGAGCAGTGGAGCGATTGCGTACGCCCATCAACTCGCAGCTTACACCCTACTGATTGATAGCGGAGGGTCACCAGTGTGTCAAACGACTTAAGACCATTCGAATTGTAGATGCACGGTTGAGTAAGCCCGGCATCTCACGAATTCACCCTACTGTGTGATAGTGTATTTTCACCAGTGTTCCAAACGACTCAAGACCATTTAAATTGTCCATTCACGGGTGCATATGCCCGACATCTCACGAATTCACCCAACTGTGTGCATGCGTAAGCCCACCAGAGTACAAACAACGAACGAATCCATTTGCAAGAACGTGTCCATTGTCCTTTTGAGGAAGCAGAATCGCCGAGAAACAAGTAGAACGTAGACGAATGCAGTTCCGGAGCAAAAATGAAATTAAACACTGCATAGACTCTTGTGATGATCATGATATGACAAGACTCTTAGCCTTATGTGGGATCCCACACCAGACAATCTGTTTTCGTTCGCACCGTCGAAAAGCGCAAAAAATGCTGTAAAAGATCAGTATTGCCAACAATTTCTCAACTTTACGATCCGCTGGGGCTCGTCGGTCCTTTTATAAGAAAGGCAAAAATATTTCCGCAGCATTTATGGAGGGAACAGTTTCATTGGGAAGAAAGTTTATCGCTGTCTTTACAATCTTCATGGGTTCAAATATGCAAGGATATCCCCGATATCTAAGGGTGGTCAATTCCCAGATTCTTATCGTTACCTGATTCAGATACGGAGATTCATGCCTTTTGCGACACCAGCTTTGATGCATATGGAGTCTGCGTATATATGTAACTATCACTTGGTAACGTCACAGAATAAACCACATATATACACACCGCACAAATATAAAAGAAGGCAAACTACATACTGACATGTAGAACAGCAAAACTGGAAAGGGACAATGTTTTGCCCTCGTCGCTTTACATACGCCATAATTCGCGCGATCTTAATTCTAAAAGACGAAATTAACGACCGGATTTCCATAGGGAAATCAGCTTGCTAATCACTAGAGGGAAATGACGCATTCCGACATTTTCTGCGCGTTGATTAACTAGCTCATCTTTTTTTCAAATCCTCGAATTCGCCGAAAAATATTCCGACCACTTGTGGCTCTTCTTATATGTAGTTATATTTTAGGCTATAGATCGGTCAGCGACTCTTCCACGACCTACGGCTCTTCTCGATCGCCCAGCAACTCTTGTACGACCGATTAACGGCTCTTCTTGATCGCCCAGCGACTCTTCAACGACCGACTAACGGTCTTTCTTGATTGCCAGCAACTTTACCACGACCGATTACGGCTCTTCTTGATCGCTCAGCGACTCTTCATTGATCACTCAGCGACTATTCTTGATCGCCTCGGCGACTCTTCATTGACCGTTTGCTGGTCTTCGTGACCGCTCAGCGACTCTTCATTGACCGCGTGCTGGTCTTCTTGATCGCCTCGGCGACGGTCTTTTTTGAAGTGCGATTGAAGTTGCAAGTGTTTCTGAACTTTGTAGAAGGGTTTTCCTCATAAATGCTCTAAGGGATCCATCTATAAATTGGAAATATGTGAATCCTTTTTGAAAGAAGCGACGTATTTATAGCTATGTCTATAAATTTTTGCACAGAATACGGACACCTACCATCAATATCGAAAACTTGCAGCACGGAACTCATTTATTGCTGCGTATCATTCAGATTTCAAAATTAGTTGATGAGTATAAGAGGCTTAAATCAAACATTGACATCTAGTTCGCTTCGTTCGCTCTCCCCCTTCATGGACAATTTTGGACTAATCCGCTTGGGCGGCCGTTTAAAACACTCGACTTAAGATTTTGCGTCACGCCACCCTATAATCTTGACCAGCCAAGATCCCATAACCTGCTCTACAATAATGCACATTCATCAAATACATCTTCATGCTGGGACGCAGTCCCTTTTGGCTGCCCTTCGAAAACTTGCAGCACGGAACTCATTTATTGCTGCGTATCATTCAGATTTCAAAATTAGTTGATGAGTATAAGAGGCTTAAATCAAACATTGACATCTAGTTCGCTTCGTTCGCTCTCCCCCTTCATGGACAATTTTGGACTAATCCGCTTGGGCGGCCGTTTAAAACACTCGACTTAAGATTTTGCGTCACGCCACCCTATAATCTTGACCAGCCAAGATCCCATAACCTAAAATAACCCATAACCTCTAAAATATTGGCCCTTGGGCGGCCGAAAAACAGTGGCTCGGGTAACCAATAAATGCTTGATATGTTTTCGCGCACGGCCGAACATATTCGAAGGTATTCGAACATATAATGGGAGATTTACCAAAGCATCGATTTCAGGCCACTCGTGCATTCATAATTACAGGCATTGATTACTGTGGTTACAAGGCTGCTGTGAAATGTTACGTCACATTGTTTGTATGTTTTTTAACCAAGGCTGCACATCTGGAGCTTGTAAAGGATCTCTCGACAGCTAGAAGCACTAAAAAGATTTATTTGTACGCGCGGCAAGCCAAAAACGATTTGGTCAGACAACTCGACTAACTTCGTTGGTGCTCGAAATAAGCTTGCTGATTTGCGGCAATCGGTTTCAGTTATGAGCATTAGAAGGCTGTACTTCAGGATTGCTTAAAGGAGAAAATTGATGGAAAATTCATCCCTCCGTGTTCTCCGCATTTCGGAGACCTCTGGGAAGCCTCAGTAAAAATCGGAAAGTTTCATATGCATCGCTCGATTGGACATTCGTGCTTCAATTTTGACAGCTATAATAAACTCTCGTCCTTTAACTTTAATTTCAGAAAATCCAGATGATTTGGATGTATTGACGCCGGCAAATTTTTTAATTGGGGCTCCATTTACATCCGTCGTTGAGCATGACGTCACGATTTCTTTTCCACCTTTTCAACAATTGTTCACAGCGAAGATGATTTAACACGAAAAAGTTTCAACATTTGTCGTCGTGTCTAAAGGGTGCAGCATTCGACACGATTCGTTCATTGAAGATAAATGATCCTAATTATCTCATTGCTATAGAACTACTCAAAAAAAAGATTCGATAATAAACGTTTAACATTTCAGACACACATCAGGGAGACTTTTGGAATGAAAAGGCTAGACAACAGTGCAGCGAGCGGGTTAAGAGAGCTATGCGATAATCGCAATTCCCACATGCGCGCATTACAATCAATGTCTGCCCAATATCAGATAACAGATAGTATCATCATTCAAATAGTTCTGCAAAAAATGGATTTTACATCGCAAACAAAATGGGAGGAACATCCCCTCTTAAAGAAATACTTTCGTGGGAATCATTAGTTTCATCTTTGGAAAGGCCCTGTCAAACGTTGGAGAATGTGGAGCAGTCGTTGGTAGGCAAAAATCCGATCCATCAGGTAGGTGCAAAAATCCGATCCATCATCAGGTGCTGTGCTGCTGGCCACGGCTGTAGTCTTAGCCAAAAATCACTCTGGATCTTTAATTCCATGCCTTGTACGTCTCGATTCAGGATCACAACTTAATTTGCCCATTGCTGTTTCGGGCATTGGCGATGTGCAGATGGATAATACTTCGCATGCCGTCGACTGTTGCTTGACTTCTTGTCTCTGCGAATATTCGGTCAGTCTTAACGCTACTATAGTTTCCAAAAACATAGATGAGCAGCCCACCGCCATCGTCAACAGTACCATCAAAGTAAGGCCAAACATTACCGGCTCAAGCTTAAGCCTTAACAAAATGATTAAAAAATTTTGGGAGCTTGAAAGCTTTATAAATCTCGATACTAAATGCACAAACGAGGAAGAGGAGTGCGAGTATAAATTCGGTGAGACATGCAAGCGTCATGTTTCAGGTAAATATTCTGTGCTATTGCCCATGAGTCAAGGGGTTGATCTATTGGGCGACTCATATTAGCATTCGTTGCATCGTTTTGAAAACTTAAAGGCTGACTATGCTGCATTCATGGATGAGTATATCCATTTAAATCACATGTCTCAAGTACCCCATGAATTGCTTAATACATGCCAATATTTTTTGCCACATCATTGTCTTATAAAACAAGACAGTTTGTGAGGTGTGGCGAGGCCCACGTTCTGTGTCGAGCCGCAGAGAGAATGCGGACGGAGAGCCGTTCATTCCAGTTCGTATCCGCATTGCAGTTATCGGCATCTCCTCTTCTCGGCATGACGACGGACAGACAAGTTCCGTAAAGTGGCGTGATCGAAGTTTCTGGAAGAATTTTTTTTCTATGAACTTCGCATCATGCCATTCTGCGGGACTTGCAATGAAAGTCGATCATGGTGAGAAAAAGCGAGATGTCGCGAGCTGCGCTGCGGCCGCAGGAATGAGCAAAGCAAACCAGTTTTCTGTGTGCGGCTTCGGCAGAGAGCGTGGACAGAAAACGAATGGATTGGGCGAAAAAGTCGAGAATGGACAGTCGTTGATGAATTTTTCTTTGAGACGGTCGCTGAAGATTATTGGAGAGTAATAAAAGCAAAGACTACATATTGACTAATTACGGAAAAACTTATTAAAGTTATTATAATTCACAGACTTTGTTTAACGCAATAATGGAATATAACAACAATCGGCCTTTACGTGAAACAAGTTCTAATGAAGTGCGTCAACCTTTAAAATGACATCCGCTAAAGTTTTTTCACCGGTCAACATGAACTTTTATCAATGCAAAAAAAAACTATTGTGAAATTATTTACCCAAAATAATAGCATTTAAACTATCAGAAGGTTAACTTAAACCAATAGCAACAAAGCCAACGGGAAAGTCGCTTTCCACAGTGGCACACACGCAGCTAATATTTAAATATTTCCTTTATTTTGAATGAGTCAATATTTGAACAGTAACGACTCAAGTAATCGGGTTATAAGTGCATATAAGTTCAATTAAATTAATGTTAATTAATTATTTAATGGTTTGAAGTTGTGTATAATGATCGAAATTCATTAAAATTTCAGATAACATTCATTAACGCATCGTTGAGATAAAGCAAGTAGCAAAAAATTATGGTAATAATGCAATTTAAAGTGAAGTGAACATTTCAAGCATGAATAAAGTTATAAGATAAAGATTTTTAGCTAGTGTTGCTACACAATAAAACCACTTACTTCGAATATTTCAGTATTTTATTTTATTCTAACACTAAACTAATTGTCTATATACACTTAATCGGTTTCGATCGAGGTTGTAATATTATTGGAGGGTTTTGCCACTAGTGTGGATGCGTTCGCGTCGTGCGATGTATTCGTCTCGATGAGCGACTCTCAGAAGACTTAAAACTAACTTTAAGCAACTCGCTCAACGGCCATGGCAGCATATTGGCGAATATATGCCACCATGGCCGCGCCAACACAAAATCAGCAGCGAAGTAGCAGAGGGCTACTATACAGAGAGTCACGATCACGTATTGGAACATTGTTGCACACTTAAAGTCTGGCTTCGTCCAAACCTTATATTTATACCTACCCTGCGATCTGTCAACGTCGACCGACGGCAGAGCGGCGTCATAACCGCGGTCGTACGGTTTCTCATATTACTCCGGCAGCGGGTAGCTAATCCGCTAGCCGGCGCAACGTAAACATTTGGCGACCACGAGAATGACAACACAGCATTCCTTATCGCCTGCAACAATGTCGTTGTTATCGCGTCTTACTTTGTGCCCGACGAACGGTCGCCGACACAAATATTATTCTCCGCTTTCGTGCGGGTCGTCGCCACTTATCGAGGCGCGAGCGATCAGATATCCGATCGGATCGCTTGCGATGGCTAAATACCGCCGGCTATGTGGAGCGGCATGTACACTCGTCAGCGTACATACCGCAGCACATGCGCATGCTTTGTATTTACTGTGCACATGCCCGTCCGCATGCACGCTCGTCAGCGAACACACAAACACACATGTGCCTGCCACATCACTCCCCCTCCAGTGACTGTGTCACGATGAAAATGTAAGAAAGGACAAAATATTACATGTTTTATAATGGCAATATTACAATTATACGAGATTCGTTTAGCAACTGCTGAACTCTCGTTATCTTTGTTAAATCTGCTTGGAACATGTACTCGTCTGCCGCTCCTGGTTACCGTCTGCGGTTTGGCCCCTGGGCGTTGACTCTCAGGCCGCTGGTTGGGGGCTGTTGTCGTCTTTGCTGAGTGGCTTTTTGGGCGGCCTCTTGGGCGTGGCTTGACAGCTGGAACCACCGGCGGAGCCACCGGTCGCTGGCTCTGTTGGTTACTAGCGTCGTCTGGTAGGAAAGCTGCTTTCAGCCGATCGATCGACACCTTAACCTTCCTGTCGCCCACTTGTAACTCGTACACTTTCTCGTTCCGCTGTATGAGCTTGAATGGGCCGTCGTAACGTGGTTGTAACGGCTTCTGAACCCTGTCGATGCGCACAAAAACATGCGTGCATGTTGCTAGTTCTTGCTGCAGGAACACTCGTGGTTTGCTATGGTGGGTCGTCTGCGTGGGCGTCACCTTGCTCATTAACCGGCGCGACCGGAGTTCTTTACGAACTCGCATTCGTTGGCTTGGACCGGCGATGGCGCCAACAGTTCTCCTGGGAGCTTCAGCGTTGCGCCGTACACCATCTCGGCCGGGCTAGCAGCGATGTCCGCTTTGTACGTCGATCTGAGGCCTAGTAGCACCAACGGCAGCACCTCACTCCAATCGTCCCGCTCGTAGCACGTGATGGCTGCCTTTAGCATTCGATGCCATCGTTCGATGATACCGTTAGCTTGTGGGTGGTACGGTGTCGTCTTGTAGTGCTGGATCCCCAAAAGCTTATTCAGCTGTCTGAATATGTCGGATTCAAACTGCCGGCCGAGATCCGTTGTAATTCGCAACGGAATTCCGTAGCGGGACATCCAACCGGAGATTAACGCTGTAGCTACGGACTCGGCGCTCATGTTCGTCAGCGGTACAGCCTTTGGCCATCTAGTGTACCTGTCAATTATTGTTAAACAGTACCTGTAGTCTCGTGACGTCGGCAGAGGACCGATGAGATCGATGTTAATATGCTCGAATCTCTTGCTCGGTCTGCTGTAGTGGTCGATGGCGCTTCTATTGTGTTGTCCCACCTTGCTGCGTTGACACTGGATGCACGCCTGCACATACTTTTTGACGTCCTTGGCCATCATCGGCCACACAAATCGTTCCTGTAGGAGTTTCAGCGTCGCGCTCACTCCAGGATGTGAGATGCCGTGCAACTTCGCTATCACGCGCTCCCGATGACTTTCCGGCACGAGGGGTCGAATTTGCTGATGCGCGACGTCGCACAAGATAACTCTGCTGCTATTCGGTAGCGCCATCTCCTTAATGCACAACGACGACTGCTCAACCGCTCCTTTTACAAGATCTTGTATCCATGGATCGGCTGCTTGCTCAGTGGCCAGTTCCTCGTAATCAATGAGGCTGGACTGCACGTTCAGCTGCTGGATCCTTGACAGGACGTCTGCTACATCGTTCGCTTTTCCCGGAATGTGACGCACGTCTGTTGTGAACTGGCCGACGTAGTCGAGGTGTCGCGCCTGTCGCGGTGATGCCCGTTCCAGGTTCTGCTGAAAAGCGAACGTCAGCGGCTTGTGATCCGTGTAAATGGCGAAGTCTCGGCCTTCCACCATGTGTTTGAAAAACTGGACTGCTTGGTACATCGCTACCAGCTCACGATCGTACGTGCTGTATTTCTTTTGTGCATCTGTCAGTTTCTTCGAGTAAAAACCGAGTGGTTGAGCTTCACCGCCAACAATCTGGTGCAAGACTGCGCCTACTGCGAAGTCTGATGCATCGACGTTAAGGGCCAACTCTGCGTCGGGGGCTGGGTGATATAGCAGAGTTGCCTTCGCCAGCCCGACTTTGCACTTGTCGAACGCCGCACTTGCGTCCTCGGTCTATTTTAACGGAGCATGGTCTTTTTTCTTATTCCCACACATCAACTCTTGTAGTTTCATTTGAGATTCCACCGCGTGCGGAATGAATCTTCTATAAAAGTTGAGCATACCCAGGAATCTTTTCAACTCGTGCGCCACAGTCGGGCGCTTGAAATCCAGGATCGCGTCTACTTTCGATTGCAGTGGAACGATTCCTTCGCTGCTTATCGTGTGGCCCAGGAACTTCACCTGTGGTTTTCCGAGGTCGCACTGGGCCACATTGATTGCCAGACCGTTCTCGCGGAGCAGTTGAAATATTCGCCGCAAGTGCCGCTCGTGCTCTTCATTATCTTTGGACGCCAGCTCACGATCGTACGTGCTGTATTTCTTTTGTGCATCTGTCAGTTTCTTCGAGTAAAAACCGAGTGGTTGAGCTTCACCGCCAACAATCTGGTGCAAGACTGCGCCTACTGCGAAGTCTGATGCATCGACGTTAAGGGCCAACTCTGCGTCGGGGGCTGGGTGATATAGCAGAGTTGCCTTCGCCAGCCCGACTTTGCACTTGTCGAACGCCGCACTTGCGTCCTCGGTCTATTTTAACGGAGCATGGTCTTTTTTCTTATTCCCACACATCAACTCTTGTAGTTTCATTTGAGATTCCACCGCGTGCGGAATGAATCTTCTATAAAAGTTGAGCATACCCAGGAATCTTTTCAACTCGTGCGCCACAGTCGGGCGCTTGAAATCCAGGATCGCGTCTACTTTCGATTGCAGTGGAACGATTCCTTCGCTGCTTATCGTGTGGCCCAGGAACTTCACCTGTGGTTTTCCGAGGTCGCACTTGGCCACATTGATTGCCAGACCGTTCTCGCGGAGCAGTTGAAATATTCGCCGCAAGTGCCGCTCGTGCTCTTCATTATCTTTGGACGCCACGCAAATGTCATCAATGTACACGAAAGCGTAGTCGGTTTCGTTTGCCAAGATGCTATTAATATGCCGTTGGAAAGTTTGCGCTGCGTTGCGCAAGCCGAACGTCATGAATTTGAATTGGAATAACCCAAACGGCGTTGCAATGGCGGATTTTGGTATATCCGACGGCTCGATCGGAATTTGGTGATACGCGCGCTGCAGGTCTATCGTTGAAAAGACGGTTTTCCCGTAGAGGATGTGCGTGAAATCTTGTATAAACGGTATCGGATATCGATCCGGAACCGTGACCGCGTTCAAGGCACGATAATCCCCGCATGGTCGCCAGGATCCGTCCGGCTTTCTAGCCATATGGAGCGGGCTTGACCAGTTGCTGTCGGACGGCTCGCAAATTCCCTGATCGGTCAGGAAACGGAATTCGTCCATTGCCGCCTTAAGCTTATCTGGCGCCAGCCTGCGTGGGCGCGCATGCACTGGCGGACCTTTTGTTACTATGTGATGCGTTACTTTGGAAACGACAGCTCCGGTCGCGTTACTCATTGTCGTTATGTCATGAAAATCCGCAAGTAACTTTGCAAACGGATCGTGCAGGTTATATGTAAAGATCCGACCTTTCGCTGGACGGACCGCGCCTTGCACTTGAATGTTCGTGGCCGGGTCGATTAATTTTTCGTTTTTCATATCGACGAGGATGCCGAAATGCTTCAAAAAGTCAGCACCTATAATCGGGCTGCTGACTTTTGCAATAATGAACTCCCAGACCAGGTCGCGCTTCAGCCCGAGGTCCAACTTAATGCGTTTACGTCCGTACGTAGTTATGCTGGACCCGTTCGCTGCATACAGTTTTTGCATGTCCGGCGCTCCGAATTTCTCCCTATAGCTGGGCGGAACCACCGAAATGTCTGCGCCGGTGTCAATCAAATATTTGCGACTCGTCGTCGAGTCTGCAACATACAGACGAAACACCTTACCTGGCTTCCTGGGTGTTCAACTTTTTAGTTTTTTGACGCACATGGTGGCCGGCATCGCGTTGCCACGTCGCCGTACAGCTGGTGGTACCAACACATGCCGTCGCGTTCACGCTGTCGGGCCGTCTCCCGCCTACCGGGAAGCTGCTGCCGCTGTTGGGACTGGAACCGCGGTTGCCGGTTCGCTTGTTGCTGCGGTCGTCCGCGCTGCTGACGCTGTTGAATACTACGCGGGGCTGGCGAAATTGCGCGTCCTCGGCCGCTTCCACCTACGTATATGTAGTCTTCGTCGTCGGATACCTCAGCCGGGCGTGGCGCATGCTCTAAACGGCGTCCGCGACCAGTGGCGCGACGCGGATGCCGCTGCTCGTACAGCGCATCCTCGAGCCTGTGAAGCCGCTTCTCCAGCGTTTCATTATTCCGCTCTTTCGGAATTGCTCCCCGCGATACTTCACACGTGCCAGACGAGCCCGTCACCTCACTTATTTTATCCGCCAGCGCGGCGCGTTGCGTAAGTTCGCCTGGCGATGCTTGCAGTATAGCGCATACCTGCTCCGGTAGCCGACTCGTCCACAGATTTTCCAGTAACTGCTCGGTGACGTTCGGCCCACCGAGTCGGCGCATTTCGTTTAGGCCGCCTCGAAAACCTGCTCGAGCACCCGCGACTCGATCGTGCCGACGACCGCGTTAAAGCGCGCACTGTCAGACGTAATTCGCATCGTTGCGAATTGCGCTTCTAGCTGCGCGAACCACACTTCCGGGTTCGCGTGCCAGAACGGCGGAATTTTCACCGTAACGCGCGCCAAATCATTGTCGTTTAAATCCGCACTGTTCGCGCGCGCTTGCTCTTCACTCGCGTTCGCGGCAGCGGTGCCGTCACTTGTTGGAACCGTGTTGTCTGGCGTGCTCGGGGATGACTTACCTCCCGTTGGAGGAACGTTCTCCATTTTTATGCTTGCTTGCATGTACACTCGTCAGCGTAGATACCGCAGCACATGCGCATGCTTTGTATTTACTGTGCACATGCCCGTCGGCATGCACGCTCGTCAGCGAACACACAAACACACATGTGCCTGCCACAGATTTACTGCGATTGACTAATGATGGCTTCAAAACAAGCAATCATCAAAAAAAAAAAAAAAAACGCTGCACAGAAACTAAGAGAAAAACAAAAAAGAAACGCAAAAAGTTTATCGTAAAAATCGTAGTCAGTGAAAAAGTTTATGAAAAGTATACAAGAATACAGCAATCATAATTAAAATCCTGCCGTATATGATACGAACACAATTCACACAATGTAGTGCAAACAGATTATAACTACGACAGCGTTAACAATAGCTATTGCAATGACACCAGCAACCACAACAACAACAACAACAACAACATCCACATCAACAACTACAGCAATAACAACGAAAACTACATGTAGGACAACCAGTATTATTTTACACTATTATTAGTATTATTATTGTCATTATTGCTATTCTTATTATGTGTTATTATTAAATTGACTAAATTCATTAAATATTAAGGATTTGTGTTACTTGAAAAAAGAAATTAGTATTGAATTGCATAATGCTTAAAAATTAAGTGTCTAAACCCATCCGTATTGGGTAAATTTATCTAAACATTTTTTTTTTAGTTCAAAAGATGGTACGTTTATTTCAATTCGGTATTTATATATATATATATATAGATAACATCCTTAACATGTAAAAGTTTTTTTTTGAAATAACGGCTGGTATTGAAAAAAAAATAAATGAGTTTTATAGCTGCTTATGTACATTTAAGTATATTTTCAGTGTTCCGAGCTACCTTTGTAGGTGCCTTCAACAGAAGGGGGGAGGGAAAGCCACCTACGCCTCCCCGCCTCCTCCTCTCTTCTCTCTCCCTCTTGCTTCCACCGAACCTCCGAATACTTTTTTTTGGTGTACGTTCGTTTAGCCACCACCAACTTGACATTTATCGCGAGCGGATATCGTCGTGTAATATTGAGTTATCGGTCTGGTTTATGGCAGTAGAGCCAATGTAAGCCTCAGCTCGTTCTGTTTTTCTTTGTAACTGGGGTTTTCGAGACACTGTCGGGTCGTTGAAGAATTTTGTTTTATGATTGCATTCGTCGTTTAGAAACTCGTCAGGGGTTCCCAACTAATTAATTTTTTTTTATCTTTTTTTTTCTGGTACAGTGTAGCCTTGTTCAACTGGAGATTTCACTTCAATTGGGATCTTCGTTGGTGAGTCGTTGGACGACGCTCACTTTAATTAATTTCTTTTTGTTTTAGTAGATTAGCCATTGTTTTCTATTACTTATTACTAGTGGTTGCTACCGAAAACCACTCGTGATCGATGCAATTTGTAATTATATTTTTTTTAATTTATATATTATTTTGTAATTTATATATTTTTGATTTATTATAATTTTTTTTTATTTTTTAAACAATTTTTTTTACTATTACTTTCGATTTAGTTTGATTTTGAGTTTAGTTTCTTATTATCGTTTTCTTTATATTGATGACATTTTTAATTACTTTCATTTTGATTAGTTTTTTTTTCCTTTAATTTAATTTTTTTTGTAACTTTAATTTACCCGGTTCAGGCAGTTTATGCTCAAAATGCCAAATATGGCCCTCTCCAGTAATGGCCCGACTTCCATGCTTGGTGTTTGCATTCGTGCTTAGAGAGTTATCAAACGTGTCCCGTTTGTATGACTCCCATTACACAGATCTCTACGGGCGCGGCCCATAGGCTAGCTGGGATTGTGGGTACGCAGGTCCGGCGACGCGTAGCACTATCGGCGGTAGGGTGCAGGAGTTGGCAACCCAAGCTCCTTCGGAGCCTGTGGCAAATTTTTTTTTGGAGAGCGAAGCCGGCTGCATCTCTCGCAATCTGGCTCTCTTCCAGCGGCCCGACTTTCATCATCGCATGCGAATGGCGATTTGCTGGATGGGGTTCCTGGTGAGCCACCCATACATAATTCCACCGTTAGGCCACAGGAGCAAAGCTCCTCGGATATCCAGACCCTGACTCAGGCGGTGCAGACCATGAAAAATGAGTTTCTGTCGGTCTTGCAAGAATTGAGGCGAATGTCCTGCTTCAATTGGGCCTGCAGTTGGCGCACCCACTTGTTCTATGACAGGCAATCCGACATCGCAAACTGGGCCAACGTGGTCAAGAATTACTCAGACACCACTGGGCGGAGGCGCGGTGGACAGGTCGTCGCAGGATGGCGTTTGAAGTTTTAGGGAGAACCGGCTGCGATGGGCGTTGACGACTTCATCCATCGAGTCAAGGCCCTAACGACCCAATGCCTGAACGGGAACTTTACGCTGCTTTGCCAGCTTGCTCATTTATTGTTTACCGGCAAGGCAGAGGAATGATATTGGCGGTGCCATCTTAGACTGGCATTCTCTATGTGGGAAGCTGAAAATTAAATTCCAGAGTTTCCTAGAGAACTCCTGCATGTCGGCCTATTTGATCTAAATGATCTGAGACGTGCCTGTCGCAAGCACGAGAATTTCTTTCGTGAACGGTACCAGGACCACCGTGATCTGGCGGTCGCGAGAAGACGAGTGGCTGCGGTGGAGGTGGACGGCTGGGACGACGGGATCTAGTTCACCGACGAGCCGTCACAGTTCTGCGAGGTAAGCCAACGGGTTAGGGAAAAATGTTGGAATTGTGACGCTGAGGGTCACCGGTATCAAGACAGCGAAGAGCCAACGCGTCGAATCTTTTGTTACGGTTGCGGACGGCTAAACACATATAAACCTTCTTGCGTTTCGTGCTGGGCCCGAGCTGTCCCGCATCACAGTCGTCCAGTTCAGCCGCGACACCGTCACTAGTACCGCCAGTGACCATTCTTCAAAGACCTACTGAGGCAAAACCTGACTTACAAGTTACTTTACCTGATATTCCTAAAACAAGACGAGAAATTATTCCATACCATGTTCGTCTTGCTAAGTATAATCAAAGGCGAGCCGAGATATTCTCAACCGAGCACAGACGTAAGCGTAAAACTCAACGTCTGCACGAGTTTTGGAACCGACTTAGGCGATTGAGCAAAATGATAATTTCGGCTATCGTCTCGAAACCCAACGATTCACGGCCATATGTAAACGTTAGCATTAGTGGCGAACGCCATCACCGCTGCTGGACAGCGGAGCGAATTTAAGCGTGAATGGAGGCGCGTTGGCTCAATCCAACCTAAGGGTTGGGTGTTCGGTTGAAAATTTTAAAGGCAAAATAAGAACTGCCGATGGGCAAGTACAGCATGTGGCTGGGTATTACACGGCTTTTACGCAACTAAATCAAACCGGCTTCAACTTTCGATTCTTAGTAATTCCCTCGATTGCTGCTGAAGTGATCTGCGGCATAGATTTCTGGGGAAAGTTTGATATTCAGATCTCCGGCCTAGGAGTTTGTGCGGTTGCTTCTCTAGATAGGGACGGAGATAAATTCGTGGCGCTTACCGACGCCCAAAGCAGACGCCTAAGTGGTGTTATCCAGTCATTTCCGTCATCAGAACGGGAGAGACTGGGTAGAACCACTTTAGTCGAACACGTTATCGACACGGGATTGGCCAAGCCAATCAAGCAGCGGTATTATTGGATTTCGCCAGCACGGGAAAAATTACTCTGTCAGGAGATTGATCGGATGCGGTCGATGGGCGTGATCGAAGAAGCAGGCGGATCGGCATGGTTGTTCTCTAGAGTCCTAATTGTCAAACCTGGCAAAGTGCGTTTCTGCTTGGATTCACGCAGATTAAATGAGGTAACAGTCAAAGATGCTTATCGTCTACCAAACATAGATGGCATCTTGAGCCGTTTGCTGACTGTTAACTTCAGCCTCTAAGGAGAAGACCGGCTTTACGGTGCCGAACCGACCCCATTATCAATTTACACGAATGCCTTTCGGGTTGAGCAATGCACCCCAAACCATGTATCGGCTTATGGATCAAGTGATCCCGTACAATCTAAAGTCGAGGGTATTCGTGTATCTTGATGACCTGCTGATTTTCTCAAGCTCCTTTGACGAGCATGTGGTCCACCTGACAGAGGTGGCGAGCTGCTTACGCAAGGCTGGCTTGACCATTAACGTGTCGAAAAGGGAGTTCTGTTTGCATGAAGTAAATTATTTGGGTTACGTAGTAGGGAGAGGTACCTTGCATACCGATCCTGAAAAGGTTACGGCGGTCAACGATTATCCTGTACCTAAAACGGCGAAGCAGGTGCGCAGGTTCCTGGGCATGGTGGGATGGTATCGGAAGTTCATCCAAGATTTTTCGACAGTCACTTCCCATCTGACAGAACTTCTCAAGAAAGGCAAAGACTTCGTCTGGGGGCCTCTGGCTCAGCAGTCATTCGAAAGCATTAAGCAACGACTCACTCAGGCACGGTTTCTCGTACATCCCGATTACTCCAAACCATTCGTGGTTCAGTGTGACGCTAGTCAGTGTGGCGTAGGAGCTGTGCTAGCGCAAAGCGACGAAGAAGGCCATGAGCGACCCAAGGCTTATGTCGCAAAAATTAAACAAGGCCCAGCGCAATTACACAGTCTCTGAACTAGAGTGTTTGGCGGTAATCCTCGCCGTCAAGAAATTTCGGATGTATATAGAGGGCCAAGAGTTCAAGGTGGTCACTGATCACTCGTGCTAGAAATGGCTGATAAGTCAGAGGGACCTGACAGGTCGACTAGCTCGATGGTCGTTATAATTGCAGGTCCTGGGCATCGGAAGGGTTCCGCCAATGTGGTAGCGGATGCGTTGTCGAGATCGATGGCGAATACCCCATTAGCTGAGGTGTCCACCGTCGATGTCGACCACGAGCCGCTCATCGCCTTTTCGTCACCGGCATTTTCTTCCAGCGAGTACAACGAGCTGAAAAAAGTTTTCGTCAGAAGAATTTCGCGATTATCGCGTGGTCGATCAGTACCTGTATCACCGCAACGAATTCGCCACAGGAGACGCTGACGTCGACGAGCTGGGGTGGAAATTGTATGTCCCGGTAGAATTCCGCTAGACAGCATTAAAAGTCGCTCTTGACCTGCCCACGTCCGCTCACGGCGTAATTGCTAAAACGGCCGAAAAGATTCGTCGACATCTATACTGGACAGGCATGGTGAAACAGATAGTTTAATACATTTCGCAGTGGGAGTTATGCCGCACTTCGAAAGTACCAATCTAAATCCTCCGACCGCCAATGGGATCACTTCCGGCTACTGAGTGTCCCTTCCAACGCCTGTATTTTGACTTGATTGGTCTTTTTCCGCGCACCAGGCGTAGCAATATTGGGATCCTCATTATATTGGATCACTTCTCGAAGTTTACGTTCTTGAAGCCACTACGAAAGCTTACGACCCCTTGCTCTGACCACAGGTGACCGACCACCACCTGTTTTGTGAGGTGTGGCGAGGCCTACGCTCTGTGTCGAGCCGCAGAGAGAATGCGGACGGAGAGCCGCTCATTCCAGTGCGTATCCGCATTGCAGTTATCGGCATCTCCTCTTCTCGGCGTGACGACGGACAGACAAGTTCCGTAAAGTGGCGTGATCGAAGTTTCTGGAAGAATTTTTTTCTATGAACTTCGCATTATTCCATTCTACGGAATTTGCAATGAAAGTCGATCATGGTGAGAAAGAGCGAGATGTCGCGAGCTGCGCTGCGGCCGCAGGAATGAGCAAAGCAAACCAGTTTTCTTTCTGCGCCTTCGACAGAGAGCGTGGACAGAAAACGAATGGATTGGGGGAAAAAGTCGAGAATGGACAGTGAATTTTTCTTTGAGACGGTCGCTGAAGATTATTGGAGAGTAATAAAAGCAAAGACTTCATATTGACTAATTACGGAAAAACTTATTAAAGTTATTATAATTCACAGACTTTGTTCAACGCAGTTAATTAATGAACTCAACACAATATTTGCATTTAATGAATACAATTCAATTTCGTTCGCTAGCATTGAAAGCGAATAAATAACATAAAATTTTTATTCAAAGTTTTTGCGAAATTCGCCGAAGAAAAAGTGATGCCATGTTGACAATCGCAATAAAAAACGACGAAAATTAAGTGAGAAGTTAATATTTTTAATATATATAGCAAAAGTATTAAAAGCAATTTAACACAATAATGGAATATAAAACAATCGGCCTTTACGTGAAACAAGTTCAAATGAAGTGCGTCAATCTTTAAAATGACATCCGCTAAAGTTTTTTCACCGGTCAACATGAACTTTTATCACTGCAAAAAAAAAAAAAAAAACAAAAACCTATGGAGAAATTATTTACCCAAAATAATAGCATTTAAATTATCAGAAGGGTAACTTAAACCCATAGCAACGAAGCTAAGGGGAAGGAAAATCGCTTTCCACAGTGGCACACACGCAGCTCTTATTTACGCATCGTTGAGATAAAGCAAGTAGAAAAAATTTTAGTAATAATGCAATTTAAAATGAAGTGAACATTTCAACCATGAATAAAGTTATAAGCTAAAGATTTACTGCGATTGACTAATGATGGCTTCAAAAGAAGCAATCATAAAAAAAAAAAAAAAAGGGAAAGAAGTTGATTTCAAGATGATTATGTAATCGTATCGCTGCACAGAAACTAAGAGAAAAACAAAAAAGAAAAGCAAAAAGTTTATCGTAAAAATCGTAAAGTCAGTGAAAAAGTTGAGGAAAAGTATACAAAAATACAGCAATCATAATTAAAATCCTGCCGTATATGATACGAACACAATTCACACAATGTAGTGCAAAAAAATTATAACTACGACAGCGTTAACAATAGCTATTGCAATGACACCAGCAACCACAACAACAACAACAGCCACAGCAACAACTGCAGCAATAACAACGACAACCACATGTAGAACAACCAGTATTATTTTACACTATTATTAGTACTATTATTGTCATTATTGCTATTCTTATTATGTGTTATTATTAAATTACCTACGTACATTTAAGTATATTTCCAGGGTTCCGAGCTATCTTTATAGGCTCCTTCAACAGGAGTTTGTAACCAGGTAATTGGATATGTAAAAACAATTTGCTAATTTTTTTTTCCTTGGACAGTAGTTTTCTTTTATTTACCCTTTATTGACAAACATAAAATGTCAACCCGCCAAAACGAAAAGAAATTGTTATTAAAATAAAGTGAATAAATTTTGAAAATTGTGTTAATTTTTTTTTTTTATTATTAAGTTAACAGTTGTGTAAGCGGTTCCATTCCGCGCAGCCAGGCGACACAATGAGTAAGGGGTTGGCGCAACAATCGCCAGCGCGCCAACCATGGAAGGGTGGGAAAAAAAGGGGGGATGGGGAGGGAAATATTACCTACGCCTCCCCGCCTCCTCCTCTCATCTCTCTCCCTCTTGCTTCCACCGAACCTCCGAATACTTTTGTTGGTGTACGTTCGTTTAGCCACCACCAACTTGACATTTATCGCAATCGGATATCCTCGTGTAATATTTAGTTATCGGTCTGGTTTATGGCAGTAGACCCAATGTAAGCCTCAGCTCGTTCTGTTTGTCTTTGTAACTGGGGTTTTCGAGACACTGTCGGGGCTGTTGAAGAATTTTGTTTTATGATTGCATTCGTCGTTTAGAAACTCATCAGGGGTTCCCAACTAATTAATTTTTTTTTATCTTTTTTTTTCTGGTACAGTGTAGCCTTGTTCAACTGGAGATTTCACTTCAATTGGGATTTTCGTTGGTGACTCATTGGACGACGCTCACTTTCATTAATTTAATTTAATTAATTGTTTTGTTTTAGTAGATAGTAGATTCTTTTTGTTTTAGTTTTGCTTGATTTTTTGTGTTATTACCTTTGTACCTAGTATATCGCGACCCGCACCCCAAACGTTACAAGTTGCACGACCAAACTCAGAGTGGTCTTTGATGGGTCTGCAGCCACATACAGGGTACTCGTTTACAAGCTTTTTCAAACACTGCTTAAATTTGGAACCTTTCCTGTAGCTCGAACCGGCGACATTTGTAAAATATATCGACGCGTGAGAATGTCCGCACCTGATAATTATTTACAATGCATTCTTTGGCGCAAGTCACCGCAGGAAAAAGTAAACAATTTTTTTATTAGACACCGTAACTTATGGCACAAAGTTTGCCTAATTCTTAGCAATTCGAGCAATGCATCAGTTAGCATTTGATGTTGCCAAGGAATTTCCCCTGGGTGCGGAAAACATATTGAAGAATTTTTAAGTTGATAATATGATAACTGGAGGAAATACTCCAGAGGAAATTATCCCGCTAATGAGGCAGACAACCAACTTACTACTTAAAGGAGGTTTTAAAATGCTAAAATTCTGTTTAAATAGCCCTGAAGGGGACAGGGACACTATCGTGAAGTTTTGTGATGGACATGATATGACTAAGACTCTTGGCCTTATGTAGGATCCCACAGCAGACAATCTTCTGTTTTCGTTCGCACCGTCGCAAAGCGCAAAAAAATGCGCTAAATGTTGTATTGCCAACAATGGCTCAACTTTACGATCTGCTGGGGCTCATCGGGTCCTGTTAAAACAAAGACAAAAATATTTCGTCAGCATTTATGGAGGGAACAGTTTCATTGGGATGAAAGTTTATCGCTGTCTTTACAATCTTCATAGGCTCAAATATGCAAGGATATCCACGATATCCTAGAATGGTCTATTCCCAGATTCGTTTTAGAATAAGTTGACCCCACTGCAAGATAGACCCCTAATCGCATTGTGGGCTATCCAGGGTTCTTGTAACAAGGCAACATCCAGCCCATCCGACACAAAGCTCCTTGCCATTAAAGCTGAGACAGCCCTGGTATGGTGCAGATTAAGCTGAAGTCTTTTATTTAGCCTGGCACGGGACCACCTCCCGCCCCGGCTACCATCTCTGTGCGGAAATGATCGCCGGTCCCGTGCCAAGGGCTCCGCGCTCACGAGTCCTCCTTCCCGTAATTGACCACCGCTTGGTCAAGCTTAGCCCCTGCATGCTGCTGCGGCCTCTTCTTTCGGGCACCAAACCGTGAGAACGACGCCTTACTTTCCAGCTGCACCAAACTGAGTCGTACGAATGACCCTCCATTTCGTAATGTCCTTCAGGAAGGAATTATGACGTTGCAGCCTCCCGACGATGATGTTCTTAGACTCAGTTGTTCCGTGAAGAAGGATTATCACTTTCCTCGCTTCTGTCAACGCACAGACCCACTCAAAACTTAGACGAGCATTCTCATACAATCCATCCAGTCCACCCAAGCACCGAACCAGCCAAGCCTTGGATTCCAGATTCCTGCATTTCAACACAATGAATCCGTCCTCCAAGGTGGCGTTGCCCACAAACGCGATACTACCGCTCCCATCGCTCAACCGATAGCATTCAAATACGAGTCCTGCATCAACCACTCCCTCGAGAGATCGGTAATGCCCATAAGAAGATAACCTTCTGCTACTTTCGCAAAAGACACCCCCTTAATAGCGGCTTTCTTCGACGTCGCTGCCTTCCGCTCTACGCAAGTCGTCGTCTTTTGATAACTCGCGGAAGGTTTCCCCGCTTGATCCTCACATGCGTTGTCCACTGTTACCCGCAGGTCATGGTCGAGAGTGCGGTTGCTGGACCGAAGTCAAAAGCATCTCAATAGTGCGGTTTCTGGGGCGAAGCCGGACGCAACTCGATAGTGCGTATAATTAGTTTTATTAATTTTATGAGGAAGTGCAGAGGCAGTCTCCCTCATATATAAAACCAAATTAGGCAAGGCCATGCATCGCTTAAAAATCAACACAACCACCACGAACCAGAGAAAACCAAAAGCATTGTCACCCTGTGACCTAAGGCCAACTTGACAGCAGGTCGAGCTAGACGACGTCCCTGCTGTTATTCGACATCAATCCATAGAGGACGTGCTTGCTAGGTAAAGAGACCTCAACACCCTGAATCATATGTGGAACCGAAGTAATTTCTGATGTCGATAATTCTGGCGTAGGATCATCCGGCGAGAGCTAATTGCAAAAATCAATCATTTAACTATTTTCTACTGCATTTATCGACCAGTGCTTTACATTGCTTTCGAACCGCAAAGATCGAATTCGAACTGCGTCGTCCACTTTTTCATCAACGACTATTGGTCTTTTAAGCGAGCCTAAGTTTTTTTCTTCTTCAAAGATTGAAATTTTCAAAAATGAGAATTTTTCATACACATTTACCTATACGGAGATGAAAACAGATATATATCAGTGAAGATGGAAATATTTTTATTTTTGGTAAGCGAAAGTTTTCGGAACCCTAGTAATTCGAATAACTGTAAGTATTAATGAAGAAATTAGAAATAAAGATTAAGCTGAAAACCTAACATCAAACAGTGGGCATTATTTTTAAATTTTTTTCTTTTCTAATAGGCGGACCACGCCTATTATTTGGCAGTGAATTCAAGAATAAAACTGCAGCTTAAAATTAAGCCCACAAACTGAAAAACTAAACTAACTAACTAAAACTTTTTCTAGCGCTTGCATTGTGTTTTTCGTAAAACAGTTGCTAAATTTCGTTGCTGAAAGAACCGGAACTACTATTTCCAGCAGTTTGCAGTCAAAGTTGTATTCCTGATCTTTTCAGAGCGAAACTAAAGCTGTTTTTCTTCGTGAAATGGAACGTACAGAAAAAAGCAAACATTTGCATACAAAACTAGTAGTTGCCATTCTCCAGTTAAGTGTGAAAGTACGCAGTGGAGGATTATGCATTGATTTTCTTTGATATTTATATCAAATACATCGTATATTATACTTTATTATATCTATTATATTTTATTTGTATATTTATATTTATTATGTGTACTTAAATTTCTGATATGCTCTAAATTATAAATACAATTTAGATCAATTATATTCCTTTAGATTTAACTTTATATTATAAAAATATTTATTTGTTCGGGATATACATATATATTTTAAAGTATTATTGAATTGAATGTGCAATATAATACTGTTATTATTGATTAATTATAGATCTGAATAGCAAAACACAATTGAAGACCGACCGATCGCATTTTTTCTGGCTCAGAAAGATAAGTGTGGAAACTAGTTGTTACGCTATGCATGCATCATAAAAGAGCGAGCAGTGTGTGTACCATGCAAATGGGTACAATATGTATACACTGCTATGCTTTCGGCAGGGGAAGTAGTCTGGGAAGTTGAAAGATAGAGAGTTCGCTCAATTAAAGTCAAGGGGAAAGATTGTGTATAGAAATTTAAAAACGAAAACGTTTTGTTTGAAAGATAGATAATTCTTAAGTAGGCCCCTATGATTTTGCCAAATTTCAATATCAAACATGTTAGACTGACAAAGAATATAAACCAATTTCAAGGCGATAACTTCATTCGTTATGAATGGACGGATGTATAAATGGGTTCAAGAATTGGTGCTGCTCAAGAATATAAATAGTTTTCCGGTACGAAATTATATATACCCTACACCCGAAGGAATGCGGAATATCCATTTATTCGGAATATCCATTTATTCCGCATTCCTTCGGGTGTAGGTTATAGAAATATTAAAGAGCAATTTGAAATAACGCTTTGTGATTAACAAATGGCACTTCCTGAATTTCAAGTGACTCTTTCTAATTTAAAAATAACGCTTTGTGATTTACAAATGAGCCTTTTTGATTTAGAAACAATGCTTTCTGATTTACAAGGTACGCTTTCTTATTTACATCTGCCTATTTTGAATTACAAGTGACCCCTTTTGATTTACAAATAACTGTTTCCGAATTACAAATGACTATTTCGAATTAGAAATTATCTACTCTGAAACACAAGTGACACTTCCTGATTTACAACCGGCTAGTTTGACTTATATGTGACATTTTTTTGATTTACAAACTACTGTTGTGAATTACAAATTTCGCTTTTTGAACTACAAGTAAAAAAGGTGTAGTTTTGTAGGATAGAGACTCGATATAATCGAAATAGATCTCTAAACCATCCAAAATTATAAGGAACAGATTTATAGTGGTCAATTTCTTTCGATTCGGTTATATTCCCCATAAACTACAAATTGTAATTTATAGTGCAAGTTTAAACGTGGTTCAACCCACAAAAATTGGTAGGCTAAACTAATTTTAACTTATAATTTTCGCAGAAAAATAAGTAACCGGTTCTTTATTAAGAAGAATATTTTACAATTGCATCAACGAAATTTTCGACAATAATGTCGACTAACGCGTGTGCTATCATTTTGTAATACAGAAAATGAGTCGTCATTTCGTCAATTTTTGGTCTTGACAAATAATGATTTCTGAATAGAACTTCTCTCTAAATTATTTCACTTCTTGGACGGAAGCTGTTTAAACAAGTATTCACTTTGTGAAAATAAGAACATGGAATAGTTCGGCCATATTACAGATAAATTCTTTTAGAAAGATTAGTTTAACATGTTCAAGTTAAACATCCATTGTTAAACTGCTCCTTGAATTAACCAAGGTAAACTTCTATACGCCGTTTAGTTGATACATTATTTCTTACAATGCAGGTAACGACAAATATAATGATCTTATGCCTGGGCCAAGAGCTAGCGTCCAAAAATCCTCCCCGCCACTTTTTGATATTAACTATCTATATTTTATATGGTCAATGTTGGAAATAATTGAAATTTGATGTTATATTTTGTATTGTGGCGACTCCACAAATCTCGTAAACAGCGCAGCGTAAACAAAGAATGTTTACATCAGCAGCAGCTACGAGTCAACGGTCGATGCGAGCAATTAGAGCAGCGTACTTTGTTGCGGCGTCGTCGGCGGTCAGCGTAGCGCGCTAGACGAAATCCGACACCGCAAGGCGACAGCTCGACACTCCGCTGTTGGCGTCGGAAAACAGCGTCGAGGCAAGCGACGGAATGTGCTGCGCAAGCGAATAGCGTGGGACATCAAGCGCTTATATAAAGGGATGATCGCTCGCTTGCCTTATGTTCAACAACATGATCGGTTTGCGGACATATACAGCGCTGTTGGTGATCGTGATCGTAAGCATGCACTTTGCGGCTAAGTACATGCTAGCAAAGCTGTGGTGGCAAGCCGTTTCGGACTTGCTGCCTTATTAGTTCAGTTAGTTCTGTTCCATCAGCGCTACGAGCTACTCACATTCAATTGCCTTTTCGAAATGTACTTACCTAGTGTTTAAAATTAATAAAGTAAAATTATAAGTAAATCCAGTCTTTTATTTAAAGGTGTTCATTTATATCCGCGAACAATTACGTCACAATTGGTTACCTCGACTGTTAAAAAAAGAACAAAAGCAAAAATTTATGTGTGTTTTCTGCGCGAGTGCTATAAGTGCGTTTATTTTCTTCGTTTTAAAATCATAATGCATCAAGCATTAAAAACATCATAATGTCGAGCGACGAAGGTGAAGTGGGAAACGCGCCGTTGGCAAGCGAACGCCAACAAGACAGCGAGGCTGCAAACGCGACAACGCCGGCGACCGTCGCCGTAGAACGGCAAGTGGATGACGTAACCCGCTTACCGGTAAAAGTGCCGCCTTTTTGGCACGCGAATCCGAAAGTGTGGTTCGCTCAAGTTGAGGCTCAGTTCGCTACCGCCCGCATTTCGTCGGACTCCACGAAATTCAATACAATAGTCGGCGCTATCGAATCGCGTGTCCTCGAGCAGGTGTGCGACGCTGTTATGCGGCCGCCGCAACGAGAGAAGTACGAGAACCTCAAGAAGCGCATGCTGGAGCAGTTCGGCGCTTCGGAACAGCAGAAGCTCACGCAACTCCTGTCGGGCATGGAGCTGTCGGGCAAGCGGCCGTCGCAGTTGCTCAACGAGATGCGTCGACTAGGCGGTCCCAATCTTTCCGAGCAAATGCTCGAAAGCTTATGGTCCAGCAGGCTGCCCGGCGGGCGGATTGGAGGACAAGACGCACGTGGCCGATAAAATCCAAGAAGTTACAGCGGAAGCGCACGTCAGAGAGGTTAAGACGCGCTCGAAAGCCGACGACTACTGGCAAGCGGCCCACGTAGCCAATATCGCGGGGGCGCAACGCGATTTCCACTACGACGCTCTTGGAACCAGTCAACGACGCCAAAACGTACTACCAGCCGAAATGATGTCGTTCTGCCCCAGCGATGAGCACTTATATTGCGGCGGAAGGGGACAGCGTGTGTTCCAAGCCAATCGCAGCGAGCACGCGCTCGGGGCACGTCAACACAGGCCAACCGGCGCCCGCCCAACGACGCCACAGCGCGCACCAGCAGCCAACGCGAAGCATGAAGACCGTCGTTATGGCCAAGTGCTATGCTGGTATCACCACACGATGGGCAACCGAGCGAAGCTATGCCGCCCACCGTGCGATTTCGCAACTCAAAAAAACTAAGCGCGCTCCCAATGCCGTCAGCGGGAAGGCGTTTCGGAAAAATTCCGAAATGCGAATTTTCCGCTTATTTGTGCAAGATAAAACAAATAAGCAAAAATTCTTGATAGACACAGGTGCCCAAGTTTCCGTCATTCCTCCAGCGAACCAGGAGTGCTTCAACGAAGCAGACGAATGCAAACTGTTCGCAGCGAATGGCTCGGAAATACCTACATACGGGCGGAAGCAACTGACCGTTGACCTTGGCTTACAGCGAAAGTTTAATTGGGAATTTTTAATCGCCAAAGTGACGAAGCCGATAATTGGCAGCGACTTCCTGAAGCACTTTGGTATCCTGGTAGACGTCAGAAACGACAGGTTGATCGACAACAACAGAAAACGGCAATGCAGCGACAGATCAACTGAGCAAAGCAACGACGGATTGGCCAAGCAAACAAGCAGCATATCAACCGAAAAATGCAGCGAAATAGCAACGTGCAACTTGAGCGAGCCGTATTCAGGACTTTTGCGTGAGTTTAAGGATATCACGGCACTGCAGCCTTTCAGCGACGCAAGCAGAGCCGGCGTGACGCACCATATCGTCACAAAAGGCCCTCCAGTACACGCGCGACCACGACGAATACCGCCAGACAAGTTGCAAGCGGCCCGAGAGGAATTCCGGTTCCTGGAATATGCGAACCATCCGACAGCAACTAGGCGAGCCCTCTTCACATGGTCACCAAACTATACGGAACGTGGCGTCCGTGTGGTGACTCGAGCATTTTTTCATCAATTGACCTGCAGCGAGCCTTCCATCAAATACCGATAGAACCCGGCGACGTGCCTAAACCAGCGATAACTACTCCGTTCGGTTTGTTAAAATTCAGATTCATGACTTTTGGACTGCGAAACGCAGCGCAGACATTTCAACGACACATCGATAAAGTACTCGTAAACGAAAGATCATATGCGTTCGTTTACTTAGACATCTGCGTAGCGTCAAAGGACGAAATCGAACACAAGAAACATTTGCGAAGGATCTTCACCCTCTTACGCGAGCATAAGCTGGCAATTAAGGTTGCAAAGTGCGTTTTCGGCAAGGCAGAGATCAGGTTCCTCGGTCATAGGGTCTCCAGCAGCGGCATAGAGCCAGCGAAGGATAAAGTCAAAGCGATTGCAGATTTCAAGGTTTCTTGGGATGCTCAATTTTTACAGGCGCTTTATACCCCATGCGGCAAAGAGCCAAGCTGACCTGCAAAGTCTCATAACGGGAAACAAAAAGAATGATAGAACGCCGATAGTTTGGACTCCGGCGGCTCGTAGCGCTTTTGATAGATGCAAAGACGAGCTCGTGAACGCTACGCTGCTTTTTCATCCAGCGCCTAATGCAAGGATGGTGCTCAGCGTCGACGCTTCAAACACATCAGTGGGCGCTGTGCTCCACCAAGTCGTGGACAGCGAAGTACAGCCACTCGGTTTCTATTCCAAGAAACTGACAGAGGCGCAGCGAAAGTACAGCACTTACGACCGCGAATTGGTTGCGATGTAGCAGGCTGTAAAATTCTTTTAGCACATTGTCGAAGGACGGCGGTTTACAATTCTCACCGACCATAAGCCCTTAGTGTTCGCGTTCGTCGTGGCGACTCCACAAATCTCGTAAACAGCCAACGGTCGATGCGAGCAATTAGAGCAGCCTACTTTGTTGCGGCGTCGTCGGCGGTCAGCGTCGACACCGCAAGGCGACAGCTCGAAACTCCGCTGTTGGCGTCGGAAAACAGCGTCGAGGCAAGCGACGGAATGTGCTGCGCAAGCGAATAGCGTGGTAAAGTAAGTAAATCCAGTCTTTTATTTAAAGGTGTTCATTTATAGCTGCGAACAATTACGCCACAGTATCAATAATATTCATATTTGAAATGTCGCTGTAATTTGAATAATCTTACTTTGTTTGTGAATAAATCTTAGTTCCATAAGTTGGGGTTTTTACGTACTGAAAAATAAAAACGTGAAAGTGACAGTACTAAAATTTTTAAACTTTCTGTTAGAAGTTGAAGGGAGAGCAAAAGTGATTCACAGTTAAAATATTATTACTACTTATATTTATACTCATCCAAAATATAAAAAATCATATTATTTACTTTACCTCGTCATAATTTTCTTCATCCAGGTAATTCCTTCGCGACAAGGTGTACACTGCCCACAACTTTCATGCTTATAAAACGATATTAACCGAGCAATAGCCTTTATAACATCGGTTGATTTGTCCATAACAATTATTGCAGCTGTTCCCAGAGAGGTTTGCGCCGCAATCAAGCCATCGAAGTCCATAACAACATCATCGCATACTTTTTTAGGAATAATCGGTGTCGATGAGCCTCCAGGAATGACACACAATAGATTTTCCCATCCGCCCCGCACCCCACCAGCATGACGTTCGATTAATTCTTTTAGTGTTATCGACATCTCCTCCTCTACTGTACACGGAGTATTCACGTGGCCTGAGATATTAAATAATTTTGTACCGGAATTACGCGTCCGTCCAAAGCTCGCAAACCAAATACCACCTCGACGACAAATAGTTGGTGAAACTGCAACAGTTTCCACGTTTGTTACAGTAGTTGGGCATCCAAACAATCCTACATCAGCTGGAAACGGCGGCTTTAATCGAGGTTTTCCCTGTTTTCCTTCTAATGATTCAATAAGTGCAGTTTCTTCACCGCATATATATGCACCAGCACCACGATGCATAAAGACATCGAAGTCATACCCCGATTCACAAGAATTTTTTCCAATTAAACCGGCCTGATATGCCTCAGCAATGGCCAACTGCATGTTTGAAGCTTCATTATAAAATTCGCCACGTATATAGATATATGCGGCTTGTGCTCCCATTGCTCGTCCTGCTATTAGGCAGCCCTCTACTAACTTATGCGGGTCGTGACGCATAATTTCTCTGTCCTTGCATGTTCCAGGTTCACCTTAAATGAAAATGATCACTTTTTTATAAAAACAAAATGTATTTTGAAATCACCCTCATCAGCATTTACAACTAAGTATTTCGGTCTTCCATCTGACGGCTTATTCATAAAAGACCACTTCATTCCACTAGGAAAGCCTGCACCGCCCCTCCCACGCAGACCAGAAGTTTTTATTTCGTTAATAATCCAATCAGAGCCTTTTAAGACAATCTCCTTAGTCTTATACCAATCTCCACGCTTTAGCGCACCTTTTAATCTCCAGTCATGCCGTCCATAAAGATTAGAAAATATGCGATCTTGATCAGCCAGTGGACCAAATATAGTCTTCGTTTGTGGTGGTGGTGCACCAGCAGTTGGAGCTTGCCACTGAATAGCTGAAGTAGCGAAATTTCCATAGACGTATGCTGGGACTGTAGCAACTGAAATTCAAAAATGATTATCCAAATACCTAAATCGAAACAATTGGCATAGAAGAATTGAAAAAACGACATGTTAATCTTAAAAGTTAAATTACATAATTGTAATTCTTACGTCAAAAAATTCCATAGGTTTGCTTTATTTTTATAACTGCAGCAACGTTTTTGTTAAGAGCAAGACGTGAAAAAATAGAATATTATTTACACTCACCAGCACGCCGATTTATCAAAGAACTTATTCGTTCCATAGCAAGTTGCAGATCTTAGATGATACAGTGTTTACCCAATGTTTTCTGAAAGCTATATAAATTTATAGAGATGCTTATATCATTGCGTCCTGCGTTGCGTTTTCGTACGTCGTGCCGTGCACATGCCACGGATAAAAAGCGTTGTGCGATATTTCATTTTTGCTGCATAGGTTTTCTTTCAACAAGTTCATTTAGACGATCTCGGCTTCTTGTGGTAAAAGTGTGCAATTTTACAAATAAATGAGAAAAATAAATAAAAATAAGGCTACAATAAATTGTAAAGTGTGCAAATCTTCAAATTTAAGTTAAAAGTTATCTAGAAAGTTCTGCGTAGAACTCGCCATCTCTGTCTTGCAGACTATAGCTATCTTACTCATTTCATACTGGAAAGAATGCAGAAAACAATGAAGTATCATAAGGTATGATTCATAACACCGTAACAATAGAAATTCTAAACAACATATTGAATGTAAGCTTTCTCTATTATTTTAATTTTCTAGTGCTTTAAACTATGTTATATTTATAAGAAAAGTTACAGTATTAATGCCCTAATGCATAGTTTGGCCAATGCCTCCCTTTTCAGAATTCAAATATGTTGAAATTTTATGGAGCGTGGCCTTAATGTGGTGTGGCCCATTAAGGGTGTCCCAAAGGAAACGTTCGTTACTCTTGTCAACGAACCAAGAATGATAGAATACAAGATTGCGCATTGCGCAGGTCCGTTATTCGGTTTCCAAATTTTTGACACCTGGCTTTCCAGTGCATGACGTCACACCCGTATAAATTGCTTTAACTCTGGCTGTAAACAAGTGAATATTGTGCTTTTTAAGTGAAAAATTTATAACAATTATACCCAAAAATTAAAAATGTAGTGCAAAGTGAAAGGCTGTGATAGTTTTGGTAACCACAAAACAAGTGAAATTAGTTTCTTCAAATTTCCTCGCGAAAATAGCCGTGCGAAGTTGTGGAAACATTTTTGCCGGCAAGGAAAAAGTTTCGATTTAAAAAATGCAGTTATTTGCAAGAAACATTTTAGCTATAATGACTTCGAAAATGAAATGCAATTTGAAATGGGTAAGCATTTTTTTTAGGAATTTTTCAGTTTTTATTCGGTATTAATATGTGTCTAAATTAATAGGATTTGCAAAGAAGAGACACTTGAAGCCTGAAGCTGTGCCATCAATATTTGATCCATTTGCTAATAGACAATTGCTTTCTTCAAAAGTTGCCGAACGAAACCACAGACTGGAGAATAAGAAAGTAGTCGACACATTACTCAAGAGTAAAGATTACGATACTGTAGTATCACACGAATGTATGCCAACAGAACAAACATATTGTGGAAATATGAACATCAGCTTCTTTACAGATAATGACGAAAATGATTCGTCCGTATTCAATGCACATTTGGAGAAGCTTTTGGATATAAACAATTGCAATGTCGAGGAGGAATCTTGCCAAATAAGAGCAGAAGTTTGATGTTGAGGAAATTGAAAACTTAGAAAAAGAAATGTAAGTTCAACTAATAATAATTTAATAATAAAGTTCGTTCCATAATTACATAAATGACATAGTTTACCAATTTATGTTAATATAAGTTAAATTATTATGCAATGTAATATAAGTTAAATTGTTATGTAATTTATTTTTTAATCAATAAATTTATTCTAAATCAATAAAATTGTATTTTTATAGTTATTCCAATTATTTGGTCGTTAGATACAATTTTTTTCCTTTTCAGAAATTTAATTATAATTCACAAAATTACTTCGCTTCTTTGGCAGAATTTTCCAATTGTTGTGCGAGATTATTGCATCGTTCGTTGTCTTATTATTATATTTGTTTTAGATTTTTCTGTATAAGAAATGTTCACTTTACACAATTGTTACAATCATTTCATACAAAACCGCACAATTATTATTAATTTCAATAATTTAGATCAATGTTTACACTTTTACTTCCAGTTTGTATACTAATTTCACAGTGCGGCCATATTTGTGTACTGCTGTGACGTAGATGCGCAGAACGAAGCATTTTTGAAACGCGATCTGCGCAATCTTGTATTCTATCATTCTTGTCAACGAACGTTTTCGTTTTGAAAGCAACGAGCATATATACACAAAGAGATTACATGAGATTTTACTCGTTGCTTCAAAAAAAGATCATGTCGCAACGATTTGGAACTATGAACCATAGATTAGTAGATGAGACACTCGAAAATGTCCGTTATACACTAATGCATTTTTGCTGGAATTGCACTGATACAATGAAAGAAAACTTTGATTCGCTGCAAAAAAAGTGTAGCCTCGCCGTAAAAAAGTGTAGCCTCGCCGTAAAATAATGTAGCCTCGCCGCAAAAATTTTGTAGCAAGCACTGATGGAAAATTTATTTTAAGGGGGTTGTTTATCGAAACGTCAAAATAAATAATTATTAATATTATGTTTTTTATCCGTGAAAAACATGTATAAAACATAGTTTTAATGTTAATAAATATATTCTATAACATTTTACACAGCATTTTCTAATTTGCTTGGTTATATTTCCTATAAATGCAGTCGGTAATTAAAACTTTTTTGTTATAAATACACAATTACGCGCCTAATTGCGAAAATATTTTAGAATGCTATTAGCAGAAGAGTATAAATGAATCTGAATACAAATTATTACAAAATAGTTGGAAATTATACGTTATTGACCTAGTTGGGGCTCCAAAACCCTTTAGCACATACGGTTGCACTGGTAAGAAATCGTACACATTGATTGATAAAGAAACAAGAACAACAATGTGGTACTTCTCACGTATTGTATACGTGAGTTCAACATACCAAACAATCAAATGTCAAACCGACTTTTTGAAGCGGCGAATAGCGAGTGTCACATCTAGTAATCTATGCTATGAACCATAGATTACTAGATGTGACACTCGCTATTCGCCGTTTCAAAAAGTCGGTTTGACATTTGATTGTTTGGTATGTTGAACTCACGTATACAATACGTGAGAGATACCCCATTGTTGTTCTTGTTTCTTTATCAAACAATGTGTACGATTTTTTACCAGTGCAACCGTATGTGCTAAAGGGTTTTGGAGCCCCAACTAGGCCAATAACGTATAATTTGCAACTATTTTGTAATAATTTGTATTCAGTTTCATTTATACTATTCTGCGAGTGTCACATCTAGTAATCTATGCTATGAACCATAGATTACTAGATGTGACACTCGCTATTCGCCGTTTCAAAAAGTCGGTTTGACATTTGATTGTTTGGTATGTTGAACTCACGTATACAATACGTGAGAGATACCCCATTGTTGTTCTTGTTTCTTTATCAAACAATGTGTACGATTTTTTACCAGTGCAACCGTATGTGCTAAAGGGTTTTGGAGCCCCAACTAGGCCAATAACGTATAATTTGCAACTATTTTGTAATAATTTGTATTCAGTTTCATTTATACTATTCTGCTAACAGCATTCCAAAATATTTTCGCAATTAGGCGCATAATTGTGTATTTATAACAAAAAAGTTTTGATTATCGACTGCATTTATAGGAAACATAATGAAGCAAATTAGAAAATGCTGTGTAAAATGTTATAGAATATATTTATTAACATTAAAACTATGTTTTATACATGTTTTTCATGGATAAAAAACATAATATTTATAATTATTTATTTTGACGTTTCGATAAACAGCCCCCTTAAAATAAATTTTCGATCAGTGCTTGCTACAAAATTTTTGCGGCGAGGCTACATTATTTTACGGCGAGGCTAGACTTTTTTACGGCGAGGTTACACTTTTTTTGCAGCGAATCAAAGTTTTCTTTCATTGTATCAGTGCAATTCCAGCAAAAATGCATTAGTGTATAAGGGACATTTTCAAATGTCTCATCTACTAATCTATGCTATGAACAACTATAAAGGAATGGATAACGCCGACTGCGGAGCAGCAGTAAGAAACAACAAACGAAGCTCATAAGTAAAATTTTATGACATCAATGAGTCGAGGCATTGCAAGCAAAACAGATTTGTAATGAATGCGAAAGGGTAGGAGAAGGGAAAGAGAATACTCCTTGAATTGAAGAAATTCTATTTTGTTTTGCTCGACTGCACCAACGAGTATATATTGTAAAGAGATTTTAACGCAAGCTACTCGTTACAGAACACCTCGAGATGGTGCGCGGACTTAAGGTGACAGAGAAAATGAAGCCCTAGAAAACGTCGACTGCGATCATACGGCAGAAACTACGTGTTCGTGTGTATGTTCGAAGCGATGCTCATAGCAAAGCAGAATTGTATTATCGCTTAAGGAGTGAACGCTGGACAAACAGCAGCTATTAAATTGTTAATGAGTGGAAAGGAATAGGAAGATTCTGTGAGTTGAAGGAATTCGACTTTGTGTTCGTCCATTGCACTAACAAAATATATGCAGTCTGTCCATCTGCGAAGGTTGCATATTTTGTTTTTGTGCATGATTTGGTTTCTTCCGTTGATATTTTGACGAAGTGTTATATTTTCAGCTTCTGTTCATTTTTCGCTTTCTATTCAATTTGCTCCTTTCGCATTTATTGACTACAATTTTAATGCGGGTGTGGAAAAAGGTACTGCTGATTTTAAAAAATAGGTCAGTTGAATAAAATAAGAACAAAGAAAATTTTATTTATTTTAAGCACAATTAAGAAAACTAAAAAATTGTCCTCATATGGCATTGAACATTAATTATTAATTTTTTTTTATTTTCCCTAAAATTGTTTTTTAATTTTTTTTTTTTGTATTAGCTCTTTGCTGATTTAAAGTTTAGAATTATAAAGAACTACGTATATTTAAGAAAGCTTGAAAGAAAGAAAGAAATGAATTAATTTAACAATTAATTAATTAACTAATCTATACTAATTAATATACATATGTAAGTTAACTAACTACTTTTTAAAGGAGCACTACCTTTTTCTATTCCCGCATTAAAATTGTAGTCAATAAGTGCGAAAGGAGCAAATTGAATAGAAAGCGAAAAATGATCAGAAGCTGAAAATATAAAACTTCGCCAAAAATATCAACGGAAGAAACCAAATCATGCACAAAAACAAAATATGCAACCTTCGCAGATGGACAGACTGCATATATTTTGTTAGTGCAATGGACGAACACAAAGTCGAATTCCTTCAACTCACAGAATCTTCCTATTCCTTTCCACTCATTAACAATTTAATAGCTGCTGTTTGTCCAGCGTTCACTCCTTAAACGATAATACAATTCTGCTTTGCTATGAGCATCGTTTCGAACATACACACGAACACGTAGTTTGTGTCGTATGATCGCAGTCGACGTTTTCTAGGGCTTCATTTTCTCTGTCACCTTAAGTCCGCGCACCACCTCGAGGTGCTCTGTAACGAGTAGCCTGCGTTGAAATCTCTTTACAATATATACTCGTTGACTGCACTAACAAAATAAACGCACTCTGTCCGTCTGCTAAGGTTGAATATGTTTTTTGTGCTTGGTTTTGTTTTTTACGTTGATCATTTGGTGATGTTTGATTTTTTCAGTTTCAGGGCATTTTTCGGCATCATTTCAATGGTTTAGAATTTTCCACTGAGATTTAGTTGTGGGTGGAGGGGGAGAGAAGCGAAGGGCTCTTTCTGTTCTGATTTCTGATCAATTTTTACATTTTCAGCTTCTGAGCATTTTTGCGTTTTTCATTCAATTTGCTCCTTTTCCGCAAATATTAAATATTAAATATTAGAAATAAGCAAATATTAAGTTTTATTCAAACTTAAAAAAATGTTAGGGAAATTGAGAATAATATATCTATGTATTTATATATTTAATTAGAAATTAGAGAAGATTTTAGTTAATTTTATTCAAGTTTTATTTAAATGTACGTAACATTTTAAAATTGTAGTTAAAGCGGAAGAGGAGCAAATTGAATGAAAAAGGCAAAAATGTTTAGAAGCTGAAAATGTAAAAATTGTTAAGAAATCATAAGCAGAAAGAGCCCCTCACTTCTCTCCCCCTCCACCCACAAATAAATCTCAGTTGCAAATTCTAAACCATTGAAATGATGCCGAAAAATGCCCTGAAACTGAAAAAATCAAACATCACCAAATGATCAACGTAAAAAACAAAACCAAGCACAAAAAACATATTCAACCTTATCAGACGGACAGAGTGCGTTTATTTTGTTAGTGCAGTCGAGCAAAACAAAATAGAATTTCTTCAATTCAAGGAGTCTTCTCTTTCCCTTCTCCTACCCTTTCGCATTCATTACAAATCTCTTTGGCTTGCAATGCCTCGACTCATTGATGTCATAAAATTTTACTTATGAGACGTTTGTTGTTTCTTACTGCTGCTAAGCAGTAGGCGTTATCCATTCCTTTATAGTTGTTCATAGTTCCAAATCGTTGCGACCTGATCTTTTTTTGAAGCAACGAGTAAAATCTCATGTAATCTCTTTGTGTATATATGCTCGTTGCTTCAAGTTCCCTTTACAGTCTTTCCTCTTGATTTAGTTTGAGCCAAGAATGATAGAATACAAGATTGCGCATTGCGCAGGTCCGTTATTCTATTTCCAAATTTTTGACAGCCGGCTTTTCAGTGCATGACGTCACACCAGGTCAAATTGCTTTGACTCTGGCTGTAAACAAGCGTATATTTTGCTTTTTACGTGAAAAATTAATAAAAATTACAACCAAAAATAAAAATGCAGTGCAAAGTGAAAGACTGTGATAGTTTTGGTAACAACAAAGCAAGTGAAATTAGCAGTGCGATGTTGTGGAAACATTTTTGCCGACAAGGAAAAAGTTTCGATACAAAAAATGCATTTAATTGCATGAAACAATTTAGTTATAACGACTTCGAAAATTAAATGCAATTTGAAATAGGTAAGCATGTTATTAAGGAATTTTTCAGTTTTATTCGGTATTAATATGTTAATTGATAGGATTTGCAAAAAAGAGACTCTTGAAGCCTAAAGCTGTGCCATCGATATTTGATCCACTTGAACGGAACCACAGACGGAAGAATAAGAAAGTAATCGACACTTTACTCAAGAGTAAAGATTACGATACGAAATTATTCCTCTGGGCTAGGATGTTTTTTAAAATAAGCCAATTAAATAAAAGCCTTGAAGACAATGCCTACAAAAAGAACGATACCCTCCCAATTTATGTTAATATAAGTTCAATTATTATGTAATGTAATATAAGTTAAATTATTATGTAATTTATTTTTTAATCAATAAATTTATTATAAATTAATAGAATTGTTTTTTTATAGTTATTCCAATTATTTGGTTGTTAGATACAATTTTTTTCTTTTCAGCGATTTAATTATAATTCACGAAATTGCTTCGCTTCTTTTGCAGAATTTTCCAATTGTTTTGCGAGATTATTGCATCGATCGTTGTCTTATTACTATATTTGATTTCGTTTTTTCTGTATAAGAAATGTTCACTTTACACAATTCTTACAATCATTTCATACAAAACCGTACAATTATTATTAATTTCAATAATTTTGCTCAATTTTTACACTTTTACTTCTAGTTTGTATACAAATTTCACAATGCGGCCATATTTCCATCCTGCTGTGACGTAGGTGCGCAGAACGAAGCATTTTTGAAACGCGATCTGCGCAATCTTGTATTCTATCATTCTTGAGTTTGAGCGAAATTTCTATAGTTCAACATTCCAGTCTACTCCCATACATATTTTACCCACGTGCATTTATTTTTATTTATTTATTTATTTATAATTGCTAACCATTGTAAGATATAATCCTATAAATTAATGGTAGCCTTGACAAAATCGCGGAGTTAACTTAACAAAGAACGCACATTTACAATTTAAAAGAAACGATTTAAAAGAAAATGAGGAAAAGAAGCAATGAAAGATCAACAAAATGTATATAATTATTAGGAGTTTACGAAAGAAGAAAGTTCCGACTTAAATTTTGCCCCTGCTCTAATAGTGGGAGGAAGCGAGTTCAATATCCTAGCGGCGCTCACAAAAAATTGCCTTCGGCAATTCGCAAGACAAGTAAACTCGGGTATTATTAGAGTTATTGACCTTTGAGATCGCAGGAAACAGAGTTCGTTGTATAGTGTTATGGTACCGTACCCTTGTGGCATTGCACCTCTACTTCACCCGGGCTAGCTCATCACTCGGGGAGGTTCTCAACCCTGCCACCGCAAGAACGTACCTAACAATAAAATTTCCTTCTACGGAATTTTGTTTTATTCTTCCTCAAAAATAATTTCCCTCTCCTTCTCTCCTACTTCACAAATCAAGCCATTGCTAGAGCCCACTCTCCCTCGCTTCCTCTTCCCCAACGAAATGCGCTTAACTCTGCATTAAGTTAATCTTCATTTTCAAATATATATATAGTGTTTATTATAATGTTTAATAGATTTGCTCTTAAATTCTACTTATAATAAGCATAGATGTATGTATGTACTTTGTAAATATTAATACAACGACCACAATAAATAATTCATCATCATCATGAAGGTGTTACGCATCATTAATTATTTTTATACTCTCTACTTGCTTTGTTTTACATGCTTCTGAGTTTTAAGCGAAGCTCGCTAACTCTCGGTAGTGGATTTGGTCCTTAATTTTCTCTCTCTTATCGATCGGCCCTGGTCATGAGGGAGCTCCCTAATGCTCAAGAGGAATTAACACTATTTACCACCTTCTATGACGTCACTACCTCGCGTAGCTGCCCCTTCACAGATTCTAATTCAAATTGATTATCGCACTACAATTACTTCGATTTTGAAAACATAAAGATCACCTCACGGTGCAACGATTTCCCAATAAGTGATTTTTCTTGTTTTCAACACAACGGCAATAACTTACACTAATAATTCAATTACGATTTATACATGTATTAAATGAAAATATCCTAATACAAAAAAAACCATGATATATATATATACAAAATAATCACAAGAAGATTAATGCAAAATTAATTTATGCCTCTATATCTCCTAAACTCCTCTATATTTTTATACCCTACACCTTAAGGTTGAGGGTATATTCACTTTCTACCGGAGTGTGTAACGCATAGAACTAGACAAGATAGGTATGGAAAAGTATATATATTCTTGATCAGCATCACAACCAAAATTGAAATAACGATGTCTGTCCGTCTGTCTGTCTGTCTGTCTGTCCGTTGAAATCACGATCACAGGAGAACGGATTAAGATTTCAAAATGAAATTTGGCAAAAATATTCGTTGCTATGTTGGGGTGTTTCGTATTGAAAATGGGCAAAATCGCCCAAGGATCACGCCTACTTTTTATATCGAGAGTGCAGGTACCTCTGTTTTGCCTATTAAAAAAGGCCATATCAGCATCACTTTTTGAGAGAAGACAAGAAAATTTTATATGTAGGTTTAGACTAATGCTTCCAGTTAATATGCCAAATATGGCCGTGATCCGCCCACTTTTAGTTTACATAGGTCATAGAGGGTTTTACATGGATTCTATTGAAAAGTATATAAGTTTCCTGAATAATGGTGTACATAATATTGTAGTTTGTGAACCAATAATATTCTGTTGGACAAAAATTGGGCGGGACACGCCTCCTTTTTACCCATCCACCCAGTATTGCAATATATTTTTATACCCTACACCTAAATTTTGAGAGTAAACGCACTTAGTACCGGTGTTTGTAACGCAGAGAAATAGTTAAGCAGCTATAATTATAGTTTATCTTATATATACGAGTATATATGCAGCTTTAAGGTGTAGGGTATTTCGGCTACAGCCCGGCTGTAGACAACACCTTTACTAGTTTTCTTTTACTTTCTTTCTTAGATTTTTGAACAAAATTAATAAACTTTATGAAGATAATTTCAACTTATCTGGTTTCCAGCTTCCGATGAAAATCCTCGGTCCCGGTCGGCAGTAACAGGTCTCTATATGAGCTTATCAAATTTCGGTGGCAAGTATGTAAAATTGTTATGAAGATTTCGCTTCTCGTCGCTGGCGCTGGTTGCATAGATTATTATCTATGCTGGTTCGTCTTAATCGGAGTCGATCAATAAATAACCTCGATTAAGGAGGGTCAACAACTCCTCTTCTAAGCTGGACCGGAAACAGGCGCTTTCCGCACTGGCTTAATTTGCCACAAAAAAAAAGAAGTTGCAATGTGCTGAATTTGCATCGGTTTAATTTGTCCGCGCGCTCAATTTTAAATAAGTTTGGCAGAGAATAATTTTACTTTGACGATGCTAATTTTTATTAAAATCGTGTAACAATTACTGATGTCACACCAATTTTATCATGATGATTTTACTTAAATAGCACCTGTTTTAAATGTTTGGCGCGACTTCGACTTAAAACACAGACCACCGAGTGACTTCAATATCTTCTTCTCAATCCATCCCTTTTTCTATTGTCACACGTCTTTTATACTGCGAGTGGAGCTTTCTCCATTTCCTACTATTCCCTGTATATAGGACTCCTTCTCCCGCTAAAATTAATTCTTCGGTTACTTATATATATAACATAACTTTTACCTATTTAAAATAAATATCATTTAAACTGCTATTTTACCGCTGTTACTAATCGCATGATCCAACCACTGACCTTGGGTACTTTTCAAAAATTACATACCCCCGGTTGTTATTGTTTCATTACTGTGGCAACTCTCTTTTCGTACCAGGCGATCATGCATACCAGCACAACTTCTACCTTTCTCATATTGTTCTCCTTCTCCCTGTTTTGGTGTGCTGGAATTCATTGATCCACCAGAGCTCCATTCATATAGTGACGTCTAAATACTCAGCTGGCAATACCGTCTTACAACTTTGTTTTCCACTACTCAAATACTACTTTGCCAGCATTCTCTATAAACGATGAAGGAGATTTCAACTGCTTTGCCGACATTAACCACATTACCCATGTGTCAAAAATAGCATAACCAATATTTTAGTTCTTGGTTTATAATTCTTATAATTGTTCATAAAAAATACAAATATCTTCACGCAACAATAGATATTCTGGTTGCCTAGAGTTGATGATTGAGTGAAGGAAAATCATCATATCATCATATTTTCAGTAAGTTCGCAGGGCAACAATTAAAATTGAAAACTAGTAAAGATGTTGTCTACAGCCGGGCTGTAGCCGAAATACCCTACACCTTAAAGCTGCATATATACTCCATGACCTATGTAAACTCAAAGTGGGCGGTTCGCGCCCAAATTCGGAAGATAAACAATAATTATAGCTGCTTAACTATTTCTGTGCGTTACAAACACCGGTACTAAGTGCGTTTACTCTCAAAATTTAGGTGTAGGGTATAAAAATATATTGCAATACTGGGTGGATGGGTAAAAAGGAGGCGTGGCCCGCCCATTTTCTCCCAACAGAATATTATTGGTTCACAAACTACAATATTATGTACACCATTATTCAGGAAACTTATATACTTTTCAATACAATCCATGTAAAACCCTCCATGACCTATGTAAACTAAAAGTGGGCGGATCACGCCGATATTTGGCATATTAACTGGAAGCATTAGTCTAAACCTACATATAAAATTTTCTTGTCTTCTCTCAAAAAGTGATGCTGATATGGAATTTTTAATAGGCAAAACAGAGGTACCTGCACTCTCGATATGAAAAGTAGGCGTGGTCCTTGGGCGATTTTGCCCATTTTCAATACGAAACACCCCAACATAGCAACGAATATTTTTGCCAAATTTCATTTTGAAATCTTAATCCGTTCTCCTGTGATCGTGATTTCAACGGACAGACAGACAGACAGACAGACAGACAGACAGACGGACAGACATCGCTATTTAAATTTTGGTGGTGATGCTGATCAAGAATATATATACTTTTCCATACCTATCTTGTCTAGTTCTATGCGTTACACACTCCGGTAGAAAGTGAATATACCCTCAACCTTAAGGTGTAGGGTATAAAAAGACACATGGGAAATATGCTCTCCGAGTTTGATATTTCAAAGAAAACGCGTATTATTGTTAAAAACTACTACGAATCTATGTAAGGAAGCAGAATCCAAATCACGGAAAATTTCGCATCCATACATTAACATTGGGAGAAGCATGCGTTTTGATAGAAAAAGTTTTGTAAATGCAGGCAGATAATGTTGAGTTAGCATTAACTAGCGTAACGCGTCATAAACTCTACCTATATTGGCACTTATATGACAAGACCAAGAAAGTGTACTATTGAAGATTATACCGAGGTTTTTTGCAGATAAGACATAATCAATAACTTCACTACGAAGGAAAATTCGTGGGAGGGATTGCAAAGCAATTTGCTTCTTCTATAGAGATCTATAGAGATCCATATAGGGATGACTTAGTGTAGTGTACCTACTAACCCGCGCGCCGCTCATGTATATTTTAAACACACATAGCATGCACTAGTACAGTGCCTAAAAATTTGTGTCACACTTTTGTTATTCTCATTTGTTTCTTTTCTTCGTTCAAATTTCAAATCAACGGTGTATGACTTTTGCGTGCACAAGACAGATTTTGGTGTCAGCGGTTGCGTGAACATATGTTGCGGTTGTGGCGATCCTATAAATAAAAGTCAACCGAAATAGCGAGACGGTTTATCATTGTGAACTAGTCTAGTTCAAAGTATGATACGACAAGGAAGTAGTTTCTATACAAATTCTCGTTCGGTGTTTGTAGAATCAGTAACGAGGTATTGCCACACCCAAAAATAACAAATTGTGTATTTAAATAGATGGGAAAAATCCCGTACAATGTAGCACATAGCAAGCCATGTACCCGAAGATTGATCGGCTCGAAGCCAGCGGTGAAAGAAAACGGTCCGGCTTCGAGAAGACGATTGATTGTGAAAAGGAGAGGCTGGAACTGGCTGCAAACGAGATCAGAAGTGTTTTCTGTCCGTGAAAAAAAAAAAAAAAAATAAACCTGAACCGCGAAGAAGTAACGCGCATTTTTATATATATATATATATATTTAGTAGAGTCAAGTTAGACTGTAAAATATAATTTGTATCGTTGATAAACCGAACCATTCGGCAGTACCGAAGGAAGACGTACGCTCCCAAGATCCGCAATAAGCAGGACCATTAGCGAAACCCGACGGGAGGAATTATTGGTTCCTGAAGTCGTGGAGGCAAAAAGAAAGACGCGCCACGTGTCCGCAAAGTGCCCTAAATCGAACACAGCATTTTTTATTAATCTATATGATTGAATATACATATATACATGTATATATAGATGTATATATACATGTATTACATGCTATATGATATACATACCTATACTGCTAAGTATTATTTATTTCTTTTGTTTTATTTGAACAACGTCGTTTAAGACGTATATACATAAGCAGCGGAACTTGCCAAATAGCGCTAGTGATCACTGCCAAGAAATTTACAAGAGGTACACTAGCAGCGTAAAAATTAGAGTTGCCAATTCAATAGATCGTGAGATTAAGTTAAAATGTTGCAGAAATATAGAAAAAGTAAAGATTTTTTGTTTTATGTAAATTATATTTAATTCGATGTATATTGAATGATTTGTAAATGCCAAATCAAGTGTGCTCCGGACCAACAAGGTCCGGTTCAGAAGTAGAAGAAAGCCGTGAAGTGGCAGTTAGAAGAAAAATCCGCTTCGGAGAGCTCTTCTAGGCCGTTGTAGGGGTGTTTCAGTCGTTTTCCTGGCGAAATGAGCGCCACGTTCAACGGAATTTTCGCGGAAACGATCTGGAACTCAGAAAAAATAAAAAACTTGGTTGTATTAATTATTTGTTGTATATATACATGAGTTTATAAATTGTTAAATAAATAAAATAAAATAAAATTCGTAATCCAGACACACTTGTTTGAAAAAAATCCATTTGTTATCCATCTGTTTTTGTTCCTGCAATTTTACTGATCCCGAAAGCCAAAACAGAGACCCTACTGAAACACTACATTCAAATCAATCGAGGAGGAATATATACCTGAAGGAATCAAAAACACTGAAGCATCAATTTATATTCCTACCAACACTACAGACCAAGGACCAAGAAGAATTAGCTTTAGTGAATACAGAACACGATTACAGGATAACTAGTAAAGGTGTTGTCTACAGCCGGGCTGTAGCCGAAATACCCTACACCTTAAAGCTGCATATATACTCGTATATATATTTAGAAGTGGTGCGATATAATATACTCGTATATATATACAATATATATATATTATATCTCTAATAATAAATATACAATATATATAATAATAATAATGAAAACAAAAAATTTTTTTTAAAACTGGGCGGATCACGCCCATATTTGGCATATTAACTGGAAGCATTAGTCTAAACCTACATATAAAATTTTCTTGTCTTCTCTCAAAAAGTGATGCTGATATGGCCTTTTTTAACAAGCAAAACAGAGGTACCTGCACTCTCGATATAAAAAGTAGGCGTGATCCTTGGGCGATTTTGCCCATTTTCAATACGAAACACCCCAACATAGCAACGAATATTTTTGCCAAATTTCATTTTGAAATGTTAATCCGTTCTCCTGTGATCGTGATTTCAACGGACAGACAGACAGACAGACAGACGGACAGACATCGTTATTTCAATTTTAGTGGTGATGCTGATCAAGAATATATATACTTTTCCATACCTATCTTGTCTAGTTCTATGCGTTACACACTCCGGTAGAAAGTGAATATACCCTCAACCTTAAGGTGTAGGGTATAAAAACAAAGAGGAGGAAAATTAGTAAAAGATAGAAAATTACTACGACACCTAAAAAACATAGTAACTAATGAAACCAATTCACCCCCACAAAAATCGCAGATGCAATATGCAGTCTGCTGTCAACAACTAGTGCGGCAAACAAAGACAATTACAACATGATGAAAGAAGAGGTCATCAATGTGAACAACAACAATAACACTTCCTTCAACATCCATGAAGTTACGGACATAAGCATACTAGCCGTATTTATATTTTTGTTTCAATTTAAAAAGATACGTAGTTATTTAAAGAAAATATATATAAATAAGAAAATAAATGTAACAGCAATAAGTAATATTTTAAAAAATATATATAAACAAAAAAAAAGCAGATTTAGAAAATGTTTATATATTGTTTTTTATGTGAAAATAGAATATTAGAAAATAAATTAAATGAACACATAAACAACAAACATATGCACATAAGGCAAATAGAATAGTAAATAAACTATCAAATGAAAATAAGTAAACTGATATAAAAAAATAAATGGAAGAATTGGATAAAAGTATGGCAGAAGTGGAAAAATGAATTTCTATTATAAAGAAAACGTCAAACAGACCATATACAACGGAAACATTAAATGAAAAGTTAGAAGGTTTAAAAAACATAAAACGATATGTACAAGTAAAAATACGGAAGATAAATAAAGAAGACGGAAACGCAACTAAACAAATCAACACCTTCATAGAAGAATACAAAATAGCAAAAAAGGGATTGCTGTTAATAGCAGAACAAGATTCAGACGCTGCAAACTCACAGATTCACATTACAATTGACAACAAAAACAATACACAAGACACAAAAATGGCCACTTTTAATATTGAAGTGGCAATGTAAACCATTCCGACTTTCGGTCGCAACTACAAAGAATTAGAATCTTTCCTAAAAATCATAGAAATCATTGACAAGGCATTATTACCTAACTCTAAGCAAGATATAATAGAATTCGTTTACCACATTAAGCTAAGTTCGAATGTTAAAACCGCATTGAATTCGACTCCTACACCAACAACTTTATCACAACTAAAAAATACACTAAAGACACGTTATTAGGCGGTGATTCCACTTGGGTAAAGTTACCCAAATGGGTAAAATTTTGTTGTTGCTCTACGGTAAAACACAAAAATGAACACTCGCTCATGAGAGAACAGTGTGTTCATCCGTGGGTAAAATTTTACCTAAGAATTTTGCTAGTTTTTCTTGGAGAACAGAGTTCTGTAGTAGCAAAAACCGTTTGGTAGTATGCAAACGTATTTAAAATCAATGAAAGCGGCAAATTAGCACGCAAAATGTATGGAAAAATAGCAAACGGAAGGCCTTTCGAGCGCGTGTACATTTTTTCATTTGTTTTGAGCTGTTGACCATAGCAACAATTAGTTCGGTGAAGACCGCTTATCAATGCGGATGTATTGTACGGTCGGTCTGTATTAATTATTTTAACATATTACGCACATAAATAAATGTTTTAGTTTTGCTAAGTTTTTAGTGCTATTTATTTCCAATCTGGTATTTCCGATATATTTTTAATTAAATTTTTTCAATTCTATGTTTGATTATTATAAAAAGATGTTTTTTTTTTGTAAACATCTAGAGACTAACAAAAATTACATTAAATTATAATTATTCTATATGTTTGTATAAGCATATTATTAGCTATCCGTAAAATTTTATGACACTCGACGCCACTTTTACGCCATTTGGTAGCAAAAGTATCAAAATTTCTTTGGTAAAAATACCCAAGTGTAATCGCCTCGGAGTAAAAATTCAATCAACACATTGAGAGAGTAAAATTACATGGGTAACTTTACCCATGTAAATCACCGCCTAAGAAAAACAAATCCATTCCACAAAACTTTCAAGCATAACGCAGAAAGGAAACATAACAAACTATAAAGACAAAATATTATTCAATCGACCAAATCATATGCAATACAATAATAATAACAAAAACTTCAATACTTACAGAGTTAACACAAGTCAAACTAGTACTTACACTAGAAGTAACATAATTTAAAACACAGCTAACAGTTACAATAGAAACTCTACGCGAAACACATTCCAACAAAATGGATATAAGACAAACACCACTTACCAAAATAATAACTACAATAGAAATAGTTACAACAGAAATAACAATAACAGAACAATAAACAATAGAAATGTTAACATCATACATAATTCAGGAAACGAAGAGGCTTTGGAACAAGGGAATGTTCCAGACAGCCAACACTGAATGTTTACAAAATATCGGAGAATAACATAAAATTATGTAACACTAAAGTTCAGAGACAAAGATTTGAGATTTTTAATCAACACAGGCGCTGACATATCACTATGCAAAATAAGTTCAAAATTGAATTACAACGAATACTACTCAGACGAAAAATGTGCATTGACTGGCATCACCATAGAAAAAACTTATTCACTAGGTATGATTAATTTGAATTTAAAAATCGGAGAAGAAAATGTAAATCACCATTTCCAACTAGTTAGCAAAGAATTACCAATAAAAGCAGACGGAATAATAGAAAGTGATTTCTTAGAGAGATTCTTGTGCAAAATAGATTACGAAACATACACAATTTCGATATATACAAACGACAAACAGTGACGCTACCAATGCAAGCAAAAATATTTCAAATTAAAATCCCTTCGAGAACAGAAATTATCACTTAAATTAAATTTAAAGAAGAAAAACTGATTATAAACAAAGAAATTAAACAGGGCATTTTTCTTATCAATTGGTAGGCACCCAAAACTGCTCTCACACAAATAAAAATGTTAAATAAAACAAATACTGAAGCTATTATAAAAAATATTGAAATAGAAACCGAACCATTTAAAAACTACGACATACTTACCAACCACAAAACACACGACGTAGACCGTTTCGAACATATTGTAAACAAACTGCACGTCGACTGCCCAGATGACAAAGCAAAAGCATCATTACTAGAAATTCTAAAGAAATATCAATTTTTCATTTGGAAAATGATTTTTCATTTGGAAATGATTTGATGATTAACAATAAATAATTTTTATACACAAGAAATTGCATTTTCGGACAAGACACCAGTATACATTAAAAACTATAGATTTCCACATTCTCATAGTGTAATGATAAACAACAAAATGAATAAAATGCTAGAAGACGATATAATAGAACCTTCCACAAATCCTTACAATGCTCTACTTCTATAAGTTCCGAACGAAAATATATCTGATAAGAACAAATGGAGAGTAGTAGTAGATTATCGCAAGTTAAATGATAAAGTAGTTAATAATAAATTCCCACTCACACGTCTTGAAGACATTCTTGATAAACTTGGAAGAACAAAATGGTTTTCAAACCTTGATATGACTAGCTCATTTCATCAGATAGGTTTAGAAAAAAATTCACACAATTCACAACAAATGGACATTTTCAATTCAAAAGACTACGCTTTGGACTAAAAATATCTTAAAATAGTTTTCAACGAATGCTTACCATAGCACTCGCAGGTCTAGAATCCGAAGATTTTCTATACGTTGACGATATACCTAATTGTATTCGGATGCAGCTTACATCACCACAACAAAAATTTAATTCGCGTATTAGACAGACTTAACAAATATAATCTAAAATTAAAAGCAGAAAAATGTTGTTTTCTACGACCAGAATTACTATATTTAAGTAATTTGATAACAAGTAATGGACTAAAGACAGACCCTGCAAAATTTTAAACCATTAAAGATTATCCAATTCGAAAAAATTCAGACGAAGTTAGAAGATTTATAGCATTTTGCAACTACTACAGACGCTTCATACCAAATTTTACAGATATAGGTAAAGACTTAAATAAACTATTCAAAAGGGACACAAAATTGGAATGGACTGAAAATTGCCATTATGCATTTGATGAATTGAAAACAAAGTTAATTAATCCACCCATTTTACAATATCCTGACTTTGAAAAACCATTAATTTTAACAACTGACGCTTTAAACTATGCACTAGGTGCAGTTTTGTCACAAGGTGAAATGGGAGAAGATTTAACAATTTTATATGCTAGTAAAGCACTACAAACACTTGAAAGAACTTTTAGCCATACACTGGAGTATAATGGGGGCATTCGCTGTCTTTCAACGACAATGTTGTCCTACGCTATGCTTTGTGCTTTTCGTGAAACAGCTGCTAATTTTCGTTGCCGAACGAACAGAGAATGAGGAAACGATAAGTTTACATTATCCGATCGCTGTTTTTTCCCCTGAAATCGAACGTAGACAAAAAAGCAAACGCTTGCATACAAAGCAAGTAGTTGCCATTCTTCCGCTGAGTGTGAAAGTACACAACGGAGGATTATGCATCGATGTGATATTTATATTGAAGACATTATATTTTATTATAAATATCTATTTATTATAGTTTATTTGTAGATTTATTTTATGTAAATAATAATAATTTTTGATATGCTTTAAATTATAAATACAATTTATTTCATTTAGATTTATCTTTTTATTTTCAGAGATATTAATTTTTTCTAATTATTTATTAAATTGAATTTGTCAAATAACACTAGTATTAATGATTATTATTATTAATTATTGATTTGAACAGCAAAATAGAACTGAAGACCAACCGGTCGCATTTTTTTTTTGGCTGAGATAAATAAGTACAGAAACTTGATAATTTTATGCATGCATCAGAACAGCACAGGTATTGCAAGCAAATTCCATAAAATTATAAGAGAAAAAGAGCGAACAATGTGTTTACCATGCACGTGTATAAAATATGTACACACAGCTATGGTTTCGGCACGAGAAGTAGGCTGGAAATTTGAACGATAAAGAGTTCGCTCAACGAAAATTAAGGCGGAAGATTGTGACTAGAAAATTAAGAACGAAAATGTTCATTGAGAAGAGCAACGAACGTTTCGTTTGAAAGATAGAGAATGACACCATAAATTTCTTTAGACCATACCTATTTTGACGAAAATTAATTGTGATAAGGGATCACAGACCTTAATATGACTTTTTAGACACAAAAATCCATCATCAACGATGACAAAGATTAGACTAGACTTTTGTGACTACAACTTCGAAATTATTTATAAGAAAGCAATGTTAAACACTGTTAAGTTACGTGAGTAACCCTTTCAAGAAGATGCTTCCCAAGTGGAAGAGGTCGCCCTAATGTGTGTCCTGGCGTAAACGCCGCTGGACGAGAAGGAGTGCCTGCAATTAAGTTGGCACGTCCTGTGAGCAAAGACGCCTTGCTGTTGCTGGCGTAGAATTAAATGAAAAACCTTGAATGATTTCTGGCTAGATTCATTCTTAACTTTTTTTCTCGGGTTTTTATACCCTAAGTGATACCATTTCTCTTAGAGTAAACTAAACTATTAAACTATTATGTATATATATATATGACTAAACTATTTCTTATACTTAATTCTATGCATAGTTATTTGTCTATGCTTCACATTTTTATTTTCACTCAAAATTTCTATTTGTTTATTAAAATCATTGAACCGATACCCAATCATTGACGCGATTCAAAATTGGGCGTTTCAAGGTTCGTGTTACAATAAGTGACGCTGAGTCGCGGTAATCAGCGAGTTAGAGGGTCAGTGCATGCAAAGTGCATGCTCTGCATTTATTGAATTTTTCGAGTGCTGTTGGGTACAGGAGCGGAGTGCGGTCAATGGATACACTACACTCTCACCCTTAAGAGAAAAATTATACTGGAAGAATATAATTTTTATCAGTGATTGTCAATGTGAAGTTTGAGATTTTCTTAAAATTATATGTTTGAAAATTTAACAATTTAATTTGCTATTCTATGTTTGAATTTCTTAATTAATGAATAAATTTAACATGTTCTTAGTATCAAGTAATTATAATAATAACTGTATAATAGTGAGTTTGTATGGCTTAGCACGTTATAAAGATTGTTTTAGACTACTGAATAATATGAAAGTATGATTTTAATATGTTATAATTTTTTATATAAATTTTATAGGAGCAAGCCTCACATACCGGAGACCGCGACGACGGCCCGAGATGCGCTTAGGCATTTGTTACCTCCCAACCCGCAAAAAAAAAAAAAATCCTTCTGTATTTATACTCTTTTCCCTCATTTTTCAATACATATGTCTTCAAATTTTACCTTTTACTTCAAATTTATTTCATTTATTTGATTTGTTTGCATTATATATTTTTTTTTATTAATTTAATTTCGTTATTTATGGACGCGCAGTACCACATATGAAGGTGATCAGACTTCAGTTGAGAACAACATTTCTCCTGTATACTACCTTTTACCACTTATTCTTCTTTTCGGCACTTTTTTGTTCTCTGAAATATACATCTTTAACGGTTGGGAGTTTTAGTAGGAGATCTTGACATCTGTTTCTAATAAGTTCGTATAGTCTTAGAAACCACATTTTCGTTTTTAAATTTTAATTTATCCTAATTTAGTTTATCTACACGAATTCAAACTATGATTTGATGAGCTAAGCTACATCCAAATACATATGTACATTTATATCGTCAGTGTATACAAATGCTTCGGCAGTACTATGTTCAACATTTATTATATTGTACATTTTTTGAGTTTGTAAAATTATTTGTTATAGAGCAAATAAGGATGCATTGTTTATATTCCTATTGCATGCATTCTTTTGCTACCTTTATTCTTATTATATGCTATTTACATTTATTTGTAATTCCTTAATTTTTCTTTTTACATTTAAGATTAGAAAATATTGTAAATTATGATAGTAGAAGTTATAAAATAAAAGTAAAAATATTCTGCAAAGTTCTGAATGAATTTGGCTCTGCTGCTGTCATTCTGTGCAATTTTTTTTTGGAAAAGTAGTTTCTACTTTTTTAGAAAATAAGTTCCTCATGGATATTAGAAAAAGCTAAACGAATTTTAATTATAGGCACGAAAGTCGGTTTCATAATGTGTTTTTTTAGTGTAAATATTATTTTGTACAAAAAAACTGAAACGATGTTCCGAAATGTTGTCCATTAGAAAAAACATTGTTGGCTGCTTCATAGATTAAAAGATCGTTATCAGCTGTATATTCAAGATTGGTTTCTGCAGTTTAGATCGAAAAGATCGAATTTGTAGGAACTATTTTAGTAGTCGGTTTAACAATATTACTGAATCGCATAATCAAAATGCAGGATCGCATGTTTGTCACTTTTCAGGATCTCAGGTTCGGTTTGCAGGATCAGGTAACTTAAAGTTGCAGGATCTTAGGTAATTTAAAGTTGCAGGATCTCAGGTGCGGTAGGGAGGATCTCAGGTGCGGTATGCAGGATCGCCATGTGAGTAACCCTTTCAAGAAAATGCTTCCCAAGTGGAAGAGGTCGCTTTAATGTGTGTCCTGGCGTAAATGCTCCTGGAGAAGGAGTGCCTGCAATTAAGTTGGCACGTCCTGTGAGCAAAGACGCCTTGCTGTTGCTGGCGTAGAATTAAATGAATAGCCTTGAATGATTTCTGGCTAGATTAGTTCTTAAATTTATTTTCGATCGCTCGGGTTTTTATATCCTAAGTGATACCATTTCTCTTAGAGTGTAAATGTACAAACAATATTAATATATATGATTAAACTATTCTTTCTTATACTTAATTCAATGCATAGTTATTTCTCTATGCTTCACATTTTTATTTTCACTCAAAATTTCTATTTGTTTATAAAAATCATTGAACCGATACCCAATCATTGACGCTATTCAAAATTGGGCGTTTCAAGGTTCGTGTTACAATGTGTGACGCTGAATCACGGTCATCAGCGAATTAGTGGGTCAGTGCATGCAAAGTGCAAGCTCTGCATTTATTGAATGTTTCGAGTGATGTTGTGTACAGGAGCGGAGTGCGGTCAATAGATACACTGCAACACCAAAGCAGATGCATTGTCAAGAATCCAAACTATGAGAACATTTTCTGTGAGGATGCGAAAACCCCCATTGATTTTGCGAAAGTGAGACTACTCCAACGGAGATTGGACGGTGAAACATATGACCGCTTCCTAGATGATATTCTATCCAAACAGTTGAAGGATATACACTTTGAAAACATTCGGGCGGTACGAGTAAATTTTTAGCGATTATTAATATTTTTTTCAATTTATGTTTACAAATTATTTTGCAATATTTTGTTAACAATTTTCGTATTTTTCGAAAAATAAAGTTTAAAGTTTTGGTAAATTTTATGTACCAAAACATAACATACCACAATTTTATGTATGTGGTAATTTTATGTAATTTTGTTTTATGTTATAAATTTATGTTGAAAAATTATTTTGTAATATTTTGTTAACAATTTTCGTATTTTTCGAAAAATAAAGTTTAAAGTTTTTGTAAATTCGGAAATAATATCTTACGATAATTCAAAAATGGATTAATACTCAAAACTATTAATGGCGACGTAGTTTTTTTAAAATGATAACATATTGGCATTCTAAAATTTAAAACAAAATGCATAACGCGACCAGTTTGCAATCATCTGGCTTGACAGCGATCTTGTATTTAGCGCTACCGACTGAAAATTTTTGTGCTCTTCATGGGTCATATATGTACATACAAAACTTCACAACTGGATGTGAATTTTTGGCGAAGTACAAAATTTTACTCGAGAATCAGTAAATATTTGACAGTTCGTGCGTGTATTTGTCTCCAACATTCTGTTCTGTTTACAACATTAGGGGATACCGCAGAAACGCAGTGATGCCTGCAAGGCATGGAAACTACCAAAAAAAAAAATTGCGTTTCTGTTCGTGCTTGCGGTTTGGTTACTTTTGAGATTTCGAAGTTATTTTTGTTTGAAAAATAAGGAAATCAGAACACAAAACAAGCAAGAAACGCAACGAGTAAAGTTACGGGATAAGGTCCTAAATTTGTGTTTTGTGTATGCCCGGTTAACTCTTTCTTTATTATGCTTTTTTTTGTGTGAACCCACCGAGACACGGACATGGACAATAAAAAAATATTACATTTAAACCTAGCTCACGAACCAAACGGGAGTGGATTTCGGTTTGCAGAGATCATAAATTGGTTTCAATGAGAAAATTTTATTTCCTAGACAGACGTCGCGGAATCCTACCGGGAGAGCTATGCGGACTAGATTGAATTATACGAAATAATTGTTTGTGTATTGTTTAATACATATATATTAATATATATATATATGTATATATATATATGAAATAAATAAATATTAAGAAATTACATGATTCAATAAATATACGAATAAACTTTTCTCTAAGTTGTAGCACTTGTGTTGCTGTCTGTACCATTTTAAAATACACAAGGGCAATTGTTCTATTAGGCGGTTACCAACAGCGGTAAAACGGCAGAATTAAATGATATTTATTTTAAATATATCAAAAATATAGTATTGGAGTCTGCTGTACCAGTGGCTCGGCGGTCTGTAGTCACACACAACTGGCCGGAATAACGGAGTTCAGCGAACGGGACAGCACGCGACTATTTCACGCATTCAACCCGAGCAAGGTGACCGCTTGACAGCAGAGAGAGACGTTTACATAGGGTAAATAGTGGTCCAGCATCGCCATGGCTCAACTCATCGCCCCGCAAGTACCTTCGCCCAACTACGAGCGGACATTTGTAACCAGTAATAACGAAATGGAGCATGTGCTATCATAGAGGTCGAAATTCTTATAATTTTGATAAATATTCTGTGACGAACTCTGGACAGCCGGCGAGCTAACACGTGCTCAATTCCGGAGAACCGGATAGCTTCGTTACAATATATGGAATTAAGAAATTAGCTGTTAGCCTTTAGAAAGAATGCTGTATGCAAGTAAAGATAGATATTTGGTAGAGCTTTGCTGGAGTATAAAAGATTTTTAAAGCAGAAAATCGTTAGATTAACAAGAACATAACTGACTGGATTGGGCACTGTTATTTTCTACCTCATGTCTCGCCTGCAATGGCCTCTGTGGATCTTGCGGAAAATCCAGTATGTATTGGTTTTGATTTTTCCTTTCTCTGTAATTAAACGCCCTTTCTCGGCCGTACGACCTATTGCTTTTTACATCATACGTCGGATTTCCAGATGCCATCATTAAGCCTTTCTGCGACCACGCCACCTCCGCGTCTTGATATTGCATTGTTGCTTGATTGTTTTTTTGCTCCTGGTTGCGTCAGGTCTTCACTATGTGTGTCTGTCACCTTAACTTCCCGTACCAAAGACCTAACTTCTTCTCTCAGGATTGTCAGCCCTACTGCCAACCCTTCCTGAATTTGTCTACCAATGGCCTCGTCTAATTTCGTTCTAATTTCTTGGAACGCGATTCCTACAGTACGTATTATTGCTTCCGATTCCTCTAAATTTTGTTGGCCTACAAGCTTCGCTGGATTATTACTACCACCTACTGCTGCTGCTGCTGCTGAGCTGCCACTTGTTTTAGTTATTGCTCCTTGACGGGCACCCTGTGTTCGTTCTGCTGGATTTGACTTATTCGTAATTGTTCCGGACAAGTCCTTAAATGACACATCCTCTATTACTCCAGTTCCTTGCTTTGCCATTTCTGTACTAAATGCTTTTAAAGACTTCAGTGGGGTACTAAATCTAACAAACTTTTCTCTTGGTGACGATCGGTTTTGGTCGTATCTTACGTGCCTCCGTTTATAAATTGATTTACGAAGGTCTTTATTGGACATTCTTCAACTACTACTTCTAACCAATAACTTCTCTAATTTCCGCCTGCACGAAGTAATGAGTTATAAAAAAAACTTTATTACGCAAAATAAGTAAATGTATATGTATATATATATATATGGGTATATGCTATATATGATTAAACTATTAACATATGCTCAAATTACAGATGATTCTTATTTTTTCTTAATGCGACTTATACAAGACAAATTTTACATATAACAGAAAATAATTATTAAAACTCATAAATGGAACCAACACAATGTAATTATAACTTAACCATTTAACTTAAAATCTCACAAACAAAATTCAAATAAATACACAAATTCAATTCAAATAACTCCTTAACGCAGCGCTACAATGACTGACAAATAATTTTTATTAAATCAGGTCGTATTTGAATTTGTAAATGTAAATTTTAACTAATACTTTTACTTTTTGTTTACAGAAATATATTGGGATTCTTCTCGGTGGTGGTGGAAGAGGACGGAGGAACCCGTGAAGAGGACTTAATTTAATCTAGAACATCTTGTAAAATTCCAATAAATTTAATTATCCACCTCAAGTCACCTAATAAGATGCTTAGATTGCGTATTCTTTGAGCCCTTATTTTTCCTTTATTTGATATTAATTAATTTTTTTTTCTTACTATTTGTTTCAGAAAGTTACTTTATTTCGCTCGCGCTACTGGACACGTGAAACGATTTTCTTTGTCGCAGGTCGCTAAAATTACTACGATTATGGGGTTTTTTTTTTTGTATTTGATTATTATACTGATTAGCTGAACCTAAGGCAGTTGGATTAACCATTGGATGAGGATCTAACGCTCCAAGTCATTAAAATCAGCTATCTGATTACATCATTCCTATTTTTAGTTTTATTTCTTTTCTTTTCATTAGTATTAAATTTTTTACTATATTTCCTGAAACATCGCGTACGTCACTGTTACAGCGCATTTGGGTTAGTGTGTTTCAAAACTCTTCAAAGCCGCTGGATTGTGGACGCATTGCAGAGGAAAAGATCGCCTTTTGCTTTTTACGCTGCAGCAATTAGCAGCTTTCACCTGATGCAATCCTTTTGGCTGGTTTTGCCATTCCAAGTCACCAGGTTTTTTTTTTTTATTTTAACTCAAAAGAACTCAAAAAGAACGCAATCTCTTTTTCCGTCTCAAAATTACCTTCTTTTTTACTTATTAGTCTTTACTTAATTTGCATCGCGGATGTTCGTCCACTATATATCCTCCGCCTGATACCATTGAGTTCGACGCTTTCGTCAATTCAAGACATCAGGTTCCGGACATACAGCGGAAAAAAAAACACTAAGCTCCTTTTTAGATTGGGCGCCATATTGTTATGGCGCTTTCTCTTACAAAAATACAAAAAAGATCATTACTTTGTTCCGTGGTTCCTACGTATCCCTTACTTCGTGCTATTGCGCTACGCAATCCGTCTGCACACGCCACCGTGTTTGGGATACTCAGCGAAAGAAAAATCACAGCCTCTTTCCGGTTGGGCGCCATATTGTTATGTGTCGCTATTCTTTTCCCGCATAGACTATTGTCCAGCTAGCTCAGGACGCAGTGCGAGGTTCTCAACCCTGTCTCACATAGGATAGGACACAACAATAATGTCCTCTACACCGTTTCCTCTCCCCCGTTAGTAAATTACTCCATTATTTCTGCTTATATAACAGATCTTAATAACAATAATTTAATATATTTTTTCCGTATATTAATTATGTTTAATTCAATTTTACAAATTCAAACTTCGCTTTTAAACGATCGTAACGATTATTTAGACATCGCCAGCTTTAAGGTAGCCTCACGTAATTCCTGAGCAACTAGGCCCATAGAAAAATTTTGACCCCCTCTCTGATATGGGTCACTCACGGCCTTGAGAGAGCTCTCTTAGGACAAAGAGGTTAATTGCCCCAAACCCCTAAATAAGAGAATACCATGCTGAACAATTAAACAATTACGTTGATATTTTGAGACTAGTAAAGAAAACGCTAAACATAAAAGAAATATATATATATGTACACAGGTATTCAATTACACAAGTAAATACAATCCAAATATAAACATATATGTTATAATTTAAATGGGTGAAAAGTTACCATCATTTATTTGGCGGATCGAGATCATGAACGGGTAATGAGAATGAGTATATTCGGTTTCTGTATTCTCAGTATTTAAATAGAATTTGATGAATTGCTTATTCTTGTTCAAATGACGTATTTAAATTAATTTATTTTTTAAATGATTGTCTGGAAACAAATGTGAATGTGTATATAAAATTGCTTAAGCGAAAAGATAAAAGAGTTTAACATGGAAACGTAGTTAACTAAATTATAATTTTGTTTTTCTTGTGATTATTTTCGGTGATGTTTTGTGAAGGCATCGTGATGTCGATGTAGGACCCAGTAAGGATGATAACCGAAAGAGAATAGCTCGAAAAAAAGAGTTCGCAATCTCGATGGTCTGGAGGATCCCTACAAGTTTTGGTGTGGATTAAGAAGTTAAAAGTTTCTAAGTAGATTAAAAAAGATTTTCACACAATACGTGTGAAAAAAGTTATGATAAATTTATGTCCTTATATATAGTTAAAATTATGAAACTTGTTTGTATACTTAGCCCAATATTTATGTCACAGCTAGATTTAAGATTTAATAAGCGTTTAACATTAAACTAAATATTATCGAAAACAGATTAACCATTATGCAGCGGTAAATAATTATCATTGGGGTAGAAGAGGTGATGGAGAGGTTCAGTTGCAATGGTTGAAGTGGAAATTTTGAAAAGAAGGAGAGGAAAAAATGTTTTTTTGGGAATAAAAATTCCTTCAAAGGAAATTTTATTCTTGGATACTGATTTCCGGCAGCAGGGCTGAGTAAACCGTGCACTGCCGCAAAGTCCAAAGGTATCATTATAATCTCCACCAAACTGCACACAGAACAGATGACGTACTTGAAATATAAAATTATAAAAAAAAAAAAAATTAATTGATATAAAAACCAAATCTTAATACCGCGTTTCAATGAAAATGTGTTTTCCAACTTTTTAATTCCATTGAAATTATTAGCCTCCGTTTTTTTAGTTTGCAACTCTACGTCGAAGTTCTGCTTGTCTAGTGGCAATGTGTTCGAAAGATATATATTTTGTCACCAAGCTCTTGAATTTTGTTAAATATCAAACAAAACTCGACATCTGCAGACGAACTCCAAGCAATAATTTCCTACTGTAAGTAATGTAGTTATTTAAACAAGGGAAATACAGTATTATAAAATCCTTGAGCGGATAACGGTTTTTTTTCGATTTAACAGTTCTCAGCTTTTACAGCGTTTTTAAGCTTTACCGTCTCAGCTTCTTTCTAAGCTAATTGTAGCCGAAACAAAATGCACAGGCTCAGCGTCAGCTTCAAAAGCTTTTCGGATTAATAATTAATTCTATTGTTAATTCTTAATAACAAAAAAACAGGCGACTGTTTAAAGCACAAAATTCGCAAAGGATTTCAAATAAAATGGAACTGAAAATATCTATTTTCCATTTTTGGCGTAAGTTATCCTCATTTCTCCGCACAATACATATATTTTGTTTAAATATGAAAACTTAAAGACAACGGATCCAATTTTACAACTGCGCCATCTGGATACCTTTTATATTTGCGTTCCATCTTATAATCGGATTAAATTAGAATAGCGGGACCGCAGCTAATGTAGATGTTTGTTAAGTCAGTAAAATTTTAATGAAATAAAAATTTGAATTTTACTGTCAAAACCATAAAGTATTGTAGCGACCACAATTCGTTACAATAATATTTAAATAAAAATAGTTTTAGATTAGACAATTAGATGCACATATTTATATACATATATCAGTTAATTATGAAGAGCAAAGCAAAACACAGAAATAATCAAACTTACACTCGCGTTAACCAGATGTACATACAAACATACCTACCGAACGACAAACAGAGCAAAACGAAACAGAAAGATTACAAACAGACTACGAAGAATAGAACTGGAATTAACACAGAAAACCGGGACGGTTTATTTCGCTTGTCGCTTTTAGTGAGCTCATTCGAACATTGCAAATCAGCCTTTGATCTTATGCAAACACTAATATATTAGTAACGCAGCAATAAACGACAAAGGTTCGTATTTTTGAGGTATCTTGGTGACCCCAAGAAGTCCTCGTGTAATAAATTGTATTTTAAGCGACCCGTTGTGGCTCTTTATTTAAGCGACCCGTTGTGGCTTCTTATTTAAGCGACCCATTGTGGCTCTTTATTTAAGCGACCCGTTGTGGCTCTTTATTCTAAGCGACCCGTTGTGGCTCTTGTAATTTAAGCGACCCACTGTTGCTCTTTTATTACTAAATTCTAAAAATTGTTAAGTAAATATAATAAATACGATACTCAACATTGCGTCCGAGCTGAACTCTCGGAGTCAGTGCTAGATTGGTGAAAACACCAATCGAACGAAATTCGGAAACGCAACTTGAACTATCATACGCAACTGGTTACTTGCCACGTACCCTGGGACGAGTGAACTATTCCCGGCTGGGAAAGAAAAACTCGTCGTTACAAAGTTAACGAATTTGGGTAAAAGCACTTATTATATTTATAACATATCTTTTCAGAAGAAGTTCTTGCTGCTGCACAGTCTGAAAACATTGGTGCTGCGACTGCTACCGTATTCCTCTCATTAACGCAGTTAGCAAGGGTGACATAAGATTGTTTGTAATGTTATTGTTGTATAAAATTCGATCACTTTAGGTTAATTGAATTTGATAATCAGTGCAGTGACAATCATATTTAGCTACTTCAGCTATTTGCTTCTCTTCAGAACTAATTTTTTTTTTAAAATAATTTTCATAACGTGGAAACGTCGCGATTTTCTGCGGTCGTTTTAACTACATCGGGCTTATTTCGCGGTTTCAAGAAGAGTTGTCGTTGCGTCGATTGCGTGTTTAGCGATGCGCTGCGTCTGTGGTTTTTTGGTTAGATGTTCTAAGGCTGGAATAGTCAGTGCTTATAGTGACACTTACGGTGACACTTGCTTGTATGATGCTGCGTGAGGTTGTCCTGTCGCACTCGAAATATCAGACGCTGATTCGACAGTGACATACTCGACAGCAATCGCGAGCTACATTCGACACGTATGACGCCGATTCGACGGTCACCTGTGCCAGCAATAGACGCAGCATTCGTTCGGGAGGCTGAGTGTTGATGGGAGACCCTTACAGTGTGTTACATGTCTATCTATTTGTAAGTATGCAGAATACTATTTGGAATATTCTTTGTAGATTTTTGGCTTTGTGTACCAGAAACGTTGGTGTGGTTCCGGTTCCAAGGGTAAATTCGTCGTAGAGAGCTCGTGGTAACCGTGGGTCTCCTTCTTGTGCTAGGAAAGCTGCAGAGTAACTGGTAGATAAGGAGACACTGGAATTTATAACTACTTGCCGTACGCCAAACCTTACAATTTTTTTTTTGACGGTGGCTTGCCTTAGTGGCACAATCTCCGTCCAGATGCTGAATTAGTCTGTACACACCAGTAGCATGTTATGGCCTCGAGATGACCTTTGCAACGACCCAATAAAATCCATGGTTCTGTTGGTATTCGGCTAAGTATTTCTCCGGCCGGTTTCCGTTGTTGTACCTTGAAGCGTTGGCCCGAGTCACACCTCTTTACGTAGAGCGCGATGTCTCGGAACATGCCCTTCCAATAGCAGTGGCGAGCGATGTGGCTTATTGTCTTGCGTATTCCTAAATGGACGGGACGGGATACATCATCATTTGCTACCAGTATACGGTCCTTGTCTGCCTTTCGAACGCACAACTTCCACGCTTTGTCATCCTCGTCGCCTAGGTGGCATAGTACGTCACGCAACAATCGTCCGTCTAATATGGATTAGTTTGTAATCCTTTAATATTAATTTTTAGATAAATTTTTTTTTTGCAATTTAACTTTACTTTAAGTTCTAGTTTATTTTTTTTTTCTCTTTTGGTATTTTATTAATTAATTCACTTTATAGTCAGTTGCTTTTGTTTTTACTGTTTTGTTTTACGGCCTTAAAAGGTGTCTCAGGTCGTGGGTTCGTGTAAGGCCAACAGATAAATTATTTTTTTTTTCTTCCACCTTTTCCAGCTGTTGCTCTGGTCACCGGTGACCGATCATCACCTGTTTTGTGAGGTGTGGCGGGGCTCACGCTCTGAGTCGGAGCGCAGAACGTAAGCAAGCGGCGTGCCGCTCTTTCCAGCCCGTGTCTGCAATGCGGATATCGGCATCTCCTCTTTCCATCATGCGACCGACGGATGGGTCCCGTATGATGGCGTGATGGAAGTTTCGAGAAAACAAGTTTTTTTCTATAAACTTCACATCACGCCATCCTACGGGACTAGCAATTAACGCTGACACTGATGGGAGAGAGCGAGATGTCCATATGTGCAGAGCAGTCACGACTGGAATGAGCAGAGCAAACCAGTTTTCGCTCTGCAGCTTCGACACAGATCGTGTGCTAATAATTGGGCATTCGATGATAAAATTGGAGTGGAGTAACGTGGTGTCGGTGATTCGCGTAAAACGTCGGAAGTAACACGACAAAACATTTCTTTTTTTGGTATTTCGAAAACACTCAAAATATACTACATATTAGTTTTCCTTAAAACTTTTCAACAAATTCAACTACAAATATTTAAACTTACAACAATAGACGAGATAGTGTAATAAAATGTTGATTAAAGTTGAATTTGTGATACACGAGTGGGAAAAGAACGTAAATTTTTCTGCACGCGATTGTTTTATTTAATAATTTTCTAAATTTGACATAATAGTGCTTTAAATAATACAGATATAAAAGCCTGTGAGTCAAATTTTACGCCTAATAACTCAACAATAAAATCATCAGAAAACGTTGAATAAATAAATAATATTCAAACATTACAAATTACAAAACCTCGTGAGCCGCATTCAAGAAACCGCAGCTTACAAGCATTGATTAGAGTTATTATAAACTCTGAGTGAAATTTAAATCAAATAAAAACGCGGAGAAAGACAAACACTTAGTTAAACTCTCTTGGCAATATTTTAAGTGCCGGAAGAATAAACGTGAAATCTGAATAAAAGTTAATTATAATAAAACGATATTTACGAATTATTTACATGGCGTTTTTGCAAACGCGAACGCTCAATCGAATATCAATTATCTGACTGCGAAATTTTTTTTTCTTTGGATCGAATGTCTTTGGATCGTATTAGCACCGTCAAACTCCAAACTTACGCACAAAATTACTATAACACCGTAAGATTTTCGTGTGGTGGATTCAGACACGTTAGATACGGTGAAGATCCAACCCAGAATCAATTATGTGAAACACTGGGTTTGCGGAATTTTTGCAGTTGCCTAACGCCCTCTGAGGCATTAATGGAATCACGCTTTACTATGTTTGCTGTTGACACCGAAAATCCAGTACTTCAAATTAAAGTCAGCAAATCTTCTTTGTACCAAATTAATTTAGTTAGATCTTGACATTGTTTTTTTTTTTTTTGTAATGATCGATATTTGTTTTATGGTTTATTGAAACTAGTTTACTGCAAATTGGTATCCTAATTTTTTTAAGATAACGATAATGTTAATGCTTTCTTGTTAAATTTCTATTATGACCATAACTATGCTACTGCGTCCTGTTATCCAGTGAATTAGAATTTTACGTGTATTTGCAGACTTAGGAACTACTGTTGCTGGCGCCTACAACCGTGGTTTCAAATAAGGTAATTGATTATTAAATCAAACATTATTGCAACTTTTTCTAAGTTAATATTGCGCTGGATTCCTTGACCGAACTATTATAAACTGTTGAAATAGAAATAGAAGGAATATACCTGAATGAATATCAATAAATATGATAAATTTTGATTAAAAATTACAATTAGTTCTAGGTTCTTTTGCAGTTTGTTATTTTTCTTTTCTCGAATTTTGGAATAGTTTTCTTCATTTTACGTAATAGATGTTTTGTAAACAATGAAATTGTGAATCATTTACAGCATTTGTATTGCAATTTTTGAAACATAATTATATGAATAAATGTATTTAATATGAGTAATTAATATGTGTCGAATACTACGACGGCGATACATAATGGAATAAATTATTGTCTAGGTTAACAGGTGAGTAAGCGGTTTCACTCCGTTTAGGCCAGGCGACACAATGGCACCAACTCCTCCCCCCTCCTCCTCTCACCTCTCTCCCCCCACTGATCCTCCGCGTACGTGTTTGTTTCTTTTTTTTTACTTTGTACGTTGGTTTCTTTGTTTTTTTTTTTTTTGCCGCCACCAACTCACCATCGATCGCGAGTGGATTACGTCGTGTCGGTTTAAATTTATCGGTCTTGTCTTTGGCTGTAGAGCCAATGTAAGCCTCAGCTCCGATCTGTTTTTTTTGTAACTGGGGTTTAAAGACACTGTCGGGGTTGGTGAAGAACCCCCCCCACTTTCCCTGAGCTCCCGGATGAGCTCAGCTGCCCTGACAGTGGTCATTTCTTTTTCCGCCTTTTGAAATTTTTTTTGTGTTAATTTAGTTTACCGCGAACCCACCCCCCCGAACGTTACAAACATATTCGTTAAGTTAATATATCGTGCATAATAACTGAATTTAAAGGTTTGTTTCTTTAGATGTTTAGCACATGGGTCATCTTTCCAAACGATTGCAAGGTAGTATAAGATTGGTAAAACCACTGTGCGAAATATTGTGTTAAAGACCTGTAAGGTCATTTGGTATGAGCTTTGGTATATATTGAGTGAAATATATTTAAGTGAACCAACAAAATCCCAATATGGGATTATTGCTGATTGTTTTGCCAAAATGTGGAACATGCCCAATTGCGTCGGAGTAATTCAAGGAAAGTACATCGCCATTGTTTGCCTAAACAAAACTACCTCAAAATTCTTTAATTACAAGAAGTTCCACAGTATGATACTAATGGCAGTTTGCGATTCCAATTGTACATTCACTTCTGTGGATGTCAGCAACTACGGAAGCAATAGTGATGGGGGTAAGGTTTCACTGTTTTTTACGGTTCACTAACTATCGAATCATTAGGAATTTTACGCCACTCTCGGTTCGCTCAAAAATTTAATGGGTGATTCGCTGCCACTGCCTGCAGATGCTTCCTTGTGTCTACAGAACCAAGAAAATTTGCCATTTTTCTTCGTTGGTGATGCAGCGTTTCCGCTTAGGAAAAATTGAATGCGGCCTTATCCCGGTTCCAATTTACATAAGAAAAAAAGGTGATTTTCAACTACAGGCTGCCCAGAGCTCGCCGCACGATCGAGAACAGTTTTGGTATTTTAGCTGGTTGTGGGAGTGTTCTGCGGTCGGTGATTGAATGCAGCCCAGAGTACTGTGAAGAAATAGTGTTACGCTGTTTAGTCTTACATAATTTTATTATGCTACATGACACCAAACGTTGGTACTGCACCGACGAAGATGCTGATTGGAAAAATTCAGACCATGAAACTCAACCCGGCGCATGGCAATTCGAATTAAGTAGCGGTGGAGGTCCTCTTAATTCAATAATAACGCAGTATCGGAATGCGTCCATACCATAATTTGCACTACGAGACAAATTGGCGGGTTATTTTGTAAACGAAGGTTCTATTCCTTTCCAATATAAAAAATAATATATAAATATCCACGAAATTAGTCTTTTTATTGAGTCGATATCATATTATATTTAAGAACATTGCTCTATCCGCAATATCCCTCCTCCATCTGAGCTGTCATTACCATGTTAGTAATGTCCCTCATGAGCTTGGCTTGGGTCCGAAAGCTTTTTAAATTCCAAATTGACTCAACAACCACTACACCGAAGCAACGAATGGCTGAATTTTGTGATTGTTGGGCAAGTTCTTTGTAAGAACGAAAAGCCTCTCTTATATCATCCTGCAAGGAATTACCTGCCCTTTTACTAGAGCAGCTTTGATTTCCCACATCGAAATCCGCCTGTGATGGCGTCGTTGGAGCCGAATCGCTGTTGAATGATCACTCCAGTGTGTCCCCTGGCGAAGCTGCAAGTAATGAAAGCTGCGGTGTACATGCTGTGACGGCATGTGTATCGGCATTGTTGTTGGTGTCGGCTTCATCGGCAGCTCCTCGAATAGGCTTTGCGAACATCAGGTTCTGTTTAAATAGACCGAAAAAGTCTCTATTAATCTTTTCGGTCTTTGTTATGAAAAGGAGTTATTGCGATGGTACTTAACGCTCGAGGAGTGACATTACTATCGATAAACGCCATTTTCACCTTTTCTTGCACTACTCACCTATGGATAAAGGAATAACGTATAAATTTCGCGCGTCAACCATGAATTCATCGTTTACAACTCATCTGTAGCTCCCATCTCTCTTCCAATGTTCTTCCAGACTTTATTTTTTTGTTGAGGCAGGCGATAACTCCCTGCGAATTTATTGAACAACACTGGATATTGCTCCACTAAATTATCAGCTTCTCGACATACATTGTTCCACGAAATTTGCACGAATTGGTCTTGAATTTCAATGAAGTATCAGGCTTGGAATAATTTGGTAAAAAATTTTTTTCCGTAGCTTACCACTTAAACTTGTTACATTAACTTAAATGTAATTGCAGATATATATTTATGGTTTATAATGTGCGTTTATAATGTAGTAAACACTTAATTATATTAGCAATCAGAAATAAAAAAAAATTGCGTTATGTATACATATATCAAATGTTTCGGAGTTACATGGAATAGAAGCCTTAGTCTCTAATTATTTTGATTTTTCAATTTTTCTATAAGTTGTTTCGATTAGAGGTTTTATCCTTAAACATTTTAGAAAGTCATTGCTATATTTTTAAATAACTTATATAGGCGCTTTTTTCCAACCACGGATTTGGACTTAGATTTGCTGTCAATGCAAACTTTTACCAATTACACAAACAACACAAAATTCAGCTCCGAAGTAAGATTATCGCAAAATGTTCTTCGCATCTTCACATGTAGACCATGTAGACATCTACTTTACTGTCAAAAACAGCTGATTTTAATTTCCTAGTTGAAAAATCTAAATGGCCGAAAGAACAAAGTAAATTTTATTTATGACCATTTTGAATCTGGTGATGCTGCAGTTATTTGTAACTTGTTTGCTGACTTTTTAAAGCTTCTTATTCTTCAAAGAATTGCTTAGCCAGTAGCTTACAGGAATACCCAGACTCCTTTTCGTCTGGATTGATAAGTATGCGAATTTTGGATGTTAGCAACAACTATTACTGCTTTATTTCAGTTTGTCGAAAGAAAAAAAAGTCCCGCTATCCCACAATAAAAGCTTAAACGACCATCGCTACGTTTTCATTTGCGGAACCACGTGGTCCGATCGCTTCTTAAGGCTGACGACCATTGGGTTTGCGCCGCTGCGCATCCGTCGGCATCCGGAGGAGCTACGGAATGAGATGGAAACGTTTTCGCTTGATACCAGCGCCACGACCGAGGAGCTGCGAAAGCGGTTCGCCGCGTTCATAGCTCAGACGCATTCACGGGAAGAAGAGGAATTGGTCCAACAATTGAAGGCGGCGTATCAAGCCTCGCGCCCCACCTTCGCAGCCAAGCAGCCACCGCCACAAACGGGGCCAAATAGTGGCCCTAGGGAGAAGAAAGATGATTACGCTTCCCACCTCACCATGCCAGGCACATCAACTTCGACGCGATACAACGACCACAACGCAACTGTCGGCATAGCATTCCACGCAAGACCACAGAAAGACACATCGTTGCCAAGGCCGAGCTCAGTGAGAAATTACGCAGCAGTGATTGACCAGGTGAGGAAGTGGTCCGTAAAGTATGATGGGGGAAGATATTCGTTGGCTTTCATCGAACGCGTAGAAGAGCTTACAGACGCATACGGCCTTGAGATGAATTCACTTACGCGGACCATACCGGAACTACTCAAGGATCGTGCCTTGGCTTGGTATCGGAACAAGCACAGACGTTGGGAAAGTTGGCAGGCCTTCAAGGTAGATTTCATGCGGTTTTTCTTACCAACGCCCTATTTCGAGGAGCTGGAAGACAACATTCGGCGTAGAACTCAAGTGTCAAGAGAAAACTTCAAGGACTTCGTCCTCGCAATGCAGGGGCTAATGCGGCAAGCTAACTACGACGCTGACCAGCAGCTACAGCGGATATATAAGAACTGTCGCAACGAATATCTGATGTACATCCGACAAAAAGATTTCGCTACCCTCAGCGAGCTGATAGCGTTAACGGAGGGCTACAAAGGCATGCACGTCGAACGGGAACGTGGAACACCGCAACGCGGGCGTTTCGAGCAGAATCGGATAGTTGCCGACCGACCAGAGGAAGGCGTGGTGGACGTACGTTCTGCCTGTAGACGTTGCGGGGAAGGCGGTCATTTCTGGCTGGCTTGCCGACGCCCGGCAGTCCTCTTCTGCTGGAACTGCGGACGTCGAAATGTGCGCACAATAGTCTGTTGTCGAGACCGTTCGGGAAACGCGCACGGGGCTCATCAGTAACGAGGAGTGGTGAGAACCCCGAAGCCTGACCAACCTCACACATAGAAGCGCCGCTGAGGAGTGATGGCCGCCGGGTGTGGGCGAAGGTGGCCATCGGAAACAAGCGCATCACAGCTACGATCGACACGGGTGCATCCCGCAGCTTTGCCAGCGACTTCATAGCAGCAGAATTGATGAATCTGTACGAACTCCAATGGAAGCAAATATAAAATTATAAAAACCAAAAGATATCGACGAACATGCTATGAAAGCGTATCTATTTCAAAGTCTAATAGGAGGTTTGATGCACTCGCCGGTAACAACACGTCCGGACATCGCACACTCGATTAAGAGTCTCAGTCACTTCAACTCTAATTACAACATTGAGCATTGGAAAGCGGCTAAACGTATAATACGGTATCTACGGGAAACCATTAATCGCGGACTATTATATAAACGGAACGATGAAACATTATACGGAGTGTTGGATGCAGATGCGATTGACAGGCGTTCTTACTCTGGATTCGCATTTATATTATCCAGTGCAGCCATATTGGGAATCAGGGTTACAAAAAACGATTGCCCTATCAAGTACCGTATCGGAATATTTAGCCATGTCCTAGGCTACAAAGGGGGCATTATACTTGAAGGGAATTTTGGAAGAAATTGGCGTCGTTTGTGAAAACATCACATTATACAACGATAATCAAAGTGTTCAAAAGGGGATAGAGAATTTCGGTCACCAACCTCGTACATATAGATGCACGACAGCATTTCATGCGTGACAGTGTAAGCAGTGGCTACACTAAAAAATTGACAGATATGCCAACCTAAGAGATGCCAGCCGACGTACTCACTAAAGGTCTAACGGTATCAAAACATCATTGTATTACTGCTCTAGGCGTTATCAAACATCGAACCTGTTTCGAACAATGTTTGGTTAAGATTACCATAAAACCTAAATCGATGGCTTTACTTTCTTCGATTCTTTTGAGCTAATAAATAAAGAAAGAAAACATTTTTTTTCATCAATATAAAATATACTAGCTGACCTGGTGAACTTCGTACCGCCTCAGAATCACTTCAGAGGTATTTAGTATTTTTTTTATGAATACTCAAAATTAATTATGTTTAAATTAATACAAAAATTAAAAAGCTACTTTAATTACCGTCAAATAAATTTAATTTACGTGGCAGCAAGGCGTTTGCGTTATGGATCGTGAGAAAAACATTAATTTTCTCTATTCAGGCCACAAACACACCAGGATTGGTCTTGTGATTTATTAATCGTAATGGCGAATGCTAGACGGATCGGAAATTGAATGCGTTTAAATTCGAATGGCATATCGGTTTTGATCATTGCAATTCTCGGAGTGAGAACTTCCTTACCTTTAAACTTCCTTTTGAGTATCGTGTACTCAACCGAATCCCTTCCCTTCCGCATAAGTTGTTGTACTTCCTACCAACCACCGCGTCTCCCTTTGGTGCGTCGAATAGGTGATACACATTGTGCAGCCTTCTGCTGCGGGATACTCTATCCCCCTCTTTCATTGTACGTATTATTAGGTATAAAAATTGTTAAGCATTAATATAAGTATAAAAATTGTTAAGCAAATAAAAATAAAATAATAAAAATTAAAAACACAATAACAACGTCTGAGCTGAACTCTTTACAGAGTCAGTGCTAGCAGTCGCGAAAGCAGTCGCGTAAATAAAGAGCCTCAATGGGTCGCGTAAATAAAGAGCCACAATAGGTCGCTTAAGTAAAGAGCCGTTTGTACGGTCGATATTTATTACACGAGGCCTTCTTGGGGTCACCAAGATACCTCAAAAATGCGAACCTTTGTCGTTTATTGCTGCGTTACTAATATATTAGTGTTTGCATCAGATCAAAAGCTGATTTGCAATGTTCGAATGAGCTCGTTAAAAGCGACAATTGAAAATCGTGTGTGAATTGTAAGATATTTCCGATCTAATCGGACGTGAACGGAGACAAATTCCATTCTAAACAACATGTTATCCGTCGGCTGATTGCTATTTATTCACATGTCTGTATATGTCAGTAGATGTATGCTTTCTGGTTTTCTCTACTCTACTCTACATATTTGTGTTTTTGTGTAGCTATGTATTCGTAGTGTGTATTTGTTTACATGCTGTCGTTCATACCGTAGGTATGTTTGTATGTATATCTGGTTAACGCGAGTGTAAGTTTGATTATTTTTATTTCGTGTTTTGCTTTGCTCTTCATAAGTAAGTGACATATGTATGTACTGAAACATACATATGTATGTATGTAATCTGAAACTATTTATATTAAAATATTATTGTAAAGAATTGTGATCGTTACAAACTTGAATCGCATACTACAATTCTACGGCATAGCAATTAGAGAATCACCAAATCACCTGTGATCAATTAAATTTAAATTATTCCAATTTTTAGCAAGCCAAGAACCTTTCACCCAGAATCCACTTAAATGTTCTGTGACATTTACTAAAAGTAAATAATAGCAATAGAATATGAATATAACGGATCACAACAAACGCATTTCGTTAATATATTTTGAAGAGAAAACAACAACAAGAATTTCTAAGGATATCTAACACATGTCACTAACTATTGAAAGCAATTCCAATATAAGCAATAAAGGAATCCGAACGAGTTTTGTTTACACTAATTCGATCGCCGACCCTCCATGCTTTGTTGGAAGTATTCATATACACATAAACTAATTGTGCCTTCCAAAAATTATCGATTTCATTGTGTGTGTAGTTGGAGTTGAGATCAATGAACAAAAATTACATACATTTGGATAAAAAAGAACATTCACCCCGACACACATTTGCAGCAAGCTGAGAGTTGATATTGAAAACCACCGAAATGGAGTAATAAAACATGAATGTGCGTGAACGTCACCGATCAAACATTGCTTAAACACAAGAACAAAAACTCTCTTTGAATTGAAACAAAAACGAAACACAAAATAGGAAATAAAGACCCCCAACGACGGCACCCTATTCCATCAAAAGAAAAAATTTCAACAAAAACAACCGTATAAGCAATTAAAAAAATTTTTATTACACTAATTCGATCGATTGTTTACACCAACTCTGTGGACCAATGGTCACGTTTGTACCAAAGTATCATGGTACAACATCAACATCATGTCCGTGTCCGCTACAACGTTGTACGTCCTTTTGCAAGATTGGATTTCATATGAATGTTGCTAGAGTTCCAAGGCCCAGCGTGCCATTCTCCCGGAGGGTTTTTTTATGGTGTGCAGCCACTTGAGCGCCAGGTGGTCTGTGATAAGTGGTACCCCTTCATATATGACCTCATCTTTCTTACGGCCAAAACTATCTCCAGGCATTCTTTCTTTGTCGCAGAATGGTTTTTTTGCGCCTTGTAAATATCGGCTTCTATATGATATTACACGTTCTCCTCCCTCTTGTTCTTGCCACATCATATTCCTACGCAACGGACCTCTGCTTCTGCTCGTCTCCCTTGCGGGACATCATATATGTACATGTCACCTACCTCCCCTCCCCCACTTTTCCGCTACTATACACTGTGAATCCATCTCTATATTTTTCTCACATAATCCGCATAAACCCGTGTCACTCTGACACACGTAAAGCATAGCACCATGGTGCTCAGTTGTGCCAGAACAGACCTCTTCATAGTACTGACGCCGATATAGTAGATAACCGTCGTTGCAACGCAATGTTTTAGAATGCAGTTCATCAGCGAACGGGTTTTTTGTTTAAAGACACGTGGATCACTTGGTGTCCGTCCGGGGAGCAGCAGTTGAACAAATTCTATCCAATTTGGATTGCACGTAAAGATGATGAACATATCTGCACGACCGTTATGACGAACATATGTCATTGCATCCTGCGCATATTCATGAATATGGCGCGTGCTGCCAATGTACGTCGCCGGTAGAATAGTCAATCGACCAACATTAGCTACATCTCCTTCTGTGCTGATTGCATCGGGTAAATGAATATATTCCTTTGAACGCAGTTGGGCTTACTCAACCGAATAAAAGTGAGAAGCTCCGTTTCGACTTTGACGTAAATGTCGAGGCAGTATTTGCTGAAGCAATCGACGAAATCACTGATATCATTTCAAAAGAGGAAACTACCAAAAACGTTTCCTCGATGAATTATTTGATGATTCGTCAAAATACTGATTTACCAGCTTGATATTGAAGTGATATTCATCGTCTCCTTGCAAAAAGATCAGCGGGTATTGCAATGCATCGTATGAGCGGTGCGTTTCACATATTCGTTGCAGTTGTCCAGTGTCACGACGTGTAAGCACAATATGGCGCGTTTCCATTTTTCACTAACAACTGAAACAATTGCAACTTCATCTATTGTTGGAGCGTTACATTGGCATTCGTGTGTTCCAGAAGGTCGTTTATCCGTTCTGATCACGACTTTGTAGTCATCACTTGGCATGCGATCCGACATAGTTTTAATCTGCGTTCTTTGTTAATATCTGCTCCAAATGAAGTCATTTGGAAACATCCGTTGTATCGTTGAGTGTTCTATAGAAGATGTCGTGATTCTGGTCTTGTCACTGAGGACAGTAAGGTGTTCAATTCACCGCAATGGTCGCACATAATCTTCATTGGGCCAATTCGAACGAAAGGATGCGTGCTGTAATCAATTGTGCATTCGTATGCGCATTATATGTTTTGGATAGGAGTATCGCATACGGAACAATTCAAGTGTTGTCGACCGAAATCATTTCCTTTCATTTTCATTGTGATAGTTCTACCGTTATCATCGGCCGATCGACGTCAGTAGTATGGAAAAGCCTGTTTTTGGCACAACTGAGCGCCATGGTGCTATGCTTTACTTGTGTTAAAGTGAGACAGGGTTATACGGATTATGTGGGAGTGAGTGAGAATTGGATAAAGGCTTTGGCAAACGTTGGTCCACAGAGTTAGTGTAAAGAAATTTCGATGTTTTGAACGAAGTGCCGTCGATCGAATTAGTGTAACAAAAAATTTTTTAATTGCTTATGTGGTTATTGTTGTTAAAATTAATTCTTTTGATGGAATAGGGTGTCGTCGTTGGGGATCTTTATTAATTATGTTGTGTTTCGTTTTAGTTTCAATACAAAGAGAGTCTTTGTTCTTGTGTTTAAGAAATGTTTGATCGGTAGGCTTGTGCTTTGTAGTTCACTAAATTGATCGATCATTTTAGTTCAATCACCTGCAATGAACTAGTTCGTTCAGTTAGTTCATTCGGTCAGTTAGTTCAATTGTTATATCGGCATATACTCAGCACTTCCAACAAACATTTGGATCTGAATCGAACATTTTGGTCCCAAACGAACATTTAGTTCAGTGGTTCGTTCCAACGTTTAATGCTGTAAACAGAACACCATTCGGCTACCGACAAATACACGCACGAACTGTCAAGAATGCACAGAAGCTTATGGTAATCGAGAAAAAAATAATCTGTAGGCGCTGCTCTCGTGTGTAGTTACGACAAAATTAAAATATTTTCGATTTCTCTTGTATTTAGTGCTGCCGACTGTCATTTTTGCGTTGTTTACAAAAACACCTTATTATCTTGTTCTCGTGTTTTCTTGACAATTTTGTTTTGCAAATAAATTGAAAATAGAAAATTAAAAATGGAAAATTTAGAAGAAAAATTAATTGAAGAGGTCAGACAACACAAGTGTTTGTTTGATTTAAGTGACCCATATTATAAGATGACCATTTATAAAGATAAGGTCTGGTCTAAAATTGGCCAAAGCCTTAATACTGATGGTAAGTATTTCGTAAAAATGTGCATTGTATATGTAGATTTTAATATCAATAAATTTAGGCGAACAATGCAAAAAAAAAAAAATGGAGAAGCTTGCGCGACATGAGCGACGGGCTACCAAAATGACGCAATTGGCTTCGCGAAGTGCTGCATCCACACCGGGAAAAAGCAAGTGGAAGGTGGTATGTCGCTTGTTTTGTGATTTGTCGCTTTTATGTGATTTGTCGATTGACGTGTGTATTTCTTCAGCAAGTTCTTCAGTTGTTGCGTTTGTTATTTTTGAATATGATATGTATTTTTTATTTTTACAAAATATTTTTACAAATATACAAATACAATTACAAATACAATACAAATACAATTTACAAATACAAATTTGTTAATTGTTGTTTCTTTTTTTTCATTATTTACTTTACTTTATTACTTTAATGAATGAAATTTGTTCTTTTTCGGAAAATAAAGTTAAAATAATATCTTACAAAAATTTATAAACTTATTAGTGGCTCCGTCATTATTTAAAACGCAATCCTTACTTAAAATTTATTTACACAAAAACTAATTTAAATTAAATTCCATTTGTGAAAATCTTAAGATATATTAAAATTAAAATATCTAAGCGTTTGAAAAACGTTTAAAAATGTGTCAAGTACTTTTTTTGCTAATCTTTTTCCTTTACTAAATAAACAGTTAACATATATTCACAATATTTATGTATTGTATTTCTCAGTACAAAGTTAGCTATATTCATATTTAATACTTGTATACTAATGATTATAATTGTGGTAATACCTATATATATCATCATGTATAATCATGTATAGCGTTGGCTTATTAGGATTTCAAATACGATATGAAAGGAAAGCAAATAATAAAATTTTAACTTTCTCGATAATTTCGGACATCGTTATTCAATTTTTATTTTAAACTACGTTGAAAGATTCTGAAATATTCTCAAAACAGTTGATTAAAAATTTAACAAGCAAACACATCACAGAATTGTATTGAAAATCAATAAGAAAGTCAATAAATTAAATCTATCAAACTAAATAACTGAAACAATGTGGTCGGCAAAACTATTGCTGCGATCAGTAAAAAATATGTCTAAAAAATGGGTCTATAATCTACATAATTTAGTTTTAAAAAAAATTTTCAATGTTTTCTTATGTCGGATCAGTTCTCTAATTAAAATCAGCGAACACGAATAACTCGCATGTTATGCATGCTTGAAAACACATTTGCTAAAAAAATTTAAATTTCATTAGAGGTTCTAAATTAAATGTGTCTCTTTTCATGTATGTGCCTGTGCCCATAGAAAATAAAAAAATTTTCAAGCGACAACACTGGCTACTAAGCTAAAGAAACAAATGAAAAGTTCTGCACTAAATGTTGGATTGTAGAAGGAAAAATTGAACTAAAGGCCCAACCAAGCAATCCATAGGAATAAAAATCTGAACTACGAATACACAGAATCATATGTGGGCACCCATACAGTGCACAGTCACGGTTTCGTCAAGTTCGCACCCTTTCATTAGGAGTTGAATGCATAGAAATCATGCGGTCTGGATCGCACAATCAGTAGTGACAGAGTCACCATCTCCTCAAATATTAGATTTTAGGAATTTATACAAAATGCGATCATATTATTTTAATAAAGTGTTTCCTCTCTTTGAGAGTCCCAAGCACTAAAACATAATTGATAAGAACAGTATTTTATGCATCTTTATGTTTTTAAGCACTTTTATGCAATTTGAAAAGATTTCTTCACTGTTAAAGAAGCGTACGCAGCGATTCGAAAATCTATCTGCGTCGGTTGGTAACCCACACTATTGTAAAAAATATTGCTGTGTTGTGAAATCATTCTTGCTCAAACTGAAATAAAAAATTAATGATAGTAAATAAGTAAACAAGCTTTTTATTTGAACTCATTTTATTTCACTTTCACTAAAATCTGTGTTCTTTATTTAACTTTTTGCACTGTAACAGTATGGTCACAATAAATCAGCTGATTGAATTCCATGCATTGCTTGGTCGTTCTACTGATCCGTGGAATGCATAGCTTGCATGTCGTTGAGTTCAGTGGCTTTCTATGCAGTGCTTGGTTGGGCCTTAACTGACCGAGTGAACGATGTTGAATCGAACATTTGAACTAAGTGAACGAGATGTTGGATTGTAGAAGGAAAAATTGAACTAACTGACCGAGTGAACGAGTTGCATCGAACATTTGAACTAAGTGTTGGATTGTAGAAGGAAATATTGAACTAACTCACCGAGTGAACGAGTTGCATCGAACATTTGAACTAAGTGTTGGATTGTAGAAGGAAAAATTAGAATAACTGACCGAGTGAACGACAAGAGCTGTGATTTGTGAACTGCGTCTCATAGTTCAGTCAAGTGAATAGTTCAATTGAACTAGGTCGTTCATGAACTACGCAACTCTATTGATCGGTGACGTTCATGTTTTATTAGTCCATTTCAGTAGTTTTCAATGTCAACTCTCAGCTTGCTGCAAATGTGTGTCGGGGTGAATGTTCTTTTTCATCCAAATGTATGTCATATTTGTTCATTGATCTCAACTCTAACTACAAACACAGAATGAAATCGATTATTTTTAGAAGGCACAATTAGTTTATGTGTATATGAACATTTTCAACAGAGCATGGAGAGTTAACGTTGTTCTTGTAATTTAATTACTTCAATAGAACGTAGGGTCGGCGATCGAATTAGTGTAAACAAAACTCGTTCCTATTCCTTTCTTGCTTATGTTGGAATTACTTTCAATAGTTAGTGACTTGTGCTACATATTCTTACGAATTTTATGTACGTAGAATGTGTCGCAGGACAGAATCTCGGTTCTTGTTGTTGTTTTCTCTTCACAATATATTTACGGAATGCGTTTGTTGTGATCAGTGATATTCATATTCTATTGATATTTTTTACTTTTAGTAAATGTTACAGATCATTAAGTGGTTTCTGGGTGAAAGATTCTTGGCTTGCTAGAAATTGGGATAATTTGAATTTAATTGAACACAGGTGATTCGGTGATTCTTTAATTGCTTATGCCGTATAATTGTAGTATGCATCATCGTGTGTATGCGATTTTAGTTTATGTTGAGGTGGCAACTCTCATACCATCTGTCAGGCAGACAACTTTCAAGATTTCAACAAAATTGCTTCCCTTTTGTTTTTCCGACGGCTGGAGTGAAGTAAGGTATTCATCTAATCTTAAACTAATCTTTGTAAATCTATTTTTATATAATAAATAAAACCCAACAACAGCTTATGGGCCCAGGCGAAAGTTCTTGAGCTTTAGTTTGCTGTATTTATTTTTTGGAAATAAGCAGAGTGCTAAAATGAACTCATTATTTAATACTGAGAAATTATGACGCTTGGAGCATGAAAATGATTAGCATATGAATACACCAAGATTTATGGCGACATGCAAGCGGTTAAGTCGAAAAGCCAGCTGACACAGATGAAAAGTTCGCTGCATGGAATCTCAAGTATGAAAAGGCCATTGTTAATATCATTCTCAGCTTTACGCCGATCCACCTCAACTGCATAAAATCTTGTAAGACTTCCGAGAGTGTATGAAACACGTTGTGTGAGATTCACAGACCAAAAGGTCCGGTTAGAAAAGTTACCCTTTTCAAGCAACTACTAAGATTGCGAATGTGCGAAGGAGATTGCATTCAGGAATACGTATGTAAATTTAGTTCAGTGTCAGAAAAACTCGTTAAAATAGGAGTTAATCTCCAGGAGGAGTTGCTCGTCATAATGATATTAGCAAGTCTGCCAAAATCTTTTGAGAATTTAGTTGTCTCATTGGAATCTCGTGATGACCTTCCGATACTGAGTACTATAAAAATAAAACTGGCCGAAGGGGCTTCTGTTAGTACAGTGAAGGCGTTTATGACACGCGATAAAAGTGATTCCAAAATGCTGCCGGCAAGCAGTTTCGAATTTCACAACTTTAATTATGGAAAGAAAGGGCACTACGCAGCGTAGTGCAAAACAAAAAAGAAGCACCCAAGTAATAATAAAAATCGCACGGGTTTGTTCTTAGTAGTTAGCAACACAAATGTTTTGTATGTGCCAGATCTCCAATATAACTTCATATCGGTAGCCAGGATTGTAAAAAACGGTTACACAGTGAAATTTGGAAACAATGAAGCAATTGTTGCTTCTAAGAGCAAATAAGGTTAGTAATTTGTTTTTGGCTGACCTTAATACAAACATGTTTTTTCTTTCGAGAAAATCGGACGAGCCATTGATGTGGCATAATCGCTACGGTCACTTAAATGCTAGCTATACTGATATTCATCGACGACAAGTCACGTTACTCCTACGTGTATTTCCTGAAAAATAAGTCCATCCATGAACGAACGTCAAACTGGGAAAAAATTAAAAGTCCTCAGAAGTGATAATGGTAGAGAATTCTCAAATCGTGATTATGCGACAGTTAACAGTGCCGTACACGCCGCAGCAGAACGGCGTAGCTGAGAGGTACAACCGTACTTTAATAGATTTTGCTCGGTGCATGCTATTAGGCACCAACAACGATGACTCCCTGTGGGGAGAGGCTGTACATTGTGCGAAAAATGTCCGGAACAGAGCGCCCACAAGGTCATTGATTGATGTTACTCCTTATGAAGTGTGGCATGGAGTTAAGCAGCATGTATCGCATTTGAGAGTATTTGGTTCGATTGCAATAGCACTTGACAAACGGCAACATAATAACTTCAAACCCAGAGGTAAAGAATATATCCTGGTTGACTACTCTGAAATCTCCAAGGCATACCTATTTTACGATACAAACTCGAAAAAATTAATTGTTAGCAGAGCTGTCGTATTTATCGAATATGCAAATTCAAATAATGATACTGTATGTGTACAAATACCATCGACAGATAGAAAAAGATATTGAGGTTGATTCAAGAAAAAATGATATCAGTAAATCTGAATCTGAACAAGACAGTGATGAGTACATATCAGCAGATGATGATAATGATGTATTTTCAGATGGTGGTGCTAGAAGAGGACCGGGAAGACCGAGACTTATTTGCACCTGTCGTCCCGGAAGGCCAAAGAAACAGTATAACAATTCAGCTTTCATTTGTACGGAAAATGTGTAGATACCTACGACAGTTAATGAAACGCTGTCAAGTATTTATGGTAAACAATGGCGTATTTCAATGAAAAACGAGTATAACAGTTTGGTTGAATAAAAACATGGGAAATTGTGGCTCTTCCAGATAATAAGATAATATAGATGCACGACAGCATTTCATGCGTGACAGTGTAAGCAGTGGCTACACTAAAAAATTGACAGATATGCCAACCTAAGAGATGCCAGCCGACGTACTCACTAAAGGTCTAACGGTATCAAAACACCATTGTATTACTGCTCTAGGCGTTATCAAACATCGAACCTAACAATGTTTGCTTAAGATTAACATAAAACCTAAATCGATGGCTTTACTTTCTTCGATTCTTTTGAGCTAATAAATAAAGAAAGAAAAATTTTTTTTTCATCAATATAAAATATACTAGCTGACCTGGTGAACTTCGTACCGCCTCAGAATCACTTCAGAGGTATTTAGTATTTTTTTTATGAATACTCAAAATTAATTATGTTTAAATTAATACAAAAATTAAAAAGCTACTTTAATTACCGTCAAATAAATTTAATTTACGTGGCAGCAAGGCGTTTGCGTTATGGAAGCGAATTAAACAATTTGCGTAGCATTGTTGCACTACTTTTGATTATCATTAAATACTACGTACAATTGATCGTGAGAAAAACATTAATTTTCTCTATTCAGGCCACAAACACACCAGGATTGGTCTTGTGATTTATTAATCGTAATGGCGAATGCTAGACGGATCGGAAATTGAATGCGTTTAAATTCGAATGGCATATCGGTTTTGATCATTGCAATTCTCGGAGTGAGAACTTCCTTACCTTTAAACTTCCTTTTGAGTATCGTGTACTCAACCGAATCCCTTCCCTTCCGCATAAGTTGTTGTACTTCCTACCAACCACCGCGTCTCCCTTTGGTGCGTCGAATAGGTGATACACATTGTGCAGCCTTCTGCTGCGGGATACTCTATCCCCCTCTTTCATTGTACGTATTATTAGGTATAAAAATTGTTAAGCATTAATATAAGTATAAAAATTGTTAAGCAAATAAAAATAAAATAATAAAAATTAAAAACACAATAACAACGTCTGAGCTGAACTCTTTACAGAGTCAGTGCTAGACTGTCGCGAAAGCAGTCGCGTAAATAAAGAGCCTCAATGGGTCGCGTAAATAAAGAGCCACAATAGGTCGCTTAAGTAAAGAGCCGTTTGCACGGTCGATATTTATTACACGAGGCCTTCTTGGGGTCACCAAGATACCTCAAAAATGCGAACCTTTGTCGTTTATTGCTGCGTTACTAATATATTAGTGTTTGCATCAGATCAAAAGCTGATTTGCAATGTTCGAATGAGCTCGTTAAAAGCGACAATTGAAATAAATCGTGTGTGAATTGTAAGATATTTCCGATCTAATCGGACGTGAACGGAGACAAATTCCATTCTAAACAACATGTTATCCGTCGGCTGATTGCTATTTATTCACATGTCTGTATATGTCAGTAGATGTATGCTTTCTGGTTTTCTCTACTCTACTCTACATATTTGTGTTTTTGTGTAGCTATGTATTCGTAGTGTGTATTTGTTTACATGCTGTCGTTCATACCGTAGGTATGTTTGTATGTATATCTGGTTAACGCGAGTGTAAGTTTGATTATTTTTATTTCGTGTTTTGCTTTGCTCTTCATAAGTAAGTGACATATGTATGTACTGAAACATACATATGTATGTATGTAATCTGAAACTATTTATATTAAAATATTATTGTAAAGAATTGTGATCGTTACAAACTTGAATCGCATACTAAAATTCTACGGAATAGCAATTAGAGAATCACCAAATCACCTGTGATCAATTAAATTTAAATTATTCCAATTTTTAGCAAGCCAAGAACCTTTCACCCAGAATCCACTTAAATGTTCTGTGACATTTACTAAAAGTAAATAATAGCAATAGAATATGAATATAACGGATCACAACAAACGCATTTCGTTAATATATTTTGAAGAGAAAACAACAACAAGAATTTCTAAGGATATCTAACACATGTCACTAACTATTGAAAGCAATTCCAATATAAGCAATAAAGGAATCCGAACGAGTTTTGTTTACACTAATTCGATCGCCGACCCTCCATGCTTTGTTGGAAGTATTCATATACACATAAACTAATTGTGCCTTCCAAAAATTATCGATTTCATTGTGTGTGTAGTTGGAGTTGAGATCAATGAACAAAAATGACATACATTTGGATAAAAAAGAACATTCACCCCGACACACATTTGCAGCAAGCTGAGAGTTGATATTGAAAACCACCGAAATGGAGTAATAAAACATGAATGTGCGTGAACGTCACCGATCAAACATTGCTTAAACACAAGAACAAAAACTCTCTTTGAATTGAAACAAAAACGAAACACAAAATAGGAAATAAAGACCCCCAACGACGGCACCCTATTCCATCAAAAGAAAAAATTTCAACAAAAACAACCGTATAAGCAATTAAAAAAATTTTTATTACACTAATTCGATCGATTGTTTACACCAACTCTGTGGACCAATGGTCACGTTTGTACCAAAGTATCATGGTACAACATCAACATCATGTCCGTGTCCGCTACAACGTTGTACGTCCTTTTGCAAGATTGGATTTCATATGAATGTTGCTAGAGTTCCAAGGCCCAGCGTGCCATTCTCCCGGAGGGTTTTTTTATGGTGTGCAGCCACTTGAGCGCCAGGTGGTCTGTGATAAGTGGTACCCCTTCATATATGACCTCATCTTTCTTACGGCCAAAACTATCTCCAGGCATTCTTTCTTTGTCGCAGAATGGTTTTTTTGCGCCTTGTAAATATCGGCTTCTATATGATATTACACGTTCTCCTCCCTCTTGTTCTTGCCACATCATATTCCTACGCAACGGACCTCTGCTTCTGCTCGTCTCCCTTGCGGGACATCATATATGTACATGTCACCTACCTCCCCTCCCCCACTTTTCCGCTACTATACACTGTGAATCCATCTCTATATTTTTCTCACATAATCCGCATAAACCCGTGTCACTCTGACACACGTAAAGCATAGCACCATGGTGCTCAGTTGTGCCAGAACAGACCTCTTCATAGTACTGACGCCGATATAGTAGATAACCGTCGTTGCAACGCAATGTTTTAGAATGCAGTTCATCAGCGAACGGGTTTTTTGTTTAAAGACACGTGGATCACTTGGTGTCCGTCCGGGGAGCAGCAGTTGAACAAATTCTATCCAATTTGGATTGCACGTAAAGATGATGAACATATCTGCACGACCGTTATGACGAACATATGTCATTGCATCCTGCGCATATTCATGAATATGGCGCGTGCTGCCAATGTACGTCGCCGGTAGAATAGTCAATCGACCAACATTAGCTACATCTCCTTCTGTGCTGATTGCATCGGGTAAATGAATATATTCCTTCGAACGCAGTTGGGCTTACTCAACCGAATAAAAGTGAGAAGCTCCGTTTCGACTTTGACGTAAATGTCGAGGCAGTATTTGCTGAAGCAATCGACGAAATCACTGATATCATTTCAAAAGAGGAAACTACCAAAAACGTTTCCTCGATGAATTATTTGATGATTCGTCAAAATACTGATTTACCAGCTTGATATTGAAGTGATATTCATCGTCTCCTTGCAAAAAGATCAGCGGGTATTGCAATGCATCGTATGAGCGGTGCGTTTCACATATTCGTTGCAGTTGTCCAGTGTCACGACGTGTAAGCACAATATGGCGCGTTTCCATTTTTCACTAACAACTGAAACAATTGCAACTTCATCTATTGTTGGAGCGTTACATTGGCATTCGTGTGTTCCAGAAGGTCGTTTATCCGTTCTGATCACGACTTTGTAGTCATCACTTGGCATGCGATCCGACATAGTTTTAATCTGCGTTCTTTGGTAATATCTGCTCCAAATGAAGTCATTTGGAAACATCCGTTGTATCGTTGAGTGTTCTATAGAAGATGTCGTGATTCTGGTCTTGTCACTGAGGACAGTAAGGTGTTCAATTCACCGCAATGGTCGCACATAATCTTCATTGGGCCAATTCGAACGAAAGGATGCGTGCTGTAATCAATTGTGCATTCGTATGCGCATTATATGTTTTGGATAGGAGTATCGCATACGGAACAATTCAAGTGTTGTCGACCGAAATCATTTCCTTTCATTTTCATTGTGATAGTTCTACCGTTATCATCGGCCGATCGACGTCAGTAGTATGGAAAAGCCTGTTTTTGGCACAACTGAGCGCCATGGTGCTATGCTTTACTTGTGTTAAAGTGAGACAGGGTTATACGGATTATGTGGGAGTGAGTGAGAATTGGATAAAGGCTTTGGCAAACGTTGGTCCACAGAGTTAGTGTAAAGAAATTTCGATGTTTTGAACGAAGTGCCGTCGATCGAATTAGTGTAACAAAAAATTTTTTAATTGCTTATGTGGTTATTGTTGTTAAAATTAATTCTTTTGATGGAATAGGGTGTCGTCGTTGGGGATCTTTATTAATTATGTTGTGTTTCGTTTTAGTTTCAATACAAAGAGAGTCTTTGTTCTTGTGTTTAAGAAATGTTTGATCGGTAGGCTTGTGCTTTGTAGTTCACTAAATTGATCGATCATTTTAGTTCAATCACCTGCAATGAACTAGTTCGTTCAGTTAGTTCATTCGGTCAGTTAGTTCAATTGTTATATCGGCATATACTCAGCACTTCCAACAAACATTTGGATCTGAATCGAACATTTTGGTCCCAAACGAACATTTAGTTCAGTGGTTCGTTCCAACGTTTAATGCTGTAAACAGAACACCATTCGGCTACCGACAAATACACGCACGAACTGTCAAGAATGCACAGAAGCTTATGGTAATCGAGAAAAAAATAATCTGTAGGCGCTGCTCTCGTGTGTAGTTACGACAAAATTAAAATATTTTCGATTTCTCTTGTATTTAGTGCTGCCGACTGTCATTTTTGCGTTGTTTACAAAAACACCTTATTATCTTGTTCTCGTGTTTTCTTGACAATTTTGTTTTGCAAATAAATTGAAAATAGAAAATTAAAAATGGAAAATTTAGAAGAAAAATTAATTGAAGAGGTCAGACAACACAAGTGTTTGTTTGATTTAAGTGACCCATATTATAAGATGACCATTTATAAAGATAAGGTCTGGTCTAAAATTGGCCAAAGCCTTAATACTGATGGTAAGTATTTCGTAAAAATGTGCATTGTATATGTAGATTTTAATATCAATAAATTAGGCGAACAATGCAAAAAAAAAAAAATGGAGAAGCTTGCGCGACATGAGCGACGGGCTACCAAAATGACGCAATTGGCTTCGCGAAGTGCTGCATCCACACCGGGAAAAAGCAAGTGGAAGGTGGTATGTCGCTTGTTTTGTGATTTGTCGCTTTTATGTGATTTGTCGATTGACGTGTGTATTTCTTCAGCAAGTTCTTCAGTTGTTGCGTTTGTTATTTTTGAATATGATATGTATTATTTATTTTTACAAAATATTTTTACAAATATACAAATACAATTACAAATACAATACAAATACAATTTACAAATACAAATTTGTTAATTGTTGTTTCTTTTTTTTCATTATTTACTTTACTTTATTACTTTAATGAATGAAATTTGTTCTTTTTCGGAAAATAAAGTTAAAATAATATCTTACAAAAATTTATAAACTTATTAGTGGCTCCGTCATTATTTAAAACGCAATCCTTACTTAAAATTTATTTATACAAAAACTAATTTAAATTAAATTCCATTTGTGAAAATCTTAAGATATATTAAAATTAAAATATCTAAGCGTTTGAAAAACGTTTAAAAATGTGTCAAGTACTTTTTTTGCTAATCTTTTTCCTTTACTAAATAAAAACAGTTAACATATATTCACAATATTTATGTATTGTATTTCTCAGTACAAAGTTAGCTATATTCATATTTAATACTTGTATACTAATGATTATAATTGTGGTAATACCTATATATATCATCATGTATAATCATGTATAGCGTTGGCTTATTAGGATTTCAAATACGATATGAAAGGAAAGCAAATAATAAAATTTTAACTTTCTCGATAATTTCGGACATCGTTATTCAATCTTTATTTTAAACTACGTTGAAAGATTCTGAAATATTCTCAAAACAGTTGATTAAAAATTTAACAAGCAAACACATCACAGAATTGTATTGAAAATCAATAAGAAAGTCAATAAATTAAATCTATCAAACTAAATAACTGAAACAATGTGGTCGGCAAAACTATTGCTGCGATCAGTAAAAAATATGTCTAAAAAATGGGTCTATAATCTACATAATTTAGTTTTAAAAAAAATTTTCAATGTTTTCTTATGTCGGATCAGATCTCTAATTAAAATCAGCGAACACGAATAACTCGCATGTTATGCATGCTTGAAAACACATTTGCTAAAAAAATTTAAATTTCATTAGAGGTTCTAAATTAAATGTGTCTCTTTTCATGTATGTGCCTGTGCCCATAGAAAATAAAAAAATTTTCAAGCGACAACACTGGCTACTAAGCTAAAGAAACAAATGAAAAGTTCTGCACTAAATGTTGGATTGTAGAAGGAAAAATTGAACTAAAGGCCCAACCAAGCAATCCATAGGAATAAAAATCTGAACTACGAATACACAGAATCATATGTGGGCACCCATACAGTGCACAGTCACGGTTTCGTCAAGTTCGCACCCTTTCATTAGGAGTTGAATGCATAGAAATCATGCGGTCTGGATCGCACAATCAGTAGTGACAGAGTCACCATCTCCTCAAATATTAGATTTTAGGAATTTATACAAAATGCGATCATATTATTTTAATAAAGTGTTTCCTCTCTTTGAGAGTCCCAAGCACTAAAACATAATTGATAAGAACAGTATTTTATGCATCTTTATGTTTTTAAGCACTTTTATGCAATTTGAAAAGATTTCTTCACTGTTAAAGAAGCGTACGCAGCGATTCGAAAATCTATCTGCGTCGGTTGGTAACCCACACTATTGTAAAAAATATTGCTGTGTTGTGAAATCATTCTTGCTCAAACTGAAATAAAAAATTAATGATAGTAAATAAGTAAACAAGCTTTTTATTTGAACTCATTTTATTTCACTTTCACTAAAATCAGTGTTCTTTATTTAACTTTTTGCACTGTAACAGTATGGTCACAATAAATCAGCTGATTGAATTCCATGCATTGCTTGGTCGTTCTACTGATCCGTGGAATGCATAGCTTGCATGTCGTTGAGTTCAGTGGCTTTCTATGCAGTGCTTGGTTGGGCCTTAACTGACCGAGTGAACGATGTTGAATCGAACATTTGAACTAAGTGAACGAGATGTTGGATTGTAGACGGAAAAATTGAACTAACTGACCGAGTGAACGAGTTGCATCGAACATTTGAACTAAGTGTTGGATTGTAGAAGGAAAAATTGAACTAACTCACCGAGTGAACGAGTTGCATCGAACATTTGAACTAAGTGTTGGATTGTAGAAGGAAAAATTAGAATAACTGACCGAGTGAACGACAAGAGCTGTGATTTGTGAACTGCGTCTCATAGTTCAGTCAAGTGAATAGTTCAATTGAACTAGGTCGTTCATGAACTACGCAACTCTATTGATCGGTGACGTTCATGTTTTATTAGTCCATTTCAGTAGTTTTCAATGTCAACTCTCAGCTTGCTGCAAATGTGTGTCGGGGTGAATGTTCTTTTTCATCCAAATGTATGTCATATTTGTTCATTGATCTCAACTCTAACTACAAACACAGAATGAAATCGATTATTTTTAGAAGGCACAATTAGTTTATGTGTATATGAAAATTTTCAACAGAGCATGGAGAGTTAACGTTGTTCTTGTAATTTAATTACTTCAATAGAACGTAGGGTCGGCGATCGAATTAGTGTAAACAAAACTCGTTCCTATTCCTTTCTTGCTTATGTTGGAATTACTTTCAATAGTTAGTGACTTGTGCTACATATTCTTACGAATTTTATGTACGTAGAATGTGTCGCAGGACAGAATCTCGGTTCTTGTTGTTGTTTTCTCTTCACAATATATTTACGGAATGCGTTTGTTGTGATCAGTGATATTCATATTCTATTGATATTGTTTACTTTTAGTAAATGTTACAGATCATTAAGTGGTTTCTGGGTGAAAGGTTCTTGGCTTGCTAGAAATTGGGATAATTTGAATTTAATTGAACACAGGTGATTCGGTGATTCTTTAATTGCTTATGCCGTATAATTGTAGTATGCATCATCGTGTGTATGCGATTTTAGTTTATGTTGAGGTGGCAACTCTCATACCATCTGTCAGGCAGACAACTTTCAAGATTTCAACAAAATTGCTTCCCTTTTGTTTTTCCGACGGCTGGAGTGAAATAAGGTATTCATCTAATCTTAAACTAATCTTTGTAAATCTATTTTTATATAATAAATAAAACCCAACAACAGCTTATGGGCCCAGGCGAAAGTTCTTGAGCTTTAGTTTGCTGTATTTATTTTTTGGAAATAAGCAGAGTGCTAAAATGAACTCATTATTTAATACTGAGAAATTATGACGCTTGGAGCATGAAAATGATTAGCATATGAATACACCAAGATTTATGGCGACATGCAAGCGGTTAAGTCGAAAAGCCAGCTGACACAGATGAAAAGTTCGCTGCATGGAATCTCAAGTATGAAAAGGCCATTGTTAATATCATTCTCAGCTTTACGCCGATCCACCTCAACTGCATAAAATCTTGTAAGACTTCCGAGAGTGTATGAAACACGTTGTGTGAGATTCACAGACCAAAAGGTCCGGTTAGAAAAGTTACCCTTTTCAAGCAACTACTAAGATTGCGAATGTGCGAAGGAGATTGCATTCAGGAATACGTATGTAAATTTAGTTCAGTGTCAGAAAAACTCGTTAAAATAGGAGTTAATCTCCAGGAGGAGTTGCTCGTCATAATGATATTAGCAAGTCTGCCAAAATCTTTTGAGAATTTAGTTGTCTCATTGGAATCTCGTGATGACCTTCCGATACTGAGTACTATAAAAATAAAACTGGCCGAAGGGGCTTCTGTTAGTACAGTGAAGGCGTTTATGACACGCGATAAAAGTGATTCCAAAATGCTGCCGGCAAGCAGTTTCGAATTTCACAACTTTAATTATGGAAAGAAAGGGCACTACGCAGCGTAGTGCAAAATAAAAAAGAAGCACCCAAGTAATAATAAAAATCGCACGGGTTTGTTCTCAGTAGTTAGCAACACAAATGTTTTGTATGTGCCAGATCTCCAATATAACTTCATATCGGTAGCCAGGATTGTAGAAAACGGTTACACAGTGAAATTTGGAAACAATGAAGCAATTGTTGCTCCTAAGAGCAAATAAGGTTAGTAATTTGTTTTTGGCTGACCTTAATACAAACATGTTTTTTCTTTCGAGAAAATCGGACGAGCCATTGATGTGGCATAATCGCTACGGTAACTTAAATGCATCCAGTTTATATGAGCTCTTAAACAAAAAATGGTACGAGGTTTGCAAAATGTCACAATTCCATCACACATTGATTGCTTGATGTGCACGAAGGCCAAGTATACGCAGCAACCATACAAAGCTACAGCTAATCGAGCATCAAAGCTTTTTGCTTTAGTCCATACTGACGTTTGTGGCCCGATGACAAAAGAATTACTAGGTGGAGCTAAATATATACTGACATTCATCGACGACAAGTCACGTTACTCCTACGTGTATTTCCTGAAAAATAAGTCCATCCATGAACGAACGTCAAACTGGGAAAAAATTAAAAGTCCTCAGAAGTGATAATGGTAGAGAATTCTCAAATCGTGATTATGCGACAGTTAACAGTGCCGTACACGCCGCAGCAGAACGGCGTAGCTGAGAGGTACAACCGTACTTTAATAGATTTTGCTCGGTGCATGCTATTAGGCACCAACAACGATGACTCCCTGTGGGGAGAGGCTGTACATTGTGCGAAAAATGTCCGGAACAGAGCGCCCACAAGGTCATTGATTGATGTTACTCCTTATGAAGTGTGGCATGGAGTTAAGCAGCATGTATCGCATTTGAGAGTATTTGGTTCGATTGCAATAGCACTTGACAAACGGCAACATAATAACTTCAAACCCAGAGGTAAAGAATATATCCTGGTTGACTACTCTGAAATCTCCAAGGCATACCTATTTTACGATACAAACTCGAAAAAATTAATTGTTAGCAGAGCTGTCGTATTTATCGAATATGCAAATTCAAATAATGATACTGTATGTGTACAAATACCATCGACAGATAGAAAAAGATATTGAGGTTGATTCAAGAAAAAATGATATCAGTAAATCTGAATCTGAACAAGACAGTGATGAGTACATATCAGCAGATGATGATAATGATGTATTTTCAGATGGTGGTGCTAGAAGAGGACCGGGAAGACCGAGACTTATTTGCACCTGTCGTCCCGGAAGGCCAAAGAAACAGTATAACAATTCAGCTTTCATTTGTACGGAAAATGTGTAGATACCTACGACAGTTAATGAAACGCTGTCAAGTATTTATGGTAAACAATGGCGTATTTCAATGAAAAACGAGTATAACAGTTTGGTTGAATAAAAACATGGGAAATTGTGGCTCTTCCAGATAATCAAAAGGCTGTAAAAAATAAATGGGTTTTTACGAAAGCAGACGCTAGCGAACATGTTGAAAGATTTAAAGCCAGATTAGTGGCAAAAGGTTGTTCCCAAGTATATGGTGTATATGGTTACACAGAAACTTTTTCACCGGTTGTACGTCATGCAACTATTAGAATGATTTTCGCCGCCGAATATAAATTGCACCTTCACCAAATGGATGCATCTACCGGTTATTTAGACAGCGAATTAGATGAAGATATCTACATGGTCCAACCCGAAGGATTCATAAATGAAAGATTTTCCAAGCAAGTGTTAAAACTTAGAAAGACCATAAGAGTTTAAAGCGCCAGTTTATCAGGGCGCCAGTGGAAAAATATTTGTTTTAACCAATGTAAAAGTGAACCATGCGTTTCCACGAGACGTCGAGAAAATAACATAGATATTATTGCAGTATATATCGACGATCTTTTAATTGCGTGTCCAGATTTACAGAGCTTAAAGATAATCAAAGATAAGATTGCACAACAAATAAAAGTGACCGATAAAGGTACTGTGAAAAATTTTTTGAATTTAGAAATTAAAAGAGATGGAGAAACAGATGGCATCTCAATCAACCAACGGTCATATATTAAGCAACTGCTGAAGCAATACAATATGGAAGTTTAGCGTCCTATATCAACACCTTTAAATCCCCGACACAATATTTCCTGCGGAAATAATAATTGTAAAAGGATCGACATTACAGATTATCAGTCACTGATGTATCTGTCCGTTACTACCAGATCTGACATTCTTTTTCCTGTATTCAAGTTTTCTCAGGGAAATATGAATCCACATACCGAGCATATGGCAGCAGCGAAACGGATATTAAGATATCTAAACGCTACTCAAGATATACAGTTTGAAATATTTTCATACAAGAGAGGTTTTTGAAGGATTTGTAGACGCAGACTGGGGTGGTGACGAAAGTGACAGAAAATCGTATACTGGTTATACATTTTATACAGTCGCCCTCAGCAGCACCGAGGCGGAGTACATGGCGCTGTCAGCAGCAGTCAAAGAGGCGATTGATATAAACCATTTATTTAAAGAATTAGGAATTGATTGTAAAAATCCGATCACTATTTATGGAGATAATTTAAGCGCCTGGTAAAGAATCCCATGTAGCACTGTCGAACGAAACGCATCGATATTCGCTATCACCACGTTAGAGACAGTTATGAAAATGGAGAAATTGGCCTAAAATATTGCTGTACTGCAGTAATGTTTGCTGATACTCTCACGACAAATCTACCAAAAGCTAGCCATGAAAAATTAACGGAAAAATTGGGACTCAAGTAAATCTTCAGCTAGTATGTTCCTTGAGGAAGAGTGTTAAAGTGGCCACTCTCATTCCAGCTGTCAGGTTGGAAACAAAAATTCTTCTCTTTTGTTTTTCCGACGGCTGCAGTGAAACAACGTATTCATATAATCTTAAACTAATATTTGTAAATCTATTTTTATATATTAAATAAAACCCAACAACAGTTTATATGGAAGTTAATATTATTTATGAGCGGGAGTCACTGATATGATGTATACAAAGTTGGTGATCGTTATTGTTACTGGTTATATGAAAACTGATTTATTTGATGATGCTGTTGTTCTTCTTATGTTGAGTAGCAATAAGTTATTGTTGTAATAGTCCGCAGTTGTTGTTGCCGTTGTTGTTTCCTTGTTATCGGTAAGGAATTCCGTTCTTAAGATCGATGATATTTTAAGAACATTTATGTTTTATTGTTCTTTTATTGTTAGTAAAGAGCAGTTGGTTGCTACTTGTGGGTCATCTCATTTCATTATATATACATAAGGTTTATTTTGCTTCGGTACAATTGAAGAGTATTAATGTTCAATGGTTTTAAGATGCTTTTCTGTTTTAAAGTTTAATTTTTATATGTTCATATGTTAATATACATATGTATGTAAGTATGTATTCATATGTGTAATGTTATTCAGTTCTCATGGATAAGACGCAGTGTGCACGTTGGCGAGAAGTGTTTATAGGTGATGCTGTATACTTATCCATACTTCGGCTAAACCCTGTAAGCTTCGGATTTATGCTTCGGTTCTGTTCTTATGCTTCGGGTCTGCTTCTATGCTTCGGGTTTTCATTCTTCAACAGATTAAAATTTAAATGTATGCAAAGAGAAAAAATCACGCTATATGACCTCGCGCAATTGGATTACACCAACAGCGTTTGATGTCGTGTGTTAATATAAAAAACGTGGAACAAAAAAAAAGTTGGGTGGAAACTATTATTTCAAAGTCATAAACAAAGAAATTGTGTGGTAAACTTAAATATAGTAGTTAAAAACAGTACTTGCAGAGAAACTATAATGCAAAGAAAGCTAAAAGAAGAACAGAAAGATAAAGTTTAGTGTGAATTGTGAGATTCCTGGAGTTTATTAAACAATAATAATCGTATTGATAATTGTTTATAATAGGTTTTAGCAACAACAAATTGAATTGTTCATAGTATGTGCTTCTACACATTTATTTAGAAAAAAAAAACAAATACATAAAAGACAACATGTAATTTATATGTGAAAAGTGTAACACTGCTTACGAATCCAAACGCAGTTTAATGCGCCCCAAAAAAATAAACATGAATATATTTTCTTAAAATGCCAAAAGTGTGACGCGAAATTTGAGCGCAATTACCAGTTACATGAGCATAAAAATAAGTCTCACAGAAAGATCTGATAGCTCAACTAAGTTAAATGCCTTACAACGAACAACTTCATATTGTTCAGGTTGTGAGGGCATACCGTAATTTGACCAACGGTCACGTTTGCTAAAGTATCATGTTCCAACATCAACAACATAATTCTTCTTCACTCTCGCGTCACCACATCTCTAGAGAATTGCGATTGCTGTAGATTAGGTGACCGTGGTCTCATACTCGGCTGCGACAAGGCAGCCTTTCCCAACAACACCCAGCCTCTTCCAAGAACACTCAGCCTCTCTCAAGCACCTGCTACGTCTACCGCCGGTACCGGTGACCGTCGACTCGGCGTCATACGTGTCGAAGTAGATTGCGATTGCTGTAGAGTAGGTGACCGTGGTCTCATACTCTGCTGCGACAAGGCAGCCTTTCCCAACAACACCCAGCCTCTTCCAAAAATACTCAGCCTCACTTGAGCACCTGCTGCGTCTACAGTCGGCACCGTCGAATCGGCTTCGTCATTTAGTCATTGTAAAACTTTCGAGCTAAACAGTCAGAAGACAGAAGTTTTAATAAAAGTTAGTTTGGTATTTTAGTTTATATAAAACTTAAATAAATAAATAAAACAAAAACAAAATCGCAGTAAAATGAACCAAAGCCTCGTCAACTTTTTCTCTATCTGCTGTGGAGGACTTCAATAAGAAAAACGTAACGCCGAAAGGTGTACTCTCTATAAAAGACCTAGAAGCGAATATAAGCTATTCTATAAAAACTGTACGCAGAACTACAACAAAGTATGGCGATAGAATTATAATGAAGCTAGAAGACAATGCTGTATTTTTGCCTCAACTATTCAATAACATAAGTGACGAAAGCATTAATGAATTCAGCAACGGTTACTATTTTTTCATGAAACCAATAAAGGAAGGATCCGACAATTTTTGTTTGGAGGTATTGGTAGATTTCCCACGGTCGCAATCCTTTTATTATCAAATATAAAATATATGTATAAGTGTACAATACCAAAATAAATAGATAAATAAAACCAAAATTGTAAAACTTTAACTACAGTTTTTCATTTTACTGAGTTTTCCTGATTTTAATTCCATTTTGTTTTGAATACAAAGACTTCAATTTCTTGACTCTTGTAATTTGATATTGCAACATGTAGCATGCACTAGTGTCCGGTCCATCGAAGCATTTATCTGAAAACAAACAGCAGCTCCCAGAATTAATTCCATGAATAGATTGAAATTTTTCATGATGTTGAAATTGACATAATTTTGCTTAGACTCTTAGAATTTCCTTAAAATGTTCCTCAAGTATCTTTTTGTGTTATTAAAAACTCACGAACTCAATACACAAATTCACAAATGTTTAAGTGTTTCATCGTTAATTATCAGCAATCTAACACGTAATAAATCTACATGAAAGGGAACACTCAACCTTATAGGAAATGGAAACAAAAGACAACAATTTGCAGGATGCCGATATTTGACCTTCAAAGATCAATTAAATAGAAAAAGTTTATTTACTAAAGAAAAAAAAAAAAAAACAAAACCATTTATCAACGATACATCGCAGCATCGCTGCCTGTCCGTTCGTCGGTTTATCGGCAGAGCAACGCACAATATAAATGTTATGCCGACGGCAGAGACCCTCACACGCACAAACCTTAACAAAACTTATGGCGACGGCAGAGTACCGTACAATATAAACCTTATGGCGACGGTAGAGCACCACACGGAGCGCAGTCACTACGTTGGCCAAGAAAAGACATATACACACTATAAAAAATGCATGCAATCTTTAAAAATAGTAATATCTACTAAAAATAATGTTGGCCATAACGAACACTTTCAAAAAACTATTATAAGACTTAAATATAAATTAAGAATATAAAACAGCAAAATTTTAAAAATTTTTTACATTCGAGAGCGAATGTTTTTAAGACTAGAAGTGCTAACATTCCTAATTAACGTTCCACATATCAACCGTTCACCCACCAAACAGTTCCAACAGAACCGACAGTAACTGTTAGAATTGCTGGTATCGAATCAGTGCAGTTAGTTTTAACCCTTTGCACTCGGGGCCTTTTTTGCGCGTGTAAACTAAGTTTACGATATTTTTTTTGTTTTAAAGATCTCAAGGAATATGCATTTAATTTCTCTTGTTTGTAATATAACTGAAATAAACATTGATATTTTTTTACATAAAATCCATTTAAGAAAAGCTGATATCTATAAAAATATGGAGCTAAATTTGGTCTTGTTTTTATTTCTTGTAATATGTTCAATCTGCATTAGAAATAATTACTTCTGAAGATCACAATACAGTGATCAGAGAAGGCAAAACAAACCTTTATTTTTTCCAATAATTTTAGTAATTATTATCTCATACTACAATTTAAAAGCTGTATAGTGTAAAAAACATAACTCAAAGTGACTAAATTTGGTTGCATTTTTAAATTGATTGAAACGTAGACCGGACTCTTCTAGTACCATCAAAAAATGACCAACAATACATGGGATTTCCCATTGAATTGTTTTTGCTTTTAGACAGGCCGCTGCTACTATGGTTACACAATGACAGATTGAATGAGATATCCATTTACTGAAAACAATTCACAACTGATACAATGTTATAAAGGGGCTTTGCTGTTGAAAATTATTATTTTGCATGGAAAATAGAAGAATTATTATAGTAAAGTCCCTTTATAACGTTGTATCGGTAGTGAATTGTTTTCAGTAAATGGATATCTCATTCAATCTGCCATTGTGTAACCATAGTAGCAGCGACCCGTCATCCCGTAGAATCAAGCTCAAGGACAAACACAGCAAACTCGTTTTCATAACGTAAACATACAAAACTAGTCAAACGAGTTTGCGAAATAGCTCGAAAACATTGGAAGCAGCGAACACGTCGTATCAATTCCATCGAACAGGTTCGGAGTTTGACGAAAGCTTTAAAGCTTTTCGCACAATTTGGAAGAAGAAGAGACGACGATAAAAGAGCGAGCACACAGAGCATCGGGACAGTCAATTAACAACCACACCCGTGGACAGTCTTTTACCAACCACACCCGTGGACAGTCTTTTACCAAGCACACCCGTGGACACAGAGACGATCAGCACCATAAGGACATCGCAGTCATAACAACTCATAACAATATCGCCTATGTAGCGACTCATAACAATATCGCCCTGTCGGTCTGTGGGTTTATACACCGAGGCAGAAGGACAGTCGGTCTGTGGGTTTATACCCCGAGGCAGAAGGACAGTCGGTCTGTGGGTTTATACCCCGAGGCAGAAGGACAGTCGGTCTGTGGGTTTATACCCCGCGGCAGAGGGACAGTCGGCCTGTGGGTTTATACCCCGCGACTCATAGCAACGACACAGCGGAGTGACTCGCCCCAGGAGAAACTAACAAGAAATTTCCTTTCCAGCATAATTAAATAAATTATAAAGATAATTTAACGATTTGCTTACAGCCTAATCAGAGAACATTTAATTTCCAGCAATCTAACCATTTGCTTACAGCCTAATTAGATAACTTTGAATTTCCAGCAATCTAATCATTTGCTAATCGATAATATTTAATTTCCAGCAACTTATTGTAAACTTATGTAAGGAACTTATCCGTAGGCACATCGAGAAACATTGTAACCTAAAATCAAAAGCAATTCAATAAAGTTGTTAATATAAAATTTGATGTATTGCGTTGTAACAAATAAATAACTGAACGAGACCTTGGACTGGACCGAGTTATATCCAGGCGAAGAGAAAGCATCGATATAAGTTAACTTAGTTAGTATTAGTTTGGAATTGAATAAAGAGTGTCGTGAAACCCAAAAAAAATTTCTTTTGTTTACTTCAGTGATTGTAAAATTAGTTTATACTACTACAATTTTAGCATTCCGAAATTAGCTAAGAAATGGCTTGGGGAGCGCACAAAGTATGTTATGCGTTAATTTTTGAAACTATATATGTAACTGGTCAAAAAAACTTTTCAATTATCACATACAAACATACAAATATAAGAGTTCAAATGGTCAAATTCAAAAGAACCGAAAATTCATCTTAGTATCTGTGATGTGAAATGTTTAGAAAGCTTTGCAAGAACCTATTTTTAAGCTACTTAACATTTGAAGCAGTTCATTGCTTTAGCTGCGTTGAAATAAAAATTTTAGTACTGAAAACAAAACATGTAATTTTTTTTTTAAATTTTTCAATTTGAAATTTCTTCAGTTTACTAAAAACAAATTCGAATATTCGACCAATAACATCATTGAGCAGTGCATTTGAATTGTTCCTCCCCTCCTCCTACTAAAAACTTACTTTTATTTGCCAATGTATTCAACAGTCCAAAAACAGAAATGTTAAAGGCATGTTCTCAACTTTCACTTCAATAACAACAAAATTCTATTCCTTACATCTCTCACGTTTGAATGTATTGAGGAATTCAACAACATGCTCTCTTGTGCTTTTGCAATCAGCGCTCAGAAAATGTTATCAGATATGTGTGTTTGAATTAAGCACGAAAAGCAACAACAAAACCATTGCATTACACGCTGTACAAATGGAATGAAGTGGAACAAAGTGCGTATGTATTGTTCGAAGAGAAAAACGAGAATTTCATTGCGAAAAAACAGGTGGATTTCTTTAATTTTCATGCACTGCCTTGGAGCAGGAAAATAACAACAAATTCATGTATCATTCATTAAAATTCAATAAAAATAACACCCTCAAAGAGGGGTGCAACAATTTTTTGTTGACGTATTTATATTGTACAAATACAAACACAAAATACAAAAAAAAACCAACATAATTATTGTTGATTTTGTCCCGAAATTATTCCCGATCCTGGGATTTCAAATTTTAAATACCAAAAATCCGGCATTGAAAACTTTTGTCCCGTTTGACATCCCTAGTATACACATCTTATATAAGTATGTATACGAGGAATTTTATAAAGATTTCTGTGCGGGACTCCAAGGCAGAGAGAAATAGGATGCGATGCTATCGAGAATGCGCATAATTTTCATGTATTTATTTTTAATAAAATTAGCCTGTTGAATTTAAAATATTTTTCTACGTTACATATCGTAACGTAAATATTGTAGACTATTTGTGAAAAGCAACTTATTTGCTGTACTGAAAATAGTTACTATTACATATAACTGTGTACTTATAAAATATCCACATTCACATGATAGATCAGCGCATGCGCACAAAACACTTAATAAATAATACTCTAAACGTCGTTATTAAGGACGGACAGTTTTTACGTGGCAATTTTTTATGGAGCTAGTATTAATTGTAAAACTGCAGTTCGTGTGTCTAAGGAATTTTTTACAGCCTCTTATAAGCGCGTAATAAAGTGAAAATGGAAAATTTAAGAGAAAATAATTGAATTAACTGGCAAGTTCATGGTAAGAATTTTTTCCCCTTGTGCACAAACTTAGTTAAATATTATATCTTTGGAACAAATTTAGTGTTGTCATTTCAAATGTCCTTTTAAAAACCAACAACCTTGAGAAAGAAAGTTACTTCTTTGCATTATCCGTAAATAAACTGATATTTCAATCGCAATACAAATAAATAAGCGCGAAATATATACAGTTACTTCTTTTCACACCGCAGAGTTGAAAATATTGCCTCAATCTTTAAAAACTAATACGCATAAGCAATGCTATTTTTTACTAAGTATTAAAATCAATAATAATAAGTCGGAGCATGCACACTGACATGGCAATGGCTGAAAGCAATCAAAACTTGTTGGAATTGTTTTAGTCGTTCGCAACAAATAAAACAAAAATGTTTTTTGTATTGCAATCATAGAACAGAGCCTATTCATTATTATGACCCTCTAGCTGATTTCACAAAAATTATCTAAATAAATGGCAGCACCGTAGATATTACAATATATAGAGTTCGCAGAACATTCATTTTATTTCAGACAGCTTTCTGGCTTCATTTTTAATTTCTAGTAAACAAAGAATATACAAAATGTTTCAAACAAAGAAACAGCTAGATATGCCACAATAAAAAGGCATACACCCAAGAACATGAACGCTGTCTATAGGTTATTATAATAAATTATTTTCCGTGATTCTGTGTAGGGTTATTTTAAGCAAAACTTTCGGATAGTTCTTGACTTTTACATAATTACGGAAGATTCGTTCGTTACATGTGTAACCAATAGCATTTAGGTCTTATGTTACTTGTAAATATGATAATAGTCTAAATAGATTTAAATCATATTCGTGGGAATTTTTAAGTGATCTATGGTAATTATTTAAGTAAATTGAGGCCAATGGACCCGTTGTCTGTTGAACAAAACCGTGAACAAGTTAACTCAACGTCTTGTCATATATGTATGTATGTATGCAGATCATTGAAATATCAAATTGCAAATTTTATCCCCGAATTTTTCCACAATTTCTCAGGGTATGACTTACATCTTTATTTAAGTTCCTGGTTCGCTACGATTAGGAACTATGAAGAAATTAATAACGTCGACTGCGGAACAGCATTAAGAAACAACAAAGCGTAAGTAGCTTCGAAAGGAAGCTCATAAGAAGTAAGGCAAGGGCTAAATTTACCTTCTTCTTATTCTTTTACAATAACAATTCACAATCGTCGGCTCAGGCAGAAAGCAGAATTTTTCAATTTTAGGTTTTATGATCATTGTTGTTTGTTGTTATTTTTTCTTCAATGGTTGAGAATTTGCCTCAATGATTTACATATCAGAGAAGGGAGAGAAGCAAGGGGCAGTTTCTGTTTATGATTTTTGTGCTTTTGATCATTTTGCAAATTTTTATATTTTCAGCTTCTGAGCATTTTTGGCTTTCCCATTCAATTTGCCCCTTTCGCACTTATTCAATAAAATCTTAATGATATCTGCATCTTTTGTTGTAGCATTATGGTTTTTTACCATATATACATAAGTCTGTGTTTCAAAGTGCAATTTGATAGTGAAAATTAATTTGTTTTTGCGTAGAATTTGATTAGATGTATTTGATGATAATTACGAATAATAATAATAACACAATATCCAATCTAAAATGTCAAATTCTTTAGTTAAATATTATTATTTCAATTTTTTGCTATTTCCACTATCAGCTTTTATAGCTATTAATATTGTCAATATGTGTGTATAAAAATCTTGGGACTATTGTGTAATATAAAACATTTATTTTCAATTCAAACTTTCAATCAACTTAAAATGCCGACTAAAAAAGTTTTCTCCAAAGCAAATTTCCTAACTGCACACTACATTCGCATACTTTACTCTATGCAAAGGTTTGACACTGAAAGTCAAGAAGAACCCCTAAAAAAACTATTGAAAACTCAAGAAATGTCCAAAAATCTTTCATAACATAACTACACGCAAAACCAAGCAAAATATTTTCTCTGGACGACAGCCTTCGAGTTTGTCGGCGTATGCCTTTTATTTGGGTGCCAACAACTTATAGGGTTGGGCAATGTGCAATATTTATATTATGGGGGATTCGAATGGATAAAAAATTTCGGAAACTTTAATTTTATGCAGATTCCATTCGATTCCCCAACGGATATCAGAGAGTATAGATATGTAAAGAGATTTCATGAAGCCGCCTTTCCAGCCTTCCACAAACCTTCAGTATATATTATTAGGGTCAAACTTGTATGAACAATTGAGGTTTGAGAAAGACATGTTAGGATTACGTTTTAATATGTTCGATGTTCTCATCGAAAAATCACTAAAGCTCGACAAAGTTCGTGCTATGAAGAATTATAAAGAGCTAGAAAGGGTAAAAAATTTTGGTTGTGTTATGTTTGCGAAACATTTTTTTCTCCCCGCGGGTTATTTCGCATCCTATTATACACAAGTTTTTGCCTTGTTTTCTGATTTATGTTCTGCGTGTATGGTTGTTGTTTTACACAAATGAAGCAATATTCGTCACAATGATCGATATGATGATTTCAGCGGGCGACGAAATGCAAGAAAGTAATTCGCTTTTTTATTGTTTCTTTACAATAAGAAAACATGAGCAGTCCATCTACTCGGATTTCTTTCTATTTTCTGTAATTTTTGCATGCTTCGTTTGTTAGTTCGAAAATAAGTAGATTTGATTTCAGTTTATTCGGTTGTTTTTATATATTAGAATACTATTAAATTCATAACTTCTTATTACATCGAGATATTTCCTTAGCGTATATTATTGAACTCAGTTATTTTTGAAAAGTTCATTTAAATCAGAGGTTGAAACTTTTATAACTTTTATCGAAAAAGTCTTTGCGATAACTCTTATCAAAGACTTTTAAAAATAAAAGTCTCACGATAACTCTTATTGAAGACTTTTAAATTTAAAAGTCTTTCAAAAAAGTCTTTTGAAGACTTTTATTTTTAAAAGTCTTTGGAAAAAGGTATTTCGAGACTTATATTTTTAAAAGTCTTTGGAAAAAGTTATTCAAAGACTTTTTCGGAAAAAAGTCTTGGAAAAAAGTCTTTTGAAGACTTTTTCAATTTATAGTCTTTCGAAAAAGAAATTCAACTGGCAGACTGCGAAGATGCGTATGTGAAGCATATGAGTACATCTATACATATAGTCGTGGACGATTTTTTCATTTGTGAGAAATTAAAGTAACTTGATTATCTTTGTTTCTCGTTCTATACTGGAAATATGTCAATATGATTATCGACACAAATGAAATATTCAGCACGCCAAATTGTCTAAGATGCAAAATGATATTAATTTCTATAAATTTTATTAAATATATCTATAATCATATTGACATATTTCCAGTATAGAACGAGAAACAAAGATAATCAAGTTACTTTAATATCTCACGCATGAAAGCATCTTCTACGTGTACATGTAGGTATTCATATGATTCTACAGTCCGCGTTGCGTTTCTTCCTTAAAAGACTTTTAAAAAAGACTTTTAAAAAAGACTTTTATTTCAAAAAAGTCTTTGGAAAAAGTCTTCAGAAGACTTTTTTCCATGACCTTCCAAAACATAAGTCAACTTATAACTTTTAACTTTTAAATAAAAGTTTAAAGTTAACTTATAACTTTTAACTTTTAAATTAAAGTTAAAATTCGATGAAAACGTTGTCATTCATCTTCCAAGCAGTATCAAAAATTAAATAAAGATCACAAGCAGTAATGTTTTTAGAAGGGTTGCCTATGGATAGAAATGAAATTACGAAGCGGCGAGCACGTTTGCTGGAAACAGAGCATTCGTACACAAAATATATTAAAAACTTGAAAGGCTGCAATATAGTATATTGTTTAATAATTTTGAGTTAATTTATAGACTTTTTAATATAGAATTTTAAATTAAAATAATATCATATCACGTTATGAAAATCAAATTGCAAATAATCGATGAGGTGGTGACACTGTCGTTAACGAATATGCGGTCCAGACTGCATAGTTTTATGCAAGCTATGCACTTGACGAACTATGCAAATTTGACGAAACATTGCACTGCATTGCTTGGGTGCACGTATTGAAACCTGTGTATTCGTAGTTTTGCTTTCACGAAACTTAACATGCACATGCATTGCTTGGTTGGGCCTTTAGAAACGCCAAGGTTCGAGGAATAATGGAGGACGAAAATAGGGGGGATATTATGACGGAGTTCATTGGCCTAAAAACCAAAATTTAGTTTTATGTCTAAATTACATGAAATTAGAGGCGATTAGTTCACAAGATAGCTTTAAGTTGTAGTGATGATAAGCGCAAAATAAAGAAAGATGGTGCCACACATTTGCGGGGGACACTATCGAATAGATTTAGAATTAGAGTTAAGCAGGGATGAAGATGTATTTATGAATATTGATTGTTAATAATTATAAGCCAAATAAAACATCCATTTCGTTAAGTATAGTATGTGCAAACAATTTTTAATAATTGAAATTATATATAGTAAACATAAAAATTATAAATAATATATAAGAATTGTATTGAAAAATTAATTTGGAAAATTAATTTTGGAAAATTAATTTGGAAAAAATATCTGTCTTTCTATGACTGCTTTTCGTGAGTAATAAAAAATGAACAGTTTGTTAAACCTCTAATTCTCATCATTTTCGTATCCTATTTCCTATTCAAATATTTTAAATAAAAAGAAAATCATTACAGAATATAAAGTGTAGATAATTTGAAGTTATTAATAATTCTACTTTAATTTTTATTGCCAATAACTAAATAGCGATAATCGGTACTTAAACAAAGAAAGATGGAACGATACTCTTAATAAGATAAAGCGTTTCTCTAAACGGTTTCTATAAAAAATTCTAGGAATGGCGAAAACCGCATCGAAATCGGTTCAGCCGTTTACGATTAAACTAACTTTATATTCAGAAGCGAATAATTAGATTTTGATAGAAATAATCACTTCTTTTCTATATCTGTAGATCGCAGTGTTCTTGCTGCAAAGCTTTTGTAGCACGTAACGTAAACGATCAAAAATAACACATCCATCAAATGACGCACAAGCTGTTGTTGTTTTTATTGTTGTGTCATTGTTTTCTTCTTTAAATTCAATCTTTATCTGTTTAAGACTATCATCAACTATTTATTGAAACTTTCTGCTAACTTTTACAATATCTTTATTTATTTGCTCTTTTAATGTATTATTTTGCTTGTTAAATTTCACATTCATTTGATTTATGTTATATACATATTGTTTAACTGCAGTTTCTGGTAGTTTAATGATTGAACAATGATTGTTTCTATAATGATCAGCACACAATAAGCACACAAGAATTGGCAATTAATAGTGCGGTAATACAATATGAAATAAAATACACTTTTGGTGTCCACGGAAACTTTGACGTTTTTAATATCTGGATGTCACGATCGAGAAGCGAGGTGGTTGCGTTGAGAGCACAGTCGAGAATGCCCTCGCTGAACCGAGACCAAAAGCAGGGAGCTTGCAGTCGAGCTTTGAGATCGCCTCTCTGGCTCGGCCGAGCGTCAATGTTGTGAGAGCGCGGAGCTTTCGTCGTCAACATCCCGCCGCCTTGCAGGACTGCAAAAAAAAAAAGGAACTCGCTGCTAGAGGCCTCGGTGTGAAGGCGGTTACTGCATATGGAGGAGGGTGTGGTGCTTGGCGCCACACTCTTGGCATCGATGGGTGCTGCGGCAGTTGGCGAGCAGGTGTGAGCACGCCAGGCAATTGATGCACACATGATGCCGCTGCACAATGTCCGCACGCATCTCTGCTCTCTGCTCCAAGAAGCGCTGACAGAGGCGCAACGGGTGGTCTCCGTGGCACAGTGCGCAGCATCCCTGGCGACGTGGATGCGTCGATGGCATCTCGGTAGGCTGGCAGCGTGTCGTCCCAGTCAATTTTGTCAAGCCAAACTTTTTGTATCATCATTTTCGCTGAAACAATGATGGAGGCCAGCCAACCTGCTGGAAGTATGTCGATATATTGCGGAAGTATGTCGATTACCGGCGTGTCGAAATAAAACTCGCCGCTGGTAGCATTCCAGCGAAGTCCAAGCATCTTTGCCGAGCTGTTGTCTTCAAATTTCAGAAATTCGGCGTTGAGCAAATGGCTGCCGGGCAAGTCTTGCATGCAGGGCGTCGTTCAAACTCAGCCCACTGGCAGTGGGGCATGACGCGTTAAAAACGACTCGAACCTTGGTAGAGGTACTCTCTGGTTTCACGACCGCGTGATGCGGGAGATAATAGTGCCCAGAATTGGGTTTTTGGGGGCGCTACTGGCTTCATGTGACCCAAGTCGATGTACTCTTGTATCACATCGTCATAGTGCTTCTTGAGGTCACCGTTCTTACTTAACCTGGCCTCCGAGCTGAAGGGCGATATGCCAAGAGTGGCCTAGCGATTTGAAGGCCTCTCCATTCTTGAATGGCAGAGTAACGATGTATCGGCCATCGTTGTCCCTCTTCGTGGTGTTAACGAAATTTTCTTCTCCAAACTTTTCGGAGGGGGATAGATATCGAGTTTTGGGTTCCTCCACCTCCCAAAAACGTTCGAACTGTTGTTCGATTGTGACTTCATTAAAGAAGGCCACCTTAATATTTTGGACTGCCATGCTGCAGCGACGGGACTGGTCCGGTGAGTATCCAGCCGAACACAGTTTGCTGGGCCAGAAGCGACCCTAGCACATTCCGTCGTGTGCCATCAAGTATTGTTAGCTTTTCACAAAATTGGCATCAGCCAGTTTGAAGCTGCGAGGTAGGCTGCGGAGCAGCGTACGATCGAGCGAATGGGCGGCAGGTTACCCGTGATCTCTGACAGCACTAGTGCCGTTGCGTGAATTTGAAATTGTGGGTCCTAAGCATAAACATGCACGACTTAGAAACTTTTGCTGAGATAGTTTCATTGAGGCCGGAAACCGTGGCTCTTACATGCCGCATCGGGATTTTAAGCATCTTCTGAACCCGGTCAGAGATAAAACATACTTCGGAACGCGAATCGATGAGGCCACGGGCGGTATAATTAGTACCGTCGTGAAATATGGTAACCATTGCGGTACCTAAAAGCACTTGCTTTGGGGCGGCAGCGAAGCACACTTGATGGTTTTCTGGAGACTTCGGTTTAGTGGGCTGTATGTTCGCGTGATTCGATGGTGCCGTAAGTTAAGAGGCCGTAACTCTGTCGTGATGGTTCTGATGGGGCTGACTGAGTCGCAGTTCAGCTATGCTCCTGAGTGGAGACTTGGGCGGTGACGGAAGGTTTTGTCGAGGCGTCTGCCTCCCTTTCCGACCCGAGTTTCTCGATTGTGAATTCGCGGCGGTTGAGGGTCTGCTGTGATTTGAATCAAGATGCAGAAGCGTATGGTGTCTCGATCGACACGTCGAGCAGCTGAATGCACTGGGGCATTCGTTCAAGGAGTGGGACGGCGCGAGACAATTTAGGCACAGATGCAGTTTCCGGACCTGATCTAATCGGTGGCCGGGAGTCATTTGAAGAAATTTCCCGCAAGTCCACAGAATATGTTGAGCCGAACATAATGAGCACAATGTTGACGCGACGTTTAATTGAAACGTATTTACTTTTTTCGAAGAGGCGCCTTGCTGCTGAGCAGGTGCCTGGCGCGCTCTATTCGAGGAAGTGCCTTTAATATCTTGAACCGTTTCAAGAGTCTGAAAGCGATGTGACAGAAACGCGTCTAGGTCGGTCCACTTGGGAATGTCAAATTTATTCTGAATCGACTGTTCCCATAGCGATAGCGTAGCTTCCGGTAGCCGACTAGAACATAAAAACACGATAATCGCGTCCCATTGTGAGGTATCGACACTTTGAAGCTTGAGTGCGGCGTATTGTGTATTGTTGATTTCGCGTTGTAAATTTTTAATCTCGTGCGCGGTTTCCTTGAGAATTACAGCGAGACCGAAAAGATTCCTTAAAAGCGAATTGACTAGTACGCGTTTATTTTCGTATCGATCCGTTAAATTTTTCCACGCTTGCTCAAACACGTCATTCGTAAGAGGCGATTTCTGTACGATTTCCTTGGCATCGCCTCTGGTTTTTTGGTTTAAGTGGAAAAGTTTTTCCACTGGGGCAATGCGTGTGTTGCGTACATATAGGGCCGTGAACATGTCACGGAAGGACGGCCATGACAGGTAGTCTCCTTTGAAAACTTCCGTATCGCACGGCGGCAATTGAATATTATATTATATGCACTTCGAATGCATATATCGTCGACGGTTCGTCCTGAAGGTTCGCAAGCTCTTCACCTTGATCGATCAGGCTTTGCGCCAAACGCGTGAATAACGTAAGTAAAGCCATTGTTAACAATTAGACAAAATATTACACCGAAACAATTAAGCGCGATATTAAAATTAGACGCGATGGAATCGGATTTTTACAGTTTTCACAGCGAGTGTGCGTGATGTAGTGGAATTTAACGGATTCGAAAACTGTAGAAACGGGGCTCGTTTGCGCACCGTGAACGCGTGAATAAATAAATAAATAAATAAATAATATGTATTTCAGCCGTAGGCGTTATAAGAAATATACAACATACAATGAGTGGGGCACTGTGTCTAACAGTGCTGCAAATAAAACACAAGTGTGGTTAGTATCAATTTATTGTATATATTCACTGTTAGTAAATAATTGTAATTTAAATTAATGCCGCGATGTAATAGGCAGTGCAGAAAATCGATAAAAAATGTTCCAATACTAATTCACTCACGAATATATGTTTAATCTGCTGCGGTGGTCGAGGGAAGGAAGTATTCGTTTATTCGAACTACCTCCAATTGTTTTTGCTTCCCAATAAGCAGAGCGCTGGCAGCGACGGCGTCGCACCCACTTTCCAATTAGCAGAGCGGTATTCTTATTGCGACAGTGTAGCTATCGCGTGTGTGTGTCGAAATTTTAATAACTAACCACGAAATGGAAGGCAAAAGCACGATTTGAAAATATGTTCGCCATTTATCATCCAATCCTTTGTATGGTCCTTATGTAGTATCCAACTCTTTCTCTTGCTGTAGTTCGGAGTAAAGTATTGATTCATTGCATTTTTCATCATGTTTTATAGTAGTATCGAATTTAGGGACTAATTGTTCCTCTTCATCATCCTCCACTTGAGATTATAATTATGGCATCATCCTTTTTGGTTAGGGTTACTTTGAAAAGGCTGGAGTACTTGTTTTAAGTTTTAGTGGAAACTTAACTTTTAAGTCATGTTTCTTCGTATTAATATTTATATTTGATTCTTGAATAAATTTATTAAGAGGATTTCTAATTGGCTTAAAGGTCTTTTCTAATTGATTCTCTAAATCCGTTTCCATTTCATTATTTTTAGCGAGAATATATCGGAACCGCTATTAGATCACCTACAACAGCTTTCATATCAGGAAAACAGCTATCATATCAGCTATAGATACATAGGTATCAGAACAAGTAAAACAGATATCAGAAAAGCTATAAAGTGGTACAAGTTGAGGTGTGTCGTATGTGTCAATGTTAACAGCTGAAAGTTGGGTATCATACTAATATGAATACGGGGTAAAACTGTCTGTATTATATGTGAATATATATATGAAAACCCTTTCTATAACGACCATTATCAATTGCATCAACTTTGCTAATTACAACAAATCCATATTTATCTTTACAACATTCTGCACATATGTTCATTAATTTTGTGTATCGTTGTATAAGTGCGTTATATTCATTTCGTCTTGCTTGAAAATAACAATCATGTTGGCATTATCGCGTATCGGATGCTTGGTAATTCTTCTATATGTTTGATACAAGTAAAACGAATCAATAGATTTATGTATACCCATACAAAAGAACTTTTGTATGTTGTTTTCCTTCTTACAAGCTACATCATCAAATATCATCATTGAATTTGGTTTTGCTTTAACCGGCGTGATGACTTTTTCGTTATCGAAAAATTTAAAGAATCCAAAATTTTTGATTGGTTTAATTAAAGGATTTATATATTCATATATATTTGGTTGATATAGAGATTTTAAGTACAAAATCTATTACACTTAACATTACGTTAGTCTTTCCGCAGTTTGAAGGTCCAACAATTAGACAACTAATTGAATCCGGCAGAAGGGAGCTGTGTCTGGATTTTGATGCATTATTTATAGCAACATTTATATTTTTGACTGTTATTAATTTGTCTTGTTTAATGAAGCTCATATTAATATCTGATATACGATACGTTTAGATCATCCGAACCTTTTTATTCATTGATATTTAGTATGTGTTGTTGAAGAGTGTTCAAAGGTCATCGTTTATAAAAGCAATCTGAGTGTTCATCACCCAGCAATTGGAACACGTCTATTATATATAGCTATGAGCTCTCTACCGTTTATAATTCATTTGTCTGGTTATTAATTTTGTCGTCCAGAAACTAAATTAAAAGAACGTTTAGCAAGACGCGATAAAGGAATCAATCCACTTGGCGCTGCGTGCAGAGAGCACGACATTGCATATTCTCAAGATAAAGATTTAAAAAAAAGGCACGAAGTAGATAAAACATTAGCTGAAAAGGCTTCTCAAAGATAAATATCTAAGGACACTACACTTGGTGAAGTAATAAATGCATTCTTAATGGAGAACGCAATGAAAGCTAAAGTCACACAAGGTATGGGGAACAATTTCAAGCCTCTTAGAAAAATTAAAAAGAAATTTAAGAGATCGTGTGCAAAATACAAGATAAAAGAATCAAAAGGAATATTTCGACAGTTTTGTTAACTTGCAACCACCACATGAAATAATACTTGGGTGAAGGTATACGTTATAGCTACATTCAACACCAATATTAACTCATTGAACTGTGGTCACCTATGCTTAAAATTTCTCTATAATTTCAAAAAATAATTGTTAATAATATGTATGAGTGCACATGTTTCACATAAAAATTAAACAGAACGTTTTAGCTAATTTTTTCTTTTATTTATAATCCATGCAATCTTGTGTACAATGCCATCAATTTATTTATGGTTTCTGCGAACGTCGGCGGTTCCGTGGGAAGCGTTTTGCAACTCCAGATCGTTGCAATTGCTGAGTTTGCAATTCTTATGATTGGTAGCTGATTCACGGAATGTTAACTTGAGTTATGTTAACATGTATATGTGTATACAAATATATATAAACATATATATTGTAACGAAAGTTAAGTATTAACTTTAGATACAATTACGGGTGTAAAACCGGGCCTGCTCCCTACATGAGCTGATTTCTTAAAGATCGTCTTGAATGAATGCAGTAACCTTGATTCAAGGTGGATTTAATTCAAGGTGGATTTAATTCTGCATTATAAAATGCAAAAAATGCAATTTTGAGGCATAACAATTCAACAGTCGAAACAATTGGAGTAAACAAAGGGATTAACTCAAGGCCAGCAAAGCAGCGTACACATAAAACTGGTTTTACTGCAACAAAAACGCAACATAACTCAGCCGAAAACAAAGCGAAGACAATCAATGCACAAAGACGATTAACAACATATGCGAAACCGATTAACAACACAGCACAACTCGAAGCGAAGCAAAAGTAAGTAAACAAAGGGATTAATCAAAGGACAGTGTACAAGAACAAAACTAATGCACTACTTTTATAAGAGTAGTATAAAACCCACTGCGAAGTTACACTCAGGGTTTTTTTTTAATTCAACACTCAAAGAGGTAAGTCGTTTATAAATTATTACCACTACTTGTTCTTTTTCATTTTGGCGGAGCGCTGACAAGCTAAAACCAAGATCAGTTATCGATATCCTTGCTCCTTCGTTTCGAGTCCTTGCACCAGTTTAGTGACATACGAATACTCCTGGTTCATAGTTTCCATCTCCATTTGGTGGAGAGCTCACACGCTGAAACCATATTCAGACTAGTCCTTGCACTAGTCCAGTGACACACAAATATCCTTGGTTCCTAGTTTCATCTGAATTTGGTGGAGAGCACACAAGCTGAAACCATATTTAGATCTCGTCAGACTAGTCCTTGCACTAGTCAAGTGACACCCGAATATCCCTTGTACATAGTTTTATCTGCATTTTGGTGGAGAGCTCACAATCTGAATCCGATCCCGACAAACTAGTCTTGGCACTAGTCTAGGCACACACGAATATCCTTTCTACATAGTTTTCATCTGCATTTTGGTGGAGCGCGCATTTTAGTCACAGGCTGAACCCAAACGGAATATGTGTTCAATGTATTCCCATTAAACTTTCCGTGATTCCATATATACGCGAATGATATTTTTTCCGAAAACTACTTATATTATATATATATATATATATTGTGCCGGCCATAATTTATAAGTGAAATTATGGACACACATTTCATCATGCTTATCCTATTTTATTGTTCATCTTATTACTTACTCTACTAACTTCATATTTTTACTTATTACCTGTATTTTTCATAACAAGTACGTAAGCTAAACAAACAAAACAATGAATTTAATAAAAATAAACTTATATTAGGACTAGTACGTAAGCTAAAATAACAAAACCTTAATATTTGCTACAACTAGTACTTAAGCACAAGACCTGTATATTTCTGTATCTAGTGCGTAAGACAAATAACAGAACAAACGAATACAAAGCAAAGAATTGTTAGTAAATAAGTTATACATAAGAACAGAGCGAGAGAGAGAGAGAGAGAGAGAGAGAGAGAGAGAGAGAGAGTTTTATACAAATCAGTATTGCTTTAAATCAACGCACGTTGCTCCTGACTTTGAACCTAAAGCCCTAGAATTAAGCCGTAGATTAGAAGTGAAAATTGTAGTAGATATAAGAAAATAGAAGTGAACAATAAAGAAATTGCTATTTAGAAAAACTATAAATGTAGGCGTTTTCTTCTTTATTTTTCACACTTGAACCCAGGACAACCGCGAGCATATCCTAGCAATGAAAAATAGTTCGTTACAGTATAAGATAAAAACAGAATAAATATTAGTTATGTCTATTATAGTTGTCTATTTTTAATAACCTTAGTTTCCATTATTTGACAATATAAAAATAGTAGGAATGAGGGGTTTCTAATTCAATGTAGCGATTGCGCTGCTGAGGATCGTGAGGATCTCTTTCGCCGCCATAAGGTTTGTGTGTGTGACTCTCTGCCGCCGCCATACGGTTTGTTAAGGTTTGTGTGTAATGTTTCTGCCGATGTGGATCTCTCTGCCGGTGAGGTGCTCTGCCGTTGCCATAAGGTTAGTAAGGTTTGTGTGCATGGTTCACTGACGATGTGGATCGCTGCCGCCGCCATAAGGTCTGTTAAGGTTTGGGTGTGTAGACAGACATACGGACATAATAGTATTAAAGGAAGGGATGGAGCGTCGGGGGGGGGGTGAATATGTATGAGACTAAAGTGATGGGAGAGCAGCAAGTGCAGATGGTCGTTGTGTAGGATCATATTGTTGTAATATGATTGTTAGTTAACGGGCCCGTCGGTCCACAGAGTTAGTGTAAACAAAGACAATAAGTGGATTCTTATGCCGTAGGATTGCAGTATGTATGTTTGTGTGTTTGTAATTATTCTTTTAAGTGAACCGAGTGAACGAGTAAGTTTAATAAAATTTCGATGATTATATAATTGCGTATGTTGATAATATTATTTGTTGTAATAGGAATTTTTTAGTATAATGATCGCCCTAGATTTAATGCAAACATATTCTGTTGCTTTCCTTTTCTGTTGTTGTCGTGGATTTGTTTTCAATACTTGGTGACATGTGGTAGGATTATGTACATGTCCAAAGCGGGGCACAACAGAATATTTTTTGTTTCTGTTCTTTTTTTCTTTGCAATGTATTTTGGGAATGCCTTTCTTGTGAGCGGATTTTTTCTTTTAGTAAATGAATTGAGACCCTTTCCTACAAATGTGAATAATTTGAGTTCATTGAACACATGTACGCTTGAATTCTGTTTACTTACAAATGGTCACTTTATGTTCACTGATCTTTAACTCTGAGTACAATGAAAGCATGAGATCGATGGGATTGGAAGACTCAATTAGTTTATATGCAGTGATATATGCATGTTTGTATATATATGTATTATTATATATATATGTATCTTAATATCTCATAAATGGAGTATGCTAAATTTTTAGATTAGGTGAATCGTTAAAGGTATGTATCAGTATATAATAATTATAACTTGTTAGATTGTTGACGAGTGGCGATGGAAAACTTAAACATTTGTAAATTTATCGATCGTGTTCATTAGTTTTTAATAAAGCAAAAGGAAAATGTACTTGAGGAACATTTTGAAGAAATTCTAAGCGTCTATTCACAGTTATGCGGTAATCAACATCCCGAAAAAGTGGAATCTCTTCACGGAAATCATTATGAGAGCTGCTGCTAGTCTTCAGATAAATGTTGCGATGGTCCTGACACTTGTGCGTGCTACATGTAAGAGTACCAAATTTCAATTAATTTTAAAAAATTAATGTCGTTGTATTCCAGATTGATATAGAACCTGAACAACACACAATATGAACTCTATCAACATGTCGTAATTTTTGTAACGTGTTCATGATTTTCTAAGTAATCAGAAAGAAAATGTTCTGGACGAACACTTTGAATATATTTTAACAAGCTATGTAAAACTAAGTCCGTATGAAGACGCTTTGTTAATAAAATCACATCATGGCTATCATTATACAATTTGTTGTTGGTCTTCAAAGAACAGCACTGATGTAGCTGATACCTGCATCTGTAATAACCTCGAGTTTACTATTAGGAGAATTAATAAACTGATTGCTTTATATAAAAGATTATATAAAATGTAAAGCAAATATTTCAATTAAACAAAATAAACCTTAATAAATAAATAATTGGTTTTTATTCTTTTTAAACAAGTAAAAAAGTAAGATTTACATTATATAAAAACTCAAATGCCCATAAAACACAAATGCCCACAGTTATATGAACTAGAACTTTGATGTTGAGTGTAGTTGTTTCCGTTACGCATATATCAAATTATTTCATGCGATGGTTGCAAGTTTCCAAAGCTGTCATAATATTTCTTTATATTTCTATTCTTAAAATATGCTACCAAATTATTACCTGGACCGCTGGAAGTGTCTAAGTTAACAATTCCACATTCTTTTTCACGTATTCGCGTTGGTAGATAACCTCTCATGAAAACGTCTCTGAAATGTGGCAATTTATTAGCATGTTTCATCAAGTCGAAGTCTGTAAGAGGTCTTCTGGGTAGCCTACTTAAAACTTTTTTGGTTGAGGGTGATAATATAGTCGCAATCTTTTTTATATGGTTTAAGATACAATCCTTTCCCCACTGCAATTGCTTCCATTGTTTAATTATGCCGACTTGCTTCCTTCAGTTGTTTTCTTGCAACGCTAGTTTTGATTGCTTTCCGATTGCTGCACCACCAGATGCTAATCCACCAACGGCTCCCAGAGCAGTTAAAATGGATACTAATGGTAGAAATCCTCCAACCTTCGGAATAGGTATAAGACCTGGAATTTCAATCATGGATTTTTTTCGTCCAAAAGACTTTTTAATTACTTCTTGTGCCATTTTAATAGCGCTAGGAATATCTTCAGATTTTCGTTGCTTAATAAATTTTAATGCATTTTTAATCGGTTTAGTGACTAAGAATGCGTTTATTCGTTCACGAAGTTTAGTGTCCTTAGATATTGATCTTCGAAAAGCCTTTTCAGCAAATATTTTATCTGCTTCATGCCTTTTATTTCTTTATCTCTACTTTGAGAATATGCAATATCATGCTCCTTACATGCAGCGTCCAATGGATTGATTCCTCTATCACCTCTAGCTAGCGGTCTTCTAGTCTAATTCCTGGACCACAAAATTGATAACCCGATAAATGAAGTTCAAATCGCAGAGAGCTTATAGCTTTATTCAATAAACCTCTTCCATAAACACTAGAAGGTTCTTCATAAATTATAACCGTTTTATATCCATTAGACAACAAATACTTAATATAAATGAATAAAAAGGCTTGGATGCTTTCCATTTACATCATAAGTTAATATGCGCTTCGTTCAACAAGACAAATTAATAAAGCCGAAAAATTTGGATCCTGATCCAGGTACATTTCACTGCTACCGAATACAATTAGATGTCTTATTGTTGGTCCTTCAAACTGCAAAAAAACACTGGTGTCATGTCGCTGGCGGTCGCTGTATAATTTTGTTGGTATTTTACCTGCTTTGTAGACATTATCAGTTGTCAATCTTTAGACGATGCATTCACTAAAAACCTAGTCGGTTGGAAATGAGACGGGAACAAAAAATTGTCGACTAGAACAAAAATTTTCTGCTTGACAGAAATTTTTGTAACGAAGTTTTTAATAAATAAATTTATAATTGATAAAGATATTTATTTATCAATTATTAAATTAATAGTTACTAATTTATTAGTTATTAAATTAATAATTACTAATTTATTAATTATTAAAAGTAGATTTATTAAATTATTAATTATTTATTTGTTAATAAATAACTTAATTTTAATTTTAAATTGTCAAAAAATATTTCACAAGTGCTACCGTTTTATGTAAGGCTTTTTTTTGAACAAAAATAAAAATGGTATCGAGTGCTGATTTCTTATTACTCGAACAAGTCAAATAGAGGTTCTAGTTGTTGTTATTATAATAAGACAAATAGTGAATAATGTGTCTACTAGAATTCTCACGCAGTTGAAATCGAAGTGACTGCATTTTTTTGTGTTTTTGAAAGTGCTTCCAAACTATATCTACAAACTACAAAAAGGCCATTCTTCTACAATGGCATCTGCCTTTGCTACATTTGTGATATTATCCATATTTCTAAATTTTGCTCATATTAATTCTCAATTTTCTTTATTTTCTACTATTTCCTTTAAAATATTATAAAGCTTCTATACAAATTCTGTTAATTTTTTTTGTAGTTCTTTATGAATTTTTTTTCAGCTGGTTATAATTTTCTTCTAACCAAGATTTTGCCATGAATCACAAATTTAACTTTATTAAGTTTCTTATCTCCATCTTCAATTGTACGATTGGTTAATCGCCCTGTTTATTGAAATAGCTTTCATTCACTTTTTTGCTTGACAAATCCCTTTTTTTTCGCTTCTAAAATTGCGATGTCAACTCAAAAACTATCGCACCACCGTTTAACTGGATTTTGTTTTATTTCGTTCTATTTTTCTACTTCACTGAATTTTGCTGATTATGCATCGAGCTACTTGGTACAAAATTGGATCGTTTCTAACGAACCATCATTATCCGATCATAGGATAATAAGGTTTGAAATTAAAGGCTTTCCCATTAAGAGAAAGATTATTCTGAATCCTAGGCGAACGAACTGGGAGACATTCAATGAATACTTAAGAGATAATCTGGCACGTCTTGAGTTCAATAGGAAAATCAAAACGGTGGCAGAACTTGAAACGGCGGTTCCAACAAGCAATTACTACCTCATATGAGTCCAGCTGCCCAAGTAGGGAAATTAAGCTGGAGAAGGAGTTACCTTGGTGGAACTCAAAATTAACAAATTTGAGGAAAGAGGTTCGTGGGCTGTTCAACAGGGCCAAAAATACCGGAGAGTGGGCAGAATACACTACGGCACTCACTAAATACAATAAAGAAATTAGAGCAGCAAAACGGGCAAATTTCCGTGAATTCTGTGAAAATATTACGGAAACAGCTGAGGCCTCTAGACTGCACAAAATTCTGTCAAAGAGCGCGAGTATATCCATATCTCTCAAAAAAGAGTCTGGAGACTTTACCGGAAGTGAGGAGGAGAGGGCTGACCTCCTACTAAAAACTCAGTTTCCTGGCTCAGTCATAGAGAAGGAGGTGGAGACTATCCGTCAGCACAGGCCTTTTCAAACTTGCAGGGAAACTGTGCTCCAAGGATAGAATAAAGTGGGCGATTGGGACGTTTAAACCATATAAGTCGCCAGGTTATGATAATATATACCCAATACCTCTGCAGAAGGGAGGGGATATTATCATAACAAAAATGGCTACAATTTTAAAAAGTAGCCTAGCTCTGGGCTACATACCAGCAGCCTGGAGGCAAGCAAAGGTTGTGTTTTTACCGAAAGCAGAAAAGAAGGATCCCTTTCTTCCAAAATCCTTTCGTCCAATCTGTTTGACCTCCTTTATGTTGAAAACCCCGGAAAAGATAATAGATAATTTTCTACGGAATGATGAAGGAAGCAAGCTTCAGCTTCATCCGCGTCAGCATGCATACAGAGCAGGGAAGTCAACGGAAACCGCTCTGTACCAACTGACAGAGGAAATAGAAAGCTGTATAGATAACAAGGAAACTGCCCTCTGTGCCTTTTTAGACATAGAAGGAGCTTTTGATAATACATCGCATGTTGCGGTTAAAGAGGCTCTTAATCACAAAGGGGTTCACAATACCCTTGCATCATGGATAGCTGAAATGCTAAGGACAAGGATAGTAACTACTGATGTAGGAAACAAACAGGTACAGGTGAGCACTACGAGAGGATGCCCACAGGGAGGGGTACTGTCACCATTACTGTGGAGCCTGCTGAACTCTTGTACCGCCTGACGGAGGCAGGATTATACTGTCAAGGGTATGCCGACGATATAGTGATACTATGTCGTGGAAGATTCGAAGAAGTTCTCCCTGGTAGAATACAACAGGGACTAAGAATAACCAGACAATGGGGCAAGAAGGTGGGGCTTAGACTTAATCCAAGCAAAACTACAATTGTGTCATTCACCAGGAGTTATAAGCTAAGAACTCTCAACCCAATACCAATGGATGGAGTGGAAATAACTTATATGAAAGAAGCTAAGTACTTAGGGGTAATCTTAGACCAAAGGCTTAAATGGAGGCCGCACGTTGATGCAACAGTCAACCGGGCAACAAGAGCTTTGATGACCTGCAGATCCATCGCAGGGAAAAGATGGGGCTGTACGCCGTCAATTATGCGACGGATATATGTAGTGATAATAAGGCCGATTATCACATATGGAGCTATAGTTTGGGCAGCCAGGGCAAGCCAAATTACAACACAAAAAACCTTAAATAGGGTACAAAGACTGGCTTGCATATGTATAACCGGATCTATGCGTACCTGTCCCACACTACCGATGGAAGTCCTATTGGAACTTACACCACTGCACCTGCATATTCAAATGCAGGCTAAGAGGGCGGACAGAATTGCGTGAGCCGGAAGGGGAAGCCGAAAGTTCACTCAAAACTTCCCGGAGCATCTCCTACCACGGGATAAAATGCCGCCTAGATTCCTTTACAAAATCCTTTAAGACTGAACTAAGCAATAAGAAATAATGGAAAGGACTGACGGATACGTATACCATGGATAAATCTATGATAACGTGGTATACGGACGGGTCCTTAATGAGTTGCGGCGCCGGGGCTGGTGTCTACGGTCCCAGAACAAAATACTCGGAGCCGATGGATGTGTATGCAAGCATCTTTGAAGCTGAAATAATCGCAATTCATTGATGTGCGAAATTCAATCTAGACAGAAATTTCGAGAAAAAAAGCATTGCCATCTTAACTGATAGTCAAGCTGCAATCAAGGCATTAAGCTCATACCATATAAACTCCAAGGTTGTATGGGAATGCCTTGAAAAACTGAATCTGCTCGGAGCAAAAAACAAATTATACCTACTATGGCTACCAGGGCATGTAGGGCTTAAGGGCAACGAAGAAGCAGATCGCCTGACTAGAGTGGGAGCCAATACCTCACTAGTAGGTCCTGAGCCTTGTTGTGGAATTGCTCCCAACATAGTGTATCAGAAGCTGAGAATCGAAGAGGACGAACTCAGAAGGGAATACTCGCATAATGAGACTACTCTTGCTAAGCAGAGGGAAGTATGCGGACAAATTGTAACCGAGATGCCGGAGGTAGAGAAAGCGGTGATTACTTTTACTAACTATAATAAAAAGTAAGATGTACCATTTGTTGTATAGGCAGAGTTTGAATGTCTGTTAAGCAGCGTAGATTTAAATAGTAATAATCTAAATAAACACATACCAATAACTTTTATTTATTATATTAGTTGTTAATATGATTGTAGTTTAAGTAGATTTGTAATTTATTCTGGGGAGGATGCTCCCAAAGGTTTACAGAATATTTTGTTAGAGATGTAAGATATATTTATTGTAATTATTTAAGTGTAGTGTGGCCAATGGACTCGTTGTCCGTAGAAGACATAAATCTACAAAAGAGCTCCATTTCTTGTCATATTTGCGGACAGAAATTGGGGTCTGACAGAGTGGCAGATCATTGCCATTTAACGGGAAAATACAGAAGCCCGGCACATAACGAATGCAATTTAAAATATCACATTTCAAAGTTCGTGCCTGTATTTTTAAAAAATTATAGGTGTCCCTCTCAAAACGCATTCAAATAAGCGAAAAGAACTCAATTGAAATTAGATTCTTGGATTCTTTTCACTTCATGGCATCAAGTTTGGATGCATTAGCGAAATATTTATGACCAACTGATTTTCATTTTGTTCGCCAAATTTATCCAAATGAAGATGAATTTAATAAATATATAAATTCAATCGGACGTCTAAGAGAAAATGGTCTTCTCAGTCATGTCGACTTCTTTAGTCACTTGACAAATACATCATGCAGCGAAGAAGACTATCAGCATGCACTAAAGGTTTGAGAAGTCTTTACTGTCAAACCTTGGAAGACTCCATGCTGCTATATCTGAAGACGGATGTTCTAATCTTGGTAGATTTTTTTGAGAATTTTCGAATAGTTTGCAAAAATATCTACAAATTAGATTCATGTCAATATTACACAGCTCCAGGGTTATCATGGGATGCTATGTTAAAAACAACAAAGATAAAGCTGGAAGTTTTCACTGATATTGACATGCACCTTCTCGTTCAGAAAAGTATTCGAGGCGGCATTGTCCAATGCAGTTTAAGGCATTCAAAGGCAAATAATAAATATATGGTGGATTACGAAAAATATTTAACGATTTTGGAGTGGGTGGAGCGTGTAGAGAACATTGATCAATTTAATGTTCTTAAAATTCCAGTCGAATCCTAATCGGATATAATCTCGAAGTTGATTTGTTTTACCCTCAGAATTTACAAGATGCACACAATGATTTACCATTTTGCCCAAAAAATAAATCGGTGAGTAATTCAAATTGTAAAAAGCTAATAACAGACTTACAGCCACATTCCGGATACTCGCTCGCGTCACAGACGTTCCGTAGTTGTTTATTCTCTTTTGTGGTTTTCGTTGTTTTTCTTCGTATTTGCCGCCAGTGTCGATGGTTTTCAAAGAAACTGCGCTGCCAAAAACCCAGACGGGACGCAGTCGGTCGCTGGCGGTTGCTGTGTAATTTTGTTGGTATTTTACCTGCTTTGCAGACATTATCAGTTGTCAATCTTTAGTCGATGCATTCACTAAAACCCTAGTCGGATGGAAATGAGACGGGAACAAAAAGTTTCCGACTTAAACAAAAATTTTGTGGTAAAAAAAATTTGAAAAAATTTAAAAAATTGTGAAATTTTTGTAACGAAGTTTTAATAAATAAATTTATAATTGCTAAAGTTATTTATCAATTATTAAATTAATATATAATAACTAATAATTTATTAATTATTAAAGGTAGATTTATTAAATTATTAATTATTTATTTGTTAATATAGAAAATTTATTTGTTTTTAAATTATCAAAAAATATCTCACAAGTGCTACCGTTTTATGTAAGGCTTCATTTTCGAACAAAAATAGAAATGGAATCGAGTGCTGCTTTTTTATTACACGAACAAGTCAAATGGAGGTTCTAGTTGTTATTAGGATTCTTACGTAGTTGAAATCGAAGTTACTGCATTTTTTCGTGTTTTTGAAAGTGCTTCCAAACTATATCACCAAACTACAAAAAGGTTTCCCGTGAACGGTAACACTATTCGATCTGCAAACTACGACAGTCTGCAAAACATAACATCAGGTAAAAAAAGTAAGACGCTGACTGACGCTGGTGGACGCTTGGATTACAGAATACAACGTCTGCCTCAGTTTCGGCTACGCTGGCGTCTCGGGCGCTCACAGCGAGCGCGTATCCGTAATGTGGCTGTAAGTTTAATAGAAAGTTCAAATGGACTAAACTTTGCAAACATATACTTGTACTCAAAATCATTATATCAACCGAAATATAAATATCTAAAACGATTGATAAAACCAATTCAAAATATGGGATTCTCTACATATTCCGACAATGAAAAAGTTCTCAAGCCGGATGAACCAAAACCAAATTTGTGAGAAGCAAAACAATATTCGAGAGTACTTTTGTATGGGCAGACACAAATCTATTGATTGCTTTTACTTATGTCAAAAATTTTCAAGAATTCCCAAGCATTTAATAGGTGATAACAAAAATTTTATAATTATGTTAAAGCAAGACGAAATTAATATTAAGCACATATACATACCATGACCACGTCGGAACAGATATGGCATACGCAAAATTTATAAATATATGTGGAGAATGTAGAAAAGATTTATACTGATTTCTTGTAATAAGCAAAGATGATGCAATTGACAATGGACGTTATAGAAAGGGATTTGATATATACATTTACATATAATTAATAAAGAGAGTTTCATGCTGTATTCATATTAGTATGTTACCTAACTTTCAACTGATAACATTAATATACATAACACCTGGTTACAACTGATCTGATAGCTGTTTTTCCTGATCAGATAGCTGGTTTAGCTGATCTGTTAGCTGTTTTAGCTGATCTTATAGCTGGTTTTCCTGATCTGATATCTGTTTTTTCCTGATCTGATAGCTGTTATCATATATTGTAGCCAAAAATTAATGAAAAAATATTAAAAGATCTTATTAAAACTAGACAATTGCCCAAACAGAAATACAGAAATATTAAACTTGGGAAAGCGGATCTAGAGAATCAATTAGAAAAAACGTTTAAACCAATTCCAAAGCCTCTCAACAAATTGTTGCAAAAATCGAACATAAGTACTCACGACAATAAGAAACACAACTTAAAAGTTAATAATGATGAAGATGAAGACGACGACGACGACGAAGATGACGATGACTTTTACTCTCAGGTGGAGGATGATGATAGAGATGAACAATTGGCGCCTGAACTCGATATTACTACAAAAGATGATGAAAAATGTACTGAATCAATACTTTACTCCGAACTACAGCAACAGAGTGAGTTGGATACTACATACGGACCACATAAAGGATTGGATGATAAATGGCGAATCAGCGATAGTATCTTTAGCATATGTAATGACAAAATAACAATATCAAATAATAGTTGAAACTTTACACCTGGATTGATGCAAGTCGTATATCTAAAAGAACCAACAAAATATGACAACGCAGATCTACAAGTTGAGAGAATCTAACAGAATAGTATAAATCTTCATATAAATAAGCAGCGCTTTTCTAAAATAAAGATAATTACAAAGTGATTGTTACTCATCAAACAGTAAATTAAAGCGAAATTTTTCAAAAGCTTTTGGTCTCAATTTGTATAGCAATAAAAAGTTGAAACAAAAAGTTTCAATCATTACTTGATGATAGTCTTAAACAGATAAAGGTTGAATTTAAAGGAGAAAGCAATGACCTTAAAGAAGCAATAAATAGTATCCAAGATCGTATAAAAGAGATCAACATAGGTTTTGAGCGAGTTAAAAATGTTCTTTTTCAAGAACTAAAAAAAACCACCAATATTTGATGGTGTTGATGTACATACAAGTAATTAACACAAAAAAAAAAAAAATATAAATAAAACAGAAGCTGTAGTAGTGGAGCTTCACGGAGAAGTACGTAAGAATTTTAAGCGATGGCGTGTCATAACTAAAGGAATAGATGATCTTTGGCCGGCGGATTTTGTTGAAATGGATGGTTATTCCTCATACAATGAAGGCTATCTATTGTTTTCTTCTAACTGTAATAGATACATTCTCAAAGCATGCCTGGATTGTACCATTGAAATCCAAGAACGCTATTGACGTTACTATGGCTATGAAATCCGTATTAAATTTAAAACGGAAGCCAAACAATTTACAAACTGATGACGGCAAGGAATTTTTCATTACTCAACGTATAGTATTTTGAATTCAGTTATAATGGCTCATATCGACGGATTGACTTGTATAAAAACTTAATTAAAACTATAACACCAAAAAGCATCGAACCATCAACATGCCTCTAATCAAGGTGAATTCGAGCGATGAAAAATTATTATTAAGCACCGTCTACAACAACGTGAAAATATTTAGAAAGCCAAAGTTTCAGGTAGGAAATCATGTTCGCATAAGTAAACATAATAACGTTTTCGAAAAAGGTTATACGCCAAACTAAATAACGGAAACCCAACAACATACATTCTGGAAAATTAACTGCAGAAAACAGAATATCCCAATACATATCTGGTAGAAAAAGTTCTTAAGATTAAAGGCAGAAAATTTTTGTAAAATAGTTAGGATTAAGCGATGATCACAATTTCTGGATCAATAAGAATGAAGTTTTATGAAAAAATTTTATATACATACATACTAAAATAAATAAAATAATATTGTTAATAAAAGAAGAATATATTTGTTTTTCATTTCATTTAGTCAAACAACTCGCAACATGTCCACTACTCTTACTTTAAGTAGAAATAAATCCGTTTTATCGGCTAATTATTATGTATGTTTGTATGTTTGTGGACTTGTAGACTTTCAAAGTTACCATACAATACCAAATGTTGATGACGAAAATAACTTATTTCACATCGGCGATAATACTATTGCGATTCCTGTCGGTTGATATGAGCTTGATGACATTGCTAAATTTATTCAAAATAAATATTTTAGTATTGATCAACATGAGAAAGTGGAAATAGCCGCGAATCCTAATACATTGCAAGCTTTAGTAGGCAAACATCACATTTTCTTTAATAAAAAAACGCACCACCGGCTCGTGGTGCTTTTCACTGCGTTTTGTGAAAAAGTATTGGAACCAGGAAAATTGCACTGGCGCTACAACGTGAAGCAGCTCAACAACGTCCGAGCTCTGCCCGACGGTCGACATCGCATGGCGATCTTGCCACTCAACGATCCTATTGCGCAACAATCCTGCTGCTGAATTACCGAGTCAAGCTTTGTTCCTGTAAACCAGCCGCTATTGCGAGGAAATCGTGTCAACCGATCCTATTGGTCAACATTAATCACAGATGCCATCACTTATTTCGATTGAGGAGGCACTGAAGGACAAAGCATTAGGACCGAGGCCTTTGACAATCGAAGAATACCGTAAACGATAACAAAACAAGCAAGCACCAGGTTTAGAAGAAGTAAGGGTCAAGACACCAAGGAAAAGAGGCGGGAAGAAAGTAAGACGTCGTCAAGAATTAGGAAACTTGTACCGTCTAGCAGCGATAGCAGTAACCAAAAAAGAAAAAAACAACTTAAATAAATGAAATTAAGCGGAAGTAAACAAAACTGAACCATGGGCACAACTCAATCCAGACAAGATGATATCATCGTTAACAACAATGGAGCGCAGCAGAATACGTCTGGCCGGCTAGGAGACAGCTTATTTTCAATTGATGTAACAACAGTAATTGTTGTAATCGTATTACTAATAATATATAATATTGTAAAAAACCAAATTCAGAAAAAATTAGATAGAGTAGTCACAAGAAAAGTAAATACCAAAAATATAATTTGTCGTAGATTATCAGTATGAAATGTTAAATAAAATAGAATAATAGAAAACGAACACATATTACAAATACATTAAGATCTTTTCCTCAATACATATATGGATGAATTAATCCAGTTAGTAAATTCATTGCACGCAATAGTTGTTAATTTAAGAAAGGACGGTCCAAATAGAAAAAGAACAAGACAAGCAAGAGAAAAAAAAAATTGAACGTATTGAAGAAATAGTGCAGGAAGTAAATCTTTTAACAACTCAGATAGACAAGTCTAAACTTAGTAAAGAAAGCGAACAAAACTTTCTCGGATTATTGGAAAATCTTACCAGATATAAAACAGAACAGAGCAAGAATTTCAGCAAGCATCGTAGACGAAAAAACTAAAGACGTAGGAATACAAATACAAGATAGAGTTATGGCTGTTTTCGACTTGAATACTGCACAAAAGCTTCCAGTCTTAAATGTAGACGTGGATTCCAAAAGGGAGGAAAACGTTAGGGATTTCCTAAATAATGTAGAGTATTATCACGACATACTTGGGGAAGCGGAAAGGCCTATGCTCATAAAATTCTTACTGAAATGCAAAATACAAGGGAAGGCGGTGACTGAATTGGGGTCAATTGTGCCAAGCTCATTTTCAGAATTGAAGACAGCACTACAACTAAAATGCGGCGCAAGGGAAACCATTGAAGAAATTTAAACTAAGTTGACTAACTTGAAGCAAGGACGTAGACCAACAAGAGAGTTCACGAATGAACTGGAAAATTTAACTAAACGAATGACAGACCTTGAGGGAAAAGTCCAGGGTGAACATATAAGACCGATTCTAACAGCTGCCAATGAACAGAGGGGTTTGGTGTTCCTAAAAAAAGGAGTAAATGAAAAATTCAAATTGGTATTAGACAGCACCTTTCAGAATTAGGTGCTATTAATTTTATAAGGAATACGTACAACACTGACCCAAGGGATATGTACAACAGCAATGCTAGGAGCAATTACGGAAATAGTAGGAATAACTATCTAAGCAGTAATAGAGCCTATAATCAAACTTACAATAGAAATAATTATCAAAATAGCAATTGGGGTAATTTCTAAAACTACAATAGGGACCAAAACTACAATAGGGGTAATTTCCAAAATTCCGCTAGAAACAGATATAGGAATAATTACAATAATAGCCAACAGGATAGGAATTTTTATAATAGACGAAATCAAATCCAACGCACGGATCAGCTACAAAGTGGAAGCTATAATAGGATTAATGAAAATACAAGAGGGCAGCATACCAATCAATATAGAAATAAACCCTCGAACAGAGTTTTAGTAATAATTGAGGGAAACGAGACGACCTCCGATCGGGAAGCCGACCATTTGGAGGAAAGTCTATAGTACGAAGCATACCTCCAACTATACTAGCAGGGGATTGTTCAAATGGGTTATACGTAAAAGTTAGGCTAAATGATAAAGAGAGACATTTTCTAATAGACACAGGTGCCTCGATATGCGCAATAAAACTAGAATCTATTCCTGATGCACAATCATTTAACGAGCAGGGTATCACTACTGTAATTGGCATATCAGGGACGTTAAGAACAATAGGGACATGCGAAGTAGCGTTAAACTACTCCAATCACTTTCTCGAACATAATTTCCATGTGGTGTCAAATAATTCTTCTCAATTTGCAATTCTGAATTCTCAATTGCAACTGACGGTTTACTAGGGGCAGACCTTTTACGAGAACATGGGGCGAATATAAACTTGGAAACACTGAAGTTACAGTTTAAAACTAAGAACAGGACCGACGTAACCTTACGAATTTATAATCAAAACGAGTTAAGCATAGTAACGCTAGCACCGCGATGTGAGGCAACATATTGGCTCCAGTCAAAACACACAGATCACCGGATTTTTCATCCAAAGGAACTTTGCGAGGGGGTGTTTTTAGCCAGCTCGATGTCTACTCCAAAGGAAGGGAAAATACCGGTACGAATACTTAACACAAGAGATAGCGAAGTTAATATTAAATGGGTGGAGCCTGACTCGGATTCACGAAGATTCATTTCAATACAGTAAAAATTTCACAAGAACGGGTTAATGAATTAATGAATGCTTTGGATTTAGAACAATTAAACGGAGAAGAGGAAAAGGAAGTGCGTTCACTGTGTATGAAATATCATGATATATTCCATTTGGAAGGTGATGAACTCACCGTTACGCCAGTGGAGCAAGCACATATAACGTTGAAAAAAGGAATAGCACCAATTTATATAAAACCTTATAGAATACCTCCCGATCCAGTCACAGGTGAAAGAAAAACCCGATCCAGTCGCAGGTGAAAGAAAATATAGAATAGTAATCGATTACCGGAAGGTTAATGACACGATCGAGGATGATAAATTCCCACTGCCAAACATTGCAGATATTTTCGATATGCTGGGAGGAGCTCAGTACTTCTCATGTATTGACTTGCGTCAAGGCTACTATCAAATGGAGTTAGCTAAAGGGAGCAGACCGTGTACAGCATTCTCCACAGAAAAAGGACACTACCAGATGACCCGGTTACCGATGGGTCAAAAAATCTCTCCAAGTCTGTTCTCTCGTATGATGTCGATTGCAATGTCCGGACTAACATACTCGAAATGTTTCGTACATTTAGACGATCTCATAGTATTCGGTAGAAATCTACAAGAGCATAACAGAAATCTAGCAGATGCTTTCCAGCGACTCAAGACGGCAAATCTTAAAATACATCCTAGTAAGTGTACATTTCTCCGAAAGGAAGTTCTCTATCTTGGACACATAATTTCCGAAAAAGGCATTTTTCCGGATCCTGAGAAGTCACGAGTCATTAGCAGCTATCCAGTACCTACTAACGCCGACGAGGTGCGTAGATTCATAGCTTTTGCATACTACTGCAGGAGATTTATACCTAATTTCGCATCAATTGCAATTCCATTGAATGCTCTACTCAAGAAGAAAGTGAAGTTCGACTTCAGTGACGATTGTTAGAAATTATTTGAAACTATAAAAAATATCCTCGCAAGCCCAAAAGTCTTACAATTCCCAAACTTCGACAAAGAATTCATTTTAAGAACGGATGCATTTGGATATGCGTTAGGAGCCGTGTTGGCAAATTTCGATGACAGCCCTGTCGCTTACGCAAGCAAGGCTCTGAATGCAGCAGAGAAAAATTACTCAACAATAGAAAAAGAGCTACTTGCCATAGTGTGGGCAATAAAACATTTTCGGCCATATCTTTACGGCCGTCGGTTTAAGGTATTGACAGATCATCGTCCATTGGTGTATTTGTTCTCGCTAAAAGAACCCTCCAGCAGATTGACAAAATTCCGACTTCTATTAGAAGAATACAATTTCTATGTAGAATATGCACCAGGTAAAGAAAATTGCGCAGCCGACGCGTTAAGCCGCGTAAAAATTACTTCAGATGATTTAAAAATATCATACACAAGAGTCAACACTAGAGCACGAGCAAGACAGCAGGCGGAGAGGAAATTATGCGCAGCCGAATCAAAAATAAAACAATTCTTAACGCGTAGAGAACACAAGATTGCGATGGTAGAATTGAGAATAGTGAAGAATCTCAACTGTGATGACGCATTCTCAAGCTTCAGCGATGAAGATATAATAGTAGGCCCAAACCAAGTGTTAGCATTCATACCTAGGAAAAATGTTTTGTAACGATGCTTTTCCTCTCTCGCCTGGATATCACTCAGTCCAGTCCAAGGTCTCGTCCAGTTATTTATTGATTTGAACGCAATACACCGATTTCGATACTAACAACTTTATTTAATAAATCTTGACAGTAGTTACAATAGTTTGCAATATGCTTAGAGATACGTTTTAGTTAAGATAAGTTTTATTTAACAAGTTTACAATTGTTTGTCTGAAACAGAGTTTATGATTAAGAGCCTGAAACAGAGTTTATGATCGTTAGGCTGAAACAGAGTTTATGATCATTAGGCTGAAACAGAGTTTATGATTAAGAGCCTGAAACAGAGTTTATGATCGTTAGGGTGAAACAGAGTTTATGATTAAAAGCCTGAAACAGAGTTTATGATCATTAGGCTGGAACAGAGTTTATGATTAGAAGCATGTTGATTATTTGGTTATCTTACAAATCTGTGCTGAGAAGAGACTTTGATTAGTGTGTCCACTGTCGCGGAGTATAAACCCAACAGGCCGACAGGGCGTTAAATATAGATAGCCGCGGAGTATAAACCGAACAGACCGGCTGTCCACTGTCGCGGAGTATAAACCCAACATACCGACAGGGCTTTGTAACTATGTAGTTACGCTTTTACGACGTTTCTTATGTTTCTTACCCGATTCAAGCCTCCACGATGCTGTATCTGATGTTGTAGATTTATGACGCGGCGGCGTAGATGCGGCGGCGTAGATGCGGCGGCGTAGATGTGTACTCGACTGCGGCGTTGACTGCGGCGTCGACTGAGACGTTTACTGCGGCGTCGACTGAGACGGCGACTGCGACGTTGACTGCGGCGTCGACTGAGGCGTTGACTGCGACGTCGACTGTGGCGTCGACTGAGACGTTGACTATGACGTCGGCTGAGGTCCTTGCGATATTGACTACGAGTCCTTGCGATGCCGACTTGAGGTCCTTGCGATGCTGACTGCGAGTCCTTGTGATGCCGACTTGAGGTCCTTGCGATTCTGACTGTCTACGGGTGTGGTTACGAAATTACTGTTCACGGGTGTGGTTTCTCAGCGACTCTTCACGGGTGTGGTTTCTGAACGACTGTCCCGATGCACTGAGTGCGCGCTCTTTTATACTTTGCTCCTCATTCTGTGAGGAGCTTTAAAGCTTTCTCCGAACTTCGGACTTGTTCGCTGGAAATGATGCGACATGTTCGTCGCTTCCAGTGTTTACGAGCTATCCAGCAAACTCGTTTGACTAGTTTTCTCTATTTACTTTACGAAAACAAGTTTGCTGTGCTTTGTCCTTGGCTTTGATGCTAAGTGTACTTCTTTGTATGAACGTTAAATTTTATCAGGAAAATTTATCGTTACATTTCCCCCTTGTTTCGGGGGGCCTGGCGGAGGACTGCTGCAATGAATGCAGCGGTGTTTCGTGGCCTTCTCCAGGTGGCTGATAATCTGCGCTGGCATGGATTCTTCGCTTATTAAAATGCTTTGTTTGTGTCCAATTTTAATAGTTTTATTCTTAAATTTTTGCTACCCTTATATAATTTTTACATGTTTTCTTTTCTCTTCGTACTTGTTACATCTTTGTGTTCTGATTCCTTTTTTTTTCTCTTGTAGGTTAAATCGCTTTCGGTTTTTTTTGTCTATTTATTAAATTCATTTAAGTTTTCAGTTTAATTACTCAAATATTCTCTTAATCTAACTCTGTTTCTATTCTTAGCTTTACTTAGTTTACTTTGTCTTGGTTTGTTTTCCTATTGGCTTTTAAATTCATTTTTCATCTCTGTTAGTTCAAATTTAACTAATATTGAAATCTTTACTCTAATATATATGTTGGTTTACCATTAGCTTTACTTAGTTTACTTTGTCTTGGTTTGTTTTCCTATTGGCTTTTAAATTCATTTTTCATCTCTGTTAGTTCAAATTTAACTAATATTGAAATCTTTACTCTAATATATATGTTGGTTTACCATTGGCTTTAAATTCACTTTTCATTTCTATAACTTCGAATTTGGTTACATTAGTTTTTTTTTTTTCTTAGACTCTAATGTTTACTCTAATATTTAAATCCTTACTGTTATATTGTTTGTTTTCTATTGGCTTTTTCATTTTTCATTTCTATTAATTGTAATTTGATTACTGTCTTGTTTTCGTTTAAACCTTTATGCTAATATATAATAATATAACTTTTTCTTTACTATGATGTTTACTATAATATTTTAGTTTCTTAACTTGCTGACTTAAAATTTCATTTGTGTTGCTTTACATTTCAGACATACATATTTGTTTTGTTATGTACATTTCTGTTAAGATTTTGTTCTATTCTTGTTTTTCTTCTTTGTTTTTGTTTTCTATTCTTTATTTAATTGGAGTTTAATATACGGTGTTCAAAATATTTCCTTACGTGAATGAAAATAGTCCGTCCGTTAGGTTGTGCTTATTGTGATGTCATGGTTTCGACGTTTATAACGCCGGTCCGCGAGATGGTGATCTTGACGCGCTTCTCACCCACTGTACCATCAGCCGTACCCTCTTTCCGACCTTCCGGAGGCGATCAGCATCTCTGACCTGTTCCTGCAGCCATTCTGGCATCGCTGGTTGTTCGGCGGCGTGTCGTTGTGCGTCGTCGGGCGGCGCTTCACCTTCGCTTGTGGGTGCCCAGTCTGTGTCTAAGCTCATCGCGGTGCCGGAAGGCGACGCTGGAAGCCCTGCTGGCAGCTCCTCCAGAAACTCTCGTCCAGGCGTCTTTGGAACTGCGACTTCAGGTCCAGCCTGTTGTCGTTCCCTCCACCTGGCGTCCGGCGGTGAAGGGTGGACAACGGCCGTGGGTCTCTTGGTTGGCGTGTGCGGCGTTACTGGGCGTGGCTGTTCCATGGTTTTTGCTCTGGCGGGAGCCATCTTTCTCTTAGCGTCGTTGTCGGTGTCTTCGCTGCTGCTGCTGTTGCTGCTGCTGTTGCTAATGCGGCTGCTGCTGCTTTCGTTTTTGTCAGGGTATGCGGTGACTTCCTGCTCTTTGATCCTTTTCGCCGATATCTCCTCTATTGGCGGCATGGCTGTCGGCACCATCTTTTCCTGTGGCAGGTAAAGTTTTGGCAGTTTCTGCCGGTCGTCCTTTGGTAACAGCAACTGAACTGCCCAAGCCAGGTTGCGACGTTTGTCTTCAGCGTCGTTTGGGGGAAACCAACGGCTGAAATCCCTTTTGTGGTAGGGTAGTGTTGGTCTTCGTAAAAAACAACTGGCGAAGTGGAGCAGGAATGCGCCACAGTCCGTCGAGTTCCGCTGTTGAGGAACTTGTACATGAAATGCTGGCAGCGTCTCTGCCGTAACGGCCGTATGCAACACGTCCGTCAAATATGCGCGCAGTAGTTGCGGGACGTGTGAGTTGTAGCAGTTCTTCAACTGCGAGAAGAAGTGTGTGCTGAATATATGTGTTTTCCTGCACAGCTCAGTCGATCTGCGACTGAGCATCAACGGTAAGGAGAAGTCGATGAGCGTGTCGTTCAAAAATCGGCCTGCCGATATCCTCTCGTAATCGTCGCGGTAAATTCGCAATCCTTGGTGTGTGAGGAGGGGTTGGCGACGCTCCCCTTCCTCGTCACTCGATAGCACGATCACGCTGTACGCTGATGTTGTCACTGACGGCGGCGGCGGCGACGGTGACGTCGACTTCGACTTTGGCTTCGAACGAGGCGCTGAGGAGGACATGTCGAATTTATGATTTGCGTTTATTCACTTACTTGCGCGGACGACCGTTTCGGCTGATGATTCGTTTATGACTGAATGCTCTGCGGTCGCTCGGAGTCTTCTAATGTCTTCGTGTATCAAACTTCAAGGCGTCATAACGGTTCCTGATTGCTGTCTCATTGCTTCCTTTGCTAAACGTCGTCGCAGCCAACACACACACGTCTTATCTCCTTACCTTTCCTCGCCGGCTTTTGCATTTCCGTCGCAACCCTTTGTGCAACGGAGATGAGTACGAAACGAAGTCAGCGGAAACGGCGTTTTGTTCAGTCTTTCCATGTCGAGACGGCGTTTCCTTTTCCTCTCCTTGCTTAAAACTTGCTACCGTTTCCTCTGGTTTCCAAATTACTTATTTTACGTTTGTGATGCAGTTTCCCGTTATGTTGTGTGTGCGAAAACCCCTTCTCCCCGCGTTGTAGGTTCGCAGTTTGCGTTGTTATTTCTTTGGCTGGCTTGATGAGTGTTGTTTTATGGTTTTATTGCTTCTATGCGTGAGGTCAGCGGCGAGCTGCGAGGCAGCGTCGCGTTGTGTGTAGTGTTTTGCGCTGTGTGTAGCGCTTTGGCCCGCTAGATGACTTTCGTTGAACTCTGTGATTTCCGCTGCGCTGAGTGGTATTGACATGTGTTGGTTCTGCTGATTGGTTTGCTCTCGTTCGTCGCTAATCGCTGAGGTATCTAAGTTGTCTGCATTTTCTCGGAATTGATTTGCAATTGTACTGAGCCATTATAACTAATAAAAATCGTAGCTTGATTAACGGCGGTGATATAATATCTGAAAGAAACGAGTAAACTAGAAATTTTGGATGACAACATGAAATTAAATGTTTATTATGCCATTCATGACAATCGTTGTTGTCAATTTGAGCGATAGGTGGTCCGTGACCACTGTGAACTTGTAGCCTTCGAGGTAGCACCTCATCTTCCGAATTCCTCATATGATGGCCAAGCATTCCTTCTCGGTTGCTGAATAGTTTCTTTCTGCATGGTTCAACCTGCGACTCGCATATGCTATCACCTTCTCTGCAGCATCGATCTCTTGCGTGAGCACGGCTCCTAGTCCAACGTCGCGGCGTCAGTGTGGAGCGTGAATGGCTTTGTAAAATCTGGACACGTGAGTATTGGGGCGCTTATCAGCGATTTCTTGAGATTTTCAAATGCCTCCTGTTGATCAGACTGCCACTTCCAGTGTTTCGCTTTCTTCAGCAGATTGGTCATTGGATGAACTATCGTTGCAAACTCGGGTACAAAGCTTCTGTACCATGATGCAATTCCTAAGCATCGTCGTAGTTCACGTAGATTTTTCGGTGGTTCGAGCGCTTCTATCGCCGCGATCTTCTCCGGGTCGGTTTGAATGCCATTTTCACTTACCACATGTCCCAAGTATTTTGTTTCCTTCTGGAAAAACTCGCATTTGTCTACGTTGAGCTTCAGGTTCGCGTTCCGTAAGCGTCTAAAAACAAAAAGATGTAGCATGTGTTCCTCCTTCGTTGCGCTTGTTACGATTATGTCGTCCAAGTAGGCGAAAGCATTGGGCTCCAATTCTGGACCGATCACCTTATCGAGAGCTCGTTGAAACGTCGCAGGTGCATAGTGTAGTCCAAACGGCATGACCTTCCAGTGAAGGAGACCTCGGCCGGGAACGGTGAAGGCTGTGTAGGGTTTACTGCTTTCCTCCATCGGAATCTGCCAATAACCATTTTTTAAGTCAAGCGTACTGGTGAATCTTGCGTTCCTGAGTCGGTCGAGTATGTGTTGAATGCGCGGCAACGGGTAAGCGTCTGGTCTCGATCGAGAGTTCAATTGGCGGTAATCTATATATAGACGCCAAGTGCCGGTCTTCTTCTTTACTAAGAGGATCGGAGCGCTGAAGCCGCTGGTCGATGGTTCGATGCATCCCTTTTGGATTAATTCGTCCACCTCTTTATGAATAATTTCCTGCAGCGCTGGATTCCGAGGCACGTAGCGCTGTTTGATTGGTTTGTCGTCTATCATCGTGATTCTATGGGATGTAATGTTCGTTGGACCTTCTAGTCTGTCAAATATCTGTAATTCCTTCCGCAGGGTGGTTTCTGTGTCTTCGGATGTGTGCTGATTCTCCTTATCGTCACCTTCGCTGTCGGCGCATGTATTGATTACCATTGTCTCTGATGGTTGGTGAGCATCTCGAAAGTTCAAAGTGAACTCTCCGCAAGTCAAGCTGGCTCCAACGTTTGCAAGGAAATCCATTCCCAGGAGTAAGTCGTCCACTGCACCTGGAAAAATAAGCAATATGGTACGAATCGTGTCCTGCCCTAAACTGAGTAGCGTGTCAAGATAATGCGTCACTGTTCCCTGTGAACCATCGGCCATCCGTATGTATCGCGGAGCCGTGAGCGGTTTGCGGTCTATTCCGAGGGACTGCTCCATTCGAGTGCTGACAAAGCTGCGTGTTGCTCCAGTGTCCACTGTTGCATCCACCCATCGTCCTTGAACCTTGATCTTTGCTATCAGTTGGCCCTTATGGCAGCGTAACACTTCTAATTTTTCCGAGAGGATGTCTGCCCTGGTCCCGCCGAGTCTCGGATCTGGCGGGGCGCTCTTCGTTTCCCTTATGGTTCTCCTGTCTTCCACTAGGACGGCGATAGCAGCACTCGATGCTCCGAACTCCTAGTTTTCCGCACGTCCAACAAAACAACCGTTGCGGATTTCCACAGTTTCTCTGGTGGTGTCCATCTTGGCCGCAGCGTCGCCACGCGGTGCTGGTGTTGATGGGTCGTGCTTCAGGTGGCGTGATTTCCATGTGCCTCTCGTTGTGTACTCTGTTCGTTGGGGGCCTGTTTTCGTAACGTGCTCTTGGTGCAGATTGTCGAGGTTCATCATGTGGGCGACTGCTCTGCTCATCGTCTCGTCTGGCTTCCCCTGGATACATTCTAAGTCCTCCGCTAGACTGACTAATTCGTCGAGGCTCGAAAAGTCCCTCCTCTTTATATAAAGTTGAAATTCTTGTCGCGAATTTCGAAACACTCGTTCTAGTTTTTGCGCCTCTGTGAAGTTTGCTGTTGGCATAAGATCGCAGATGTCCAATACAAAGTCTTTAAAAGATTCTCGCTGTCGCTGCGTGCGCATTCGAATTCGGTCCTCTATTTGTTCAAAGTACCTTCTCGATAAAAAGAATTTAAGAAACGCTGTTTTGAAGTTGTTCCAGCTTCCCCAGTCGCGTTGATTATTTCTTAGCAATGTGAGTGCACGATCGCGAAGTAGTTCCGGCATCATCTGCGGTAAATTATCTATGGGTAACCGGTAAACTCCGGTCAATTCTTCGACCCTTTCAATAAAAAGGTCCTTGCCACCGTCGTATCGGACGTTACATTTTCGAACTTTGTCTATGATGCTTGCTGGGTCCATCGTCATTTCCCGTGGTCTCGTGTATATCGCATTCCGCCTGGGTTCGGTGAGTATGTGTTCGCTAGCTGTGGGTATCGATAGGAGAAATTCCTTTTCACCAAGCTTAAGTGAAGCCGATTTAGTCTGTGTCTCGTTCCGATCATCGCCTGATCGTGGCTGGCATGTCTGCGATGGCCCTCGGGCCGCGGTGTGCACTGCCTCTAACTCCAGCAAGCGCGCGTGTACCACAGGATCTTTTTCGGCTGCTATTACGAAAGCGACGAACTGTTTTCTTAGTTCATCGGCGTTTCCTGTTTCGTCTTATTCGAACTCTTTGGCGTATTCGATCAGTTCGTCTTTTCGCAGTGTGTATATCCATGAACGCTTTGACATTTTTTTCCGATCCTTGTTGAATTCGTTGTTCGCAAGTTATTAAATATTCGCTGCACTAGGTTCCTGCTCGGGCGCCACTGTAACGATGCTTTTCCTCTCTCGCCTGGATATCACTCAGTCCAGTCCAAGGTCTCGTCCAGTTATTTATTGATTTGAACGCAATACACCGATTTCGATACTAACAACTTTATTTAATAAATCTTGACAGTAGTTACAATAGTTTGCAATATGCTTAGAGATACGTTTTAGCTAAGATAAGTTCTATTTAACAAGTTTACAATCGTTTGTCTGAAACAGAGTTTATGATTAAGAGCCTGAAACAGAGTTTATGATCGTTAGGCTGAAACCGAGTTTATGATCATTAGGCTGAAACAGAGTTTATGATTAAGAGCCTGAAACAGAGTTTATGATCGTTAGGCTGAAACAGAGTTTATGATTAGAAGCCTGAAACAGAGTTTATGATCATTAGGCTGGAACAGAGTTTATGATTAAAAGCATGTCGATTATTTGGTTATCTTACAAATCTGTGCTGAAAAGAGACTTTGATTAGTGTGTCCACTGTCGCGGAGTATAAACCCAACAGACCGGCTGTCCACTGTAGCGGAGTATAAACCCAACAGACCGACAGGGCGTTAAATATAGATAGCCGCGGACTATAAACCCAACAGACCGGCTGTCCACTGTCGCGGAGTATAAACCCAACAGACCGACAGGGCGTTAAATATAGGTAGCCGCGGAGTGTAAACCCAACAGACCGGCTTTCCACTGTCGCGGAGTATAAACCCAACAGACCGACAGGGCGTTAAATATAGATAGCCGCGGAGTATAAACCCAACAGACGGGCTGTCCACTGTCGCGGAGTATAAACCCAACAGACCGACAGGGCTTTGTAACTATGTAGTTACGCTTGGAAGAAACGACGTGTCTTATGTTTCTTACCCGATTCAAGCCTCCACGATGCTGTAGCTGATGTTGTAGATTTATGACGCGGCGGCGTAGATGCGGCGGCGTAGATGAGACGTCGACTGCGACGTTGACTGCGGCGTCGACTGAGACGTTGACTGCGACGTCGACTGAGACGTTGACTGCGACGTCGACTGAGACGTTGACTGCGACGTCGACTGAGACGTTGACTGCGACGTCGACTGAGGTCCTTGCGATGTTGACTACGAGTCCTTGCGATGCCGACTTGAGGTCCTCGCGATGCTGACTACGAGCCCTTGCGATGCCGACTTGAGGTCCTTGCGATTCTGACTGCGAGTCCTTGCGATGCCGACTTGAGGTCCTTGCGATGCTGACTGCTGCTGTCGCTGGTCCCAATTAAAAGTATTTCAAAATTCTCCGCACTTTCTTGGAGTAGAAGTTGTGGCATTAAGACTCGCGCTCCTTCTTCACCTTCACTTCCTCGCCCAAAAATGTTGTGATCTCGCCCTGCATGAAGGCCCACGGGATAGTCGAGTTGGCCAGAGGACAGCGGTCACCGCTGGGACAGTACACGTTGCCGAGACCATTCTGTCGCTTAATGCTTTCTCTGCTGCACGGGAAGCAGAATTTGTGGTGATTCACTGATGGGCACTGAACGAAGTGTGTGTCCTCGAGGCGCTCCTGGCACAGGGTGCACTTTAGCGTTGTATTTTGTGCTGCATTCGGTGCTGAGCCGGCGCCGGCCGAATTCGGTGTAGTGTTCATGCCGACTGTGGAGTTGGGAGCGTCCCACTGCCGCTGGGAGAAAATGGCCCCGATGCAGTCCACGGTTCTAGCGGCAGCAATGGCAACGTTCCACAGTCGGGCGGCATGAACACTACACCGAATTCGGTCGGCGTCGGCTCAGCACCGAATGCAGCACAAACTACAACGCTAAAGTGCACCCTGTGCCAGGAGCGCCTCGAGGACACACACTTCGTTCAGTGCCCATCAGTGAATCACCACAAATTCTGCTTCCCGTGCAGCAGAGAAAGCAGGGCGAGATCACAACAATTTTGGGCGAGGAAGTGAAGGTGAAGAAGGAGCGCGAGTCTTAATGCCACAACTTCTACTCCAAGAAAGTGCGGAGAATTTTGAAATACTTTTAATTGGGACCAGCGATAGCAGCAGTCAGCATCGCAAGGACCTCAAGTCGGCATCGCAAGGAGTCGTAGTCAGCATCGCAAGGACCTCAGTCGACGTCGCAGTCAACGTCTCAGTCGACGTCGCAGTCAACGTCTCAGTCGACGTCGCAGTCAACGTCTCAGTCGACGTCGCAGTCAACGTCTCAGTCGACGTCGCAGTCAACGTCTCAGTCGACGTCGCGGTCTCGTCAACGTCTCAGTCGACGCCGCAGTCAACGTCGCAGTCGACGTCTCATCTACGCCGCCGCATCTACGCCGCCGCATCTACGCCGCCGCGTCATAAATCTACAACATCAGCTACAGCATCGTGGAGGCTTGAATCGGGTAAGAAACATAAGACACGTCGTTTTTTCCAAGCCTAACTACATAGTTGCCCTGTAGCCCTGTCGGTCTGTTGAATTTATACTCCGCGACAGTGGACAGCCGGTCTGTTGGGTTTATACTCCGCGGCTATCTATATTTAATGCCCTGTCGGTCTGTTGGGTTTATACTCCGCGACAGTGGACAGCCGGTCTGTTGGGTTTATACTCCGCGGCTATCTATATTTAACGCCCTGTCGGTCTGTTGGGTTTATACTCCGCGACAGTGGATAGCCGGTCTGTTGGGTTTATAGTCCGCGGCTATCTATATTTAACGCCCTGTCGGTCTGTTGGGTTTATACTCCGCGACAGTGGACAGCCGGTCTATTGGGTTTATAGTCCGCGGCTATCTATATTTAACGCCCTGTCGGTCTGTTGGGTTTATACTCCGCTACAGTCTGTTGGGTTTATACTCCGCGACAGTGGACAGCCGGTCTGTTGGGTTTATACTCCGCGGCTATCTATATTTAACGTCCTGTCGGCCCGTTGGTTTTATACTCCGCGACAGTGGACACACTAATCAAAGTCTCTTTTCAGCACAGATTTGTAAGATAACCAAATAATCGACATGCTTTTAATCATAAACTCTGTTCCAGCCTAATGATCATACACTCTGTTTCAGGCTTCTAATCATAAACTCTGTTTCAGCCTAACGATCATAAACTCTGTTTCAGGCTCTTAATCATAAACTCTGTTTCAGACAAACGATCGTAAACTTGTTAAATAGAACTTATCTTAGCTAAAACGTATCTCTAAGCATATTGCAAACTATTGTAACTACTGTCAAGATTTATTAAATAAAGTTGTTAGTATCGAAATCGGTGTATTGCGTTCAAATCAATAAATAACTGGACGAGACCTTGGACTGGACTGAGTGATATCCAGGCGAGAGAGGAAAAGCATCGTTACAGTTTTATTATTACAATGGACAGATAGCACTACTGCCCGAACAGCTGCATTTGGCAAAATGTTGGCAAGGGACATGCAACGAATCTGTGAAACATTATCCATACAAGACGTATATATTACGCGTAAGGAATTCAAAAAACTTATGGATGGCCATCCTCAATATAATAAGAATTGTTTGAAAAAACTGATGAGCGAAATATTACATTTAAAAGTGCACATTATGACAAATATAATTGAAATAACGGAACCAAGTATGAAAAGGATTCTATTAAATGATTATCATATACTACCCACAAGCGGCCACTCTGGGGTTGTGAGAATGTTAAAAAATTTGAACGACATTATAACATACGTTAGCCACTGTCAAAGTTGCCATCGAAACAAGCACACCAAACCAAACAGAGAACCACTGACTATAACGACAACTGCGGAAACAAGTTTTGAGAAGATATACATGGATCTAGTAGGCCCGTTAGACGCAACTAAAAGAGAATCGCGGTACATTCTTACCATACAGGACGAACTAACGAAATTCATAGAAGCAATACCAATCACCAACAAATCAGCCAATGCAGTAGCCAAAGCGTTTGTTGAGGGTTTTATATTAAAATATGGAATTCCCAACGAAATTGTATGCGATCAGGGGACAGAATTCATCAACCAATTTTTTAAGGAAATATGCAAGCTTTTAAAAATAGACCAACTACAATCCACGGCATATCACCATGAAACTATTGGATCGTTAGAGAATAACCACAAAACCTTGGCTGCATATCTAAGAACGTACACCACAGATCAACACAGGGACTGGGATGACTGGTTACCATACTATGTGTTCAGTTATAATACCTCAGTGCACTCCGAAACAAATTTTTCACCTTTTGAGTTAGTGTATGGGAAACAATGCAAGCTACCATCGAACATTGGGACCACAATAGATCCGGTTTACAATTATGAAGACTACGCAATAGAGCTAAAAAACAAACTACAAACAGTGCAATACGACGCCAAACAAATACTGCTAAAAAGCAAGCAAGACAGGAAGCATAGGTACGACAGGACGTTCAAGACAGTATTGTTAAAAAATGAAAGTGGGAAAAAACTAAAACCAATTTTTACAGCTCTCTACGAAGTTGTGGACGACACTGGAGTAAATTGCAGCATTAAGATAGGAAATAAGCGAATGACTGTTCATAAGAACCGCGTTAAGTCCTTTTACTGAGTCGGAATATGACAGAAATTTAACTAACAAATTCATGTTGCAATGTAACGAATTTAATGAGATAAAGCAAATAGTATTATAGACACATGTAGGCATAAAAACACCCGGGTTAGGATATTTCATAATTTAAAATACGTATCTGTAAATAGATAAATAGCTGCGTATTAAAATAGCTAAATAGAAAAGTTATGGCTAATATTATAATTAAACTAATAAGATAGAGGAAAAACACACATTTACGCAGCAAAATAAATAACTTAAATAATGTTAAAACTTTTTTTAGCTTAGTATAAGTAATGTTGAAGCTATTATTAAATAATGTTTAAACTATTAAGCTAAACTATTGTTAAACTATTAAGCTAAGTATAAGGATACAACAATTGATGAATAAGTTCAGCACAAGAAGAAAAAAAATAACCTGCTCGTCAGCAGATAACATACTGCAAACAAAAGCAAAATCAACCACCAACGTAACTAAATCAAAACAACACATTTTGAAAGAACAAACCAGCAACATTTAACACAGTCAACGAGTGCAGCATAAACACCAAATCAAGAAAAAAAAATTAATTTAAAAATCAATTTTTTTCTTTTCTTGTAGGGGTGAGGTGTGACATGCCTCGTAACAAGATCCGATTTCTATAATATAAAGTAGGATAAGAGTTTGACGAACTGTCGGATACTGCAATGTAGTCGCTAGTGTCACGGACCCAAGGGCTCGGTTAACCCGTGTTAAAAATAGCTGATATTGCATTGCATTAATTACCTTAGTTTGTGTGTGCATTCTTTTCCGTTCAGTACTTTTTAGCAACTAGTTGAACTGTAGAATAAGCAAATAAGCAATAAAAAGTATAAAAACTAAATAAAAATGTAAAGAAGGGGAGTCTTAAAGTAGCAATCAAAAGACCTTGTTTCTTTTCAAACATCGGCAGACTTGCCTAATAAAAATCAAGAGGGCTAATATCGGCATCCTTGCCTGGCTCCAAAACCACATCGGCATCCTTGCCAGTGGCTCATCATCTACAAGCCTAATATCGGCATTCTTGCCTGGCTCCAAAAACCACTAACATCGGCATCCTTGCCAGTGGCCCATCATCTACACGCCTAATATCGGCATTCTTGCCTGGCGCTACAACGTGAAGCAGCTCAACAACGTCCGAGCTCTGCCCGACGGCCGACATCGCAGTGCACCATTATGGTATTAGGATTTGCTGAAGACTATAACAAAATAATTCTAAATTCTAAGCATGAACTAATATTAATAAGATCTAAATCTGATAAGAATGTTATATATTTTACTGTGGCAGCAGAAAATATAAAACTAACGATAACCAACAATATATGGAAAATTCCGCATACACAGTTGGCTGATTTTATAAAACTACAAATTTATTAAACAATTCAAAGTGGAAAAACTTTATTAATGGCATTTCATAGTTGGGACTGTCACTTTAATTCGTTACAGCAAATTTCAACATTGTCAGCTTGAATTTTAATATTCTATGTATTTTCTTCAACAACATACCACTTTTGGTTTATTGTTGATTAACAGCCACATTCCGGATACGCGCTCGCTGTGAGCTCCCGAGACGCCAGCGTAGCCGAAACTGAGACAGACTTTGTATTCTGTATTCCAAGCGTCCGCCAGCGTCAGTCAGCGTCTTACTTTTTCTACCTGATGTTATGCTTTGCAGACTGTCGTAGTTTGCAGACCGAATAGTGTTACCGTCCACGGGAAACCCTTTTGTAGTTTGGTGATATAGTTTGAAAGCACTTTCAAAAACACAACAAAATTAAGTCACTTCGATTTCAACTACGTGAGAATCCTAGTGGCCACATGTATTATTGTATATAAAATATGAACATGAGTGTGTGGCAACAATGTATGAAGCAAAAAGCAACTATTTGTCTTATCATAATAATAACAACTAGAACCTCCATTTGACTTGTTCGTGTAATATAGCAAGCAGCACGCGATACCATTTCTATTTTTGTTCGAAAATGAAGCCTTACATAAAACCGTAGCACTTGTGAAATACATTTTGATTGAAATTTAAAATTAAAATTAGGTTCTTTATTAACAAATAAATAATTAATAATTTAATAAATCTACCTTTAATAATTAATAAATTATTAGTTATTATATATAATTTAATAATTGATAAATAACTTTAGCAATTATAAATTTATTTATTAAAAACTTCGTTACAAAAATTTCTGTCAACCACAAAATTTTTGTTCAAGTCGGCAACATTGTGTTCCCGTCTCATTTCCATCCGACTAGGGTTTTAGTGAATGCATCGACTAAAGATTGACAACTGATAATGTCTGCAAAGCAGGTAAAATACCAACAAAATTACACAGCAACCGCCAGCGACCGACTGCGTCCCGTCTGGGTTTTTGGCAGCGCAGTTTCTTTGAAAACCATCGACGCTGGCGGCAAATACGAAGAAAAACAACGAAAACCACAAAAGAGAATAAACAACTACGGAGCGTCTGTGACGCGAGCGAGTATCCGGAATGTGGCTGTAAGTCTGTTATTAGCTTTTTACAATTTGAATTACTCACCGATTTATTTTTTGGGCAAAATGGTAAATCATTGTGTGCATCTTGTAAATTCTGAGGGTAAAACAAATCAACTTCGAGATTATATCCGATGGGGATTCGACTGGAATTTTAAGAACATTAAATTGATCAATGTTCTCTACCCGCTCCACCCACTCCAAAATCGTTAAATATTTTTCGTAATCCACCATATATTTATTATTTGCCTTTGAATGTCTTAAACTGCATTGGACAATGCCGCCTCGAATACTTTTCTGAACGAGAAGGTGCATGTCAATATCAGTGAAAACTTCCAGCTTTATCTTTGTTGTTTTTAACATAGCATCCCATGATAACCCTGGAGCTGTGTAATATTGATATGGATCTAATTTGTAGATATTTTTGCAAACTATTCGGATATTCTCAAAAAATCTACCAAGATTATAACATCTGTCTTCAGATATAGCAGCATGGAGTCTTCCAAGGTTTGACAGTTAAAGACTTCTCAAATCTTTAGTGCATGCTGATAGTCTTCTTCGCTGCATGATGTATTTGTCAAGTGACTAAAGAAGTCGACATGACTGAGAAGACCATTTTCTCTTAGACGTCCGATTGAATTTATATATTTATTAAATTCATCTTCATTTGGATAAATTTGGCGAACAAAATTAAAATCAGTTGGTGATAAATTTTTCGCTAATGCATCCAAACTTGATGCCATGAAGTGAAAAGAATCCAAGAATCTAATTTCAATTGAGTTCTGCGTTTTGAGACGGACACCTATAATTTTTTAAAAATACAGGCACGAACTTTGCAATGTGATATTTTAAATTTCATTCGTTATGTGCCGGACCACTGTATTTTCCCGTTAAATGGCAATGATCTGCCACTCTGTCAGACCCCAATTCCTGTCCGCAAATATGACAAGAAATGGAGCTCTTTTGTAGATTTATGTCTTCTACGGACAACGAGTTCATTGGCCACACTACACTTAAATAATTACAATAAATATATATTACATCTCTAACAAAATATTCTGTAAACTTTTTGGGAGCATCCTACCCAGAATCAGTTACAAATCTATTTAAACTACAATCATATTAACAACTAATATAATAAATAAAAGTTATTGGTATGTGTTTATTTAGATTATTACTATTTAAATCTACGCTGCTTAACAGACATTCAAAGTCTGCCTATACAACAAATGGTACATCTTACTTTTTATTATAGTTAGTAAAAGTAATCACCGCTTTTTTTACCTCCGACATCTCGGTTACAATTTTTCCGCATACTTCCCTCTGCTTAGCAAGAGTAGTCTCATTATGCGAGTACTGTAAGCAGCTGTTACAGAAATATAGCCTCGTGCGATGATTTGTCTGTTGGCTTTTGATTAGTCTGAAAATAAATTAAAGTTGTACAACACATTAAATTATAATTACCTTGAAATGTTCTTAATTCGCACAGAGTGGAACTGCTTATCATTTTGCAGCAGCAGCAGGTTGATGTGTTGTAACTTTTACTGCTTGGTGCAGTGGTACGGTCCCTCGATATTTCCTGACCCTTCGTTGAAACCAAACACATTGACGCTAACCCTAGGACTCAATTCTTCAAAATTGCTAATGGCGTCTATGGGCATCGGGAACTTCAACACCGTAAAGTCAAGTGAAAATCCATTAGTGAGCGTAATAGTTTCCGCTCCGACATTATTCACTTTATAATTTTGTGGCCTATTTGGATTATCTTCCACATCCGTAAGTGCAGATATTACGGCCCATTTAAAACAGATGTGACGGAGCAAGTCGCAAACGCTCGTTTGACTCCACATATATCCTCATCACCTGCATTTTTTTCATATTTTATATTATATTATTTTGTTATTTGATTTTGTTTTACCTTCTGAATATAAGGAACATTTCGTTTATAACCCATTTGCAATAGACAAGCAGGCATTATTTACCACTTTCTTTATTTAATTAAGACCACTTCATGAATGAATGTATGAATTTATATATAAACCCCTGAATGGGGAATGTAGTTAGTAAGGTAGACAAAAGGATTTAAAGAACGGCGCAAATTAACAACCCTGATCGTCAAACAGCTGGCTGCCAGCCTATAAGAGTAGCAACAACGCTGAGCCCGGCGCAGTTCGACACCGGCAGTTAAGCAGGAGTCATCGTGGAAAGAAGGAACCAACAACAGTCATCTAAGCCAGATTCAGTGTAAATAATATTGTAATATAAGGACGTTACAATAAATAAATAAAAAATGAAAAGTACATAAGAACAGAACCTCAGCGCACGTATTTCTTTGAAATATTCTCTATTCAATTCCTCTCTCGACGGTCAAACACCGACTATAAATTACTGTGAGATTGAACCTTCGGTATCCGGCGAGCCGACACGGAGCTTAACGAAAAGAAATGGTTCGTCACAAAGAATACATCATTCTTTCTCACATTTATACAAGCACGCTTTTCCTGTAGGCCTTTCGACAAAGGTATGTATGAAGTTCCCTTATAGTGGACGCTACTGGTTCACATTTACTTCCAGGTTACTTATCCTATTTCATCCATTGTACCTCTTATGAAACTCTCCCATTTAGGTGGTGATATGTTGAGACATTTCAGCGTAGATGTTGCTGATTTCTTCAACTTTTTGTGGTAAAACCATCTGAGTTTTAAAAGATTTTACTTCCACCACCATTTCTTCATCTGTGTTGTAGGTCAAAATCGTTCAACCCATTAATAACAGTGCTTAACGCTGTTATTGACATACAATTTTGTCCCTCTGCTAAAAACGCTTATTATGTATGTGCGTATTAGCAGCACATACTTTTGGGCATTTAGTTAAAGCCAAGTGAGCTATTTTAAAAAGATATGATGGCATACGCTTCACTTGAACGATCCGGAATAAAACAAACAACAAGAAAGCTGACACCGAATAAAGTCACCGACCGTGCGGTCATTGAGCTGACGGTTTTTTCAACCTCCGCGCGAGCCACGGAAATAGCGCTTGTTTTAATAAACGCTAAATTCGCAGTTCTGCACCTGATTGATTTTGGCCTGCAACCAACTTCCATGTGTTTTTAGCATAGTGAAAGAATAATTGATTTTAAGTTTGGAAAAGCATAGTTTGGTTTTAAAGTTCGAAGTAGAACGGTTGTTGTTTAGAAAATCAATAAAGGATTGTAACCAACCACTAAAAGGAATTTTGATTTAAAAGAGGACAGAAAAGGGTAAAATGAAACAGGTAGTTGAATATTTTCTAAGTGACAAAAAAAAGATTCTACCTTTCGAGCCAATAATCGCGAGGGAAGAGAATGAATTTGGAAAAAAGAAAGATAAACCAATTCAATGAAAAAAGCAAGTGACAAAAGTGCCAGTAAGAACAAATGTGAGAACAATTGTTATAATTTTAATTACATTTTATATTACTAAAGATTTACTAATTTCTTCTGCTCACGGTTTAGGTGCCCTGAGCAGTATTTTTCTTTACAGCGTTTGTCTTGGTTGAAAACTCCCTTGAGGCTGTCAATGGTTTATGTGCCATGACACCTACCAAAATTTGGAAACAAAATTTTTTTTTTTTTATCAATTTCTATAATTCTTCTTAACAACAAACAATTGTCTGGATAAATTCCGACTAATTTCTTCCACCTCTCTCAATTACGTCAAGAGAGCATCTATTCAGTTTATTCAAAAAACTTTAAGTTCTGAAAATAAAGTTACGGGAAAATCGAAATTAATGCATGCAAAAATTTCGCTCAGTTTCGTTGAGCGATGATTTGAATGCTTAATTGAAGCATTTTAATGTATGAATTAAACGTTTAATGTATGTTGATAAATGGTGTTTTGTAATTTAATAAAAAGGGAATAGTTATTTCACATTATTTCCTTTGATTTCGTAATTTTTAAAAACAAATAATTGCGAATGTTTTAAAGAAAACAAATCACATTGAGATAAAAGTTTAATTTCAGCACAACATAAAGATAAAAAATAATGTTTTAAAATTAGAAGCTCAACATTTTAACAGATGCAGTGCTTGCAAGCGTTCTATGAACCCAATGCACAATAAGTAGGTCGATTATTATTATTATTGTATTGGAGTGGTGCACTGCGACATATAGGTCTATTGTGCCTCCTGCTCGAGCTCACAATTCCTGTAGTAGCCCTATCCGTTCTAGAAAACTGATAATTTTCCTCAGTTTTACGGATCTAATGGCCTGCTCACTCATGTGAACTGTTTCAAATATGGCCAGTCTTGAAGACATAAGCGCAGCACACGAAGTTAGTATATGTATTGATGTTTCTTTGTCTCCCATACAGAATCTACATGGCTGGTTATCAATCATTCCTATAGTATGTAGGTGTTTCCTCAGCCTGCAGTGACCCGTAAGAAACCTAGTAACTATTCGTAACTGGGTTCTTGGTAATTTCATGCATTCTCTAAATCGCACTTGGTTATACATATGTTCCTAACGCTTTTTTGGAATGCTCCAGACCTGTCCATTGATTGTTCCAGTATTCCCTTCTGAGTTCGTCCTCTTCGATTCTCAGCTTCTGATACACTATGTTGGGAGCAATTCCACAACAAGGCTCAGGACCTACTAGTGAGGTATTGGCTCCCACTCTAGCCAGGCGATCTGCTTCTTCGTTGCCCTTAAGCCCTACATGCCCTGGTAGCCATAGTAGGTATAATTTGTTTTTTGCTCCGAGCAGATTCAGTTTTTCAAGGCATTCCCATACAACCTTGGAGTTTATATGGTATGAGCTTAATGCCTTGATTGCAGCTTGACTATCAGTTAAGATGGCAATGCTTTTTTTCTCGAAATTCCTGTCTAGATTGAATTTCGCACATCTATGAATTGCGATTATTTCAGCTTCAAAGATGCTTGCATACACACCCATCGGCTCCGAGTATTTTGTTCTGGGACCTTAGACACCAGCCCCGGCGCCGCAACTCATTAAGGACCCGTCCGTATACCACGTTATCATAGATTTATCCATGGTATACGTATCCGTCAGTCCTTTCCATTATTTCTTATTGCTTAGTTCAGTCTTAAAGGATTTTGTAAAGGAATCTAGGCGGCATTTTATCCCGTGGTAGGAGATGCTCCGGGAAGTTTTGAGTGAACTTTCGGCTTCCCCTTCCGGCTCACGCAATAGTATCGCCCGTACCCGAATGTACCCTATAGTACGCCCTCTTAGCCTGCATTTGAATATGCAGGTGCAGTGGTGTAAGTTCCAATAGGACTTCCATCGGTAGTGTGGGGCAGGTACGCATAGATCCGGTTATACATATGCAAGCCAGTCTTTGTACCCTATTTAAGGTTTTTTGTGTTGTAATTTGGCTTGCCCTGGCTGCCCAAACTATAGCTCCATATGTGATAATCAGCCTTATTATCACTACATATATCCGTCGCATAATTGACGGTGTACAGCCCCATCTCTTCCCTGCGATGGATCTGCAGGTCATCAAAGCTCTTGTTGCCCGGTTGACTGTTGCATCAACGTGCGGCCTCCATTTAAGCCTTTGGTCTAAGATTACCCCTAAGTACTTAGCCTCTTTCATATAAGTTATTTCCACTCCATCCATTGGTATTGGGTTGAGAGTTCTTAGCTTATATTTCCTGGTGAATGAAACAATTGTAGTTTTGCTTGGATTAAGTTTAAGCCCCACCTTCTTGCCCCATTGTCTGGTTATTCTTAGTCCCTGTTGTATTCTACCAGGGAGAACTTCTTCGAATCTTCCACGACATAGTATCACTATATCGTCGGCATACCCTTGACAGTATAATCCTGCCTCCGTCAGGCGGTACAAGAGTTCAGCAGGCTCCACAGTAATGGTGACAGTACCCCTCCCTGTGGGCATCCTCTCGTACCTGTATGTTTCCTACATCAGTAGTTACTATCCTTGTCCTTAGCATTTCAGCTATCCATGATGCAAGGGTATTGTGAACCCCTTTGTGATTGAGAGCCTCTTTAACCGCAACATGCGATGTATTATCAAAAGCTCCTTCTATGTCTAAAAAGGCACAGAGGGCAGTTTCCTTGTTATCTATACAGCTTTCCTCTGTCAGTTGGTACAGAGCGGTTTCCGTTGACTTCCCTGCTCTGTATGCATGCTGACGCGGATGAAGCTGAAGCTTGCTTCCTTCATCATTCCGTAGAAAATTACCTATTATCTTTTCCGGGGTTTTCAACATAAAGGAGGTCAAACAGATTGGACAAAAGGATTTTGGAAGAAAGGGATCCTTCTTTTCTGCTTTCGGTAAAAACACAACCTTTGCTTGCCTCCAGGCTGCTGGTATGTAGCCCAGAGCTAGGCTACTTTTTAAAATTGTAGCCATTTTTGTTATGATAATATCCCCTCCCTTCTGCAGAAGTATTGGGTATATATTATCATAACCTGGCGACTTATATGGTTTAAACGTCCCAATCGCCCACTTTATTCTATCCTTGGAGCACAGTTTCCCTGCAAGTCTGAAAAGGCCTGTGCTGACGGATAGTCTCTACCTCCTTCTCTATGACTGAGCCAGGAAACTGAGTTTTTAGTAGGAGGTCAGCCCTCTCCTCCTCACTTCCGGTAAAGTCTCCAGACTCTTTTTTGAGAGATATGGATATACTGGCGCTCTTTGGCAGAATTTTGTGCAGTCTAGAGGCCTCAGCTGTTTCCGTAATATTTTCACAGAATTCACGGAAATTTGCCCGTTTTGCTGCTCTAAGTTCTTTATTGTATTTAGTGAGTGCCGTAGAACCTTTTTCCTCAAATTTGTTAATTTTGAGTTCCACCAAGGTAACTCCTTCTCCAGCTTAATTTCCCTACTTGGGCAGCTGGACTCATATGAGGTAGTAATTGCTTGTTGGAACCGCCGTTTCAAGTTCTGCCACCGTTTTGATTTTCCTATTGAACTCAAGACGTGCCAGATTATCTCTTAAGTATTCATTGAATGTCTCCCAGTTCGTTCGCCTAGGATTCAGAATAGTCTTTCTCTTAATGGGAAAGCCTTTAATTTCAAACCTTATTATCCTATGATCGGATAATGATGGTTCGTTGGAAACGATCCAATTTTGTACCAAGTAGCTCGATGCATAATCAGCAAAATTCACTGAAGTAGAAAAATAGAACGAAATAAAACAAAATCCAGTTAAACGGTGGTGCGATAGTTTTTTGAGTTGACATCGCAATTTTAAAAGCGAGAAAAAGAGGGATTTGTCAAGCAAAAACGTTAATGAAAGCTATTCCAATAAACAGGGCGATTAACTAATCGTACAATTGAAGTAGGAGATAAGAAACTTAATAAAGTTAAATTTGTGATTCATGGCAAAATCTTGGTTAGAAGAAAATTATAACCTGAAAAAAGATTCATAAAGAACTACAAAAAGAATTAACAGAATTTGTATAGAAGCTTTATAATATTTTAAAGGAAATAGTAGAAAATAAAGAAAATTGAGAATTAATATGAGCAAAATTTAGAAATATGGGTAATATCACAAATGTAGAAAAGGCAGATGCCATTGTAGAAAAAATTATCTTGGTAACAAATGCAAAATTAGAAAGAAAGATTAACTAGTATAAGACATCAGGAACAGCTGTTAGGGGAAGCAGACGAAGAAAGTAGTTCGCTTAAAGAGTTGCTAAATGAAAAATGTTTAACAGACGAAACGCTAAACAGGACATTAGATCAATACGAAAGAGAAAGAAAAGAGGACTCAAAAAAAAACAATTCGAAACAGAATAAAATAGATATTTAAAGCAGTCAGCAGACGTGGTTAATAAACCATTAGAACAACAAAAATTAAACACAGCCGTGTTCAGTACATTTCCTTCAACTAGAATGTATAAACGACCACAAAATAAAAATGAGTATAGAAGAAATCGCGAAAACTGTCAACAGATTAGTGCGGTGTGTTTACTCTATGAGAAAGAAAAAAGGACGTGTTAAAAAAAATAGCGACTTATTCTCCAGCTAGTCAAGCCGACATAGGCTGGCCACCAGGCCGCGCTTGTTCTTGGTTTTATTTGTTACAGCGAACCACGCTAAATATGTTCTTAGAACATGGTGATGACCTTTAGGCCAAACTCTGTTCGTAAGTGAACTATGCTATGTAAAATAAAATGTATTTGGTGATGGCCACCAGGCCAAACTTACATTTTAATAGAAGCAACCTCCTTGTTGTCTTGTCAAACGAATAATTAATTTTATTTTGGCTAGTTTGCCCTTTTTATACAAAATTTATACATTGTAGCTTATTACGTAAATATATCTATATGACTTACACTTAACTTACAGCGATGAAAAGTGGACACTCTTTTCTTTCTTTCCTTTTTACTGTACTTACAATTATTATTTATATCAACTTAGAATATTCTTATTGGCTACGTATTGATCGCTCGGGGAAATGCATTAAGTGGAAATAAGTGCAGCGTATGCTGTGTTCCACTCAATGTACTTCACGATCAGCAGGGTGTACATGTGAGATGGTACTCTACTTTAGTTACACTATACCCTCACCCTTAAGAGGAAAATTAGGGGATGAAGTTCATTAATTTTACTTAACTGTAATATATTGTATGATTTTTGGTATTATATATATATAAAATTTATGTATATGTTTGTATCCTTATGTTTATGTTTGGTAAGGTTTTAACTGATTATTATGTACTTCTTTTGTTTTGCCGTTGTAATCTATTGCTGTATTTACACGGTTTCTACTTAATATTTTATATGGACCTTTGTATGGGGCTTCGTTTTTTCTTCTATTATTAGTTTTTAATAATAATATGTCTCCTACCTTTAGCTTAAAGTGAGTAGTGTTATTTTGTGTATTGTTGCTTATTCTTCTATGTTTAGCTTTTATAATTAGTTCTCGCTTTAGTCAACGCGTAGCGTAGTCTTGTTCTCAATTCATTTGTGTAATTATCAAAATCGTAAAATTTTCTATTGGGACTAGGATCAATTGTTAGGCAAGGAAGTTTTCCATAAACTAGTTCAAATGGTGTGTAACCCGTGACAACATGTGGTGTCGTATTGGATGTAAATGTAAAGTACGGTATCCATTCGTGCTATTCGTTGTCATTTGATGTTGTGAGTAAAAATTCGTTAAGTACTCTGTGGTTGCGTTCTAAAGAACCTATTGTTTGGTGATGACATGGTGTTGAGAATGTTTGTCTGATCTTTAATTTTTTTTTTTTTTTTTTCTTTTTTGCGGTAAGGAGGTAAAAAATGCCTAACGCATCTCGATGCCGTCGTCACGACTCGGTATGTGCGGCTTGCACGCACTAAAAACGTCCTCCCCGAACCTTCGGAACCTCGTTCCACCCCGGGACCACTTTCGTATTACTTCAGGGTGGGGTTCCAGCTATGTCCTACTGGACTTCCATCGTTGCACCTGCGTCCAGGTCCCGCTTTTTAGAGCGTAATACAAGCGCTACATATCTGGCGATATGTTGACAATCTTCTTCGCTTGATAACATGGTATCGATTATCGTACCTGCGGTAAGGTGGCCGACTAGCGTTTCTAAGGAGTTTCTCTCTACTCGCCATTTGTCACATTCGAAGAAGGTGTGATCTGCATCGTCGAATTCACTATCGCAATATATGCTCTCGGGCCCGTCAACTTTACCCATGCGATGTAGGTATCCACGAAAATACCCATGGCCAGTCAGCATCTGCGTGATGTAGTAATTTACTTCTCCAAAATTTCTATTTATCCATGTGGCCAGATCCGGGATGAGTCTGGCGGTCCATCTTCCGCGCGTATCCGTATTCCATCTAGACTGCCATTGCTGTATAGTTTCCAGCTTGACTTCCTCCACTGCGGATGTCGAGGCGTTCTCTTTTCTTAGTTCCCATAACTTCTTTCGCTCGCTGGCCAAGAGATCTATTGGGGGACTGCTACTAATTACTAGGATTGCAGCTTCCGAGACTGTACGGTATGAGCATGCAACGCGCAGGGCGGCTGTCCGCTGCACCCGGGCCAGGACTCTCCTGCGATTCTTTGCTTTGAGCGCGCTGTAACATATTTCACTTCCGTAAAGTAGGGCAGATATCGTCACAGACATAAGCAACTTCCGCTTCTTTTCTGTCGGTCCGCCGATATTGGCCATTAGCCTCCCAGTTAGTGCTGTAATTTGTGAGGCTTTTTTTGCCGCATGCTGGATTTGTGCCCAGTACGATAGTTTGGGGTCTAATCTTAACCCTAAATATTTGACCACCTTATGCGTTTTTATCACAGCGTCTCTGACCCTGAAGTCAACTTCTAGTTCCATATGCCGTTTTGTTAGTAGAAGCAACTCGGTCTTCTCTGTGGCCAGACTAAGGCCGTGGGAGTCCAACCACGCTGTGGTTCTTAGCATTACTTGGTTCAGTTTCCTTTGGGCGTCGATCAAGCTTCTAGCGGTAATGACTGCTGCGACATCGTCAGCGTAGCCTATCAGGAAGGTGTCGTCTGGCATCTGTATCTTGAAGATCCCATCGTAGTTGGCGTTCCAAAGGTCTGGACCAAGAATGGATCCTTGAGCTACCCCGGAAGTGATCTCCTTGCTTAGGACTCCTGTGCTTGTCTCATAGTAAAGTTTACGAGCATTTAAATAGCTGCGCATTATTTTCCTTAAGTAGTAAGGTATGTGGAACTTGTTCTCAAGCGCATCTATGATGTCTACCCTTCTTGCGCTGTTGAAAGCGTTCTTGATATCAAGGGTGGCAAGAAGAACAATGCGCCTGTTATGATGATTTTCGCGCTGTGCCTCTGCAACGGTGTTGTTGACTTCCTCTATAGCTCCAAGAGTTGACCTTCCTGGTCTGAAACCATACTGTTTTTTGGAGAGTCCTCCTACAGCTTCGATGGCTGCTTCCAGTCTAGGTTTTAGTAGGCGTTCGAGCAGCTTTCCTGCTGTGTCCAGCATACATAGTGGCCTGTACGCAGATGGGGAATCTGTGTTTGCTTTCCCTTTGCTGATAAGGACTAACTTCTGCCTCTTCCATTTCTCTGGGAAATAGCCTTCCAACAGGCAGGCACTAAACATGTCCAGGAGTGCAGTGGCGCGCGAGTTAGCCAACAGTTTAAGAACTTCCCCTGGGATGCCGTCCATGCCCGGGGCCATATTATTCTTTAGCGTGCCGGCGGCTAGATTGAGTTCTTCTTCTGTGAAGGGGGGCAGATCTTCTTGCCTGGTAGTCTCTACTCCAAGTGAGCTTATATCATGCGACGGGAAGAGTGAGTTGACAATACCGGTCATCTCTATCAATACGGTTCGTCTGGCTCTGGTGTAAATTCTTCTACTATGCATGCATATAGCTCGCAATTGTGAGATTTCGTTCGTCCACCAGTAAGCGCTTTTCCTGTCCCCTCCAGTCTTTAATCGCGGCATAGCTTTACTGCAGGCTCGGGTAATGCATCGCATGGCCGCTGTCACCTTGCTTCTTGCATCGCGGGCATTTTGTGCTCTGTAGATGTTTGAATCAAACTCAGCAAGCAGAGTTTCAGCATTTAACTTTGAGGCGTTCCATATACGAGTGCCTTTTTTATTCCAGCTCTGAGCGGTATTTACCGGAGCCACGATTCTGTAACTGATATATTGGTGATCGCTCCCTATGTAATCTTCCAGAACTTTCCACGATGAAGTAGTGTGGGCCAATTCCTCCGAAACTAGGGTTATGTCCGGTATAGTGCCTTCGCAACCTGGTCGTCGGAAGGTGGGCACAGAGCCCGTGTTAATAACCAGGAGTCCCAGCCTTGCAGCCATATCCAAGATGAATCTGCCACAGGTGTTTGTGGATCCCGATCCCCATTCTATAGCTTTGGAGTTAAAGTCACCAGCTATAACACATTTGCCTCCTATTTCCAAAACCTTATCCTCGATCACACTTAATTTCTCTTTAAATTCTTCCATGTTGTCGCTTGGTGTAAGATAACAGCTTATCAAGGTATAATGATGCCCACGAATCCAAACAAAGCCGTTACCACTGCCTGAGCCTTTGACAACAAACTTTGATTTTGTTGTGAGCCATATAGCCGCTGTTTCTGAGATGTCCTCAAACCATCTGCCATTACATTTTTTTTTATATTGCTCGCTAATAATGATGGTGTCCGCGTCCCGCTCTAGTATAAGTTGGTCTAAGAGCGCGTGGGCGGTAGCACTTCTATGCATATTAGCTTGCAGGATCTTCATTTAGATTTGGCTTTACTAAATGCTATGCATCTGCTGCTCCCTGGTATATGATCCACATATTCGCATCCTGCATCACTGCAGAGACAGCACTTAGGCGGGTTTGTGCAATCTTTTAGCTTATGCCCGGGCTGTCCGCATCGAATGCACACATTTTTCCTATCTGGCCCAGTACAGCACCATGCCTGGTGATCGGGTCCAAAGCACCGGAAACATCTCTTTATATCCTGATATAGCTTCATTCTACAGTTTATCCAACCGATTAAAATACGATCACTTTTCAGTAGTGTGCTTGCATATTCCGCTGGGAGATGGACGTAAGCCTTCACCTGTTCTCTCTTGTTTGGCCCTGTAATGTTTACACTTGTTTGATCAGGTATACTGCTCAGGATTTTACCTACAGCGCATAGGACTTCTTCCTGGGTGGTAAGGGAATCTAGGTCTCTTATTTCCACGGTGGACTTCTGTTTTAAGTCGGTAATTACCGCGATCTGTTGCAGGTTTTTCTTCAGAGTTTCGCTAAATTTTTTCTCCACCTTGGCTCCTTTCTCAAGCTCCAGCAGGAGTGCACCCGTTCTAGTTTTCCTGATCGTCCTTACGTTAGGCATTGCGTCCTCTGCATTGACCTTGGTGCGGAGGTTCCGTAAGATGTCAGCATAACTGTGCCCCTGTTCCGGCTTGATAAGTATGGCGTCTGGCCGTGCTTTAAGCTCTCTTTTCCCATTCTTTATGTATTTATTTGCAGCAGGCGTTCTTGGTATGATGTCACGTTGGTTCCGATGGTCTAATGCTGCTCCTTCGGTGTTTTCCTTTGATCTTTAATAGTGTGCATATATTTGTCATCAGTTCAGTGTTAGTATGTAGCGGTATCCATTTGAGATCCTTAGGGGTCCGATGGTATCTACTGAGATTATTTCGAAGATGTTACTTGGGGTGTCTGTCAACGTAATGGGTTCTTTTATGTGTGTAACTTGTTTATTTTTAGCACAAGTGTCGCAATACGATATGAATTTCTTTACCATTCTGTTCATGTTCTTCCAAACAAATCTCGAAAGATCGCACGATTGTTGTTTTTGTTGTAAAAATTCACATTTAAGGTTAAATAGCAGCAGCAACAACAACAACGACATCAAAACAACGATATCGTTACACTTAATAATGTGTAAGATATCGCAGTTCAAACGAAATTCAAACACCCATAACTGCCGAACGGAAGCCACGACCTAAAAAAGATTTAATGTGGTGATTGTAAGGGTCAAGGGGAAGCTCACCTGAAGAGTTGGTCATGATAATTGGTCATACAATAATTGGTGCAATGAAGTAGAGTTTATATTTCAACATTTCTGTGGGAGTTATTGAAATCGCGTGGCGTTAAACAATAACTTGCCGAAAAGAAGAACAAACAGGGTTTTTCAAAAAACGATAATTATTCTGCAGTAAATTTAGATTTTTGGGCAGTCATAGTACCGTTCTAGTGCAGCAAATAACTAGATGATCACCAGACCAGTTCCAAGGTTATAATCAAGTAACCCCATGTAACGTATGGGGGGTGTGGTCGCGGTAAATTATAAGCACTAAAAAATATTATTCAACACAAACGTAATTTGACCACTGTCAGGACAGCTCAGCTCATCCGGCTGTGCTCAGGGAAAGTGGGAAGGGTTCTTCAATAACCCCGACAGATAGAGAGATAGATGAGGAGAGGAGGAGGAGGAGTAGATGGTATTTCCTTTCCGCTTTTCTAAACCCACCCTACCATGGTTGGCGCGTTGGCAGTTTGTGCGCCAACCCCTTTATACATTGTGGCGCCTGGCCTGAACGGAGTGAAACCGCTTACTCACCTGTTAACCTAGAAATATTAAATTTTAAGCCATTTTCAAAAATACAAAAAAATTGGTTTAATGGTTTCAATAATCATCTTAAAGATGTTTTTCTTCTTTCTGGATCTTCAATACATATTTTATTATGATTCGGTAGTCTATCGGTCTTAATTATCAAAAATGAAAAATTAAGCCTTTTATGTAGTTGTTACAAAACTTATAATGGCTAATAATAGTCAATAAATCCTAAAAATAATCCCTTAAGTAATCTGAATCAAGTTCTGTGGTTCAAATCAACGCAAAAATTACATAAGCGAGTAATAATAATAATATTCATAATTAACAAATCAATAGATAATGAAACAATTGTTGTAGCTTATCTGCATATAAGAACAGTTAAAACGTACTATATTTGCTGATTTGTATATCTTCTTAGACAGTTCTTCTTTTGACACATCAATATTTATTATTGTATGTAGGCTTGATTGTGTTTGCTTATTGCTGTTGCTTTTTTTTGTGAAGTCACATACTCTGGCGCATGTCAAATGACGGCTAAATTTTCACGCAAAATATGTATGAAAAGAAAAAAAAAAATATAAACTTTTAAAGTCTTTTCTTATTTTTGTTGTTTTTTTTTTGTTTTTTGTTTTAGATAAAGAAAACGACTGTGTAAACAATTTAATCGAAACCAATAATTATAACTTTTTAACTGTTTGGTTGCAATAAAGAACAATCATATTAGTTACTAGTCTAATGGCCACGTTGATGAAACACTAAAGTGTCACAATATATCAAAAAAAAAAACATTTTTACTTTACATTTTTCATAAAATGTGAATTATGCGAATTTTTCATAAACGTTTAACATGAATGCGTGAAAATCTTTGAAGTGGTTTAACATTCCGAAACCATTTTTCAGGATGCTCCAGCGACTGCTCAACTTGACCGTTGCCTCGTGCTACGCCAGCGGTTATTAAGTGAATTTTTATTTGATGATGTTCACAATAAGTCCTAAAATCATTTGATATAAAATCATTTGCTCATCCTCTATCTGCAATAATGTTACATGGATAGCCAAAAGTCTCCGCGATTACTTCGGTGTTCTGTATAACTTCATTAGCTGCAAGGGTTTTCGTTGGAAAAAGCCAACAAAACTTTGTGAAGCCGTCAATAAACGCTAAAATATATCGATATCCTTTCTTGGTATCCTGCGTCGGGCCTAGATGGTCCACATGAAAAGTTCCAAACGGAACTTCGCCTTTCGGTATTGAATGTAGTAGACCTTCAGCTTTGCTTCGCTTCCGATCTGCCAAAATGCATTTTACTCAACTTGCAACACATCTTGTCAGACGTCTCTCAAGGTCAGGTATAAAAAATTCTCGCGTCAGCTTTTCCATCATTTTCGACACGCTGAATGGCCTTGTTCATGTGTTTCCCTAATAACGTTGGACCTCATAACTTCTGGAACGACATACAATATATTATTATTAACTACTTTGCATAACAAACCATGTTGAATTGTGAAGTCCTTGTACGGTCCGCTCTTAAGTACTTCAATAATAGCGTTCAAACTATCATCGTTCTGCTGTGCTTCAACTAACCTTCTCAGAATATGACTGTTGTCCTTCAAGCACATGACTTCTGGATTACGGCTCAAGGCGTCAACATGTTTCATGCTTGAGCCCGAACGATGTTCTATCCAATAATCGAATTCTTCAAGAAGAAGTGCCCATCGCGCTACTCTAGTTGTTAGATCCCTTTTTTTCATCGTACATTCAAAGCCTTTACAATCTGACACTATCTTAAATCGCTGACCCAGGAGATAAATTCGGAACTTTTTCACAGATTCAATCACAGCTAACACTTCCAATTCGTAGCTTGAATAATTCTTCTCAGCATCTGTCGTACTTCTGCTCATATAAAAATCAGGGTGAAGAGCGTCATCACCTTCGTTTCGCTGCAACAATACTGCACCATAAACTTGTCTGCTGGCATCAGTATGTAACTCAGTATAGTTTCCATAGTTGAATATTTTTAACACCGGTTTTGTCATCAGCGCATTTTTCAAGTCGTTTAGAGCAGCTAGCTCTACTACGTTCAGTTTAACTCGTCCTCCAGTTTTTATTAATTCGGTCAGTGGCTTCGCCCTTAGTGCGAACTGCGGAATGTACTTCCTAAAATATCCAGCAAGTCCTAGAAAACTCTGAAGCTGCTTTGCTGTAGTAGGTACAGGGAAATTAGCCACAGCTTTTGTCTTTGAATTAGATGGTGAAACGGTTCCGCTGCAAATCTGGTGTCCTAAGTACTCTATCTTCGGGTGAAGAATATGACATTTTTTCCACTTTATTTTTAAACCATGTTTTGATGATACGTCGATCACTTTTTCCAAATTAATCAGCCCTTCACTAATGGTTCTGGATGGAATCACTATATCGTCGATGTATATTATGGTAACTTCTTCTTTTATAAGATCACTGAATATACAATTTATGTACTTTTGGAAGATCGCTGGATAGTTGCATAAGCCAAAAGGAGCTTTCAAGAATTCAAATTGTCCATCTTGCGTTACAAAGGACGTATATTTTCTTTTCCATTTCCATTTCTAAATCCATTTTCTAAATCGAGTGTCATGAACCATTGTGCATTTTGTAGCCGATCGATTTGGTCTTCGATCACCGGCAATGGAAATCGGTCCTTATGAATCAGTTTGTTTACAGCTCCAAAATCTACGCACAGTCGGTGCGTTCCATCTTTCTTTTTAAAGAGCACTACTGGTCTAGCGTAGTCCGACACGCTCTCGGGTACAATTCCATCTCAAATCCATTGCTTAACTTGCTTCTGAATTATTTCCCTTTCTAATGGAGGAAATCGCCTTGGAGTCCTCAATACTGGCTTATTGTCTATTGACACAATTTTCATTGTTATTGGTAATTCCTTGGGTTCGGCTGGTGTATAATTCATGATTAGTTCTCTCACTTTGTGACGCACGTTGGCTTCCTGTATATGTGACAATTCAACACTTTTTTGGTCTTGCGTTATCATTATATCCATTTTGGCTAGAAAGCAATTCGCCTCTTCACCATTTCCGGACGCTTTCAGCGTAAATTCCTCCTTGATATTTGAAACGTTTATTTTTCCTTTGACAATATTAACAACAGCTTTGTCGAGTAGACTCATTCCAATTATAACATCGGGACCAGCAAATCGATCACTAACAAAAACAAAATTCTACTTCGTTGAAGACAGCACCGTCTATGCTAACATTTGCTCTACATAAGCCGTCTATGCTAACATTTGCTCTACATTCCCGTCAAAGAAAGACGGGAATCCATGCAAACAAATTGTGGATGGACGTTATTTACTTGACTCTTCTTTAATAGACACACATCGCTTCCAGTATCTATTAGTCCACCAAGTACAAATCCATTCATAATAACAGAGTGTAAAGTATTAGCAATTTGCACCATATTTGCAGACGGTGGTCTTCGAGCTGGACAGTCTGGTCGTCGGTGTCCGAAATTGTTGCAACCAAAGCACTTTGGTCCTCTAGACTTTTCTGGGCAACCGTATGACTCGTGTTCCGAAGATCCACAATTAAAGCAATAACGGATTCTATTGTTGTTGTTATTCTTTCGGTCAATTTTTCGTGAATATGTCATCGAATCGTCATGTTTAACCTTACTACAATTGTTACGTTCGTTACCGCTCTTTATTTGCTCGTCAACCAACATTTTCTCTTTAAATTCGGTAACTCTACGAGCACCATATAAAACCGTCTTGTTGGCTGCCGTGTCTTTAATACCATCGATCACATAACAGAACACCGAACCGTTATCGACGTTGCCGTGGCTTGCTATTTCTAGCATGCGGTATAGAAATTCACGAAGAGAATCATCAGCTCTTTTCGTGGCTTCTCGAAGGGTTTTATGAATTTCCGAACTGGAAAATTCTTTTCCAAATTCAGCTAAGAGTGCATTTTTCAATTCATTGTATGAAACCAACTTTGCCTCACATTCAATAAATAATTTTGCTACTCCCGACAATGATTTTTTGCAAAGAAGCGTTGCACACTTTTCCAACGAAATGCGTTGGCGTAAGTTTCGAAATCATCAATCCACGTTTTTTTATTTATTGTACGATCACCTGAATATTTCCGAACTATATTTTCAACCTCACTTAATCTAAAACCCGCATTCGAATCGTTAAAATCCATCGTACTTGGCGGTGAATTCATCTCCACTGCTGAATTACTTTTTTGCAAACTTTTCCGACTGCGCGATCCCATTGCTAAGCACTTACAATCTCGAATTCACAGTGTTCAAGTCTTTTCTTCTCAAATCCCGGTTGAGCCCCCAAATGTGGGATTTTTATTTATTTATTGAGAAAATAGAAAAAACTGTACACTAAAGTAATTGTAATAAAAGTTAATTAATTATAAATTCAAAGAAATATGTAAAACGGCGTCCGCGTCTCGTCCACGTGCTTCTACGGTTCTGCGTGCACTGCCATTGGAATTCTGGAATTCTGGAACGTTCATAAATGCTCACCACATGTATGGCTATGGTTTAATGTAGCGTATAATTAACAATTCAAACGGTGACTAACTGCCAATAACACTAAGTGCACATATATGTAGATATATGCAAATAAATATATGTACATATACGGTACAAAAGACACAAAAAAATATATATATAAACGATCAACTCATCGCAGTTTTTTCTCCCTGACAGTGTAACGACGACTGATATATAGAAAGCATATGTTCTCGTGCTGACCTTCCTGATAACTCCGTCAGCGCCTGCGTGGATTCGCCTATTCCTACCTCAACTCCTCTGACTTCTCTATTGGTTTAAATCACAGACGAGAACAAGGTCCCCCACAGCCGGCGGCTTTGCTGGTCTACACCACTTAGAGCGGCCTGTCAGCGTAGGTAAATATTCCCGTATCCAACGCTTCCAGAAAGCGTCGCGGAGCTGTCGACTGATGAGCCACTGCTTATGGAGATGGACTGGATTAGCATCCGGTTCACGTACACCGGGTGTTTGCGCGGTATTTGATGAGCCCAGAAGGAAGTGGTTGGACGTAAGAGGTTCGCAATCACCTTAACTCACCGGCAAATGTGTCAACGGCCTCGAATTGACAATGTTTTCGGCCTCGATGACAAAGCATTCCCGCGCGCTACCTCCTTTAACGTGTGGCGCAATAATTTCTTCACGCTCTGGACCATCTTCTCCCAGATGAACCGCTCTCTCGGTAAAACAAGTGAGGAGCGCGATCCACCTCTTTTCATGCCTGCGACCAATTGTTACCACAACTGGTCCGAAGTAGTCTAACCCGGTGTACGTAAATGGTCTGACATACGGCGTCAGCCTGTCAGCTGGTAGCGGCCCCATGATTGGCTGAAGTGGCTTGGCGCGCAAAAGCCTACAGACGTTGCAGCTAATTTGCACCTTGCGCAACAAAACGCGAAGGCGCCGTATCCAGTATTTCGAAATTTTGATGCTTACAACTTTGGTGTTGGTGAAGAACTACGAGCATCGTGAAGAGGTGTTCAGACGGCAGAATGATCGGGCATTTCACATCGCACGGTAAGCAGCTTGCAGGGTTAATTCTTCCGTTTACTCGCAGTAGACCTTCGTTATCGATGTACGGCATTAGGTGATACAACTGACTGCTACGGCTCACAGAATTCCCGGATTTTATAGCTTCCAGCTCATTGGCAAAGCTATTGTTTTGAACCACTCGGAAAATTAACGATTCGGCCTTGTACAATTCATGCGTCGTAAGACCATGAGGTGAGCTGTCTTCCTGCATTCGGCGTCATAAGTTGACGAATCGCATTATCCAGGCTATTACCCGAACCAGCCTGTGAAAATTATTAAAATTATTATTATTACGAAATCTATTAAGTTGCTACTTACTGAGACGAGAAAGTATCTCTTTCTCATCAGCTTCAATCTGTCGGCATGCTTTATTAGCTACTGGCCACGCGCGTTCATCTGCCATCAAAAATTCGGGACCCATGAGCCAGCGCGAAGATGACTCGAAATTGGCTTGGACATTCCATCGAGTCGCTTCATCAGCTACGTTCCCTTCCGTCGGAATCTACCTCCAAACGGATTCGTGCGTTGACTCTAAGATCTCTGCAACCCGATGAGCCACGAATGGTTTGTAGCGGCGATGCTTGCTAGTAATCCATCTTACCACTGTTGATGAATCGGTCCACATTATCAGATTTTTCGGCTTTATCACGTGCTCTTCCAGGATAGTTTTCGCCAGTCGACTACCTAAAACGGCAGCTTAAGGTTCCAATCGTGGAATCGTTATTCTCTTCAGGGGAGCACATCACGGCTTTGCGCATATTAATCTGCTACCAAAACCGAAAGAGGTTCCATCGCCAAGCAGCAACGGCTGCGAAGGTTTCCTCGCTTGCGTCGACGAAAACGTGTAGACCTTTCTGATTCTCAAGGTTGGTGTGATACTTATAATTTTTTGTTCTTGGATCAGGAGAAAAACGAAGAGTGCACTCGGTGCGGAGGCGTACCATCTAATTAATCGGAATCATGAGCTCTTCATAATTCAACATAATACATTTCTCTTTCTTCACAATATTCTTTGTCTTTATTTTGAGGTGGACGCCCACAAAGCCTATGAAACTTTTAAATTAACGGTGCTTCTGCCTGAGGTTTCCCCACCGATTATTGTGAAATAAGGTGTATATTATAAGTGAGCTCATTGAAATAACGTGTTGCAAATTGTCTGGCGGCCCTTTGTCAAAATAATGTCGCGGGACTCTAAAGTTGATTACGTCAGACAGTCGCGCGCGCCATTGGTACCACAGTTTAAAAACTGCATCAGGAATAGATTTATCCCAACCTATCTGGCACCGCCATGCTTCACGCATCAAGATTTATTTATTTAATTTCATTTATTTATTTATTTCCTATTCATTATACTCCAAGACTAAGAGTCTTATAAGCTGTCTAATACAATTACATGGCATCAAGAATATTACTTATGCATTTAAATTAAATTTTAAATTAGTTATTAAATTAGTTTAGTTTAAATTCAAATTTGCGCTCAGATCTTAGCACAAATTGTGAAATGGCTGAGGAATCCTAGCGGATCAAACACTAACATTACCACGCTTAGCAATTTTTTTTTGGTTGGACGCGTATGACCACAAATTACGTCAGGTTTCACGCGATGAAACTTTAAATTATAATTGAAGCAATCCCTAAGCGGCTGCCAGCACATATCCAAGATTTTTTCGGATGGCAAGACTTCAGCCCCGGAGAATAGCAGGGTCTTAGGCTCCCCCTCGAGAGATTTCAATACATGTGGCGAGTTTGAAGTGAAACCTCTTAATTAACAAAGCTCTTAACACCGGTCATCACCATCATTTCGTAGATGTCCGGTGGTCGGTTCACATCACCATTTCTCCATAGAAATCGTTGAGCGCACCTATCTGGCGGATGTACATTTGGTATATTTCTTTAATGTCGGCGCCCATCGCCACGGCTCCTTCGCGAAAGTGAAATAAAATGGCTGGCAGCTGGCAAAGGGTTTGAGGGCCTTTAGCTAAGAATGAATTTAATGATTTCCCATTGGTTTCAGCGGTGGTGTCGAACACTAATCTCAGTTTCGAAGGCTTGTTTGGGATTAAGTACACCGAAGTGTGTGAGGCAGTTTCCTGGCGTAACCCATGGCCATATAACTTTCAATAACTGAGTTATATCTAGTTGCAAACTGACTATCGCGCTTAATTTTCTTTTCGATCTGCTTTAACCGATTTAAGGCCAAATGGTAGGTGTCGGGCATGTCTATAGTGTCTTCTTTCCACAAGAGTGCTGTTTGAAATCGACCATTTACAAATTTCGTGGTTTTTTCCAGTATCTGCTTTGCTCTAACGTCTTGTCGAAGTTGTCTAGTTCAAAATACTCAGACACCAAGTTTTGTATTGAGCTACCTGTTTGCCTGTTCGCTAACATGCAAGTTCGATTCAGTTTCCCACGACCAGACGTTGTGCCGAAAACAACACGACCAAGCTTCGTACCTTTAAGGGTACGCCCAAGGGGCAGTGATCTAAACCGATCAATATTTTTGGCTCAGCATCCTTATACAAGCGCACCGGCCATGTGTCGGCGTCGATGCCGACTATATCTTCCGCAGTCAGGCTCTGAGAAGGTAGTGACAAGGACGTGATTCCGAACACGTTCCAATATTTTTTTTTTCATATTTAAGCCGCTGATATACAGGTTTACTGCCGTAGAAGATTCATGAGCCGCACGTCCTCCAATCCACTGAATATCCAGTTGGCACTTCTTACCTTGGAGTCCAAGGACTGTCAGTTGAGATTCATCCAGCATAGTCACGGATGAGCCTTCGTCCAAGAGTGCGTACGTGTTTAAACTTCTGTTTGGCCCATATAGAGTGACTGGTAAAACTCTAAAAAGGAGCTTGGTGTTGCTAGCCGTGTGTGACGCGCATGTGAATACGGCTTCTTCTGATGTAGGTCTATGATTCGTTCGGCCTGGTGTAGAAGACGCTGGTTGAGCTACTTTTGCCCTCATTTGTGGTGGTTCATGAAGAAGTACGTGGTGCCTCCTTGGGCATCCCTCGGTAGAGCATCGCGTACGAATACGGCAGTCGCATGTCCAACCCGCAAGCACGTGAAACAAAGTCTGGCCTTCTTGGATAAGTCCCACCTTTCTCACACGCTGGCTCTGATAAAACGCTCACACTTTATATGTGCATGGCATGGCATGGCTTTGGCATATAGGACAGCGGTTGCCGGACTATATTTGGAAGTTCGCTTAACCACTCGTTAAAATGCTCGACTGAAGGATACGGGCTGTCAAGTTCTTCACTTTCGTGGCGAGTGGCACTTTCGACCGATGGCATGCTCAGGAATCGGTTGTATATCTCTTAATTGGCTTCGAATAAGCTGGTCTGGCTGACCAAATCAAAAATTAAGCTGATGATGGATGGATCAACAGCGACTTCACCGTTTCTCTAGCTTCCCTACGCCCCCCCTCCCCACCCCAGATTCTTCTGCAGGCGCTGGTTGTTTTCGAAATTCAAATAATTATAAGCTGTGGTGGACTCCATGAAAGCCATGTAAAAGGCGGACCAGTCCTCCGGTTGTCCAAAAAATTGTGGAAGCTCTATGACAGTGTAACGACGACTGATATATAGAAAGCATATGTTCTCGTGCTGACCTTCCTGATAACTCCGTCAGCGCCTGCGTGGATTCGCCTATTCCTACCTCAACTCCTCTGACTTCTCTATTGGTTTAAATCACAGACGAGAACAAGGTCCCCCACAGCCGGCGGCTTTGCTGGTCTACACCACTTAGAGCGGCCTGTCAGCGTAGGTAAATATTCCCGTATCCAACGCTTCCAGAAAGCGTCGCGGAGCTGTCGACTGATGAGCCACTGCTTATGGAGATGGACTGGATTAGCATCCGGTTCACGTACACCGGGTGTTTGCGCGGTATTTGATGAGCCCAGAAGGAAGTGGTTGGACGTAAGAGGTTCGCAATCACCTTAACTCACCGGCAAATGTGTCAACGGCCTCGAATTGACAATGTTTTCGGCCTCGATGACAAAGCATTCCCGCGCGCTACCTCCTTTAACGTGTGGCGCAATAATTTCTTCACGCTCTGGACCATCTTCTCCCAGATGAACCGCTCTCTCGGTAAAACAAGTGAGGAGCGCGATCCACCTCTTTTCATGCCTGCGACCAATTGTTACCACAACTGGTCCGAAGTAGTCTAACCCGGTGTACGTAAATGGTCTGACATACGGCGTCAGCCTGTCAGCTGGTAGCGGCCCCATGATTGGCTGAAGTGGCTTGGCGCGCAAAAGCCTACAGACGTTGCAGCTAATTTGCACCTTGCGCAACAAAACGCGAAGGCGCCGTATCCAGTATTTCGAAATTTTGATGCTTACAACTTTGGTGTTGGTGAAGAACTACGAGCATCGTGAAGAGGTGTTCAGACGGCAGAATGATCGGGCATTTCACATCGCACGGTAACCAGCTTGCAGGGTTAATTCTTCCGTTTACTCGCAGTAGACCTTCGTTATCGATGTACGGCATTAGGTGATACAACTGACTGCTACGGCTCACAGAATTCCCGGATTTTATAGCTTCCAGCTCATTGGCAAAGCTATTGTTTTGAACCACTCGGAAAATTAACGATTCGGCCTTGTACAATTCATGCGTCGTAAGACCATGAGGTGAGCTGTCTTCCTGCATTCGGCGTCATAAGTTGACGAATCGCATTATCCAGGCTATTACCCGAACCAGCCTGTGAAAATTATTATTATTACGAAATCTATTAAGTTGCTACTTACTGAGACGAGAAAGTATCTCTTTCTCATCAGCTTCAATCTGTCGGCATGCTTTATTAGCTACTGGCCACGCGCGTTCATCTGCCATCAAAAATTCGGGACCCATGAGCCAGCGCGAAGATGACTCGAAATTGGCTTGGACATTCCATCGAGTCGCTTCATCAGCTACGTTCCCTTCCGTCGGAATCTACCTCCAAACGGATTCGTGCGTTGACTCTAAGATCTCTGCAACCCGATGAGCCACGAATGGTTTGTAGCGGCGATGCTTGCTAGTAATCCATCTTACCACTGTTGATGAATCGGTCCACATTATCAGATTTTTCGGCTTTATCACGTGCTCTTCCAGGATAGTTTTCGCCAGTCGACTACCTAAAACGGCAGCTTAAGGTTCCAATCGTGGAATCGTTATTCTCTTCAGGGGAGCACATCACGGCTTTGCGCATATTAATCTGCTACCAAAACCGAAAGAGGTTCCATCGCCAAGCAGCAACGGCTGCGAAGGTTTCCTCGCTTGCGTCGACGAAAACGTGTAGACCTTTCTGATTCTCAAGGTTGGTGTGATACTTATAATTTTTTGTTCTTGGATCAGGAGAAAAACGAAGAGTGCACTCGGTGCGGAGGCGTACCATCTAATTAATCGGAATCATGAGCTCTTCATAATTCAACATAATACATTTCTCTTTCTTCACAATATTCTTTGTCTTTATTTTGAGGTGGACGCCCACAAAGCCTATGAAACTTTTAAATTAACGGTGCTTCTGCCTGAGGTTTCCCCACCGATTATTGTGAAATAAGGTGTATATTATAAGTGAGCTCATTGAAATAACGTGTTGCAAATTGTCTGGCGGCCCTTTGTCAAAATAATGTCGCGGGACTCTAAAGTTGATTACGTCCGACAGTCGCGCGCGCCATTGGTACCACAGTTTAAAAACTGCATCAGGAATAGATTTATCCCAACCTATCTGGCACCGCCATGCTTCACGCATCAAGATTTATTTATTTAATTTCATTTATTTATTTATTTCCTATTCATTATACTCCAAGACTAAGAGTCTTATAAGCTGTCTAATACAATTACATGGCATCAAGAATATTACTTATGCATTTAAATTAAATTTTAAATTAGTTATTAAATTAGTTTAGTTTAAATTCAAATTTGCGCTCAGATCTTAGCACAAATTGTGAAATGGCTGAGGAATCCTAGCGGATCAAACACTAACATTACCACGCTTAGCAATTTTTTTTTGGTTGGACGCGTATGACCACAAATTACGTCAGGTTTCACGCGATGAAACTTTAAATTATAATTGAAGCAATCCCTAAGCGGCTGCCAGCACATATCCAAGATTTTTTCGGATGGCAAGACTTCAGCCCCGGAGAATAGCAGGGTCTTAGGCTCCCCCTCGAGAGATTTCAATACATGTGGCGAGTTTGAAGTGAAACCTCTTAATTAACAAAGCTCTTAACACCGGTCATCACCATCATTTCGTAGATGTCCGGTGGTCGGTTCACATCACCATTTCTCCATAGAAATCGTTGAGCGCACCTATCTGGCGGATGTACATTTGGTATATTTCTTTAATGTCGGCGCCCATCGCCACGGCTCCTTCGCGAAAGTGAAATAAAATGGCTGGCAGCTGGCAAAGGGTTTGAGGGCCTTTAGCTAAGAATGAATTTAATGATTTCCCATTGGTTTCAGCGGTGGTGTCGAACACTAATCTCAGTTTCGAAGGCTTGTTTGGGATTAAGTACACCGAAGTGTGTGAGGCAGTTTCCTGGCGTAACCCATGGCCATATAACTTTCAATAACTGAGTTATATCTAGTTGCAAACTGACTATCGCGCTTAATTTTCTTTTCGATCTGCTTTAACCGATTTAAGGCCAAATGGTAGGTGTCGGGCATGTCTATAGTGTCTTCTTTCCACAAGAGTGCTGTTTGAAATCGACCATTTACAAATTTCGTGGTTTTTTCCAGTATCTGCTTTGCTCTAACGTCTTGTCGAAGTTGTCTAGTTCAAAATACTCAGACACCAAGTTTTGTATTGAGCTACCTGTTTGCCTGTTCGCTAACATGCAAGTTCGATTCAGTTTCCCACGACCAGACGTTGTGCCGAAAACAACACGACCAAGCTTCGTACCTTTAAGGGTACGCCCAAGGGGCAGTGATCTAAACCGATCAATATTTTTGGCTCAGCATCCTTATACAAGCGCACCGGCCATGTGTCGGTGTCGATGCTGACTATATCTTCCGCAGTCAGGCTCTGAGAAGGTAGTGACAAGGACGTGATTCCGAACACGTTCCAATATTTTTTTTTTTCATATTTAAGCCGCTGATATACAGGTTTACTGCCGTAGAAGATTCATGAGCCGCACGTCCTCCAATCCACTGAATATCCAGTTGGCACTTCTTACCTTGGAGTCCAAGGACTGTCAGTTGAGATTCATCCAGCATAGTCACGGATGAGCCTTCGTCCAAGAGTGCGTACGTGTTTAAACTTCTGTTTGGCCCATATAGAGTGACTGGTAAAACTCTAAAAAGGAGCTTGGTGTTGCTAGCCGTGTGTGACGCGCATGTGAATACGGCTTCTTCTGATGTAGGTCTATGATTCGTTCGGCCTGGTGTAGAAGACGCTGGTTGAGCTACTTTTGCCCTCATTTGTGGTGGTTCATGAAGAAGTACGTGGTGCCTCCTTGGGCATCCCTCGGTAGAGCATCGCGTACGAATACGGCAGTCGCATGTCCAACCCGCAAGCACGTGAAACAAAGTCTGGCCTTCTTGGATAAGTCCCACCTTTCTCACACGCTGGCTCTGATAAAACGCTCACACTTTATATGTGCATGGCATGGCATGGCTTTGGCATATAGGACAGCGGTTGCCGGACTATATTTGGAAGTTCGCTTAACCACTCGTTAAAATGCTCGACTGAAGGATACGGGCTGTCAAGTTCTTCACTTTCGTGGCGAGTGGCACTTTCGACCGATGGCATGCTCAGGAATCGGTTGTATATCTCTTAATTGGCTTCGAATAAGCTGGTCTGGCTGACCAAATCAAAAATTAAGCTGATGATGGATGGATCAACAGCGACTTCACCGTTTCTCTAGCTTCCCTACGTCCCCCCTCCCCACCCCAGATTCTTCTGCAGGCGCTGGTTGTTTTCGAAATTCAAATAATTATAAGCTGTGGTGGACTCCATGAAAGCCATGTAAAAGGCGGGCCAGTCCTCCGGTTGTCCAAAAAATTGTGGAAGCTCTATGAGCTTCCGCGGTGCGACTCGATGCGCATAGTGACTGTTGTAGCTTTATTAACAGGATCAATTGGCAGTTAAGTGTACATTGGTCTTGCAGGTGCGCTGGACGTCGCGTTATATGCGTTGTAAGGCGACAGTGTTGTTGTAGGATAATGCCCATTTATTGTAAATTGTGCTGCGTTGTGGTGACTGTAAAGAGAAGATGATGAGACAAATGGCATAGATGTTGACGACGCTATGCGATTAGCGACACTTAAACGTATATTGGCTTCTCTCAATTCACTTGTCCTTGCAATGATCTGACGAGCGGCGCTGCTTCGATGTTGACTGAACAAACGACGCTATTGACTGAGTCCGTCACGTCGTTGAACGAAGATGCGGATGCGGCTGTAACGATCGTAGTCCGATCCGCTTTGACGGCTGGTAATGATGGCGGCGCGCCGGCGACAATCAGTGGCATTGTGAATGCTCGATCAGCGTATGGGGCGAGTGCAGGCGACGGAATGGCAGCGGATAGTGTCGCTGCGTTGGCGGCACTTGGGAGTGTGGCGCTCGTGCTGAATACATACGGCGCGCTGGAGGCCAGAATTGGCGCTGCATTCGCGGCATGTGTGGGTGCAGAACCCGTATTAAGCGCATAAAGCGCGCTTGCGACGAGAACTGACGCTGCATCGGCGGCATATGTTGTTGCGGCGCCTGCACTAAGCGCATAAGTCGTGCTGGCGGCGAAGACTGGCGCTGCGTTGAGAGTATATGTGGGTGCAACGTCTACATCATAAATCACATAGATTGGAAACCGAATGAAAATGAAGAAGCATAGCTAAAAATCAGCGTTTTTTATACACTAGTGAACTTTGTTGTAATACTTCTGCAGCCAGAAGGAGATAGCAAGTGAAACTCTGTCTGATTCAACATAAAGAATTTTAAGCAGTTGCCACTCTAAGAAAAGTAAGAATTAGTGCGAACATTATTTAAGAAATTTGTGGGATTTCTTCGTAGCAATTGAATAAAATATTTCTTTACATTGCTTTACATAATTATATTCTTATGTATTTATATCTTTAAATTATGCATATTAATCGAGTAATAGTGGTAACCAATGTGGTAAACATTAAGGCGAGTTCCCGATTTCTTTTTTGGTGTTCGGTTTCCCTGTAGGCCTATGTCTCCCATGCACCTACAGCTACAGCTAATATTGTATTAAGATTTACAAAAACACAAGCGGCACTTGTAAATCAAAAAGCGTCACTTGTAAATCAGAAAGCGTCACTTTTAATTCAGAATTGCCAGAGAAAATTTCAAATGATAGTTTCTGATTTACAAGCGACGCTTTCTGCTTTAAAAGTGGAAAAATTGTAGAAAAATTTCGTGAGTATGTATATAATCGCCTACCTTAACCTCCAAAAACACCCAATCGCTGACATCATATCGTTTGGCTATGGTTTACGTATGTACATATATTTAAATGTACATTTACATATATAGAAACATAAAAATAAATTATTTAAATATGCACTAATACATATATTTATACACTGGACAAACCGTTCTTGGTTAAACTATAAAAGCCGGTTTTTCCCTTGCACCCGCAGACACATTTCCTTTATTTAATAATTTTAGAATAATTCTTTATTTATATTTAATAAAAATTTAATTCGGATATTTCAAATTTCTTTACGCTATCACTTATCTTTAGCTCCCAATTGCAAATTATTTACGAATGACAATATTGCGGTAAACGGAGACCAAAACGAATTTATTGTATCAGTAAATATGGCACTCTTTTGAAAACAGCGAAATTCAACAGAGCAATGTTTTTTTTTGTAAGAGTTGCATTAAAACTCACCGTTTTCAAGTAAGTCTCTTTATATTCACCCGTTTCAGAGCCAAACATGCATTGTTTGGGTATGAAACGGGTGAGTTCACTGCGCATATGGCGCGCAATGGCGCGCTGATGGCGGCGACTGGCGCTGCATTGGCAGCATGTGTGGGTGCAGCGCCTACATTATGCGCATATGGCGCGCTGACGGCGAAGACTGGCGCTGGGTTGACAGTATATGTGGGTGCAGCGCCTGCATTATGCGCATATGGCGCGCTGATGGCGGTGACTGGCGCTGCATTGGCGGCATGTGTGGGTGCAGCGCCTACATTATGCGCATATGGCGCGCTGATGGCGGCAAATGGCGCTGCGTTGACAGTATGTGTAGTTGCGGCGCCTGCGCTGAGGGCATACGGCGTACCGGCGGCCGGTGGCGTCGCTGCGGGCGTTACTGGCGCGGCGTGTCGTGGTGCGACAAGTGACCAAGCGACATATGGTGCTGCGGCAAACTCTGGCGCGACAATTATTGCTGCGGTAGACGGTGCCACGGTATATTGTGAAGCGGCAGATGATAACGCAAAATGTATTGGCGCTGCGGATTGTGCACCGGCTAGCTAAACATGTAGTGCCGCAGCAGGTTCCGACGCGATATCTATTAATGAGGCTGATGATGTCGCGATGTATTCCAGGGCGGCTGGCGGCGAAGCGTATTTTAGTGCAGCGGTAGATTACGTTGTATATATTGCAGCCGACGGCGTCGATTCAGCTGAGCAGCTGGCTTCACTGCTAGCGTCTACGTCGGCAGTCGAAGTTTTTATGACTGCGCGATCCTTCGTTGAATCTTGGTTGGAGTTCTCTCCATTTTACCGTTGGCACTTCCCGTTATTCTGGCACAGTACGATTAAACAATGTCGTCGTCGTTTATGGACTTGCGAAACCAAATCGCGAAGATCTCAAATAAAACGATGTTGCAAATACTTGTGTGAAAATAATCGTGTATGTATGTATATAGTATGTAAGTATGCCTAAACGATCAACTCACCGCAGTTTGTTCTTCCTGGCTGTGTAACGACAACTGCTATACATAAAGCAAATGTTCTTCAAATAACCTTGTAACGAACCTCAGCGGATGTCCAGGGTTCGAATTACAAGACCTGTATAACTTTGAATATAATGTGATTTATTGTTCTTAATTCTTGGGTATATTATAATCAATATTTAAACTTATACGTAATAAGAATATTGTTTATAAGGGTAACACTAGTTGAATGCTGGGATCACAAGGAACTGTTCGTGGTCGTCGTTTCGTTGGCGGGCTACCGCTCGACAGACGCAGTTGGGGTGAAGTCGTCAATATACAAGAACTTTATTGAAGGGCTTACGCACGAAAATCAATAAGTTTTGATGTTGATCGCTGACGGGCTTACGCACAACAGATGCAGCGATATGAAGTAGAATCGTCAAAAGACACTTTATTGAAGGGCTTACGCACGCAAATCAATAAGTTTTGGTGTTGATCGCTGATAAGTTTACGCACAACAGATGCAGCGATATGAAGCAGAATCGTCAAAAGACACTTTATTGAAGCGCTTACGCACGCAAATCAATAAGTTTTGATGTTGATCGCTGATGGATTTACGCACAACAGATGCAGCGATATAAAGTAGAATCGTCAAAAGACACTTTATTAAAGCGCTTACGCACGCAAATCAATAAGTTTTGATGTTGATCGCTGATGGGCTTACGCACAACAGAAGCAGCGATATGAAGTAGAATCGTCAAAAGACACTTTATTGAAGGGCTTACGCACGCAAATCAATAAGTTTTGGTGTTGATCTTGTATATACGTACCCAGTTGGTGCTTCCTGCGAGTCTCTGCCTTGATACCACTTTCACTATGAATGTTTGCTTACGTTTTGAAATAACCGCACTTGTTAAAATCTCACGTCAGACTGACTTCTCGATCCCCGGTTGCGGGCACTTTTATAGATTCCATTTTCCTGTTTCCGTTATCCGTTTCCGTTGTTTCCTTTCAGTAGTTTTGTTAAGCTCGAAAACAAGTTCCCGTTCTCCGTTGTTTCCTTTCCGTTGTTTTCTTTAGCTCGAAAACAAGTTCCCTTAGTCGTCAACATCTTTGTGGAGTTCTTGCTTTGTTTGTTTTGACGCGACCTCGCTCGGCCGTTGACTTCTCGTGCACCGTTGGCTTTGTATGCTTACCGCTGTAGTTACCGTTGCCGGTTCGCATTAAACTTCTGTTTTCTCTTTTGGCCGTTATGTTGACCACATATTTATGACGCGGTTTTCTTTAAACTCTCGCGTACCCGAATTTTAATTGACATATTAGAATTAATATTCGATAGTTTCATTTATATTTTACTGCTCATCTGTAATCTACCTCAAGCTAATTCCTAACACTCATAATAAAACGCTTCTTGCTAATACAATAATCATAATAATAATAATTCTAAATAATAATGTTTCATTTCAACAAGTTCTTTTTAATTTATTTAATATATATACATGTTCATAATTTCTGTTGTTAGACTCACTCAGCGTTGTATGATAATTTTCCATGCTGTGGAAAATAATCATCACACTCCCTCCTTTCCTCGGTGATTGTGGCGTCCCTTCGCCTCCCTTATGGACCTGAGCCACGGCGTTCCTCCTTACCCGGATCCAGAACCTCTTCCCATCCTTCTCCTCTATCACCGTTCTTATTCTTCCACGCACATGGCCCTGCAGCGCTCGTTCGACCATCTCTCTGCAGCTCGTGTCCTCATTCCTCGCCTTGGTCACCTCTTCGCTGCAACCTACTCGCGTGCCCCTCTCATCTCGTCCTCCACTTCCTTCTCCGTTCGTCCGATTGTAGCCAAGCTGCCATTGCGCTGCTCGTCGTTCACTTGCTGCTCGCTCTCTTTTTCCGCCAGAATATTTCTCATCTCTGCCAGCAGCACGTCTACCACCTGTCTTCTTCGTCTTATTTCCCCCTCTAGCTGTTCTTGTTTCTGCCTCTGTTGTTCATTCTTGTCCTTCTCTTGTTGCAATTTTATCTTCTGGTCCTTTATGCTCCCTTCGTGCTTTTTTTTTCCCTTTTTTTCAACCACTCAAAATTCACTTTTAACCCCACGGTCAACCGTTCGCTTTCAAAAATAAACTTCGAGTAATAATGAAAGTCAGTGGACATGACCTCAAAACCCATTTCCTTTGTTTGTCTGCCTTTGTACATAATCATCTGTTTGTACATGAAAACGTTACATTTTATTTGTACCAACATATTTTTTGTAAATGTTCAACTATTTTGTGTTAGTTTTTCGGCTTCCTTACTTGCATCGACGTGTTTGTTGTATTGGTTCGGGCTTTGTATACGAACTTCTTTGATTTCTTCTGCTTCGATCGCAGTTACATGCTATTTCTCCTGTTTTGTCTATTCACTTGTTTATGTGTATAATGTAGGTCGATGCTACTTTATGTACTGCAAAGTCATGTTCAAGTTCAAGAGTGCGTTGACTCGTTTTGTTTCTCGGTCTCTTTTGTGTGTTGTTGCTGATGCTCCACTTGCTTATTCTTCATTTCTTCAGCTTTATGTATTTACTATTTCATATATCTCAAGCACTGATCAGCCACAATTTTTGAAGTCATTTCCCTTTTAATATTTATAACATGATATTAGGATTTCGTATTTTAATATTTATTTCGTATTTACTCTTATCAAACAGCAATCACTGTTAACTATTTAAGTTAATATTTACTCTTAATTTCAAATGACATTTTTATTATTAATTCCAATCACAATTTCATTATTAATTTCTCTTTTCTGTTTTTTTATATAATTTAATTTTCCTTTAAATTCTTTACCTTCTTGGAATTGGACTTGGCGACTCTTACCTCTTTATTTCAGGTGGTTGGTGTATCATCATCCTATACGTGATAATAGACGCTTTAACTCGTGTACTATACACTTAAAATGATCGATCCTTCCAGTCGTCTTTGGAGTAACCCCACTTGTTTTCCAATATTTGTTTTGACATTCTGCTGCATTATTTCTTCGTGTGCTCTTTTTCCATGTTGTAAAATATTTCTTTTTACAACAGTTTTTTTTTGACTTCCGATCCGTAAAAGGTGTAACGCAGCATCTGCATCGTTGTTGAGCGTCATACATCTGCCCTGGATTTAGCCGGTGAAGCGCCTGCTCGTGTGGCTTTGGAAACATTGTTTTTTGGTACGTTGTTTCTGCATCATGAGATGATGCAATATTCGATGCATTATTCATTAATTTCTTCAAGGAAGTCTTCGATTCCTGCGCTTCGGAATCAAACAGTCTCTCCTTACCTCGGATGACTTTAGGTAAGTTATTGTGTTTCTTGGGTATGGTATGTACTCCACCACTTTGATTATCATGCTTTACTAAAGTTTCATCTCTTTCACACTTCACCGTCGCCACCTTATACGTACTGCCACCTTATAGGTTCGGTTCGATGCAGTCGTGGTTCACGTCGGAGTTTCTTGTGCTTTCGTCACTGTTTTAATGTGCCTTTTCACTCGCGTATTTAGTTGCGGGCTTGTGTTTTTTTTTTTTGCCGTCGCGACTCGTGTGTCCATTTAATTTAGTTCGAATCTTCTTTGTCTCGTCGTTCTTACCCTCGGTATTCTTGCATCCCTTGTGCTGCACTAATTTGTCTTACTGTTTTATTTTTAGAACTCTAGTTGTTTCCTTGGATATCAGGATTACTGCCCTCGCGTCGCGCTGTTACGTTCGCTTCAAATGTTTGTTGATGGAACTCTTTAAGTTCGCTTATGTGAGATGTGCGATTTCGGGTTTATCCGTCCCTTCTGACTTTCACGTAATAGGGACCTTTAAACCTTGGTGCCAATTTCGCCGCGAAATTGTCCACTGCTTTAGACAGTTGGTGTTGTTTAACCAGCACTGCTTGGCCAACTGAGGGTTTCCACTGACGACGTCGCAAGTCGTAGTGTCGTGCTTGTTGTTGTGCCGATTGTTGCATGTTTCTCCGGGCTATTTGGTGCGCTTCCCTTAGCCTCGTTGTGACTCCGTCATATAATGACTTCGGTAGTCGCAGTTCCTTTCCTTGAGGAAGGCTGGGCTTTACCCGGTACTTTCCGATACACTGCTATTGATGGCTAAAGAAACCTCTGACATCATCTCGTCCCTGGCTTTGTGGTGACTTCCTGCGAGTTGCGCAATCATTGTTTTCAAAGTTCGATTTATTCGCTCGGTCGGGTTCTCTTGTGGTGCGTACGGTGCTGCGAATTGATGCCTGATGCCCATTTCCGCCGGAAAGTTGCGGAAACTTCGACTCGTAAATTGTGCTCCGTTGTCAGAGATCAGAACTTTAGGAACACCAAAGCGCGCCAGAATTCGTTCTCGAAAGGCTTTCTTCAAGCTATCCGTTGAGGCTTTCCGTAGAGTTACCATTTCGGTCCACTTACAAAACTTGTCGAAGAACACCAACAACATACAGTTTTCATGTTTCGACCGTGGAAGCGGCCCCACAAAATCGGTGCATAGTGTTTCCCACGGACTTTTCCCGATTTGTGACAGCATATGTCCTGCTGGTTTGCGTTGACTCGGTTTATATTGTTGACATAGCTTACACCCTCGGACATATCGTTTGATATCCCTGAACATTACAGGTTGCAGTAATACTTAGCAACAATTCTTGCAGATGTCTTTCGTATACCGCCGTGTGCGGCACAATATTGCGGTTTTCCTGCAATACTTGTGCTCGCTGGTTCGTTGCCACGCATAACTTCCAAAGTATTTATTCCTCGTCATCTAAAGTGTTCGCAATATGGCGGTAGAGCCATCCTGTATGATGTAGTCGTTGAACTTCCGCGGGTTTTCCTTGATGTCTTTGATCCTTTTATCTGCTTTTTCGTCCATTGCGCTGATTCTGCCTACGGTTTCTTCTAGTTGACGCGATAAATCGTCGGTGACCACATTTAACTTTCCTCGGCGATATTTTACGTCAAATCTGTACTGCTGAAATTCAAGTGCCCACCTGGCAATGCGTCCTGAAGAATTCTCAATCGAATTCAACCATTTCAGAGACAGGTGATCCGTGATTACGCCGAAATGATATCCTTCAAGGTATGACCGCATTTTCCTGATTCCCAAGATAATTGCTAGGCATTCTTTCTCCGTTGCAGAATAATTGCGTTCCGCTGGATTTAGTCGTCGACTCGCATATGCGATCACTCGCTCGTTCCCCTCGAATTCCTATGTGAGCACCGCTCCTAAACCAAAGTTGCTAGCGCCCGTCTGTAGCGTGAACTCCTGCGCGAAATCTGGACAAGCCAGCACCGGCGTTTCTGTCAGCTTGGACTTGAGGGTGTTAAATGCCTCCGCTTGTGCCGTATCCCACTTCCAGTGTTTGCCCATTGACGTCAGAGGTTCCACTATGTCGGCGAAGGCTGGTACGACGATACCACGATGCTATGCTGAGATACCGGCGTAGTTCTCGAGCATTCGTTGGCGGCTTGAGTTGCTGAATCACAGAAACTTTGTCTGGGTCCGTGTGAATCCCTTGCTTGCTGACCATGTGTCCTAAGTATTTCACTTCCCTTTTAAAGAAGTCGCTTGTCAACGTTAAGCCAGAGATTTGCCTGACGTAGTCGACGAAAACTTCTTTCAAATTCTTGATGTGCTTTGCCAAGCACAGTGCTCTCTGGAAAGTTGCCGAATGTAACCCAAAGGGCATCACTCGCCAATGAAATAAGCCCCTGCCGGGTACGGTGAAAGCAGTGTTCAGCTTGCTGTCTGTTACCACAACCCTGGGCCCGGTGCCCTTCCAGACAGCAGTTTCGGTAAGCTGTCCTAGGATCGATTTGGCGTTCTGGCAGTGCTCTGCGAGCATTTCTTTGTAATGGTTGGCCAATATAATCGTTCGCTTGCTGGGGACTGACCATTTTCTGATCCGGGAACTTCCACTGTGGACACACCAAGCTCATGGGTGGGCCTCCATTCGCAAGACACTCGAGGTCCGCAGCCAGCGTTAACAGTTCTTGCAGACTGTTAAAATCTATCCGTCTAATATAGAATTGCACTTCTTTCCTACTGGTCTTGTAGTTGCGCTCCAGTTTCTGAGCCCCGTGTAATCAGCGTACCTCAACATGTTTTTCAAATGAACGACGTAGTCTTTGAACTCCTCCTCTGCCTGTTGATATGATCTTCGGATATGATCTTTCATCCTCCGGCTCTCTCCAGCGGGGCGGGAGAAAGAAGTTGTGGAAGTCGGTTTTAAACGAATCCCACTGCTGCCACTTCGCATTATTGTTTCGAAATTACAATAAAGCCCTTCCCTTTAGTAATTTCGGCATCATCTTTTGCAGCATATCGACGTCCAGCCTAAAAATTTTCGCCAGTTATTCGACGCGCTCCGTGAATAGAACTCTCCGACCACTTTCGCACGGCATCGATGACCACTGCGTAACGCTGCGCCGGAACCTGATGTGCTGTTATTGGGGTACTTCTTGGTCTCGTGCTGTCAGAAGTCATGTCCGTGACTTCCGGATTTTCCATACTGCTATTCGTTTCCGATGTCTTGAGTTCCTCATCGACAGCGGCCTCATGGACCTCATTCACGATCCAGGCGCTGAATCGTCTTCGTTTATCCTTACACGACCCTGCAGTCGACACGCCTTACGTCTTCATGACCCTCACCAACTCATCGTTGGAGAGCTCGTGTACCCAACCAACACGAACGATCGTATGCTTTTGTAAACTTAAGTCCCGCTCGGGCGCTACTTTTAACGAACTTCAGTTAGCCGAGATAACCTCAAGGATGTCCAGGGTTCGTATTACAAGACCTGTATAACTTTGAATATAGACGTCATAGCGTCCACCAACAAATAGTCTCTGGTTTGGTACCTCGTTTAGTTGCCCTAGCCACTTGGTGAGCAAATAGTTTTGCTCGCTGCTGGCCGAAGCCGATAGTGCTGGACACTGGTGACCGGAGTCGATAGCAACTCGATAGTGCGGTTGCTGGTGGCCAAAGCCGATAGTGCCAAATAGTGTTGGACACTGGTGACCGAAGTCGATAGTGGAAGTCGGAAATTGTTTTAAAAAATACGCAAAGTCTTAGCAGTCGAATGCAAGCGACTTTGGACCGATTCCAACTTCTCCCACTACTGTGCAGTTTTGTGCATTTTATACGTCGTGTGATGGTTGAACTGTTTGCGAATTCAAACCTTCGGCTGTGAATACGTGGGGAAGCAAAAGCGTATAAAATGTCTTGCTTATGTGACGTATGCTAGTGCATTCGAAACCCTTACTTGGCGGATTTTGTCATTTGTTCAATATGTGTTTTTTTCTGTTTTTATTTGTTTATAATTTATTTTTATTAATTTACTTTAATAAAAAAAGGAAATATAATAAGATAAGAAATAATAATAAAAGAAAAGTATATGAAGAAATTGATTGCCGCTGTTTGGTTTCGAACCGGCTTCCCTCGTGTTGAAATTTTTTGTATGGTAGCTCAGAGAGCAGTGTTATATGTATAAGAAGGAGAATTGTAACTTTGCATCATTTATGCCTGTTACAGAACAATGAAAACAGGAACAACTTCCAAGGGGAAAACAAACCGCGATGAGCTAGTACACACTAAGTATCGGTGGCCGTGTTCATACTTCTAGGTAGCAAGTAGCGACACTGTCTATCGAAAGCCTTGGGTGCACCGTTTTATATACAACACATTCCACCGCCGCAATTAATCTTTACCGTAATCCCCTTCTCCACCACTGAAATACAACACACCAAATTTAATCTTACTATTATCTGCCACATGCTTTGCATATGGATAAGGTGCTCTCGAAAATAAACGACTATTAAGTGCGCAAAGTCGTTTGCTATTACTTAATCTGTTCATTTATGAGGACGTTACGTGTGGACGGGCGGTTGTCATGCCCCAAAAAGTCGTTTGACGAACGGCACGAGATTATCTTGGCCTACGATCCTTTGTCGTGGCTGCTTGCTCGCTTTATTTGCAAAATACCGCTTCACGGTGGATATCAGTACATGATCCGATTAATCGGCACACAATATTAAATTCTACGAGTAAAAAACCTAGTAAAAACTACTATCCATCGATGTAGGCTGTGCGTACCGAAAAACGTACAACATTTTCGCACCCCTTCACAAGCACTGGTGTAAACTACGTGAGCCCCTTTGACATTAAAAATAACACCGTGCACCCCTGTTTCATTGCAAAAGGTTACGTGTGTATTTTTGTTTGATTTTCAACAAATGCCATTTATTTGGAGCGATGGAATGCTCTCTCAAGATCATTTCTTTTTGCAGATTTAATTAAACATATCTAATCTGTTAGCAAGAAGGGTCTTTATCCTGCCAATTTATTCAGCTTTTAATTTATCGCACAGCTTTTAATCTATATCACACCCTTACCCATATACATTATTTCTTTTATGTTAAAGTAATAAAGTGTTATTTAAGTAATTTTACCACTTTTTAACATAATAAATTTCTGTTTTCAGCCACAAATAGATATGGGTATTTAATTTTCACGAAAGGTGTTAGTTCTTACTAAAGTATGACTGCGAGAACTCTCAAAGAACGGCTGGAACTTGCCGCGTTGAAAAAGGCTCTGGAATGGGAGCTTAACTTAGAATCAAGAGACATAAGATCACACGCGTGGTATCACGGACAGTTACCTCGCCAAAGAGCTGAGGAAATGGTGATAAATCCAGGATATTTCCTGATACGAGACTGTATATCGCAACCTGACAATTATGTACTAACTTGTCGATCAAAGATAGCGGTGCTTCACTTTGTAATAAATAAGGTAAAAAGAAAAGTTCTGCCCAAAGTAGTTAATTCATCCATAAGTGTTTACAGTGTTGTACAGTGCTAGAGATGATAATGTTCCAGAAGATATAGTAAATCTTATATAGCATCTGTCTTTACTTAATACATAAAGTGCCTGTGTTTGTTTATTGAATTAAAACGCTCACAACAAGTTGCAAGAAATCGTGAAAATTATATATTACTTATTAGGCGCATTCTCTATTGTCAGTTACACTTCCTTTTATGCAGCTAGAAGGAAGATGAAAACGATGAGAGAAACGACATATCGGCAATGAAAACCGACATCTCTGCCGCAAAGTTCTATTTCTTTGTCTGTAGTCGTGCTCAGAATGATGTTTTTCAGACTGGCACTGTTTGTGTTGTCTTTGACCGTGCAGTTACATTTATTTTTTTTTTTGTTGATTATCTCAACAACTTTCAATCGACGATTCACTATCAAAATACTACTCTATATCGGTGCTATAGCAAATACAAACATTATCGTCGTTTTACCAACTTTATAGCAAATCGGCCGACCAGGAACAGCTCGTTAAAAGCTCGGATTCGGGCTGATGCGTTCGGGTCTCGGCGGTCAGATTACTGATTACTTTAAAGTCGTTTGCGCTTTCACCTACAACTGATCATGACTTGGCAACGAATTTTCTAAAGTGTGCGATCGTTCCTAGAACACATATTCATGAACAACTTAAATCTATTCGACATTTCTAATTCATTCAAACCAAATTGCGAACTAATTATTAAAATAAACTAATTAAGTAATTTTCGGTAGTAAGGGAAGCTTATGTATATTCTGCATCCATCAAGCGTTATTATTATGTCCGATTTATTTAAATAGTCCCATTTTCGCAATTTTTCGCATCAAAAATCGGAGTTAGCACGAGTGAAAATATAATTTCTATTATCATCGTTATTCTTATATTTTTTTTTGTTCTGTTATAGATGGACAGAAATTATTTTATTTTGCATTGGTAGACTCAATTTCAGCTTCAATTCAAAATTGGGCGTGTCACTAGCCCTATTTTTCTTATTTTTACTACTATACAAACTCAGATGGCAGAGAATATTCTTTAAAAATTTCAAGAATGTACTACTAGCACTTCTTCTGTAGTTGCCTTTCGTGTCAAAAGAAGGCTGTCGATGAGCATTTTTCCATAAAACAAAGCCACTAAGCCGTTTTCCCTGTGATCCAGATGAGCTGGAAAACATACTTAGTCTTAATGTGATAAAGATAAGCAAAAGTAGTTGAAATTGAAAAAACGACAATGTTCTGATGCCAGGAAACTTAAAGAATAGACGATTAGAGCCGAATAATAAAGCTCAGAAGACTTATGTTCTCAGTGAGCCTGAGTGTGATAGTAGTATTAAGCATGAGAAAGTTTGGTCTTTATGTGGCTGGTCTACCGTTTACCATAAGCACTGATCACCCTTTTTTTGTATCTGGATGTCATGACATCGCAAAACTTTTACCAGAGCCTTTAGTGGTTGATAAGCAAAAAAGTCTCTGTAAGTAATATCGCCCTAATAGAAGCCCTTTTTGAGCTCAGGGCTGTTATATTACTTTACAAAGTATTTAAGCATCAGAGACATAAATGCATTTATGAATACCGATGCTTCAGCACATCAAGTAGATAACGCTTCTTGATACTCGTCGTTTTCGTTACTCGTTTTTGTCACTTGATATGGAGAGGTAATTTTTAGTTAGAAGTATTAGAACATGGAGTGCCTCGCCAGACCAGATTAAGGGGTGTCGAACTGTTAGCGCATGTAAAACTGGTGTATCGGGCCACTTGACGGGGCCCGAAATATTTCCGTTAGGATCGTTTTGTTGCTGTTTCATTTTTTTTTTCAGTTTTCATAAATGCATTTAGGTCTTTAATGCTTACTTACTTTGTGAAATAATATAACAGCTCTGAGCTTAAAAAGGGCTTCTAAGCATGACCCAAGAACAAGTGGGACTAAGTGAGGTACATGAACACTGTTCCGTAATGAAAACACGAAACGAACAACCGAATTGAAGCACGACCGCAGCTTATTCCTACATTGCACGCTACACCGATCATATACCTCACAATCCTAGGTAATATGCGGTATAATTAGGAGCATAAATAATAGCAGTCTAATTTGTTTTTGTAAGAGGTCTTTGATTGGATATAACTTACGAAAGCTTTATATAAATTCTTTTTCGTATCAGCGAAATGTGCTTATCCCACGACAGAGCTCCAGAAAGCAGAATTCTAAAATTCTTTACATATTTTTAGATAGGGTATAGACACATCTCCCATAACTACTTGTCGTACAAAGTCGGCAGGGAGTTTTGTACAACCATAGCCTGCGTCTTTCTCAGATTTAGCCTTAGCTTATTAGCCGTAGCCAAAAAATAAATTGAGTAGAGATTATCTCCTAGGCGCTGAACCCCCACGCCGGCTTCCTTTTTTTTACAATCGAGAAGCAATTGTATGTCATCCGCGAAGATGGTAAACATTGCGTGTTTGAAATCATTAATGTACAACAGCGAAGGACTGAGCCTTGTGGTACACCGCTTTTAACCTCAAGAAAATTGGAGCAGGTACCAGTCATCCGCACACATTGCGATTTCAAGCACAGATATGAGTACAAAAGTCTTCAAGCCAGTTTGGAGAAGTAAAATTGGTCCCTTAGCTTCCTGTACATATTCCCGAAGTCGATGCAATTGAATGCCTTACTAAAGTATAATAAAAGTAGCAAAGAAAAGTTTCCTCCGTCCATATTACCGCGTATCGCTTCTGTGACATTCACGAATGCTTTTGTGGTGTTGTGATTTCGGCTCTGAAGCCGAATTGGTTAGCGAAAAAACTCAAGCTGCAATGGTCTTCCAAGAATTCAGTAATTTTTTTTTTGTGGGACTTCGCATTGTTTATACAAGCAAGACAAGATGCTAATAGGCCTAAAATCCTGCGACATTGAAGGGTTAGTCTTGGGTATCAGAGTGATTCTCGCCATCTTCCACTAGATGGGAGATTCGGACGGCAGAAGTACCGTGTTGATCACATGTAGGATATGAGTGCCAAGAACTGGGAAAATCATCTTATTAAATCTCAGGTGTATACCATGCAGGCCCACAGAGTTGGATCATAAAGTATAATTGCACGGTCTAGCTCGTATGAAAACGTCAAAGAGGTATTTCATGCAAAAGTTAAGGAGCTTTTACTTGAAGTTGACATCCGGCTGGGAATATAATTGTGAAATGTCCACTCTTTGACAAGTTGCAAGCAAATTCTCAAAATTAAAGTCCCGAAAATCGTGGAAGCGAAATGAAGACGGTCTACGCGTTGGGAGGTCTGCTCAGGCAAAACTCAGCGCATGGCTTGATATAGAGGGTAACCAAAATCGACCTGTATTTTTACTTATATTAAATTAAAGAGAAGGAGTCATGCTGAACGTCATAGTGGGTTGGCTACTACAGATTAAGGTTAAAGTCTTCCATAATCAAAACGGTTTCGTATCTCAATGTGATTTCAGAAATGACTTCGGAAATCGCTTTCAGGTCACCTCTAGGACGGTAGATGACTCCAAGGGTAATTTTGCGTTCTTTGGTCGTTCCCTCAATAAGCAGAATTCCACATAATTTTTGACGTTACATACAAAGGGACACCACCGCCTCTGCTCTCTAAAAGGTCATTTCTGAATAGCTTATATCACGGAATCAACGCTAGCTCATCAGTCAGTTCAGGTTTAAGCTCCTTTTCATGCATGGTAAACCTCACTTCATCCAGCTTTTCAGGTCGCGAAGGGCCACAGGGCTTTGGGCGTTAAACGCCTGTTCCTAATTTCTATCTGACAAGATCAAGATATATGCTGGGCTTCAATAGAGAGCACAGTTAACAAAAGAAAGTTAATAGAAAAAGACAACACTTCATTCAACTTGCAACTATTCGCTATTTAATAACTTAAATAGAATGCAAATTTGATTTCAACACTCTGTACTTATGATCGCATTGTACTACAAACAAAATAAAAATAATTATTTAATAATTATTATAATTATCAGACACTTCGCTCTGTCAAGTTTAAGAAGTTTTTGGAGAAATATGGAAGTACACATATCAAAAAAAGAGGACAAGATGTACATGATCGCAAAATTGCCGATGCGTTTCCTTCCAGTTCATTTTTAAAGTGTTAGGTGTAAAATATTTAAGGTTCGACCTTAACGGATATAGCACTCTTTCAGGTTGAATTTAGGTTTGTATGTCAGTTTTTCAGAAAATTTACACCAAAGTTAAGGTTTTAAAAAATCAGAATAAGTTTGTCCGTTTGTCCATTTGAAAAGTGAATGTAATGTATTGATTACAGAATTTTATGAATTTCAAAGTGTATCTCAGTGCAAAACATTCGGTGTTTTCACAAATCTTTGGTTTAAAAAAATTTTTAAATTTCTTTGTGTATCTAAATTCTATAACTAACTATTTTGTTTTTAGAATTTACTGTTTTTTGTTTTTAGATTTTACTGCAACCGAAAACAGTCTACGAGCGCATGCAATATCAATTTGAGGACGATGCGTTTGATACTGTTGCTGATTTGATCACGTATTATGTGGGTTCTGGTATGTAATTTCAAGTTATATTTATTTCCATTTCGATTACTGTGTCTTGTCTATATATTTAGGTAAAACTATCTCATCTGCCTCAGGAGTGCGTATAAAGTTTCCGTGTAATCGCACATATCCCCTATCATTCTATGGTTATAAAATAAACGGTAATCCTCTGCATACACAGATGCTAACTGGAATAAACAGCGTTGGCTTTCTTAACTCACCTCTTGGCAATGATATCGGGTATAAATTAAGCCTGAATGAAACACAGGAGGTATCAGAAACGCAGCAAAACCAAAGAACTATTTCGTCCCCGTCAAGGATTAAGCGTGCGCTAATTTTACAAGCAGAAAAACAAAAAAACAATTCAAGACATTTTGAGGGGGAATTGACAGTCGATACAAATATTCCAGTAGCACTAAGAAGTGAAATCTTTAAAGGCAGTACAATTGTTCACCAAGAGCTTCTAAAGAAATGTGAAACTACCTGCTTTGATGCTAATAAGCAGTCATTTTGGAAACCGTTTCGTAGCAATGAAATGCGCAGTATCGGCTCTAAAACTATTGCACGTACGAATATGGGTGAGATTACAGATCACTTTCAATTCACGACACACTCACTGCCTCGGCCCACTACTAAAATGATTCGCTTTAATCACTCGGAAATTCTTGCACATCCGAATAAACCATCTTTCCTACTAGCGCAACCAATGCAATCAAATGACTGCACATCGAAGCCATTGAATGTCATATTAGCATCAGGGATTGAAAACAATATACATTTCGAGTTAATGCAAAATACCTTGCATGACCCATGTAATAATGCGAACGGCTCAAAATATGGCAATATTTTCGAAGACAATCTATCAATCTCCACCCCAGGCGAATTGAATGAATCATCACAACAACGTGGCGTTATTATCGTAAATCCAAGATTTATAACAAATTCAACCTCTTCAATGGCTTTGAAAAGCTTGAAAGATATCACCGCATTTGCAGGAGAGGAGAAGTTGTTCACATTGAATATACCCGAAATTGAGTTGGTAATGTTTTGTAGTTGCACTGCCAACTGCAAATGTTTTTTGAATCCAAAGCTTATATCCAATAATTAAGATATTTTCTGAACGGATTTAAGAAACAATTTATTAGTTTCAAAAAAGTTACTCATTTCAAGCAGGTCCCCGAAACAACAATGGTTCTTATTGTATTTCTTAGGCGGTGATTCCACCTGGGTAAAGTTACCCACGAAACTTTACACTCTCAATGTGTTCATCGAATTTTTACCCCGAGGTGATTACACTTGGGTATTTGTACACAAGCGAAATATTGTGCACTTCTGTTAGTATCTTCGAATATTTGATACTTTTACTACCAAATGGCGTAAAAGTAGCGTCGAGTGTCATAACAATTTTACGGATAGCTAATAATATGCAATCTATTATTATAGTTATAAAAAAATATAGAATTATTAGAATTTGATATAATTTTTTTTATAAAATTTTTTTTTAAAAACACATCATGTGTAATCAAACATAGCATTGAAAAAATTTAATTAAAAATATATCTGAAATCCAAAAATGATCGACTCTTAAAGCAGGCATAAATAGCATTAAAATATTAACAAAACTAAACCATGCATTTATGTTACAATACTAATACAGACCGACCGTATTGTACAGCCGCATTGATAAGCAGCCATCGCTTTACTGATTGTTGCTAGTCAACAGCACAAAACAAATGAAAAAATGTACACGCGTTCGAAAGGGTTTCCGTTTGCTATTTTACCATACATTCTGCATGCTCATCTGCCGCTTTCATTAATTTTCCATACGCTTGCATAGTGACTCCGTTTTCAGCAAAGCGACCAGCGGTGCTATGCCCGATCGCTGGCAGAGGGCGACGACGGCTGCGCTTTCGACAACGGCGCCAGTGGTGGTAACTTCACTCGTAGGAGCGGGACATTATCCTGACTGTTGGCAATGTGACACTGTGGTTCTCGTTAAAGGCGCCAGCGGCGATACTCTGGTATTAACAGTGGCGGCTGTGATCGCTTGTTTAGTGGGCTGTATAGCGTAGGTTATAAAGTCAGAATTTCTTCTATAATGAATTGTGACATACGATCTCGACGATCTCTTGAAGCGGTCGCGCTGTTAGTTCCCGGACAGCGCGAAAATTGATTTCACTATTCGGATGTCCTTTCCGTGGGAATTTTTTGCGGCATGTATGGTGCAGTGAACAGTTAACATGTTAACAAGCCGTCGATGAATTTCGTAAATGTAGTGTTTGTGAACTGCGTTCGGTTGTCGCTCAGGATGCTTTTTGGGACTCCGCTTTGATCAGTGTCAGATTTCACTCCGCACGTTTGCGTTTACTTCCGTTGCGCCAGTATAATGAGCAATGCAGCGAACTCATTACAATAAAAACTGTAATCGAAGAAATGAAGTTGTGGCTGCGCTAGCATAATGACCAATACACTGACCTCATTATGCTGACGCAGCCACGATTTAATGAATTAATTTCATTTAATTAATTTACCTTTTTGATTCTTTGTGCTTTTATTATTGTGACTTTGTTATTGTAAATCATTATATTAATATAAATTAGTATATAAAAGCCGTTAACAAAAACGTTTTGCCGGTAGTTGCCAACAAACGCTCCAAACAAGATACATTTTACTTACAAGTAACGGATCTATCTACCTTGAAACATTAAAAGAAACCAGTTCCGAAAATTTTGGAAGCCTCGGCGAGACATCAGAATCAGATGGATCCAAGGGTCATAGCATAGTGAAAGAAATGTAGAATATTTATCGAAGAAGCAAACGCAAGACTCAGCTGAGATTCAAGGACTCATCAGCAACCTTAAAAAGGATTTAACTTCCAGAAAAAAGATAGTAATTGGGCTGAATTCGGTTATGTTTAATAATTCCAAATAATAATTACGTTAATTAATAAATTTCAATTTATTCAAATATAAGTACCATAAGAACTGAGTCCTTTTAGTGTATAATGCAAAATTAAATACAAAATATAAACATTGCTGAGAAACTAAAACAAAAGTAATAAAAAAAAAAAAAATTAAGACGAACAATAAGAGACGAGAAAAGAAAAATCAGAGGAAGAGAAGGAAAAAGTATGATAGAAGTTGTATAAGGGAAATAAAGGAAATACTGGTGGAAAAGACAGGTACCTACTTAGAAAAGTATTCCAAGATAGCAATCCTGAAACTTGTATTACCATCGATTTTTTTTAACAAAAAAGAATTTAGTGGAGTTCAAAGAATTAAATGTAGGTGTTAAGAGATGAATGTACCAGTTCGATAGCGCAAATCGCAGCTTCTCATATAGGTAAAGAGGTTTTTTGCTATATATTAGCCTGTGCAGAAAGATACAATCTCTTGTTTCAAGGTAACGCATACTACCAACAATACAACAATACAACCAAGAATACTTGCTCTAAACTAAGAAATACCATCATATTTTCGCAACCCGTATACGTATTTATTACTGTAGACCATTGCAGAATAAGTAATGCTAGGCATGGTAAGCTAGATAACAAAAATACAAGCCCTTAAATACTATGCACTATACAAAATAACAATACATCTGAATTATGTGCGGCGTTGTTATGTGCACAGCTAATAGGATACAAAGTCAATTCAACCTACTTTTGGACATACTCGCAGATCGTATTAACATGGATCCAGTCGGGACCTGCAATTTATCAAGCTTTCGTCGCAAACCGGAACTGTCCAAAATCCAAACTCCTGGCTACACAAAATCAGAAATTTGTTACAGTTCAACGGATTGTCACATATATGCTCCGCTTCTTACGTCACTTAAGGAGCCAGAATAGTCAAGAATAGGTGCTAAACTACATCTTGCGATAAAGGATTTAGATGACGCACTTACTGCTATCATCAAGAATATGCAATATGAAGTCTTTCAAGCAGACATTGATCAACTCAAAAGGAATAAGGAACTGGAAAGGTCACGAAGACGGAATCTTGTGACGAAGACGGAAATGTGGAGCAAAATGCCCACAAAAAAGCTAATAACAAAAAGGCAAGAAATAATAACGTCAAGGGGAATTTGGAAACATCCCGTACAGCGGCTGGACTTGTTACCCGTAGACATGGAAGGAAATACCGGCGACGCACAACATCAGAATGAAGTCCCAGCAGAGAAAATCTCATCAAAGCGCTCGAGGCTGAACACAATAATGCTTGGTCTATCCCTCCGCATTTCCCTGACTGGTACGTCTCCAGTTAGCCACTCGAAGCTTCCAACAAAACCCGGCCTGTACTTCAAAAACTTTGTAAGCCCTCAGTTCATAATGGCGGAATGCAAATTGGTCATTGATTATGATTTACAACCGCTAAGGAAAAACCTTGAAGCATACAAAAGAGACGTAGCTAAACTTGATAACTTGTGCAAAAAATGCGCTCCCAATAATAAATAAGTGGTCAGATCAAAATCAACAAAAACTTTGAGGAAATTGCGAACGAACCGGATAAACTAATTGAAGCAATAATCTTATACAAAGGGCTGGGGACCAGAGTGTTTGAAATGTCCGCCATGCTAGCTGCATAATTGGACATGATAAGAGCGGACACGCAACAAGTTCAAGCACTAATCTTACATGTAACCACAGACATTCATCACGGAAAACTCAATCCTTAGTAATGTCCCCGATCAGCTGGCCAAAGAAATGGTCACCATAAAAAGTAATCCATCTCTCCAATTTCCTATTCAATGCAATAATTTGATGAAGCTGTACCAGTTAATGAAGGTAAGTACGGGAAATTCGAAGGATCACATTCCTTTCCGAGTAGACGTACCACTTAAAAATCGTACAAACACCAATACACAAACAACAGGCGGAGGATGTTTAGACAGCAGGTAATTTGTTCTGCTAGCGCAGACCGCCCTCGTCCTGTGCCAGCATAATGACCAACATCAGCAATTGGCCTTAACTGAGGGATCTAAATGCAGAGACATCATTATGAAGCAGCCACAATTTACTTTCTGCAATTAATATTTTGATTTTGTTACCTTTTTTTTATTCATTGTGCTTTTATAAAATTATTATGGTAACTTAGTATAGAAGAGTCTTTAAGAAATAAATGTAGTCGTTACTATCAAACGCTCAAGTTTTGTCACACTGTTTACAACAGTGATAACGTCGTTTTAAGTGCCGAATCTAGAAATATCTAATTAGTTACAGGAACATTCACAGAGTCGCTTAAAAAGCTGAATCCGAGAGCAAGAAGTAAAGTAACAGTTATGGAGTCGGTTCAAGTGTCGAATCTATAAATAACTTTTCAACCAAAAGTTTTAGAGTCGCCTCAAGTGCCGGATTAATAAATAGGAAGATCAGAACAAACCAGTTCTGAACACATCTCATACACGATCTTTGCATGTCGAGCAATCTGTAACCAATATTTAACAATTATCGCTAGTCCGTTTTCCAACCGTCTATTATGTGTTTTCGAAAGTTTACATTCACAAATCACTCTTACAATTCTGCTCATCTGGTTTGAATCAATCGCTGTGTTTTACTTTAATTTTGCACCTCCGAACTTTATTCCACTGTCAACGTGCATAAATACATCATTGTTTGAAAGAACGGTTGTTTCCATAAATAGAGGAATTATAAAAGAATGAATAACCGCGTATGAGTCGAATAACCGCGTATTGCAAGCAAAACTATTGCATTTGAGCGAAAGGATAGGAAGAATCCTTGAATTTAAGCAATTTTGCAATGTTTTCGAAGATGGCACTAACAAAATATATGCAGTCTGCCCGTCAGCGAAGTTTGAATATTTCGTTTTTGTGCATGGTTGAGTTTTTACGTTGATAATTTGGCAAATATTTGCACAATATTTGCAATATTTCACAATTTCAATATTTGCACAAATGTACCATAGAGAAATCAATTATTATTAATAATGTTACTTAATTTTACTATCAATTACGTATAAATATGTGTATCAGTGTGCAAATTTATTTTGTAGTTCACTAACAAAAGTAACACAAACAGCTGAAGCTGCCGTGTCTGCGGTTGCTGCTGCTGCCGGGCAATGTGCTCAGGCAGCGCGTTAGAGAGCATTGCAGCTGCGTCGGCGGTCGTAATGTGTTTCTGCAGTCATGTGAAACATTTTTGCTTGAAGAACTGTACACAATTTTTACATTGTTCTATTAAAATGTGTGCTCACCAGTGTTGCCGGAAACCCTTCATTCAAATTCCCAGAGAAAATCTCAAATTCCCAAATCGTCAGTTAAAAAATCCCAAAAAAAAACGCAAGGCAAAAAAGTATACCAATATCCCACAAAAATCCCAAAGGCATTAAAAAATCGCAAAAAAATCCCAAATATACGAAGCCTTTATTAATATTTAAATAACCTTTATTTTATGATGAAACCAGTAAAAACAAAAGAACTATTAAAATTCACCAATTTCCCAAAAAAAATCCTAAAGCCAGAGGCACATGAAAAATCCCAAGCGACGCAAATTCCCAGAGGCTATTTAAAAATCCCAAATCTGGAAAAAATCCCACAAAACGGCAACACTGGTGCTCACTATTGGTATTTGTTCCAGAGTGTGCCTCGAACCGAGGACGCGTTATCGCAAAATGGGACCCCCATTTAAAAAAATTCTTAAACGCGGCATTTTCCAACAATCAACTGCAGTACCTTTCATAGCTTTTAAAACTAAACATCAGCAAAGTTGCATTTGCTTTAAGCAGAGTCCTTAATTTCGCTTATTATAACCCATATATATAACCAAACAGAAATCAACAGTTTTAGCTTTCATAAAGTGAATAGATTGAAAGGTTAAATTTTTGATGTTGCATACTTAAGTGAAACGGGTTTAAACAGGACAGTTAAGTCTGCATGTCCTTGGTTCATGCAAGAATTGTTGAAAGCCATTCTATAGCGTAACAAGCTTCGTTATCTCTGAAAAAGAAGCTCGTCGGCGGAAAGATGGAAAAATTACACGTGCGCACGAAATAGATCAGTTCGTCTTATTAGAAAATCGAAGACTGCTTTCTTTAGAACCAAACCCAAAGTTCTTTGGAATAACCTAAAGAACTTAGGTGTTCATAGGAACAATAACTACGATGCTGCATACGGGACACTTGACCCCAATATCTCTCTCAAACACCAGCAACGATGTCGCTTTTCCTGTCATTGCTCGCACTAACAACTCTTTATGCTCTTTACTAGTTTGTGGAAAAATGCGCTTGCCATTCCCTTAGCTAAGAAAACGAATGCTGTTGAACCTACTGATTTTAGGCCAATAAGTATTTTATCTCCACTATCTAAAGTACTTGAAATGATGATCAAATTTCTAAATATTTATCTATTTTATTTATTTATTTTATTTTATTTATTATTAACTGAGCTTCTAGACGCCAGTCAACCTGGGTTTCTTGCTGGACATAGTTGTACCACTGCTGTCCTTAAAGTCTTAGATGACATCAGACTTTTTTATGATAATGGGATGCTTACCTTATTGTGCATGCAGGACTTCTCTAAGGCCTTCGACACAGCGAATCATCATATATACTCTGCAGCAAATTACAGCATCTTTTTCGTTTTTTTGATAGTCATGTTGGTTTTAATAAAAAGCTTTTTAAGTGAGAGACTTTAGTCTGTCAAGTGGTCGAATGGGCATTCTCATTTCATAAGAATCTGCAATCGTGTACCGCAAGGTTCTGTTTTAAGGCCCCTACTCTTGTACCATCTGGATCTTTTGCTAGCGCTTGATAGATGTCGCATATCGTTATATTCCAGAAGAATGCGGAATGTGGAAGAATCTTGTTTCGCTTGATAGATGTCGGATTTATTCATTCCAGAATGTGGAAGAATTTTCTAGGTGATTCATGTACTGCGATATGCATTGGATTTAGTTACATATTGGAATATACATATTGCACTTATCTGCGTGTAGATGACGCTGCATCAAATTATTTCACTTATCTCAATGCGTGTAAATGGCGCTCTTCGCCACACTGCCAAATCATATACCAAATTCCTTGATCTTTATGGCGCCATCCTCTCTAAATGGACGATTTTAATTTTCCCTCGTTTTTGTGTGTATGACTGCATGCGATCAACAACATTTTTCAGTTGTTTGATGACTTTGTATGAACCTTCCCACGATGTTTGCAGCTTTGGAGACATGCCCGTTGCGGATTGTACATTAACGTTAAGTCGCCCTCTTTAAGTCCGGCAGTATTCATAGCTCGATCATAGCGATCCTTCATTGTGTTACTCATTAGCTATGTACGCCGCCTCACCATTTCGTGTATTTCGTTTATTTCAGATTGAAACATTTGCCAGTGGTTGTCTTCGGTTTCGGTTAGATCACTGCTTTTTCTAAATTTTTGATCCGTCGGAAGCCTCAAGTCTGAGCCAAAAGCTACTGCGCGTTTGAATGATCAGTAGTGTCATGGATTACTGATCGGTAAGCCAAGAAGAACATGTGAAAATGCTTATTTCAATTGCGCTGACTTTGAAGCAATTTCCGCAGATGCTCTTCTAAAGTGTGGTTAAACCTTTCCTCCTTACCAAAGGTGTCGTTCGAGCCTTCTTGATACCCAGCAGACGGCACATTTCATGAAATATTGAAGACTTCAAATGTCGGCCTTGATCGCAATGCATCTTGATTGGTATGCCAAATCGCGTGACCCAGTTCTGAAGAAATACATTAGCTACAGTGTACTGTAGACTCCTGGCCATTTACTTAAGTAGCCCATAATGACCAACACGTACTTATTTCCGTACTTATTTATTTTATTTACTTAATTAGTCTATAATGACCAACACGTACTTATTTCCAGAGTCACTAGACGTAAATGGGCCAGCTAATGCAACCCGCTCAAATGGCGCTCCAGAATTGTACTGCTCCACCATCCTTCTGCATCGAAATTTAGGTCCATTCCACTACCGCTTCTTGGCATTTCACCCAATAAAACCGTTGTGTTATCTTCTCCACAGTTTTTGGAACACCGAGATGGCCGAAGCTTGGTCTATTGTGAAATTCTCTTAATACTGCATCGATTCAGGGCATTTGTAGAATAATCAAATCACGAGTTTGTTTACCACCGTTACTTCCGCAGGAACGGTGGAGCACTCCAGCTTCAAACTGCTCCATTGTGCCCAATACGCCTTTGTCAGCGGACTTTCTGATGCTATTTCTTTTTTGCTTGGTTTTCGGTCCATTTCTTTGCTTTCACTACATTCCAGAAGTCTGCACCAATTTGTTGGATGTCTTGTAGCGCACTAGTTTGCCACTCATCGTCAGGTTGCAGACTCGTTAATCGGAAATCGACTATACCTTTGCATTTTTCAGCCTTGGAGCAATGCTTACATGCGAGTGCACACGGTCGTCGAGATAGCGCATCTGCATGTCGAAGTGCTTTACGCATTCGACTACTACTAAAAGTTGCTGCCTGGTGACAGAATAATTCATTTCTGGCTTTCGCATGATTTGACTGTAATATCCAATAACTTTTTCTTGACCACCGATTATCTGTGATAGTACACCTCCAATATCATGTGCGCTGCCATCTGTGTCCAAGAAGAAATTCCCACTAGGAACTGGATATGACAACATTGGGTTAGTACAAAGCACTTCATTCAGCTGAAATCATCTTCTTCTTCCTTTTTGCACACGAATCCACAATTCTTCTTTGTTAAATTATGTAGACTTCGTGCAACATTGTCAAATCCGGGTAAAAAGCGCCGATAATAAGTACAGAGCCAAAGGAAACTTCGCACTTCATGAACATTAGTTGGACGAGGCCAATCTCGTTATTTTGCTTTCATCTGTGTGAATTCCTGTTGTAGTGATTTTGTTGCCCAAATACGTCACCTCGGTTTTTAAAAGGTGGCATTTGCTTGGGTTGAATCGCAATCCATCGGAATTAATCCGTTAAAACACTTTCTTCAAATCGTAGAGGTGGTCATCAAAATTCCTGCCCATGACAATGATGTCATCAAGATACACTAAACATGTTTTCCAGTATTGCTCTTGTAGTCCGTGTTCCATTAAGCGGTCAAAAGTTGGTGCAGCATTGCATAATCCGAATGGTATTACAGAGAATTGCCACAATCCCTCCCCAATGCTGAAAGCCGTTGTCTCACATTTTGGTGGAATTTGTTGGCGATGGCCACCACTCATCTTCATGATTTGAGGCCGTTCATATCCACTGCTTATTGGTATCTCGATATTTCGGTTCGTCAGCAACTTTTTCTTTAGGTTGCGACGCGGAAATCTGGAGCGACAAATTGTGCGCGTCAACAATTTCTTTTATTGGAAATATTAAATTATGTATTAGTTTAGTTCACTTCGAACTGTTTTAAATTATTAATCTTTATTTATTTAACTATTTAATCTGAATTATCACTTACCGATTATAATTACAACTTAAACTCTTATATGATATTCTACTACGATGAAGTTCGCGAGAAAATAGATTTGCTTTCTAAGTGCAATGAAACTCGAGGGCTACCGCATTCTTGCTTCACCTGTACTATGAACTCGAGGGCTAACGCATTCTTGTTCGTTCGATTGCACATTTATCACGCTCGTAGGGTCACCCAAAACATGTAACATTGATTTCGCGAGAACCAGCTTTGCTGTCGAAGTATAATGAAACTCTAGGGTTACCGCATTCTTGTTCGTCCGATTGCACAGCTGCCGTCGAGTAGCCGTATATGGTGGCCGTAGTTTCCTAGAGTCGTGCCACCTAGCACGCACGTACCAGTCAATTACCCGCACCTGGTGGCCGCAGTTTCCGCAGAGTTGCATATTACGCGCGTACTCGTCGATTAGTTGCACCTTTTGGTCATAGTTATACCGGAATCGAAAAGTCAAGTCCAGATACACCCTTGCACCGCTCATCACACGCCAGCGGCAACTCAGGAAGTTCTAAAACGAAGTGTTTCACATTTTCCCGAACGCAACAGGTCCTTCTCGGCTGGCCGTCATCAAGAATAACAATTCTATAACTAACGTCTGCGATTGTACCTGAGAAATTCATCCACCGTTTCTGATTGCAGTCTACGTTATTCATCTTCCAATTTATCCTGCCTCGCTTGCAGTTGTGTAGAATTTCCCTCGATTGGTGATATCTGTTCTTGTAGTGTTGCAGTGTTTTGTGCCAACTGTTTTTGCAACTTGATCACATTCATGTCAAAAGCTGGAGCTGATTGTGTCATTACCAAGTGTGTTCGTGTGTTTCAACGTACATGCCCTCCTTCTCCATAGCTTCACGCAACCGCGTTTTTAGCTCTGCTTTATTTTCTGATACAAGAAAACAACGCGACTCCAACTCTTCCCTCAACTGCGGTATTTTCAAATCAGCGAATTTCGGTGAAAACCCGAATATTCGGCAATCCCACTTCTGACATTAATTGTTACGTAATTTCCAAAATTAGCTGTTTAACTCTGCTCAGGTCCGATCACTGGATTGTGAATAATCGTAAATTCGAATATTAATAGTCGTTAGTTTCAAATATTAAACCTACAATTTATTATTACTATTCAACTGTGGTATTTTCAAGTCAGCGAATTTCATAATTATTACCGAGTATTCATCAATTCCACTTCTGACACCAATAGTTACGTAATTTCCAAAATTAGATCTTTAACTTCCATTAGGTTCGATCACTGGATTGTGAATAATCGTAAATTCGAATATTAAAAGTCGTTAGTTTCAAATAATAAATCTACAATTTACTATTGCTTGCTCTTATTTTAACACTTCCTTATTACTGCTGTTTATAATTTATACACGTAAACTTATTAAACGAATTCTCATGAAAAGCTATTCAATTGTTTTATTCTTATTCGACTGTGTAACAGTTTTCATACTCTAACTTCCACGATGGCACTTGGTGAGTTTCCAAAATCAAACTGTCTTTGTTGCTATGGTTTGTGTCTTGATTGGTTTTATACTGTTCCAGCGGTTTATTGGTACGTTATAGCTAGACTATTCGAGATCTTACTAATTTGTCGAGAAACTAAGATTTCCATGAATTGTTTGTTTCACCGTTGAACCATGTTCTATTTTGTATGCTGCGTTGTGGAAATGTCAAGTAACTTCTGGATCTTTCGCTAGCGCTTGATACATGTCGCATATCGTTATATTCCAGAAGAATGAGAATTGTAGAAGAACCTTGTGGAAGTTTCGCTTGATAGATGTCGCATTTATTTATTTCAGAATGTGAAAGAATAACCTAGGTGATTCATGTAGTCATTGGATTTAGTTACACTGTACATATTGCACTTATCTTATAACGCTGCATCACATTATTGTACTTATGGCATTGCGTGTAGATGGAGCTGTATCTTCGTCTTAATATCATCGCTTTGTGAGAGCCAGTTGACTTCAAAATCGTTAATCTTCTTGATGAAATCCTCCCTCAATTTGTTTATTTTTTTTCTTTGAAGGTCGTGAGAAGCAACTCAGTGTGATTTTTGATACACCCAGAAGCCGTGGAACTGCTAAGCGATGGTGTAGAGACCAATTTTTTAGCACTTGTACTCTTTAATTGTAGCCTTGTCTTGCCTTTCATTATGTTCAACATAAAAAGCGCCAAAAAAGGCGTGAAAAATCAAAGAAAGAAGTCACCAAATGACCAAAATGAGGAGCAAATCTTTTTATTAAATTATTTCGATTGAAACTGATGAAATTCAATTTTGTTCAATCACTAACCGAAGATTTGTATATTAGAAGTATAAATTACACTTAAATGCACAAGCTATTGACGAGCTCTAAAAAACACGTCTAGTCAGTAAAGAGCATTGAACTTTATATTAATGTTTTGTGTACGATTTATTCTTAAATTTCATTGGAACAATTTTACAGTGTCAACAGGTAATGAGATAACGAACTTATTCCAGCGCTTGTTCGGCTGCTCATTCGGTTTCCAGAAGTTTGTTGGTATACGTGAAAAACTTACAACAGTCAACAGGCTGTTGAATTTATTTTTCTTCTCTTCTTCTTCTCTTCTTTCTACTCATCAACAATTTCAAAATCTGTTTAGCTTCGTTTCAAGGTAAATCGCTTTTTGTTTGTTCCCATGCGTTGCGACACGAGTCAGTGTTCCTTAATGTGGGTGTATGTGTGTGTGCGACCTCTTTTTTTTATCACCGTTTACTGTAAAACACTTGACGATTTTGTATCGTAGTATCCGTGTAAAAATGGAAATTTGATGAATAACTCAAAGAGACCCCAAACTCACCAAGCGAGACCCCTTATAAAGAGTCGGAGACGACAAGCATATTGATTTCAACTATCATTTTTACATTACATTAAGCGTATAATCGTATATAGTGATGTTATTTAATGGGCGCAAAACCAAATACCTGATTGAGTATTTTAATATGTCTGCCATTTACGGAAACTTCAATACACGTTTTTATTATGCGTATAAAACGCAAGTAAATATTTTGTTTCCGTTTACAAAGCAAAATAATAAATTGCACATTTCAGAATTTTTTAATGCTTTCTGGTCGCATATATTCTTAAACCTTTTATTTCCTCAGTTATCTTAGTCCATATAGCGGCCTTCAAAGTATTTGGTTGGCTGTGCTTTTAACTTTAACTTAATACAGTTGTAATAATACAATTTATTTGATAAATTCTGTGTACATATGTTTGAACAAATATATGTACAATATAAATATATACAGGCGTTTTATTTCAAACCTAATTACAGTACCAGACACTAACGACGAACAACTCACATAGAAGAAATGAGAAGAGCCTAAAAACGAATACTAAGCCTAACAACCACACCATACAAAACCTAACAAAACAAAAAAAGAGAAGATCACCTGCCGAGGTGGGTCTTCACACCACGGCCAGTACTAGGATCATTTTCCGAAATGGGTTTTCACTACACGGCCAACGCTAGGGCCATCCGCCGAAGTGGGTTTTCACTCCACAGCCACCGCTAGGATCATCTGCCGAGGTGCGTCGTCACACCACGGCCAGCACTAGGATAATTTTCCGAAATGGATTTTCACTACACGTTCAACGCTCGGATCATTTGCCGAAGTGGGTTTTCACTCCACGGCCTATCTAATAATAAATATACAATAATATATATATATAATAATAATAATAATTATATCGCACCACTTCTAAAAGGCAAAACTTTATACTCCTATGAACTTTCTACAACTATGCCGTCGTGATAGCTATATGCAGTTTCATAAGTGAAAGCATAAGGAGGCGTTGCCCGCCCATTTTTTTCCCAACAGAATATTATTGGTTCACAAACTACAATATTATGTACACCATTTTTCAGGAAACTTATATACTTTTCAATACAATCCATGTAAAACCCTCCATGACCTATGTAAACTAAAAGTGGGCGGATCACGCCCATATTTGGCATATTGATTGGAAGCATTAGTCTAAACCTACATATAAAATGTTCTTGTCTTCTCTCAAAAAGCGATGCTGATATGGCCTTTTTTAATAGGCAAAGCAGAGGTACCTGTACTCTCGATATAAAAAGTAAGCGTGGTCCTTGGGCGATTTTGCCCATTTTCAATACGAAACACCCCAACATAGCAACGAATATTTTTGCCAAATTTCATTTTGAAATCTTAATCCGTTCTCCTGTGATCGTGATTTAAACGGACAGACAGACAGACAGACGGAAAGACATCGTTTTTTCAATTTTGGTGGTGATGCTGATCAAGAATATATATACTTTTCCATACCTATCTTGTCTAGTTCTATGCGTTACACACTCCGGTAGAAAGTGAATATACCCTCAACCTTAAGGTGTAGGGTATAAAAAGTAAAAGCAAAGATTTAAAGAAGATTAACCAAATGTAAGCATGTCTTTAATAGAACAAAGATGTTTTCCTCTTCAGCGTTTTAATCATCAACTTAATGCTGACTGAGTGACTGTTTCGCTCGAGAGTTTTACAATGACTAAAGAAAATGGTACAGTCAAATATCATATTATATTATGTTTGTATATAATTTATATTATGTAGTATGCTTAATATAATGTTTTCTATATACTCTGTAATAATAACACAAAATTCCCTTCAATGTGAAAGAGAGTATAAAAGAGAGCTAGCGACATGATGAGACAGCGAAACCACAAAACAAAAAGATTGCATAAAAAATTTCTATATATTCAGTATTTTATTTACCAACGAACAACACACAACATGAACTCTATCAACATGTCGTTATTTTTGAAACGTGTTCATAACTTTCTAATGACTCAGAGTAGAAAGTATCCTGGATGAATATTATGAAGAAATTTTGACAAGCTACGTGACATTATGTCGGTACGTAGGCGCTTTGTTAATAAAATCACATCATGGCTATCATTATACTTTTTGTTGTTGGGCTTCAAAAAACAGCGCTTATGTATTAGATGCCTCCATCTGTAGTAATCTCGAATTTAAGATTAGGAGAATTAATAAATTGATTGCTTTTTATATAGCAGATTATATAGCAGATAATATATAAAATATAAAAGCAAATATTTAAATTAAAAAAAATGAACCTTTTAAGTAAACAAGTGTGTTTTTTATTTTTTATTAAACAAAGTAACATTACATACAAATTTGAATTGTATTTTGTTTTTATTGACCTTAATCTTTGTTTCGATGTTATTAAATATTTGGGCTCTAGGTCTACGAAAATTTTTAAATAAAACAAGGCTCAACCACTTTACAAGTTGGATGTTCTTTATTTTATTTTTTCCACAATATTTCCGACACCGCCGGTGTCCGTCATCAGGTGATACTAATGTTATTTGCGTTATTAATATTCTATGAGAGTCTAACTTTATAATCTACAGTTCTTTTTAATTTTGTTTATCATGTGTCTGTAAATTGGAGCACAGTTCTCCGTGTCCGTTTTGTAATTGATTCGTTTGCTAGTTGGTACATTTAATATATGTAACATTTCCATTGTATACCTTTTTCTGTAATTCGTCTCTTGTTTTAAAATTTTTGTGTCCTCTATGTTCGGAGAATGTTTCGATTTTATGCAATGACTAACCAGCGCAGTTTTGTTGTTGCTTTCTTCAGTTTTAATTTTATAATCTGATTTGTGTGCTGCTAATCTGGTTTTTAATTTTGATTTTGTTGTTCCTATATATACCTTTTTGCATTTGTGCGATCCGTCCCCATTGCATGGGATTTCATAAATTACATGCGATTTTTCTAATTTTGCTATTTTTGTTTTCATGTTTGTATACAATTGCTGAAGTTTGTTTGTTGTTTTTAATGTGATTATTATTTTGTCCCTGTCATAAATACTTGAGTTTATAATATTATTTGAAATCTCCGGTATGTGTATTATTGATTTGTGCATTTTTGGTTGACTGAGTTGTGTGTTTGGTGAGATTGTTTTGTCAAGGCTTTCTGTTGCATTATTTATTATGTTTTCTATTATTTTACCTGTAAAACTGTTCTTTTGGAGTATTGTCCTTATTATTATCTTATTTTTTTTCGTGAAATTGTTGGTCACTTATCCTCAGTATCCTATTGGCGAAATTATATGCAACATTATATATTACGTGTTTGGGGTGTTGAGAATAGAAATTGATGAGTCTGCCGGATGCTGTCGGTTTCTTATACCAATCAATATTTAAAAGGGTGTCCTTTCTTATTATTAGTGCGTCAAGGAATGCTAATTTGTTTTCTTTTTCGACCTCATGTGTGAAACATATATGTGTATCGAATTTGTTAAGTGTCTTTAACGTTTCTTCCACCATGTTCACATCAACGATGGCAAATAAATCATCAACATATTTTGTCAATAGTCTAGGTTTCTTTGTTATTGTTTTCATGGTCTTATCCAGAAGCTCTTCCATTACAATATCTGCTATTATTGGTGATGCAGGTGAACCCATAGGCATTCCTTTTAACTGTTCATAAATTTTATCTTGATATTTAAAATAACGATTCTCCTTTATACAGAATTTTAAAATGTCTATAAATAGTTCCTTAGGCATATCTGTAACAACGGCAATTTTTTCCCACTTATTTAAAATTATATCTATTGCTAAATTTATCGGTATGCTAGGGAACAGAGATATTACATCGAACGACACTAATTTTTCTTCCTGCTTTATATTTGTGTTATTTACTTTGTCCTTAAACTCAACCGCGTCTTTTACGTTGTATTTAGAATCCTTCGTAAAGTTCTTTAGTTTTTTTGTTAGGAGTCTGCACAGTCCGTACGATGGAGAATTGATCGATGAGCAGATTGGCCTTAGTGGAGTTCCCTCTTTGTGTATCTTCGGTAGTCCATAAATCCTTGGAGCTACAGCGGTATTCGTCACAAGTTCTCGTCTTTCGTTTCTCGAGATTAAATTTAGTTTGAATAACTTATCTACTAGTACATTATTTTTCTTTTGAAGTCTCGTGGTTGGGTCTATTTTTAACAGTTTGTACGTGCCTATGTCTTGTACAATATTTTCCATTTTGTTTTCGTATTCACTTTTTTCCATTGCTACCGTTACGTTGCCTTTGTCCGCCTCTAAAATTATGACGTTATTGTTCTCCCTCAAAAACTTTTTTGTTTGTGCCACCGTATCCAGCATATATTTGTTTCTATATATTAAAGACTTCGGTTTTAGATAATCGTCCACTATTTTTACTAGTTTTGTCCGTCCTATCTCCTGAATTTCTTTCGATTGATTCGTTTGTATGACATCCTCTACATCTGCAATTAGTTTAATTAATGGAAGATGTTGTTTTTGGATCGGTAATGCAAACTTAGGTCCTAGCGACAGCACTTCTTGTATCCTCGTTGGTATTTTAATATTTGTGTTGTTAACAAACCATTTCCTATTAAAGTTTATTTTTTGTTCTTTATTTTTTAAATTCAGCAATTTTTGGAATTTTTTGATTTGTATTTGTTGGTTTTTGTTGGCTAGACTTCTATATATTATTCCTTCACTTTCTAAAAACATTTTGTATTCCTCTGGTTCTAGGTGCTTTTCTATTATAGATTTAGCTTTGTTAATTTGCATGTCGTTGAATTTTATGTCTTCGTGTTTCTGTGTAATTACAAGGTTAAGCAATTTTCTGTGAAAATGTGATCTATGTTTTGCTAAAAGGTGTGTTGTTCCTCTATGATTTTTCTGATGTTTATTACCCATGTTGAAAATTACTTCTGTGTTCTTGGTGGAATTTTTAATAAAGTTGGGCGTTATATCGTAGCTTCTGCATTTCAGTAGGAATCTTAAGGACATCCTTAACCTAGCACTTAATTTGTTAGCGTTGGTGTACTGTCTGATAGTGTAAATAATATTTTTGTTGTAACTCTCACGTAATTTTTGGTATAACTTCATGATGGTTTATTTAATGCGGCATGCCCTCCGTAGAAAAATTTGAATTGTATTTTGTTTTTATTGACCTTAATCTTTGTTTCGATGTTATTAAATATTTGGGCTCTAGGTCTACGAAAATTTTTAAATAAAACAAGGCTCAACCACTTTACAAGTTGGATGTTCTTTATTTTATTTTTTCCACAATATTTCCGACACCGCCGGTGTCCGTCATCAGGTGATACTAATGTTATTTGCGTTATTAATATTCTATGAGAGTCTAACTTTATAATCTACAGTTCTTTTTAATTTTGTTTATCATGTGTCTGTAAATTGGAGCACAGTTCTCCGTGTCCGTTTTGTAATTGATTCGTTTGCTAGTTGGTACATTTAATATATGTAACATTTCCATTGTATACCTTTTTCTGTAATTCGTCTCTTGTTTTAAAATTTTTGTGTCCTCTATGTTCGGAGAATGTTTCGATTTTATGCAATGACTAACCAGCGCAGTTTTGTTGTTGCTTTCTTCAGTTTTAATTTTATAATCTGATTTGTGTGCTGCTAATCTGGTTTTTAATTTTGATTTTGTTGTTCCTATATATACCTTTTTGCATTTGTGCGATCCGTCCCCATTGCATGGGATTTCATAAATTACATGCGATTTTTCTAATTTTGCTATTTTTGTTTTCATGTTTGTATACAATTGCTGAAGTTTGTTTGTTGTTTTTAATGTGATTATTATTTTGTCCCTGTCATAAATACTTGAGTTTATAATATTATTTGAAATCTCCGGTATGTGTATTATTGATTTGTGCATTTTTGGTTGACTGAGTTGTGTGTTTGGTGAGATTGTTTTGTCAAGGCTTTCTGTTGCATTATTTATTATGTTTTCTATTATTTTACCTGTAAAACTGTACTTTTGGAGTATTGTCCTTATTATTATGTTATTTTTTTCGTGAAATTGTTGGTCACTTATCCTCAGTATCCTATTGGCGAAATTATATGCAACATTATATATTACGTGTTTGGGGTGTTGAGAATAGAAATTGATGAGTCTGCCGGATACGGTGGCACAAACAAAAAAGTTTTTGAGGGAGAACAATAACGTCATAATTTTAGAGGCGGACAAAGGCAACGTAACGGTAGCAATGGAAAAAAGTGAATACGAAAACAAAATGGAAAATATTGTACAAGACATAGGCACGTACAAACGGTTAAAAATAGACCCAACCACGAGACTTCAAAAGAAAAATAATGTACTAGTAGATAAGTTATTCAAACTAAATTTAATCTCGAGAAACGAAAGACGAGAACTTGTGACGAATACCGCTGTAGCTCCAAGGATTTATGGACTACCAAAGATACACAAAGAGGGAACTCCACTAAGGCCAATCTGCTCATCGATCAATTCTCCATCGTACGGACTGTGCAGACTCCTAACAAAAAAACTAAAGAACTTGACGAAGGATTCTAAATACAACGTAAAAGACGCGGTTGAGTTTAAGGACAAAGTAAATAACACAAATATAAAGCAGGAAGAAAAATTAGTGTCGTTCGATGTAATATCTCTGTTCCCTAGCATACCGATAAATTTAGCAATAGATATAATTTTAAATAAGTGGGAAAAAATTGCCGTTGTTACAGATATGCCTAAGGAACTATTTATAGACATTTTAAAATTCTGTATAAAGGAGAATCGTTATTTTAAATATCAAGATAAAATTTATGAACAGTTAAAAGGAATGCCTATGGGTTCACCTGCATCACCAATAATAGCAGATATTGTAATGGAAGAGCTTCTGGATAAGACCATGAAAACAATAACAAAGAAACCTAGACTATTGACAAAATATGTTGATGATTTATTTGCCATAGTTGATGTGAACATGGTGGAAGAAACGTTAAAGACACTTAACAAATTCGATACACATATATGTTTCACACATGAGGTCGAAAAAGAAAACAAATTAGCATTCCTTGACGCACTAATAATAAGAAAGGACACCCTTTTAAATATTGATTGGTATAAGAAACCGACAGCATCCGGCAGACTCATCAATTTCTATTCTCGACACCCCAAACACGTAATATATAATGTTGCATATAATTTCCCCAATAGGATACTGAGGATAAGTGACCAACAATTTCACGAAAAAAAATAAGATAATAATAAGGACAATACTCCAAAAGAACAGTTTTACAGGTAAAATAATAGAAAACATAATAAATAATGCAACAGAAAGCCTTGACAAAACAATCTCACCAAACACACAACTCAGTCAACCAAAAATGCACAAATCAATAATACACATACCGGAGATTTCAAATAATATTATAAACTCAAGTATTTATGACAGGGACAAAATAATAATCACATTAAAAACAACAAACAAACTTCAGCAATTGTATACAAACATGAAAACAAAAATAGCAAAATTAGAAAAATCGCATGTAATTTATGAAATCCCATGCAATGGGGACGGATCGCACAAGTGCAAAAAGGTATATATAGGAACAACAAAATCAAAATTAAAAACCAGATTAGCAGCACACAAATCAGATTATAAAATTAAAACTGAAGAAAGCAACAACAAAACTGCGCTGGTTAGTCATTGCATAAAATCGAAACATTCTCCGAACATAGAGGACACAAAAATTTTAAAACAAGAGACGAATTACAGAAAAAGGTATACAATGGAAATAATACATATATTAAATGTACCAACTAGCAAACGAATCAATTACAAAACGGACACGGAGAACTGTGCTCCAATTTACAGACACATGATAAACAAAATTAAAAAGAACTGTAGATTATAAAGTTAGACTCTCATAGAATATTAATAGCGCAAATAACATTAGTATCACCTGATGACGGACACCGGCGGTGTCGGAAATATTGTGGAAAAAATAAAATAAAGAACATCCAACTTGTAAAGTGGTTGAGCCTTGTTTTATTTAAAAATTTTCGTAGACCTAGAGCCCAAATATTTAATAACATTACATACAAATTTTATATATCCAGGACTTTATTGAATATTTTTGATTTACATTATACAAAAACTCCAAACACAAGTGTCCACAGTTATATGAATTATAATTTTGATGTTGAGTGTAGTTGTATTGGATCGCTACAAATGCGAGTAATTTGTGTTCATCGGGTTGAAAGTTAGGAGAGTAAAGGGTATCTTATTGATTGGATATCTTAAGAAAGCATTTGTTTCCTCTTTATTTTAATGTCCCCACTGATTTAGTAAATGATCTGTGACGTTTTTTTCTTTCCTTGGTCTTCAAGGTGAAAGAAAGTTTAACTATTTGCTCCAGAAGTTAAAAGGGGTATAAATAGGAACGTCTTGTTACTTAGTCTTCATTATATCCAATCGAGAACCACGCGCAGTTCTAAAGGAAATTTTTTAGAAAACCAGCATAAATTTAAAAAAAAAAAAATTGAAATGGCAGCACGTTTAGAAGTTTGTGCTTCCTTACAATTACGCACAAACTATTTCAACGAGGATGGATCGCCGCCACCACCCTTTACACAAATGGCAATGCTTAATTGTACACAAGAGTGCGTGGACGAATTCACAGAAAATTCGTACTAAAGGGTTTTATGGAAGAATTTGATAAAACTAATGATAGATACCATTTACCTGTTACTAAATATTGAAAAAAAACAAAAAATCACAACAACAACAGCATAGGCAAGCAAAAATTTGTATGTAATGTTACTGTTCAAACATAAGACAGCAAGGCGATAAGAAACGGTGTCCAATATCTAATGTTTAAGAATCCCACGAACCTTTTTCTTATCGTCACTTCACTTATATCTTTTCCCTTTTTGATTCCCCTTTTATAGATTAAGTAACACTTGTTATCTGCACTGTAATTTTTGCTGCTGTGCATTAGACCTTAAGATATGTATATAAAGCAAGAAAATATTCAGAATAAATTCAGTAACTTACAACTACTCAACGAAGGTGTTACATTATTAACATTTTTTGGTCCTTCGAAGCTACGCTCAGATTTTTCCCCCACCAGTGGTAAGAATTTCTGAGTTTTGAACCGACCTAATAAATTATTAGGAAAATATTTCATAGAAATCTTAAAGAGAATTATAAACAAAAAACATTTCGAACTTTCCCCCACCAGTGGGAAGAGGTTCGAAAATAATATAAAAAAGAAACTCTTCTGTGTGTTCCATTACAAGAGGAAACACAGAGATTGTTTTGAATATATAGCGTTTCTGGGGCTAAGACACCAGAGTTAATAGGTGTGAAAGTGTCATAACTTATAGGCGTAAATCACGGCCAAACAGTGGTTTAAGTGTGCCGAGGATTAGACATCGGAACAGGAAAAAGTATAAAATTCAAGCAAAACTAAGCATCGAGTAAATATGGCTACGCGACAAGGATTGTATGAACGTCAGAAGGATTTGGGTGACGAAATTGTCGTAATTCACGGGAAACTGACACAGAAGGAAATCCGTTCTACAGTCAGAGCAGACTTAGAAACGCGCTTGCTAAAAGCGTATGAGGAGTTCAAGTCCAACAACATAGCACTTTTAGCATTGGGAATTACGACAGATGACTACTTCGAAAAAAACTACTACGAGGGAATTATTAACTTGGTCACAGAAGTGCAACGTCTGTTAGCGATATTCGCTCAGGGATCATCATCAGGAGATGCTCAAAGTGGAGAGAAGACTATTTGCCCAGAGGTTTCAGTGCCGCCAAAGCCGCCAAAGTATGGAGGACGAATTACTGAACCAATTTTCCTTAAAAGCAACAAGTATAAAAAATTGGTTGTTAAAAGTTAATGAAGCAATTGGCAAGCAGCCAATTGCCGTTTTGGAAGTAAAAAGGCAGATTACCGAAGAGAGATACGTATCATTAAAAGAGCTATACGATAAAATACGTGAAACTGGTGCATCTCAAAATGATGTGACAATAGATATGGAGAATATCTTGGAACTCTATTACGATGTACTTCAAACACTTGCCTTTCAGTCAGCAATGCCCACTTCTGACTACAATCAGCAACAAGTAAACAAGAAACATTAAATTAGAAGATATAAAAATTGCTCCTTTTTTCGGCGAAATAAAAGAATGGGTCTCATTTTATGACCTTTTTCTAAATTTAGTCCATAATGGCGATGAGTTTTCGGACGTCGAGAAAATGTATCGACTCAAGTCCTTATTAAAAGGAGATGCTGCGAGGATAATTCAGCATCTTAGAGTAACTGGAGCCAATTATAAAGCAGCGTATAATATTCTTAAACAACGTTATGATAATAAACGCCTTCTCTTCACTTCACACGTCGATAGATTGCTGGATCAGCATATGGTAAACAGTGAATCTGCATCAAGCATAAAAAACTGCTTGATACAACAATGGAATGTATTCATACCATAAAAGGTATGAATATTGAGATTAATCACGCAGAACCGTTTGTTGCACGATTAATCGTGAGAAAATTGGACAAATATGGTCTCCGTTTGTACGAACAGAGTGTTAAACGGCCAAAAGAAATTCAAGGCCTTCAGGACGTGTTAAATTTTCTAGAGCAACAGTATCAGGCGTTAGAAGCAGCAACGAGGCTACAAAACAACAGCAAAAAAATTCAACGATTTACTACTACATTATACTCTGCTCCGCAACAATGTAATTACTGTCAAAAAATTGGGCATACTATAACAATGTGTAGCAAATTTCTCGAGTTGCCTGTAGAGAACCGTAGATCTTATATATATAAGAAGAAGTTGTGCTTCACGTGTATGAATCATACTATTGACAAAAAGTGTTCGAGTCCGCAATTGAAGTGTAGACACTGTAATAAAATACATCATCATATGCTACACAGTGATGAACAAAAGAAATATAACAGAACGTCGGAAGATAGTAAAGCTAATACATCTTGCTCAATGACTACTGGTGAAGTTTCTGCACAAGTAATTTTAGCGACAGCACAAATAAAAGTGCGTTCATTAAACGGAGAAGAAGTGATCCTAAGAGCGCTTGTTGATCAAGGATCACAGGTAACAACAATATCCGAGGAAGCAGTACAAATACTAGCCTTGCAGCGTCAGAAAAGTAAAACCGAGATTCATGGCCTCGGCGATTCGGTAGTTGGTGTATCAAAATTCAAGGTACACTTGCAAAGAAAGCCAAGATTTGTGAGCAACTTTGTAATAGAGGCTCATGCATTAGTATTGCCTAAGCTTACAGGCACTCATCCAGATCACTCATTTAAATACGACATTCAGCAATGGGATAACTATCTGTTAGCGGATCCAATTTTTAATAAATCTGATCGAATAGATGTGGTCATTGGCGCTGATATATTTGGCAGCATTCTGGAAGAAGGGGTATGCAAAAGAGGAGGAATTCTGGGTCAATCAACAAAACTTGGCTGGATATTATCAGGAATCCTCAAGAAAGTGCCAGCCAATAAAAAGGTTCTTTCAGCTCTAACTAATATAGAACGGTTTTGAGAGCTGGAGGAAGTTTCTTCAAACGAACCAACATCGAAAGAAGAAGAAGAATGTGTAAAAATCTACGATACAACTACACGTGTTGATTTGGATGGTAGATTTGTGGTCAAGTTACCACTACGTGATGATAAGCAATTGGGAGATTCACGTAAACAAGCTGTAGCCAGATTTTTATCATTAGAAAGAAAATTAAAGAGTGACAGAAATCTAAAGGCTGGCTACGTAAAGTTCATGCAAGAATATTTGGATCGCAAACACATGGCAGCCGTAAGTGAAAAGGGCAGCGGCAAGTATTATTTGCCTCACCAAGCTGTAATCAGAGAAGGGATTTTAACGACAAAGTTACGTGTAGTTTTTGATGCCTCCGCAAAAACTACAAATCAAAAGAGCCTCAATGACATTATGTACATTGGTCCCCGAATACAAAGGGATATTTTGACATAATTTTGAAATGGCGGTTATGGAAATACGTCGTAACTGAAGACGTAGAGAAGATGTATAGACAAATAAAGATAGCGGAAAATGATCAAGCCTATCAACATATTTTATGGCGCGATGACGAAAAGGACACGTTAAAGGAATACAAACTAACCACAGTCACTTATGGAACAGCATCGGCACCATTTTGAGCAATAAAAAGACTATTCGAGATTGCAGATCGCTGTCCAGATAAGGATATAAGCAGTATAATTAAAACTGACTTCTACATGGATGACTTGATGACCGGCGCTGACTCGATTGAAGCTTGTAAAAGTATTCAGAAAAGAATTTCTAATCAATTAGAAAAGTTTGGGTTTCATCTTCGGAAATCTCTATCCAATAATTCTGAAATAATTAAAGGAGTGACAATAACAAGTATTAACGAAATAATTGAAATTAAAGACAATGAATCGGTGAAAGCTTTGGGATTGCAGTGGGACCCAGTGAATGATGAGTTTAGCTTCGCAATGAATGCCTCACAAAACAAAGCAATTACAAAAAGGCAGGCCTTGTCAGAAGTTGCCAGAATATTTGATCCTTTGGGTTGGTTGACTCCGGTAACTGTAACAGCGAAATTGTTTATCCAAAAATTATGGATACATCAGTCGGATTGGGACGAAGTGGTCTCTAAAGATTTAGAGAATGAATGGAACGAGTTCATCAGGCACATGCCTTTGATTCAAGAATTCAAGATTCCGCGCTGGATAAATATAAAGAGCGACGAAGATTTTGAAATCCATGGGTTGCAGATGCTTCCGAAAAAGCTTATGCGGCAGTAGTGTATGCAAAATCAAACAATTCAATAGCGCTAATAACAGCAAAAAGCAAAGTTACGCCAATTAAAAATAAGAAAACTTTGCCTAAGCTAGAGTTATGTGTAGCTCATCTTTTAGCTAAACTATTGAAGAAAGTCGCCGATTTCTGTACTCGAAAACACCATGAATTCGCGTGGAGCGATTCAACGATAGTTCTTAGATGGATTCACGATTGTAAAAGCAAAGACAAATTTATTCGCAAGAGGATAAACGAAATTAAAAACTTGGTTCCAGAAGCAAAATGGAAGCATGTTAAAACAAAGGATAATCCAGCGGATGTCGCATCTCGTGGAATACATGCCGATAAATGAAAAAACCATCCATTATGGTGGAAAGGTCCTTCATGGCTAGCGCAGTCAAATTCTTGTTGGCCAAAACAGGAGTCATGTAACTATGGGATTCCTGTTGTTAATGTCACTGCAACATTATCAAAAACGCACTTTTTCGATGGTATGACAAATAAATTTTCCTCATGGACAAAGTTACAAAGGGTGACAGCTACTCTACTACGTTTTCTAGAGAAGGTGAAAGGAAATCACGATTTTGTAGAATATCTAACTGTAGCTGAATTAATGAAAGCTAAAAAGCTTATACTTCAGTATCATCAAAAAACTGAATTTTTTAATGAAATCGAAGCCTTGCAACAGAATCGGCCAGTCGACAGAAATAGTAAAATTTTGAGCTTGTATCCGTTTTTGGATAATGATGGAATTCTTCGTGTCGGCGGAAGGTTGCAAAACGCGAATATTTCCTATTCCCAGAAACATCCAATAATTATAAACAAGTCAAAAATAGCATCTTTACTAGTTCAGAGGACACACTTCGAAACCCTTTATGGCGGTAACCGGCTAATGGAGTCAATGATAATAAGAAATTTTTGGATACTAGGTTTAAAAAATGAAATCAAGAAATGCATAAGATATTGTGCTAAGTGTTCACGGTATCGTCAAGAAAGCGCAAACCAGGTCATGGGTAATCTTCCTAAATTTGGATTGTCAACGGAGTGTCCATTTACTCACACTGGAATTGACTATGCCGGACCAATATTAATGAGATGTTCAAGGTGTAGAGGACAAAAGTCTTTTAAAGGATATGTGGCCGTATTTATATGCATGTCAACAAAGGCAATTCACTTGGAAGCCGTAGGTGACCTCACGACAGATACATTCCTAGCTGCACTTCGCAGATTTTTCGCTAGAAGAGGGAAATGTGCATATATATTTCGATAATGGCACGAATTTTGTTAGATTAGAAAGAAAATTAGACACGGAATTTAAGGCAGCCATCAAGAACAATACCACAATAGCTCCGATTCTTGCAGCAGAAAAAATTCCCTGGCACTTTATTCCACCTGGAGCCCCGCATTTTGGTGGATTATGGGAAGCTGGAGTAAAGTCAATGAAATACCACTTAAAACGCATTTTAGGGGAAACAAAGTTAACATACGAAGAATTCAGCACAGTCTTGCTACAAATAGAAGCAAGTCTGAACTTTCGCCCTTTATGTGCAATCAACGGTAGCAATGAAGATGTAGACATACTGACACCAGGCCATTTTTTAATAGGAAAACCGTTACTGGAGTATCCGCAGCCCATAGAAAACACTCCAATTTCTTCTTTGGACAGGTGGAGGTTAACACAGAGAATGCGCCAAAATTTTTGGAATCGTTGGAAAAATGAGTACTTACACACAATGCAACAAAGGAATAAGTGGAAATACTCACAAGATAATATAAAGGAAGGAGCAATAGTACTCATCAACGACGAAAACACGCCACCGTCACGATAGCTACTAGCCAAAGTCTTGGAAGTTCATCCAGGAAGAGACAACTAAGTAAGAGTAGTAACGCTGAAACATCAAAATGGGATAGCTAAACGTCCGGTACGTAAACTGTGTCCGCTGCATACAGAATTTCAGCCAGGAGATCCCTGTGCGGTTAAGGTACAGTCAAATTTAACGTCAACAGCCAGGAAACAGAAAGATACAAATTTTAAGACTAAGCAGACTGCGATGTTATGGTTGCTGCTACTCGGTATACTAGTAAGTCAAGTTAAAGCACATACATCAAAGAAATTGCATGGAACGTTTGGCGCGATTGCTACGGAAATATCTAACGAAACTGCGGTTTACATGGACAACGTCGGTACAATGGAAACAACAAAGTCATACTGGAATTTAGTTGTTTATTATAATTTAAACCACTACTTTGAAGAAATAGATAAGATTCCTTCATTTATCAATACTCTGAAGAATTACTGCTATAAATTAAATGAGTACAAAATTATCTGCGAACTAATGACTTCAGCCATGGCTCGTCAGTATGACGCATTGAAGCAAAATAATGACCTGCTCATAAAGAAAGCAAGATATAAAAGAGCACCGTTTGAATTCGTTGGATCTTTGTATCACATACTCTTCAGAATGATGACGCGGACGACAGGACGCAGATGGAACAGAATATGCGAAATATCCTGGAGAATGGACAGAACCTACAGCGTTTGATAAAGCAGCAGACTTCGGTCCTGGATTCAACAGTCAATATCTTAAAGAAAACAACCAAAGTGGTTGACGCAACTTTTAAAAAGATGTCTGACCATCTGAAGTTATTTGGCGATGAAATCATTAAAAAAATAAATGAAGAGAAAATAGCGTTGTTATTTCAAGTGATGTCATCACAAGTAAACATGATGATTCAGGAGTGCGACAAAGTACAGTCATCAGTGATTAATCTTCTTATTGATATCAACCACGGCCACATTAATCCACAGCTTTTAACGCCAGCGCAATTACAACAGGCAATAGTGGATATCAAGAAAAATATTCCAGAAGACTTAACCCTTCCTGAAGCACGTTCAGGGAACAATTTTTAAATGGCTACACGTCGAAGACGGCGAAGGCAATCGTGTTGGAACAGCGCCTAGTAATAAATGCTAAAATACCTTTGCTAAATAAGGATTCTGCAGATATCTATCGCATGATACCACTTTCTTTGGAAAAAGACAACCGTATAATAATGCCAATAATCCGCTCGGAATACATAGCATTCAAGCCCGAAAACAGTGTATATATGTTGATAACAGAGTCACAGTTGAACAAATGCGAAAACGTAAGAGAAGGTCACTTCGTCTGTCGGACATCTTGGCCATGGAAACAAGCAATTGGGCGAGATTGTGAAATCGCTGCATTAAAACAATTAAAGCTAACAAATTGCAAGTTCAAGGAAACAAATGAAGCCAGTGTTTGGACCCCTCTGGCCAATAAGAATTATTGGATCTACAAGACATTCAAGAAAATTGATATGAACATCAATTGCAAAACTGGTAAAAGCAATTGGTTAACGATGCCTCCTCAGGGTATCTTAGAACTCAAACCTGGATGCAGCGCGATTTATGAGGGAATATCCTTGACGTCATCCCGAACATTCGACTCAAGCCAACACATAACAGCTCGAGCTTCAGTATTGGTCCAAAACATAAGCTCAGTATCAAAAGAAGATATTAAACCACTACACACAATGACAATTAACAACACTGAGCAGATCGACCAACTATCGCAGCAATTGAGCACACTGAAGTCTGCACACATCGAGTTGAAAAAATTACAATTTCATACGAAAAGCGGCCATTTGTCATTAATTTTAGTGGTATTAGTCCTAATAGTATTAGTATCAATGTACATAAAGTATAAATGCTGTTCACCTACAAATAGAACCAAGATCGATTTTTCAACGCCGCCCGTTCAATTTAGCCGGCAGAATGTTTAAACATAAGACAGCAAGGCGATAAGAAACGGTGTCCAATATCTAATGTTTAAGAATCCCACGAACCTTTTTCTTATCGTCACTTCACTTATATATTTTCCCTTTTTGATTCCCCTTTTATAGATAAGTAACACTTGTTATCTGCACTGTAATTTTTGCTGCTGTGCATTAGACCTTAAGATATGTATATAAAGCAAGAAAATATTCAGAATAAATTCAGTAACTGACAACTACTCAACGAAGGTGTTACATTATTAACATTTACTTTGTTTAATAAAGAATAAAAAACAAACTTGTTTACTTAAAAGGTTCATTTTTTTTAATTTAAATATTTGCTTTTATATTTTATATATTATCTGCTATATAATCTGCTATATAAAAAGCAATCAATTTATTAATTCTCCTAATCTTAAATTCGAGATTACTACAGATGGAGGCATCTAATACATAAGCGCTGTTTTTTGAAGCCCAACAACAAAAAGTATAATGATAGCCATGATGTGATTTTATTAACAAAGCGCCTACGTACCGACATAATGTCACGTAGCTTGTCAAAATTTCTTCATAATATTCATCCAGGATACTTTCTACTCTGAGTCATTAGAAAGTTATGAACACGTTTCAAAAATAACGACATGTTGATAGAGTTCATGTTGTGTGTTGTTTGTTGGTAAATAAAATACTGAATATATAGAAATTTTTTATGAAATCTTTTAGTTTTGTGGTTTCGCGGTCTCATCATGTCGCTAGCTCTCTTTTATACTCTCTTTCACATTGAAGGGAATTTTGTGTTATTATTACAGAGTATATAGAAAACATTATATTAAGCATACTACATAATATAAATTATATACAAACATAATATAATATGATATTTGACTGTACCGTTTTCTTTAGTCATTGTAAAACTCTCGAGCGAAACAGTCACTCAGTCAGCATTAGTCAGCATAAACTTTAGTTGAATATTTTGTTAATACTACTATATAAAATTTAAATAAATAAATAAAGAAAGAAAAAAACGCTACAAAATGAAACAAAGGCAGGCAATAGCAACTTCTTTGAGTGCTGTGGAGGATTTTAATAAGAAAAATGTCATGCAGAAAGGTGTACTGTCTATAAAAGACATGGAAGCCAACAGAAGCACTCCATACAAACTGTACGCAGAACTATAACAAAGTCTGGAAATAGAGTTATAATGGAGTTAGAAGACAACGTTATATTTTTGCCTCAACGCTTCAACTCAAGTCTTTTATTATACAATGTTGAAATTTCGAACAGGTTCTATCGTAATCTAGAATACAACGACATTAATTTGTTAACTCTAGAACTTTGGTACTCTAACATGTAGCACGCACAAGTATCAGGACCATCGCAGCATATATCTGAAGACCAGCAGCAGCTCTCATAATGATTTCCGTGAATAGCTAACTTTTTCGTGATGTTGATTACGACATAACTTTGAATAGACGCTTAAAATTTCTGCAAAATGTAATCGTTATGCTTTATTAAAAACTCATGAACATGATCGATAAATTCACAAATGTTTAAGTTTTCCATCGTCACTCGTCAACAATCTATCACGTTATAATTATTATATACTGATACATAACTTTAAATATGATTCACTTAAGCCTAACAATTCACCTAATCTAAAACTTTAACATACTATATACTATACACATATATATATATAGTATATGTATGTAAATATCTCATAAATGGAGTATGTTAAAGTTTTAGATTAGGTGAATTGTTAGGCTTAAGGCTTATATATATACATATATATATATACAAAAACATGCATATATCACTAACATATACAAGACCATATAAACTGATTGAGTCTTCCATCGATCTCGACTTTGTAGTCAGAGCTAAATATCAATGAACATAAAATGACCTACATTTGTATGAAAAGAAAAATCAACCCTACATGTGTTCAATGAACTCATATTATTCCCATTTTTAGCAAGCTGAGATTTGGTTCACCAAGAATGCATTGAAAGGGTCTCAATTCATTTACTAAAAGAAAAAAAATAGCTCACAAGAAAGGCATTTCCAAAATACATTGCAAAGAAAAAAAGAACAGAAACAAAAAAATATTCTGTCGTATCATGCATTGGGCATGCACATAATCCTACCACATGTCACCAAGTATTGAAAACAAATCCACAACAACAACAGCATAGGCAGGAAAAAGGAAACCAACGGAATTTGTTTGCATTAACTCCACGGCGATCCATTCTACTATAAAGATTCCTATTACAACAAATAACAACAACAACAACATATATATAATAACAACAAGAAATATAACAACATAAACAATCAAAACAATCACCAAAATTTTATTATACCAACTCAGTCGACGGCACTCGGTTCACTTAAAAAATCATTAAAAACACACAAACATACACACTGCAAGCCTACAGCATAAGAATCCACTTGATGCATTTGTTTACACTAACTCTGTGGGCCGACGGCTCGTTCACTAAAGAAACATATTACAACAAAATAACAACAGCAACATGTTCCTACACAACGACCATCTGCATCTGCTGCTCTCCCATCACTTCGGTCACACACATTCCCCTCCTTCCCTTCCCCTACTCATGCATGTCCGTCCGTATTACATATGTATGTATGTATGTCTGTCTGTCCATCCGTCCGTCTGCGGTAGCTACAAACGGCAGAGCTCCGAGCAGAGCACCTCCATATGTAAATCTTATCCAGCAGCAGCCCGGCAGAGCACCTCCATATGTAAATCTTATCCCACAGCAAGCGGGCAGAGCTCGCTCCATATAAACCTTATGACGGCGGCAGAGAGATCTACACCATATAAACCCTATCCAAAAGCATGCCGGCAGAGCACCTCCCATATAAACCTTAGTGCGGCGGCAGAGCACCTCCACAGCGCAGTCGCTACGTTGGCCCAGAAACCACATATTCCCTCTACTTACGCCATTTTGCTATGCGTAATTGAGGTCGCGTTAAATGATTATATATTGATTGATTAGATAGATTGATTAGATACATTGAATAGATAGATAATGCACTCAAGATTATATCTTGAAACAATCTTAAAAATAATAGAAAAATATTTGTTGTCACTCTGGGTATTTGAAAAAGTGGTCGTTGTGTAATATTCTGTGCATTCTTTGCACGTTAATACATATATTTATAGTTACATATATTTACAACACATTTGCTTCCTACAAAAATATTGCTTCCAGCAAAAAATGGTTTTTATTTTCTTGTTTTTACAGGAGTCAAAATTTGATGTTGAAAACTACAACACTTTGTTACTCCCTTCCGTGGACAACAAACCATTGGACAGCGAAGCCCTTTCTACTTTTAAAGCAATGCTGTTAAAAAATTGTTCCAAAGTTATTTCCGAACATATAACCCGAATAGATATGAGTCTTTTGATTGGAAAATGTCGTGACAAAGAAAGTCATGTAGCAGAGTGTACAGGCCTCGAAATTATGACGCTGCCGCACGGAAAGATATTTAGAAAAGATTTAATTGAACGAACGCAATGTATTAAACTTTTGGTTGCTGTCACTATTCTTACATGTCAAACAGACTTTGATCGTGCTGAATTACTTAATAAGTGGATACAAATAGCAGTTGACATAAAAACTGCGTTGGGAAACTTGTTTGGATTTTCTGGTATTATGCTTGGCATCTGCATGCCACAAGTGAGTATTATATTTTAAAATACATTTAAACACTTGGAAAGAGTACAAAATTTTTTCTTTAAGATTCAAAAACTTTATCAGGCTTGGCATATACTGCGACAAAAATTTACCGAAAACGCTTTTGTGTTTGAATCAAAATTGCGTCCTACTCTAAACAGCATGAATGAATGTACTAATCCACAAGCTCCAAATACAACGATCCCACATGTATTACCATACATTTTATTGAAGGATAGACTTAAGGATATAAATAACGCTTCAGAAAAGTCATCTTTATACAACACATGCATCACATCATGGGAACGCAAAGCAGAAGATTTTGGGATGTTCATTAACTTTCAGCATTTAAATGCAGCTAGGAATTTCCTGAAGCATATAGACTCATACCGGAAAAATGGAGAGATGTTGTTGGAAGACGCAAATTGGTACCACGATGAGCTGCTAAGTGATGCTTTTCGGTATTACTTAATTATTTTACATATTTTTTAGGACAGATTTTTTACATAACTAAGACGTATGACTTATATTATTCGGTCAGGTCAAGAAATATTGGTTTACAGGGAGAGCTTAGAGAAAGCCTCTTGTACTTTTTGGTGCAGCACTGAACGTAACATATAGTAATGTTTGTTCCCGGATTGTGAATAATCATATAAAAAATTAAAATTAGTTGTTGTAACGAGTTTTTCAGAGTTCATTAGTAAACTTTACCTTCATGGTGTTGTACTAAGTGAAAGTCGGAGACGCCTAGTCGATGAGCGGTTCCTCGTCGAAGTCGATGTTTGACACTACACCGGGTGAAGTGTCTTCATGGACATCGACAACGCATCCGCCACGACAGAACAGTTCTGGTGGTGAAGTCGAGGCTTTCAAGCTTCAAGGACAGAAACCTGCGCTCTTTCTTCACGGCTCATTGCTTGTGACAGTACCTCGGTACAAAATGTATGCTTAGCAAGTAAGGCTTTAGGTAACTGCTATTCGTGTCCTTGCATGGCATACATATGCGGAGCTGTAGCCTGTGACGTCGGACCTGTTAATAGCAAAAGTTAGGTCTGGTATTAGCTCGTCGCGGTTTTTTGGTCTTCGTTGTGGACCTGAGCTATCATTGTCTTCAGCGTACTATTCGTACACTTTCGGTTGGGTTTTTTGTGAAGTAAATGGTGCCGTGAATTGTTGTTTCCTTCACACGTTTAGTACAAATTTTGGAAGAAGTGCGCTAGTGAACTGTGTCCCGGTAGTGTGCATACTCTACCTGGATGAACTCCCACAATCGTTTCTAAAGACTTTCACTGGTGGCTTTGCGAAGTGGTATGTGCCTCAATCCATTTGCTAAACTTACACCAGAAATCACGTATCATTTTATTTCCATTCTTCGTACCGAGAAATGGTCCCAAATAGTCTGCGCTGACAATTTCCCATGTTTACTTGGCTATTCGTGATAACAATTGCCCAGCTGAAGCTATTTCCTATAGAACTTCCCGCAAGATTCGCATTGTTGTACGTGTCTGCGGATATCTTGCACCATCTCTGGGTAGTACTACCGATTGGTGGGTAGTTATGTGGTATTACTTCACTAATATGGGCGGCTGTACGTGTCTGCGAATGCTTGCCGGTATGCGTCGGCTCTTTGTGTATTCCATGCACGAATTATCTCGGCTACGGTCATTCTCAAGCTGTGCACTAAGTAGTCAGCTCTTTAACCTCCAAGCGCAGTGAGATTCGAAACCACACCCGCACCGCATTGTGGATAGGCCAAAGCGTTATTCAGTAAAGCATTTATGGCCGCACTTTTTCTTAAATCTATTTATTGTTTATGTCTATTTGTTTTATAGATTAAATTCCTTTTATTTAACAAAAAATATTAAAGAGTAATTTACGTAAGTAAATACAACGTATTTGTACATCTCTAAGCTTTTCTAAATATCGAATAGGTACGAAAAACTCGAGGATGACTTTCTTAAGTTGTGACCAGCCCTTCCGTGTGTAATCTTCATGCCGCCACGACGTCTTCCAATAATCTTCTATTCTATATATATAAAATTGGATGGTTGTATGTTTGTAACGTTTGTTACTCCAAAACGGCTAGGCCTATTGTGATGAAATTTTTTGACACTGTCAAGTCTGATTTTTAATTTGAGGCGGAGGGGCGTGGCATATAAAAATCCGAGTTTTCCGGTTATTTACAAAATATTTACATCACTCGATAACACAATATATTCCGCGCTTACTAAGGTGCAACGTTGTACAATAAGTTAAAAATAATATTATATTATCAATCGATGATAAGCAACTATGTGTACTCTTGCATTTAAAAAAAATTGACAATTTTATTGATTTGCTTTGCGTTAATTGTTGTTTTGTGTTCATAAGTTAAAAACTTATAAGTGAAATCAATTTAGTAAATAACACTTGTTTTGCAATTTGCATTAATATTTAAATAATACAAATTATTTTTAATGCCAACTTATCCAACAGGTAATATGATTACGGTGGTCCCAACAACCAATAAAATATTATAAAAGTTCCAAAAACGTTCCAAAATGTTACAAAATTGTTCCTTTGGCACGATTAAAGTTTACTAAAATGCCACAAAAAAAAAAACCAAAACATCACGAAAGCAGAGGGGAAGCAGAGGGGAAGAAGAGGCACTGAATCAGCTGAGGAACGCTAATCATGACTTCAGGAATTTCGAGAAAAGGGCATCTACGAGCTGATTAAGTAGCGACTTAAGTCTCCTATTTCGATGGATGCTAAAAGAAAAATGCCCCCCATATGTCCATGTCTCCTCTTAGCCAGTGCAAGACATGAGCAGAGAAGATGGAAGATAGACTCCTCTTCCTCCTCATCTGTGCAACTTCTACAAAAATCATTTGAGAAGAGCCCTAGTCTTTTTGCATGGGCAACAATGAGGCAGTGTCCAGTCACAACCCCTATCACCCTCTGAACATTTTGCCTGCCAAGTGAAAGAAGAGTTTTCTTTTTCTTAAGGTTGTAGAGGGGCCAGGTCATCCTTGCAGTGTGGCAGGTCTGCCCGTCCACCCATCGTCTATTTGCGAGCCTGATAAATTCCTCAATCAACAAATACCTGCAGGTTGCCAGTGGCATACCCACATTTACTTTATCAGGCGTTATGATCGTTTTGGTACCCATGCGGGCAAACTTGTCCGCTTGGCAGTTCCCTGGAATGTTACTGTGGCCAGGAACCCAGCACAGATTTACAGAGAACTGCTCCGCCATCTCGTTTAGAGATAGGTAGCAGTCTCTTACCACCCTGCACGTGGTGAAGACCGATTCCAAGGACTTTATCACTGCTTGGCTATCAGTGAAATAATGGATATCATTTCCTGATATTCTGTTTTCTTTCAGCCAAGATAGTGCCTCCCGGATAGCCATAACCTCTGCCAGGAATACACTACAAAAGTCTGGCAGGCGAAACATTTCCGCGGTGCCACAGGCTTCACAGAAGAACCCGCCACCAACACCTCCTCCGAGCTTAGAGTCATCAGTACACAGAAGTACACCCTCTCTTGCCAGCGGTAATCCCCTCCCCCAGTCCTCTCTACTAGGTATAAGAGTGCCAAAATTGCGGCTTGGGAGTAGGGACGAGGTGATATAGTCCGGATTCTCAAAAGAGGGGCTAAGTCCCCCGCCAATATTCTTTGATGGCCAACTTTTCTGTTAGTCCATTTGCTTACAGCAGTAAGCCTCACGGCTGAAAGTTTGGCCAACAGCCTTCCCATAATATCAATCGGGGGCAGGTGAAACAGTACTTCTAGTGCCACGGTGTAGACTTAAGTGCTCCCCCAATGCACAGACAGGTTGACCTTTGGACTTTCTCAAGCAGTCTACAGTTTGTTGCTTTTTCAAAGGATGGCCACCAAACGCACACCTCATAAAGCAGTATGAGCCTTACCACTGCGACGTACAGCCAATGAGTAATACTTGGAGAAAGGCCCCACTTCTTACCAACGGCTTTTCTGCAGGAGTACAGAGCCACCATTGCTTTTTTAGCCCTCTCCATTATGTTCACCTTCCAGCTCAACTTCCTATCCAGAATCAGTCCAAGAAATTTCGCCTTCTACGCCTTCTCCTGTCCCCCATTATGACAGGTTCTACGTCAGGAATCCTATGCTTCCTGGTGAATAGGACAAGTTCTGCTTTATTGGGATTAAACCCCAAGCCTTTGGGTCTTGCCCACCTTACTATGAGATCCAGAGCTCTCTGCATGAGGTCCCTGATAACGTTGGGATACTTGCCTGAGATTGCTATCGCAAGGTCGTCGGCATAAGCAACAACTGTCAGGCCCTCCCCCTCAAGAGTTTTGCGTAGCTCATCGACCGCTATGTTCCACAGAAGAGGTGATAGATCAATATCTACAACAGCCACAAGTGAAAATTCCTTCCAAAATAGTGACCTTTCAACGTTGCTCACCAGAGAGTGCAGGGCGGTCTTAACAGACCTCCCTTTTCTGTACGCATGCTGGGCAGAGGATAGACCAGCAACGTATTTTTCCCTGATATGTAAGTCAGTAATCCTTTCCAGAGCCTTTAGTGAAAAGGATGATAACGTGATGGGCCGTAGATCCTTGACGGTGTCATGAGTGCGCTTACCGGCCTTTGGTATGAACACCACTTTACTACTTTTCCATCTCAGCGGAATGTAACCTGTATGTAGGCAGCCTTTGTATATAGCTACCAACCACGGCACGACCAAGTCGCAAACGTTTTTAGCATCGCCGGGATAATTCCGTCCGGACCCGGCGACTTGAACGATCCAAAGCTGCCGATAGCCCAGCTCACTGTGGTATCCGTAATGAGATGCTCTAGATGTTGTAGAGGGGTGTAGTCTACAGGCTTCAGAGGAACTCATGATGTTTCCGCAGAAGGTCTGCCATGATGATCTCTTTGCCTTACGAAGTTCATATTTGTAGTTGCTGAGTGTTGCTTTGTATCTTATCCAAAGAGTTGGCTCATTTGCCGCCTTAGCCCTATTGAATAAGCTCCTACATTTTCCGCGCAACTCCATGAGGCTGGGATTCCACCATGGTGGTTTCCGTTTGCCTTTGGGATGTCTGAGAGGGCATGCCCTTTCAAATGCCGCTTTTAGAGTGTTTGAGAGAATTCAACCATGATGTTTAATTCTTCCTTCGTTGTTACAGTATCCGGACCGACGGATAAATGTGCCTCAATTTCGGCCCTATACTCAGACCAGTTTGTTCACTTAACATTTCTGTTTGGCTTAACTGAGTCAACAGGAATCCCCCCCAAAGTGAAGATAATATACCTATGATCGGAGAAGGAATGTTCATCCGAGACCTTCCAATTGCGTATACTAGAGCTTATGCCCTGAGAAACAATTGTCAGGACCAAAACTTCCTTCCTATTGCTAATAATAATGGTTGGTTCCCCTCCTGTATTAAAGATGTGTAAATCTTCACCCAAAATATAGTCAAGAAGCGACTCACCTCTTTCGTTGGTATTGGAGCTGCCCCAGATAACATGATGCCCATTCGAATCGCATGCGACCACCAGTCCCACCTTGCAGCACTGCGACGCCTTCACCAGTCTTCTGGTGGTGGCTGAGGGGGGATCCACTTCCTCGGATGCCATATAAATAGAGGCCAGCCAGTATACGCCGTCTCTGGCCTCCACCGCTACCATGGTGAGATCACATTCACTGAAATTATTAAGAAGAAAACCATTAAGTGCATTCTTCATAAGTGTACAGGTTCTGGGCCTACCTTCACCCCTCCTGTATAACAGAGTGTAGCATGGAGCCCGTAGTCCACGGACCTGACCTTGAACGACCCAAGGTTCCTGGATTAAGGCGACGTCATCTTCATCCTTGGTGAGACGAAGAATAAGAGCAGCCGATGCTGCTTTACAGTGGTGGAGGTTTATCTGTATCAACCGCAGATCCACGGCGCATATTCGATGCCTCCACCACTGTGTCGTCGAGATCCGACGATGAGTTGAGGAGAGCATATTCATCTATGGATGTTCGAGAGCCTCGTTGCGATCTCCTCTTCCGACCCGATATCGTAGTTGTTAGGTTCATTGACCGGAGGAATCTCTTGAACAACATCAGACGCAGTTTCGGCCGGACTTTCCGGCACAGTTGCTACAGCATCTGTCTCGGCATCCTTTTTGGCCTCCTCCTAGTCCTTCTTATATATATTTAAAGATACGGAGGTAAAACCGAGTCCAACCATCCCACCTGCTTTTGCCAAAGGATCCAGGGACTCCTTATTTATGGCCAGAAGGGCTGACCTGTAGTCCCCTTTCGGATCCTCTAACCTCGTAACTTTCCAGTTAGAAGTGGGTAGTGACGGGTTGCTGCACTGGAAGATTTCCAGCACGACAGCAGGGTTGGATGGTTCCGCGGGTATCCATGCTCTGGCCCGAGGCCGAGATGGGATCTCCTCCCGCAGGATGGCTTCGAGTTGTGCACCCGGCCAAACCTCCCCTACTCGGCTGATCGCCAGTTTATAAAGATCATGAGATCTCAGATCCCCACAGGCAATCAGCTTGACTCGGCCCTGATGCCAACCAGCATCCCTCAATACGGGTACAGGGCCTGGAAATTCCTTCATCATTGGAAGAAAGCTTACGGTCATCTTGACCTCCACTCTCTTCCAATGTTCTACCGATATGGTGCCGTCAGGGTCACTTCGGTCGACCACAGCCAGTACCATCTGCTCCTTAAGAATCTCGCTATAGGTCGGCTTCTTTTCCGCCAAACCCAACACTTTGGCTTTTTTACCGGCCATCGGGATTAGCTCGACTGCCGACCTCTGTCTTTTCGATGTTGGTAAGGGCTTCGGTGGGACAGTTACACCGATCACCTCCGTCGCCCACTTTAGGGAGCTTCTGCCCTTGTCGGTCAGATCCTTGTCAGGGATTTTCAGTAACTTGTCCCTCAGTCGGAAAGCGTGCCGTCGGGTGCGGTACCTCGCTTTCTTGTCATTGTCCTGCCCCGTTCTCGAGGAACCAGAGCAGGAAGGCTGCTCCTCAGGATCTGTCCCGGGCGTACCTTACTCCAGGCGGTCCCTGGTTTCGCTCAGGCTAGACCCGAGGGTCTCCCTCTTCGCCACCACTGTCACCGCCGGAGAGTCTACAACCCCTTTCCTACTTCCTGTTGTGATTTTACCTGCCACATCAGTTGTCCTGTCTGGACTCGTACCCTGTAATGTTGTGGAGTCCTTCCACAGTTGTTGTCCTGTTGCCTATTCACTTTACCACCACTTTATATACCATTTATAAACCACTTTAATTTTTCAATCACTTATTCTTTATTACGAACTTGTTTTAATATAAATATTACTTAACACGAGTTCTGACTTCACTCGTTTCTAATCTACAACTCTCCTAATAAAAAGACAACTTGTCTTTTTATTGACTCCCTAGTCGGAACCGTAACCCAGTTTCATTTGCATCGTCTCCAATTCTCTTGCTAGAATCTAGAACGCGAGCTTTGCATTGACCCAAACACGTGTGGTCGTTTTCAATATTTGCAAGTTTCCGCGATCGTGAAACCAAATCTAGAACATTAGCTTGACTTGATTAAATCTAGCACTTGGTCACTCAATCTGGAGCGTGTGCCTTAATTTGAAAGCGTGTGCTTACAAACTTCACTATTACGGTGAAGCCTAAAAATATATTCGCTTATTTGATTTATAAATTTTTAAAGCTTTGCTTCAAGCTTTGTTTAAACTTTCCGCTTAAGTTTTTAGTTTTTAAGCTTAAGCGATTGGTTGATCGTTCCGACCTACAACATTACTCCGCACTCCGGCTAGGAAAAATTATTATCTAGAATAGAAAATAATTTTTTCTTTACAATTATTAGTGTACTTAATATTTTCAATTTCCTAGCTGGTATATATTACTTAACAATAATTACTAATTTACATCATTATTTAGTTTTACAATTTTTGATTAATAAATATTCAAAATCAAACATTCACAATCAACATTAAAAATTTTATTTTCAATGATGATGGAAAGGTGACGCTTTTCTGCTCTTGTGTATTGTCTTCATTTGTTCATCTGCTTATTGTTGTCGTGACGAAAAACGCTGCACCCGCTTGTGGTCCATGGCTTGATCGTTCTATGGCTGATTCATGTAGTGTTGGGTTAGGCTTTGCTTCTTGTTGATTTTTCGGAACAGTGAATAGCATAGGGTCAACGATACTTTGCAATGTAATGCACTTACTCTTTATTACCGGAGTGTGTTCTCTGACCAGTGGATGTAATGGTCTCAGAAACGCTGGTTACTATTTCTCTGTGTTAATTTCTGTATCACAACTGAAATAGACTTCCTGGACTTACTGCACTCCATTGTTTTAGCAAATTTTGTGACGTAGGATTCCACCCGATTCTTTATTTGACTCTTTTCCACGTCTTCCTTTGAAACATTCTGCGTTGTTATGTGCTACATTCCCTTGTTTCGCACGTAACGAATTTTGTGCGTATGAAGATCGTAAATTGTCGCTACCGCTACCACATGTCCGTTTGAAAATCTTTCTTATTTTTACTAAGATCGCTAACCAATTGATGCCTCTCAATATATATAACCAACTGATCCTCCTACTGCATGTTGCGCCCCTCGTGGAGTCTGAACCCATTCGTTGATGTTTGTCGAACACTGAAGATGACGTTGTTGTTGTGCTGGTGTATAACTATATTAATATTTTGCTAAGTGTTTTTCTTATATTTTGTTTTGTTGGGGTTATTATATTTTTCCCTTTTTTCATATACATTCATATATTTTTTCTTCTTTTGTTTTTCCTTTTCTTTTTTTTTCTTTTGTTGGGGTTAATGTATTTCCCTCTTTTCGTATATATTTTGTTGGGGTAATTTTTCCCTCTTTTCATATTTTATTTTACAATCTTTTAGTTAATTCGTGCCTACTTATTATTTCTACATATAATCTTTTTTTTTATAAAAAATTTTGATATATGTGCTGGCACATTAGCAGTTTTTTTTTCTATATTCATTGTCAATACGCTTACATTACACATTATGCTATTAATATATATATATATATATATTCAGTACAATTGCTATTATTACAATTTATGCGAAACGGGTATGATTGTCATAACACATTTATTTTACTTTTTTAAAACTATTATTTACATAATCGTCTTAAAGTATGAAGTTATCTCTATTTTCCTTATTTTGTCTGTGAATATCTCTATATTTATATATATATTTATGTCTGAATTTTAGTGTAACCTATATTATCATATGGTATGCATTTAACTTTAACTTACGGCTACACATATATGTATATTTATGTAGCATTTTATATATTCATACATCTTTATATATTCGCAATTATAATATTTTTTATAACATTCTGTCTGTCCATTAATGTGGGTCAACCAAATAAATTATTTGCGTTTACAGTTACGAAAATTTAATATATTTTAACTTTTGCTCTTTTTTTTTCTTAGAATTGTAACCGATTTCTTTTTCCGTTTTCAATGTACCGCGGTTAAGTTATGAACTCTTATTTTTATTGGAAAGATTTCTTTTTTTCAGTTCTACTAATTAAGATATATTGTTAATTTGTTGTCTTAATATATACTATTACATATGCATTTATTTTTAATAATTGCAAGTGTAACATTCTCATTGAATTTGCTCTTTTGTTTGGAAAGCCAATAGAAGCAAATTCGTTAAATCGCTAACCAACATCTTTTAGCGCATCTAATTCTGTAATAACTGCAATTGTAATATTTTCCATTGTTTTTGTTTCTTATATTTTTGTCGTATTGCTATTTTTTTCCGCTCATGTTGACAAATCTTTTGTTTTCTATTTTGTTAAAAAAATATACTCTACAAGAAAAACTTTTTCTGATAATAAAGTTAATTTTTCTCTTCCGTCCGATTTTAGCTCGTTCTTAAGAAAATGGGATACCATAAAGTTCTGCCGCTAGTTAATAATTAATTTATATGCGCTTCTGTAAATAGCAGAAATTAGATAGTTAAATATGTATGGTATAAAAACAACCCCCTTGGTATTAACCAAAAACAAATCACTACTCTGGTTTGTAAAATTTCCTATTCACATATTTTTATACCCTACATCCGAAGGAATGAGGGTATATTCACTTTGTGCTTCCGTGTGTAACGCATTAAAGGAGGCGTGGCAGGTATGGAAAAGTATATATATTCTTGATCAGTGTCACCTCCTGAGCCGATTTAGCCATGTCCGTAGTCTGTCTAACTGTCTGTCTGTCTGTCTGTCTGTCTGTCTGTCTGTCTGTCTGTCTGTCTGTGGAAATCACGATTACAGGAGAACGAATGAAGCTATCGCGATGAAATTTTGCACGTATATTCTTTGTCATCCGAAACTCTGTGGGATTGAAAATGGGATAAATCGGTGCAGCGCCACGCCTACTTTTTTAACAAATACTAATTCTTTTAACAATATTTCAACTTGTAGACTTAGTTTTGAGCTTCAATTTTGTTTCCGAATACATCGGTATAGGTAGATAAAATTTTTTAAAAAAATGGGCGTGTCCGCCCACGAACATATGACATTGATATAAACCGCAATTCCAGAATAACGGTTGGAAGAATTGACTTGAAATTCGGTACGAATATTCTCTGCCATCATAGATAACTCTGTATTGAAAATGGTGAAAATCGGCGGGATGTAGGGTATATAAGCTTCGGTCTGACCGAAGGTACCCTTACTAGTTATTATTCATGTTCTTTTTCCTTTTCTTTTTCCAATTCTTTGATATTGAAAGTATGGCAGCATACCATGACGATATAATTGGAAACCTTTTATTCTCCTTAAATAGTTGTTTTCGATTTGTCTCTTCATCTAATTTCAATGATGTGTTGAGATCTGAATTTTTCAAGAACATCTGTGACTCCGATACATGAGTCCTAACTAAGCTATGTTTACTTTTCATTAAACTTATTAAAATCACTGAATACTTATTAAAATCACTGAATTCCCTCATGAAGTTATCACTGCGAATGAAATCTTCTTCCGTTGAATTTGATATTGGAACTTGAACCTTATTATTTCTCATATCTACCGACGTTTTCCCTAGGAACACTCCTGGAGCTATCACTTCTCGTAGTTTCGTCTTTAACTCAGCTATACTTGTTGACCTACCTTTTACTTCATTAATGCCGACATGTTTTACCTCATTTCCTATATTTAATAAGGGTAATTCTATGCTTTCTCCTTTTGAGCTTCTCATTACTAAACTTTTCTTTATTGAGCCTATCATGGACTTATTCCACAAATTGTCTCTGCCAAGTATACCATCGCCTGGCCAGTTTTGCTCAAGTGCCACCCTGTGTAACGTTAAGCTAAGACTTGGCCAATCATTATGTGTCACATTAACAGTTCCTGTTGTGGTGGTGCAACCCACAAATGCTCCATTTAAAACTTTTGTATTCGAAGTGTTGATTATTGTTTCCTTCCTGAGTGTTTTTCCTTTAATTAAACTTGTGTCTGCTCCGGTATCCACCAGCAAGACAAGTTTTCCATTAATCGCCTCCTCGCAAGGAAATTCAATGAACACGTCATCCGCTGTATTATTTCCCTAGCAGCACTTATTAATATTGGTCTTACAATTTGTTTCAGTTTCGTTTGAAAGGCTTTTCTCTTTTCTTTTTAAATTCACCGTAACGTACTCTTTTAGATTCTCTTTTTTAAGCTTATTCTCTTCTTTTAAATTTTCCTCATTAATTATTTTATCCATGACCGTATCAGTCTCGTTCTTTAGCTGCAAGATAAGTTTTTCATTGGTTTCCTCTGCGACAGCGAACTCATTGAACACATTATTTTCCAGCTCAATGCTGTAACTGCACTCAGTGTCGTAAGGGTTTTCGTATTCTATGATTTTAGGTTCATTAGACTCCGTTTTGTCTGTTTTTGTTGCACCTTTTACTTTATTATTACATTGTAAGTTTTCACTGTCCACTATACTTATTCTTTGAAATTCCTTATGATTATTTTTCATTTTCTGTTGGGTATTTTCATTACAGGGTTACAACATTCCCTGTAATGTTGTGGAGTCCTTCAACAGTTGTTGTCCTGTTGCCTATTCACTTTACCACCACTTTATACACCATTTATAAACCACTTTAATTTTTCAATCACTTATTCTTTATTACGAACTTGTTTTAATATAAATATTACTTAACACGAGTTCTGACTTCACTCGTTTCTAATCTACAACTCTCCTAATAAAAAGACAACTTGTCCAGGCCAGTCGACATAGCCGGCCGCTCCATCAGCACAGCCCACAAAGCCGGAGCCCCAAGCCCCTATACCACGACAAGGTCACCACCGAATAGGGGATAGTCCAGATGCAGCAGTCCACGATGATTAAACGATTGTGATAAGAGCTGACAAAACACCGCCCGGTAAGTATGAGCGGCGCTTCAGTGCACCGGTAATAGGTGAGTCGCAGACACGATACCCTCGCCCGAGTATTCACACAAATGTTGACAAGGCTGATGGATGTCATCACCAAAAATCACATATTTGGCGAAACTCTGTGTTGGATGTTGAATGGCATGTCGGTTGAATGGCAGAAACTATGCCTGTCACACGTCCATGTTATAGTCTGGCTAAAGCCAAAAATCATGCCAATGCAAATTGATGACGTGATTTCCACAGAACTCCCGAATCCCACATCAGATCCATTTCTATTTGAATCAATCCGTTAACATGATCCACGGGCCGTGCGGTGAACTGAACACAAATTCACCATGCATTAAAGAAGCCAAGTGTACAAGGCGCTATCCACGCGAGCTGCTCCAAGAAACTCAAATAGGAGGCGATGGATATCCTTTGAATAGGCGAAGAAAGGTGAATAAGGTTGGATACACAACTACAGTTAAAATGTGCAATGTAGAGCTGACGTTGATAGCGAATGAATCGTTTCCTACTCACTGCTGCTTTCAAAAATGTTTGATGCCAACATCAATGTTGAGCACTGTAATTCGGTAAAGTCGATTAAATATATTTGCAAATACGTCAACAAAGGCAGCGACTTAGCACTATTCGGGCTTGCCCATGAAACTGACGAAATCACGCAATTCCAGATAGGGCATTACATCAGCAGCAATGAAGCAGTGTGGCATATACTTTCATTCAACATCCACGAGCGATATCCAACAGTTCAGCATCTAGCTGTTCATTTGGCCAGCATGTTTATTTCACCGAACGAAATGCTGAAAATAGAGCCGAACAGCCGCCACACACCACTCTTATCGCTTTCTTTGAATTGTATGCAACTGACATTTTCTCCAAAACTTTAACATATCCTAAAATTCCAAAATACTACACTTAGAACACGTTCTCGAAGAAGTTCATAAGAAGAAAGCGTGGCGAAATTGTCGCAGAATATGCTGGTGTGTATTCTTCTGATGCTTTGGGAATTGTCTACACCGTTCATCGGTATAACGCAGAATGATATTATTTGCGATTGCTTTTGCATACGATCGATCGTAAAAAAAATGTTTACGTCAAAATCATCAAAAACGGGTAACAAACGGAAAACGGGGACTTCTTTTCCTCGATGCAAAACATTCGTCAGCAATTTAATATTGGCGTCGGTTCGAATGCAGAATTGGATTGGGCGGCGGACGCACTGCACACTCAACACTGAAACTTCCATTGAATTTGAAGCAGGCAGAAATACCAACTTGCAACATCAGCAAAAACTCCGTCATGGCCACAATTCTTAAAAAAGTGCAAAATTATCACTTGCGACGAATGTAAAAATGCCCATAAGAAATTGGTCGAAGCACTTGACCGGACTCTGCGTGATTTTCGAGGAAACAACCAACTAAGGGCAGGCGCCATTATTCTTCTTGCTGGTGATTTCCGCCAAACTTTGTCCGTTATTTCAAGATCAATGCCCGCAGATAAGCTGAATGCATGCTTGAAAGCTTCATATCTTGGGAACCGAGTCGAGAAAATTACGGTATCGACGAACATGCGTGTGCATTTGTTGCAAGACCCGTCTGCCCAAACATTCTCAAAAGAACTTTTGCACATCGGAAATGAAAAAATTCTAATTAATTGCGCCATGAACGAGATTTCGTTCCCACCTAACTTCTATCAAATACAAGTGAATGTTCAGGCCGTTGCCAACAAGGTATTCCCAAGCCTAACAACCTCCTACAAAAATGCGGATTGGCTCTGCAAACGTGCAATTTAGGCACCAATGATGATGATAAGCTCAATGAGGAAATTCAATTGAAAATGCACGGTAAATTAATCAAATACAAATCGATCGACACAGTAACGGATGAAGAACAAGCCGTCAATTATCACACTGAATTTTTGAATTTATTGGAACCATCCGGAATGCCACCGCATGTACTAACATTAAAGGTTGGATGACCGGTAATTCTTATTCGCAACTTAAACACACCAAACATATGCAACGGAACCAGATTGACCATCGAAAATTGTTCACCAAATTTAATCGAGGCAACAATCATCTGTGGCGGAATCAAAGGCGATGACGTCTTCATTCTACGAATTCCGATGATTTCGAACGATTTACCATTCCAACTCAAGCGGTTACCATCAACAAAGCACAAGGCACAATAATTGACTATTGATGTCTTAATTTTGGAAAATTCATGTTTTTCTTGCTTGCTACCGAGTTGACACGCCTAAAAATGTATACGTTTTAAACCAAATAAAAAAACAAAAAACATTGTCTATCCGCTGGCCTTAAGATGAAGTAATAAATAAATATAATTTATAAAATACATGCCTTTATTTTTTGATTGAGCCCATATCAATAACATATGTAAGTTATTCTGTGAAAAAACTTTATAATAGGTATTCCATGGATTTTTATTTAACGGCCGTAAATTTCTTTAAATTCTCAATGTAAATCATATGATAATACAACACTTATGTTTTCTTAGGGCCAGCAACACGGAGCTAGTTTACATATACAACTTCAGTGTCTCGAAGAATCTCAGCTTCTCCCTCTGGTCTTCGGATTTCATTGACACTTCCGTAGTTTCTCCATTACACTGAGATATCTCGTATTCAGCACGGACGGGTCTTCTCCTAATACTAGAGAGTGTGGAGTCTTTCTCCCAGAGAGTGTATAACAAACCTCTCTTGAGCATAGTGGCGTCTCAGAAGTTTCTGTGTGATGGTGTTAACATTTCTGATTTCAGGTAAAACCGAGCAACCGTGTTCGCGAAAATAACATTCCTTTGCATTTGCGCAAGTTGAAACTCATTCAGCTTACACCACACCATGTTAAAAAATTGCCAAGATCTGCCTGGAGCACAACGCAAAACATTAATTCTTATATAAAAGAAATATGCTCAAATCATCAGCAGACAATTGTGGTGTGATTTGTGTATGTAAGAGTGTGAAAGAAAAGACGTGTTAAAAAAAATAGCGACTTATTCTCCAGCTAGTCAAGCTGACATAGGCTGGCCACCAGGCCACGCTTGCTCTTGGTTTTATTTGAGACAGCGAACCACGCTAAATATGTTCTTAGAACATGGTGATGGCCTTTTGGCCAAACTTTGTTCGTGAGTGAACCACGCCAAATAAATAAAATACATTTGTTGATGGACACCAGGCCAAACTTACATTTAAATAGAAACAACCTCCTTGTTTTCTTGTCAAACGAATAATTTCCTTTTATTTAGCTAGCTTACCCTTTTTATACCAAAATTTATACATTGTATAACTTACACTTAAAGAAATGGAAAGTGGACACTGTTTTCTTCCTTTCCTTCATACTCTACTTACAATTATTATTTATGTCACTTAAACATATTATTATTGGCTAGGTTTAACCATAGAGAAAGAATAACAAGAGGCCGAATCTTGAACAAAAATATTTTCCACTGAAGATCCAGTACTGGATCTTTTTCTCACTCATTGCTGAGTGTGTTCTCTCTTCTCTTTTGCTATTGCAAATCCTAATGTGTTTTCATTGATGCTCTGAGCATTTGTTTTCTATCCACTACTGAATCGATGATGAATTGCTGAGTGCTTCGCTCTCTACCCTATTCCTTTTGCTCTTGTTTGTGTGTTTGCAGTGATGCTCTGAGAATTCGGCAACCCAGTTATGGATCGTATGAAGATTTTTGAGTGTTTCGCACTCTTCTCTTTTCTATTGCAAATGCTAATGTGTTTTCATTGATGCTCTGAGCATTTTTGGCTATCCACTACTGAATCGTTGATAGATTTTTGAATGCTTTGCTCTCTATGCTATCCCTATTACACGTGTGTTTGTGTGTTTGCACTGATGCTCTGAGAATTCCCTCATACCCAGTTCTGGATCGTGTGAAGATTTTTGAGTGTTTGGCTTTTTCTTTTGCTTTCATACTCTGAGAAACTTTTTCTGTCTACTACTGGATCGTTTACAGATTGTTGGTGTAATTTCATTTCTTCTTTCCCTACATTTTCCCTATTCGTCTTTTTTTTACTATTGATTCTTTATGGAGCAAATGAAGAGTGTATGTATGTATGCCGAAAGAATATATGTGAATACACATTGATAACTTCTTACGATTTCTGGACATTATTTTGTTTGTGTCTTTTATAATTAGTGGCTTCGTATGGATTTGTATGTTTGTACATTTGTTTCTGCTTTTTTGTCTTGCGCCTACTGCTGCAATTTTACATTAGAAATTCGCTGAAGGAGGTTTGGACGACTTTCTTGATCAGTACAATTGTGGGAAACTAAAATTTTTGCAATTATTTGTAGTTAGCAGCTTATATAACTGCGGAAAGGCTGAAAGCTTTAGATGATTTTCGGAAATCGTAAAACACAAATATTTACGAGATTAAAATAAAGAAAATTATAATTAGTCATATCGAAATTGAACTGTGTTAATAATTAGCCTATTTGCTAGTTTTTAGAGATTAGATATATTCATAATAGTGCTCCTGTAAATATATATTTTTCATAGGGCTTTTTTGTACCCAGCATGCCGACTCAAATAAATCGATGGCCATCGCAAACAAAATTCAGAAAAGCATCAGAAACTCCAGAAATGCTAAAATATGTTGATGCTTAAATATTATTCACACACACAACCAAACGAAACAGTTTCAGGCATGCTAAAACAGAGTGAATGATTGAAAAGAAATATTCGCTGTATGCGTGAGTAAATTTATTGAAATTTGTTAGTCTCTCCTTGAGGACGCATTTTGCACTCATTTCGTTTCTTCGTTTCCCTTGCGGACCGACCGCTTCCATTTGGCGTTCGAGTAAATTTGGCTGATTCGGCCTCTTGTTATTCTTTCTCTATGGTTTAACTTAAATGGGGAAATGCAGTGAGTGAAAATAAGTGCAGCGTAGGCTGCATTGCACTCAATGTACTTCACGATCAGCAGGGTGTACATGTGAGATGGTACTCTACTTTAGTTACACTATACCCTCACCCTTAAGAGGAAAATTAGGCGATGAAATTCACTAATTTTTCTTAACTGTAATATATTGTATGATTTTTGGTATTATATTTATTTAACATTTATGTATAAATTTGTTTCCTTATGTTAATGTTTGGTAAGGTTTTAATTGATTATTATGTACTTCTTTCGTTTGGCCATTGTAATCTATTGCTGTGTTTACACCGTTTCTACTTAATATTTTATATGGGCCTTTGTATGGGGCTTCGTTTTTTCTTCTAATATTAGTTTTTAATAATACTAAGTCTCCTACCTTTAGCTTAAAGGGAGTAGTGTTATTTTGTGTATTTTTACTTATTTTTCTATGTTTAGCTTTTATAAGTAGCTCTTTGGCTTTAGTCAACGCGTAGCGTAGTCTTGTTCTCAATTCATTTGTGTAATTATCAAAATCGTAAATTTTTCTACTAGAACTAGGATGAATTGTTAGGAAAGGAAGTTTTCCATAAACTAGTTCGAGTGGTGTGTAACCTGTGTCAACATGTGGTGTCGTATTGTATGTAAATGTAAAGTACGGTATCCACTCGTGCCATTCGTTGTCATTTGATATTGTGAGTAAAAATTTGTTAAGTACTCTGTGGTTGCGTTCTAAAGAACCTATTGTTTGGTGATAATATGGTGTTGAGAATGTTTGTTTGATCTTTAAAAGTGTGCATATATTTGTCATCAGTTCGTTCTGGAATTCTGTCCCACAGTCGGATTTAAGTGTCTTGAAATGTCCGTATCTTAATATTAAAAGCTCTACAAGTGTTTGTGCCGTTGTGTGTGCCTCTTTGGTGTGCATGGGGTATGCAATTACAAATTTTGTTAATTCACATTGCAGTGTTAGTATGTAGCGGTAACTATTTGAGATCCTTAAGGGTCCGACTGTGTCTACTGAGATTATTTCCAAGGTGTTACTTGGGGTGTCTGTCAACGTAATAGGTTCTTTTATGTGTGTAACTTGTTTATTTTTGGCACAAGTGTCGCAATACGATATGAATTTCTTTACCATTCTGTTCATACTCCTTCAAACAAATCTTTGTTTTAGTTTTAGAATTCTTTTCTAACTACTATGTGTGCTGCGCTGCGAAATTCGTTTATGAGTTTGTATTTCATTATATCAACTGATATCCGTTTTGGTGGATTGTAAATTAGGATTTTTAGCTGAGGACTTCAATGAGGACTTCTGCTTTCTGTTATTCTTTTATATGCGACTGTTAATTTTGTATAAATTTGTATAAATTTTAAATATTTCGTCATCACTGGCCAGTGCTAATTCTTTTATATTTTCTTTATGTATCAATGATATCAGTTTCTTCAGTATCGAATCTAGTTTCGCTGAATTTTCACTGTATCTTGCATGCATACTTTTATCAAAGTATATATCGTTAACATTTAGTTTCTTCAGTGTCGGAACTGGTTCCGCTGAATTATCGCTAAATTCTATGTGTACAATATCTTTTCCAATGGATATGTTTGTATTCGATTTATTGTCAGTATTAATTATGAAATTCATCTTTTTAACATTTTTAACATCGCTTAAGGACCCGATCAGGCTTCGGGGATGTGCATTGTTCCTTGTTTAGTTCTTGATTATTCTGTTGTGTATTTTTTTTCGCTTGCTTCTATTTGTCTGTTCCTTGTGCCTCTTATTACAATTAGTTTTCTTTTTGCCTTTGCGTCTGTTTCTGTCGGTATCATCTGTTTTAATATTTTTGAGTCTACTTGTATTCTTGATAGCGCATCGGCGTTGTTATTCATTTTACCTTGTTGATATATGATTTTAAAATCGTAATCACTGTAATCTAAACGTATTCTCGTCATTTTTAATGAACGGTTTTTATGTGAAAATAATGATATTAATGGTCTGTGGTCGGTGACGACAATGAACTTAGTGCCATATAACTAAAGTTTGAAATAGTTGATTCCCCAATGGATTGCTAGAAGTTCTTTTTCTATTACGGGTTTATTTAAATCATGCTTCTGCAATGCCTTGCTGGCATAGGAAATAGGCAAGTCCTTTCCGATTTCGCCTTGTGAAAGGACTGCTCATAATTTGAAGCGTCTGTGGTTAGTATGAATGGTTTGCTGAAATCACACTAGTTTACTAGTTTTTCTTTTAATGTTTCGAAAGCTACATGGCATTCGCGTGTCTATGTGAATTTAGTCGCTTTCTTTAATAGTAAGTTTAGGCTTTTTGCTATGTTTGCAAAATCTGGTATGAACTTTCTGTAGTAATTGCAAAATGCAACAAAAATTTAAATTTAAATTTTATTGTATTGTTTGCTTATTGTATTGTATTGCTTTAAATTGTATTGTTGTAATCTGTGCAGTACCTTAATCAAATTTTGGTTGTGATGGTTGAGACGGCATCCATGTATGATTATATCATCTACATATAAAAAGCTTCAGACCTGATATTCCATCGGTTTCTATGGAAATTTCTCAACGACCAACTAAAATTCGTGTTTAATTGTTTTGTTTCCTAATTCTAGATTTAAGTTTATCGCGCCTAGGGAATAAATTTCTGAATTGGAGATGCCTGTTAATTTGCATTTATTTGTTATGCAATAATCTTCGTTTTCTATTTGTGTGCATTTTTTACATAACAAAATATCTGCACCAGTGTCTATCAAAAATGATAATTTTTTGTTTTTGTGTTTTACTGTTATGAAATTTTTATTGTTGTCCGATATTTTGTATACGTTTATTTTTGGCTGTCCGGAATGAGTGTTCATTCCGGGTCTTGCACGTTTTCCACATGTGTTATTCTTACTCTCCTGTAGTTGTTATTGTTGTCCTGGTTTCTGTTGTAGTTACTTTGGTTCGAATTTTTATGGTTGTTGTTGTTGTAATATTCGTAGCGGTTTCTGTTGTTGCTGAAGTGAGTGTCGTTGCGGGGGTTCCTGTTGTTGTTGTTATATCGGGGTTGCCTTTGTGAATTATTGTTTTGGTTCCAATTACTGTTCCAGTTCTTTCTGTTGTTGTTGTAGTTGTTGTTGCTTCGTGCGTTAAAAGTGTTGTTGAACCTTTGGTTCGGTTGAAATTTAATCTTGTTTATCATTCTTTGCTGTGACTGTGTTTTGTCCAATTCTTGAACAAGGTTAATTGCTTCGGTAAGTGTTTTAGGTTGCGCTGCGAAGACGGTGTTTTTTATGTTGTCATTTGAGCCGTTTTCAAAAATGTTCAAACCGTATTTTTCGTTCATTTTTGTGACGACTTGTTTTTCCGCATTCGTTGCGATTGCCCCTAAGTCAGCGATTTGTAATTTATTCAGGTCATTGATGGTGGTCAATAACCTTTCTTTGTAATTGTCGACTGACTGGTTTCTTTGGGCAAACGTTGTCAATTTCGTATATATTTGTGGTATTATGTTGTTTGTTTTAAAATCTGCTGTAATTATGTTTATAAGTGTTTCGAATGTTTCTGGCTCTGTGCATCCACAGAGTGCGGTTTTTACACTGTTGGTTAATTTTATGAAATAAACTATGTCTATGAGTTGTTTTTGTACTTTTGAGTTTAGATTTTTATGTATGATTTCAAATAAGTATTTTTGAGAAACTGACTAGTTCTTTATGTACACCTGTAAATAGGGGGATTGCCCTTATGACCGTTTCCAAGTTAAACGTTGACAGTTTTTTTTTTTCCAATTCTCTTGCTGACTCTACAGTATCTTGGTACTCTTCTTCATCTTCACCTTCTGCTTTTTTTTTTCTTCTTCTTCTTCTTCTGCTTCTTCTTCTCCCTTCTTAATTCTCAACTTATCTTCTAATAGTTCTTTTACTTTTCTGTAAAAGAGGGGTTTCCTCAACAAGTACGAATACCGCTTGTAGTATGTACTCGTCTTCTATTGAGAGCACGTCGCTGTTCAACTGTTGCTCCAATTTGGCAAATATCGCGTCGATGGATTCCTGTGTCATCTAATCCAGGTTCGAAGATTGCAGGATCGCCATTTGGTGTGATTTGTGTATGTAAGAGTGTGAAAGAAAAGACGTGTTAAAAAAATAGCGACTTATTATCCAGCTAGTAAAGCCGACATAGGCTGGCCACTAGGCCGTGCTTGCTCTTGGTTTTATTTGAGACAGCGAACCACGCTAAATATGTTCTTAGAAGATGGTGATGGCCTTTAGGCCAAACTTTGTTCGTGAGTGAACTACGCTAAATAAATAGAATACATTTGGTGATGGCCACCAGGCCAAACTTACATTTGAATCGAAACAACCTCCTTGTTTTCTTGTCAAACGAATAATTTCCTTTTATTTGGCTAGCTTGCCCTTTTTGTACTAAAATTTATGCATTGTAACTCATTATGTAACTATATCTGTATAACTTACACCATAGAGAAAGAATAATAAGAGGCCGAATCAGCCAAATTTACTCGAACGCCAAATGGAAGCGGTCGGCCCGCAAGGGAAACGAAGAAACGAAATGAGTGCAAAATGCGTCCTCAAGGAGAGACTAACAAATTTCAATAAATTTACTCACGCATACAGCGAATATTTCTTTTCAATCATTCACTCTGTTTTAGCATGCCTGAAACTGTTTCGTTTGGTTGTGTGTGTGAATAATATTTAAGCATCAACATATTTTAGCATTTCTGGAGTTTCTGATGCTTTTCTGAATTTTGTTTGCGATGGCCATCGATTTATTTGAGTCGGCATGCTGGGTACAAAAAAGCCCTATGAAAAATATATATTTACAGGAGCACTATTATGAATATATCTAATCTCTAAAAACTAGCAAATAGGCTAATTATTAACACAGTTCAATTTCGATATGACTAATTATAATTTTCTTTATTTTAATCTCGTAAATATTTGTGTTTTACGATTTCCGAAAATCATCTAAAGCTTTCAGCCTTTCCGCAGTTATATAAGCTGCTAACTACAAATAATTGCAAAAATTTTAGTTTCCCACAATTGTACTGATCAAGAAAGTCGTCCAAACCTCCTTCAGCGAATTTCTAATGTAAAATTGCAGCAGTAGGCGCAAGACAAAAAAGCAGAAACAAATGTACAAACATACAAATCCATACGAAGCCACTAATTATAAAAGACACAAACAAAATAATGTCCAGAAATCGTAAGAAGTTATCAATGTGTATTCACATATATTCTTTCGGCATACATACATACACTCTTCATTTGCTCCATAAAGAATCAATAGTAAAAAAAAGACGAATAGGGAAAATGTAGGGAAAGAAGAAATGAAATTACACCAACAATCTGTAAACGATCCAGTAGTAGACAGAAAAAGTTTCTCAGAGTATGAAAGCAAAAGAAAAAGCCAAACACTCAAAAATCTTCACACGATCCAGAACTGGGTATGAGGGAATTCTCAGAGCATCAGTGCAAACACACAAACACACGTGTAATAGGGATAGCATAGAGAGCAAAGCATTCAAAAATCTATCAACGATTCAGTAGTGGATAGCCAAAAATGCTCAGAGCATCAATGAAAACACATTAGCATTTGCAATAGAAAAGAGAAGAGTGCGAAACACTCAAAAATCTTCATACGATCCAGAACTGGGTTGCCGAATTCTCAGAGCATCACTGCAAACACACAAACAAGAGCAAAAGGAATAGGGTAGAGAGCGAAGCACTCAGCAATTCATCATCGATTCAGTAGTGGATAGAAAACAAATGCTCAGAGCATCAATGAAAACACATTAGGATTTGCAATAGCAAAAGAGAAGAGAGAACACACTCAGCAATGAGTGAGAAAAAGATCCAGTACTGGATCTTCAGTGGAAAATATTTTTGTTCAAGATTCGGCCTCTTGTTATTCTTTCTCTATGACTTAACTTAAAGAAATGGAAAGTGGATACTCTTTTCTTACTTTCCTTCTTACTCTACTTACAATTATTATTTATGTCACTTAAGCATATTCTTATTGGCTAGGTTTAACCATAGAGAAAGAATTCTTTATTATGCATAATTCTTTTCTATGCATAATTTCAGCAAATGCACTCATTGTATACATATTAAGGTGCTCAAAAATTGAGTGGCCGAATGGCTGCTCATGGGCATCAATACACTACATTTAAAGTTATGAGGGAGTTATGAGAGGACTAGTTATGCTCACTCAACGCAAACCCCTCCAACATAAGAGCTGTCATATCCTTTTGCATTGGTTTGTGTGTTTGCTGGAAAGTGCAGCCGACACAACACAAAATGTTCTCAATTCAAGTGTCAACTCAACGCAAATATTGAAATCGATTTGATATTTTGCTTGCGTTAAGTGATTTGACAGCTAAAATTGTGACGCCATATTTGCTGTGATTACAAAAAGCAGACAGGTCTTGTTAGGTTCATATTTGCCGGTTGAAATATACCGGCTTTATGAATGTTGTTTGATTTTAGAAAATGCAACCATATGATGATTCAGTTGCGATTGTTGCGAAAAAATGTTTAACTTATCATACCAATGTAATATAATATACATTGATTATATCGATTATATTTTTATACATTGATAATAATATAATTGTTGTTATTAATACATAAATAACTCAGTTTAAATGAAACTAATTTGTTATTCGTTACTAAAATAAATCATTTTAAACTAGAGCATAATAAAATAAATGTTAATAATAATACAATACTATCTTAATAATACAATTATATCACAGACAAGTAATATACAGATGACGAATACAGAACAAAAAATTTGTCGAAAAAATTTTGCAATAGCCAGCTAACATTAGTCAACCAAAAGCTCTTTCATGAAGTTAAAGCTACATTTAGGTGCGGCGCTTGAGTGAAAGTTTGCTTATCAAACCAATCAGAAGAAGAATTGAAAACAATTACAATTAAATAATATTGTTCATTGCATTCAGCGAGATCCGTTGTATTAAAAAGCAGAAAGAATTCTTATGCTTGCAAGGAACTGTTTTGTATAGTTGTATGTGTGAAGTTAATTTCTTCCACCGAAAATATTTTTCATTTCTTGAGCTATTGATGGTTTTCAAGCAGATCTCTACTTCTTGTTTATTTAAAAGCAGGGTATGTAAAGGCACACTCACGTGCGCACGTCAATAAGGACGAATGCGCTTGGAAAGTTTATTAACGCACGCGCATACGCACGCTGTATTGCCATACTATAATAACTTTTTGTGAAAATAAAATAAGGTTTAATAAGGTTTTGCAATGATGACTAAAACTAATATGTAATCACAGAATAACTACTACTACATATGTTTATGGATACGTATATAGAGTCTCATCTGAAAAAGTATTTGAGACCATGATTTTGAAGTTTTTTGTAAAAGAAGATTTAGAAAAGCACATGACAAACTGTGGAAGGATATGATTATTAGATCGCTACAAACGCAAAAGCTGATTTCACTAAGTATAGAAAAATTAAAGAATCTTGGTTTCCTTGTAATCAAAGAAAACAATACCTTTCAGCTAACGCTGCCTGCATCGATCATCGTTTCGGCCGCAGACCTTTTCAGCGACGGCAGTCCTTTGAAAAAACATCCCCTCGTTTCGCTTGTGCGAGAAAGAGTGCGTTGTTGTTGATTGTTTACATTTAGCTGTTATAACGATTTCAATGCAGAAACTACCGCCGTTTGATGGTGCATTTGTTTTAATAGAAATGATAATATTGGTACTAAAATATAATTAGTTAACTCAGCACCGGTAGCACCGGTTTTGATGCGGTTTTCGCCATTCTCCTCAAAAGTGTTTCTATTATTCATTCTTGTACAAAATATTTCAAAATTTCGTTATCTTATATTTATTAGACTTTTGTTTGGCACATACAAGTTTTCTTAAATGGCCAAGGGCAGAACATTGCCTATGAGACCCTGTATCTATTACACCATTTATTGGCGTCAGGCAGACGGATTGTATTCCAGCGGACAATACTGAGGAATATGATTTTGCTGCTGACATCCTGTTGCTACTTCAAAGTTTGTATTGTAAGACAATTTTCACTGAAGATGGCAAAATTTTATGCCTGTTCTGCTGTAACCCTTTAAGCATGCAAAAGCGTATTACAAACAAAACACCAAAAGAAAACCATCTCGCTCAGACATACATACATACATACATATTTACATATGCATATTCTTCAAAGTTGTTCGTTTTGTACACTCATTACGGTTCTCGTTACGGTATTCGGGATTTTCCATCAATTAAGACGATGAAGTGTCAGCTAGCCAAAAAACGATACCTTGGCGCCAACGAAAAAATAACCCTTGAAGCTGGAAGCAGCTTTCAAACAATAAGAGCGGCATTTTTTTTTTTTTACCTACGGCTGTTTACGTTTCGCAGTTTCCAAATGCATTTCAAAATTGAGACGGAAGTTTTTTTATATGCATTCAGATTTGGGACACTTTGTTAAAGCGCTGGAATTTTGGTATAAATATCGCTTCCTTGAGACAAAAGTGGTCTGTAATGATCAGAGAAAGAGTAACTGCTGTCTACAATTTTGGGATAATATAAATAAAAGACTTTAAAAGTTTAGTGTTTTCAAATATGTTGCATACAATGCAGATACAAAGAAATCCAAATGCCTCATAGCTGACTGCAACAAGGAACTATCTGGGAAAAGACCATCAAATATAAAAAGGCATTATTCTTTAATGCACAAAATAACAATAAACGATATGGAGGAAAATTAACCCCTTATGCAAACGCAGGAACGCAATAAAACTAAAAGGAAGTTGTATTCCAACCTAATTAAATCGGAATTTACAAAATGCTGCACAAATATTGTGACCATGTGTTCCATATTCTTCCGTGTGCTTAGCTGCAAATGTTTTATACAAATTATAGAACCGTATGAAGATACTTTCAATTTAAAAATTAATGGGACAAGTATAGCAGTTATAATTGATAGTGCAATAAAGTAATAATCTACGTCAGGTTTTAAAGAAGATCTTCGCATCAAAAATGATTTCCATTAAAGTTGACATAGCATCACGCCTGGAACGCAGCGTTATGGGAATAAATGCACAGTATATCAAAGATAACAAAATTAACATCAGTACAATAGGTAAGTCTGAAGAATAAAAAAGAAAATGCTTCTGTGTTAATTCAGTGCAAATCATACTCTATATTGAGTAGCGTACGTGTAGGAGCTTGAAATATTGGTTAACAATATTTTTGGGAATGATAGATCTCTTCCAGCGGCACACATCGCAGTTCCTCAAAGATGAAATCTTGAAATGCTTACGAAATTACAACATCGAATTGAAGCAATTGTACTCGATAACGACTGATAATGGTGCTAATGTTTTGAAAAGGTCAAAAGTACTGCAAGATATGCAACAAGAAATCAAGGATATAAATGGCGATTTTGAAAATGGAGACCTGGAAGATGGCCGTACAGAGAATGACATACAGTCTGAAGTAGCCACTGTTTTTTCGGTAGTTCGTTGTGCTGTTCCTACGCTGCAACTAGCAGCAATAGATGTACTAAAGACTATTGATACCGAAGTAAGCGACTGTAGAAGTCTTGCAAAAAAATTAAGAGTGCATATAAGAGCCAAGGAGCTGTTTATTCATATGCCAGTTTTAGATGTTCCAACAAGGTGGAACTCTAGCTTCGAAATAATATCCTCGCTAATATCAGCTAAAGAATCATTACGAAATTGTGACCTGATTGCTCTAACTTATTTCAATTGTAGTTTTGCTGAACGTTTTGTTTCAGCGTTTAAACCTGTATATGACTGTACTATGCATCTGCAAAAGGAACAATACGTTATTGGCGATTTCTACCGCGATTGGTTGGACACCGAGTTACATTTGGAGGTACTTGGACGCGAAGTAAAAAAACGCAGCATTTTCGGCCGGCATCTAAGTAGATCCACAATTTAATTACCAAAACTCATCTTTAATAAGTGATTATCAGAAGAAAATAGCATTAGAAAGTTTTTCAAAACATTCTTCACACTCATTTATTACAAACATATGCAGTTTTAAAGGCATTATCCCTCAAAGATGCAGAAGAATTTGAAGGTCATTCGGACAGTAATCCACCGTTACCTGTTGCAAGTCGTTACTCAATGTTAACAAACCGCAGGCGTGATATGATGGCGACGCAACCTACAGCAATATTTAACAATTTAAGTAATAAGGCGAAACTAAAGAGCATATGCGAAATGGAGGCAAGTCCTTTCGAAATTGATGTGTTGGAGTATTGGATGTACAGGGGAGTAGATGAAGATATTAAGAACTTAATTTTTGTAGTCCTTGCCGTGCCTCCGCCCCAAGTATCCCTCGAGCGAGCGTTTAGCGCCTAGCACTTGTTCGTACCAAACTTAGAACAAATATGTCTAACAAAACTTTAGAAAATATTCTCCTGCTAAGACTTAATAGCGCTTTAATTGAAAGTATTGACACTGAAAAAATCTACAATATGTCATATGATAAATTTTTAAAGTGTAACTAAAATGTCACATATATTTAAGGAAAAGTTTTATATTAATAAATGCTAAAACGGAAACCTTCAATTATTTCATTAAGTATTTTTGGGCAAGAATGGTTGTGCTTTAACAAAGTGTCCCAAATCTGAATGCATATAAAAAAACTTCCGTCTCAATTTTGAAATGCATTTGGAAACTGCGAAACGTAAACAGCCGTAGGTAAAAAAAAAAAATGCCGCTCTTATTGTTTGAAAGCTGCTCCCAGGTTCAAGCGTTTTTTTTTTCGTTGGCGCCAAGGTATCGTTTTTTGGCTAGCTGACACTTCATCGTCTTAATTGATGGAAAATCCCGAATACCGTAACGAAAACCGTAATGAGTGTACAAAACGAACAACTTTGAAGAATATACATATGTAAATATGTATGTATGTATGTATGTCTGAGCGAGATGGTTTTCTTTTGGTGTTTTTTGTAATACGCTTTTGCATGCTTAAAGTGTTACAGCAGAACAGGCATAAAATTTTGCCATCTTCAGTGAAAATTGTCTTACAATACAAACTTTGAAGTAGCAACAGGATGTCAGCAGCAAAATCATATTCCTCAGTTTTGTCCGCTGGAATATAATCCGACTGCCTGACGCCAATAAATGGTGTGATAGATACAGGGTCTCATAGGCAATGTTCTGCCGTTGGCCATTTAAAAAAACTTGTATGTGCCAAACAAGCACAGGACGCGCTCCTTAAAAAATGTTCGCAACCGCGCGCTTATTTGGCATTATTTGAATCGCAATACCCACATCTTGTGTACTCTGTAATAATATGATAAGTGCTATAAAATTAAAATATCAGCCTCTTGTTATTCTTTCTCTATGATTAATAAAAAATATTAGTATCTAAAAAAATATTAGCATCTAAAAACTACACTAATTTTTCTCTCTATTCACAACTTCTTCACTAGTTAATTCCCATCAACTTTCTTCTAATTATTCTTTTATTTCTTATGTCTACTCATTTCTTGGGTGTTGACCTTAGTTTTGCCTTTGCTGGTGTTCACCTAATTTATTGTCGATTTTGTGTAAGTGATATCTTCACATACTAATATTCATAATGGGTTGCATGGTCATGGTGGTAGTAATTTTGTAGCTCATATGTTAAGAATACTTGGCGCATAAAACTCAGGCTTTCATATTGTTCATTTGAATGCACAGAGCCTGTCCTCGAAGATTGATGAATTTAGACAGATTTTCTTAAGCTCAGGTATTAATATTTTGTGTGTATCGGAAACTTGGTTCCATCCAGAAATTTCAAATAGCTTCTACCGGCTTGCTGGGTATAAGCTTTTTCGTTGGGATCGCTCTGGGCGAATGGGTGGAGGTGTGACAATCTTCGTTAAGAATGACATTACTTGCAGATTTATTGCAAGTTCTAGCAGAGATTGCTCTTTTGAGTATTATTTTCTTGAAATACATCAATTAAGCAGGAAAATCTTGCTCAGCACAGATTACAGGCCTAACAAGCTTTCAGCTTTCTTTGTCAACTCTTGAAGAACTTTCGTGTACTACCTCGGAAAAAGTGGTCTGCAGAGACTTCAACTGTAACGTCCTGAATAATAGAGAATCAAATCAATTCTTACATAATATGTCATCTTTAGATTTGAACTTAGCTAAAATAGTTACACCCACTCACTTCTCTAATCGATCTTGTAGTCTCATCGATCTTCTATTTGTTAACAAAATGCGCAATGTTCATCTTTATCAGCTCCAGGTTTTCCTATGCACGATCTATTATTCTTGACGTACTCTTATAATAAGGCCGATAGGTCTGCTAGTGTGGATACGTTTATATCCAATAATATTAACCTCTTGTATAATAAACATGCCCCGGTTATGACTAAAGTGATCAATCATAAGATACCGTGATGTTGTGTACAGGAATTTTAAGAAGTTTAAATTTAATGATCATTCCGTTCTCTTTCGATTTCTTCCTAATCAAGTTATCTCCAAGATGCTCTGATCCAAGGAAAGGCTAGGCTCTCCAAGGCTAGGTTCTTTGGAATGAAATTTGACAAACATCATTCGACAAAATTCTTCTGGATTAAAGTCAGAAATTTAGGAATTGGCAAAAACACTTCTAATGTATCAAGAGATGTTGACTGCAAACAGGTTAATTATCACATCAGCAAATTTCTGGCGCAGTATCTCTATATTCATTCAACCTCTTAAAGAGGACATAGATAATTTTACTCCTACTTGCGTCCATTTTTACTCCTACAAGCTCTTTCTCCATTAAGTCAATTGCCGCTGGGCTTGATGGTATTTGTCCTAGATCAACTTATTTATTTGTCCTAGATCAACAAATTTATTACTTATATGCTTAATTCAATTATTACCACCTTTGTATTTCCAGTGGAGTGGAAGTATATCAAAATTATTCCTATTCCGTAGAATTCCGAGCCGCATGTAAATGACTTCCTAAGCACGGACTTCCGAGCCGCATGTAAATGACTTTCTAAGCTCTTTGAAAGGTTAGTTTGTGATCAAATTCTGTTTTTGACTTCCAGCAATAATTTGCTTAGCAATCGTCAGTCTGGCTTTCGATCTAGTAGAAGTTGCATCTCAGCCTCCGCCCTTGTCATCATATCTGACTTTACTCGACTTTTCGAAAGCTTTTGATACTGTGAACCATACCATTTTATATAATAAACTAGTATCTAATTTTAAATTCTCTATTCAATCAAACAAGCTAATCCGATCGTACTTGACAGACAGGCAGCAAGGAGTCCTACGGTCAACTCAACTGCAAATAAGTACCAGATGCATATCCATCACCATGCATTCATCACAAATTGTGATACTTAAAAATATCAGCACACTAGACTTGAAAAACGAATACTGGCAAGTACCAGTTCCAGGACGCGGAACCACTATACCAGTTGCGAGTTATGCCGTTCGGGCTGCACTCAGCAACGGCCACATTTCAGCGGCTCCTCAACAAATTTATAGGCCCCGACTTGGAGCCATACGTGTTTGCGTGTCTGGACGATATTATCGTCACCGGTAAATTCATTGAGATGAATTGCGAGAATTGCGTATTTGCCTCAGAGTAACATCGTGGTATCGCCGATTTGTTCCAGATATTTTATCCATTGTGTAACCGATGACATCACTCTTGCGGAAACGCACTCGTTTGAATTATGGCAATTATCAGCAAGACGCTTTCGAGGAATTAAAAGAAAGATTAACAAAAACACCAGTACTTTTATGTCCAGACTTCTCACAACCATTTGTTCTACAGTCTGAGGCCAGCAACCACAGATTAGGCGTCGTGCTCACACAACAAGTCAAAGGAAAAAAAAAGGCGGTCGCCTACAACAGTCGCAGCATCACGAAGCCCAAAATCAACTATTCATGTAGGATTCATGCACCGAGAATGCCTCGCCATTGTATGGGGCATAACTAAAATGCGGCGATACAGGTTCCCCATCATCATCTGGCCTTCAAATGGGTGAACTCAATAGAAAACCCTCAGTTATATAAACCCGAACAACTAAACCCGTCGCAGCAATGCTCAACCATTTTGCAGATTAACCATTTTTCACGGTATGTGTCGATTTTGTAGGACGACTACCCAGATCCAAGCATGGAAATTCTTACCTATTAATGTTCTTAGACCAATTCACAAAATGGGTTGAGATCATGCCAGTACGCAACGCCTCCAGTGGGAACGCAAAAAAGTGTTCAAAGAACGCATTTTAAGCCGATTCGTACCAAAAATCCTAATATCGGATAACGGAACGCAGTTCACCAACAACTCGTTGTCAAAATTACCTCAAACAACAGCTGACCGCGTCTTATACGTCCTAGAAAAACGCAACCGAAAGGTTCAACCGCACCATAAAAACTATGATTGAGCAACTTACAGAGAACCGGCATCGGCAATGTGATGAGAAATTGCTAGAAGTAAGTGTAGTAATGAATATAAATGTGTCCGAGACTACCGGCTACAGTGCCGCATTTCTTGCTCAGAGACGTAAGCCGAGATTGCCATTACGGCTGTTTAACCGAGTCACCTCCCGCGGAACACGCCAGTGATCCCGCAAGAAAAACAAAAAAAAACAAGGAAATCTATAAAGTAGTGCACCGGAACATGGATAGAGCAACCCAGACAGAATATCCTTGAGCTCTACGCGAGTGCCTGCCTACAAGAGGCTTAATCTCACTGTATGTCATTACACCAGGGGCTGAGATGAGTGTCGGCTAGCACCCCATTAGCTTGGTAACCCAAACCTCCGACCAATTGGAAACATACATAAAGGGCGTGACTTCCCCTTTGGTGAAGGGTAAGGCCTTTCTTACCACCTCTGCTGTTCTATGGGTCACAGCAACCGGTATTAAACCACGATGTGTGTATTGAACCACAACTTCCACGATGCTCCCACAAGGGGGCCTACCTAAATATGCCGGACCGGAAGCTAGCCATCGTATCCGACATCCCGTGGTACCAGAGAAAGGTTCTGGTCAGTCCTCGCACTCAAAACTACAGCCAGTTGGATTCCTTTATACCCCGGGACTGGGTGCCGTTAGATTTTAAGGGTACGAAAGGAGATCGGAACAGTTAAGTTTCGCACTAGCCAATTAAGCATGGATAGACCAGTTTAAGAAAAGCCTGCCTCCTCACTGTGAGGAGCGATGACGATCCCTACCTCTACCCGTTTGCGGCAAAGCAGACACCTAAATTTGAGGAACCTTACATAATCGAAACACTCATCTCTCCTTCCATCGTCGAGATATACAAAGAAAACCGCACCAAGGCAAGAAGGGCACACCTGCGCGAATAAAAATAATTTCACGATACCAACAAGCTAATTCAAAATCAGACACGGTCTCAATTATCTACGCATATCGACGTCTCCCTTACACAGTGACGAACAGGAAAATTTGTCAGCAGTCGATCAGCAGACGTCGAAAAAAGATCGCGCAGACAGAACCTCGGCAGAATACACACGCTGACATACATGCTGACATACGAATATCGAAGAACGCCGAAATCGGCAAAAGATAACAAAACCGGATTCTACATTAAAAAACGTACAGCAATGAATATAAAAAGCGCACTCACGTGTAACCAGATATACATGATTACATACCTACCGTGTATATAACAGACAAAGTAAAACAAAATAAAAAGAATACAAACAGACCACGAAGAAAAGAATTAGCAAAAAAAACTTCTACTTTCCAAGTGACCGCATGTAGACAAATACACACTACGAATACATAGTTACACAAAAACACCAAATGTGTGCATATTCCAGATCGAGTAGAGGAAAAAAAAAAGCATACCTATAATGACATATACAGACATGCTAATAAATAGCAAACAACCGGCGGGCAAAATGTTGTTGGAATGGAATTTTTCTCCGTTCACAGGCGATTCCATTACAAATAGCTTACGATTCGCACACGCTTGATTTCGCTTGTCGCTTTTAACGATCTCATCCGAACATAGCAAATCAACCTTTGGTCGGACGCAAGCACTAATATATTTATATACCATACCTGAGAAATCCTCTTTTAATAAATAACGACCGTGCAAACCAGAGATACCGAACTTATTCCAGCTCTTGTTCGGCTGCTCATTTGGGTTCCAAAAGTTAAATGGTGTAAGAGAAAAACTTTTTTGAATTTGGTATCGTAGTGATCGTGAAAATTTGAAAATATAATGAATAACTTTCCACTAGAGACCCCTACTTCATCACAAGAGGCCCTCGATGAGGGATTGGAGTCGACAAGATTTTTCCTTTGTTTATATTATTTTGTATTTTTCACAACACTTTGTTTTGAGATTTCAACTCAATTGTATATTTGCAAAAACTAAATAAATTATTGAGAATTATTGTTGGAACAACGAAGTTAAGATCCCTGCATTTTCGTTCATTACCTCCGTCAAGTTCTCTACTATATACATACATGTCATATTCTTTCCTTACTTTTTTTGTAACATTCAATACTTACTTCCGATTTACTCTTAATAAAAACTAGTCTACTTTTGCAACATGGAGATAATGTGTTTATTTGCACTCTGCATTTTATAATAGGTTATGGGCCCGGTTTACCAAAACTCAACCCTATCGTAAAAAGGAAAGTTCAGTTTCGTTTCATAAATTGTGTGAAAGTTACTTAAAAAAAACGGCAGGCGTCGTCCTGAGGAGGATCTTGCTTGCCATGTGTCCAAGCGAAGTGGGTTTAGTGAGTGGATGTGAAACAGCCAGAGAAATGTGGGTAAAACTGGAAGCCACATACGTGTCAATAACTTTGAGTCTCAGCTGTCTGAGTTTTGTATACTCGTCGGATATTCGTCTGAATCAAAAGCACATCGGTCTTATGTGACGTTGCGTGGTGCGCACTGTACGGGAAGAAATTTAAAAAACGAATACACAAATCTTGGGAAACCCGAGTGAGTCCGTTATCTCGTGGCTCTTGTATTAAAGCGACCCGTTGTGGCTCTTGTATTTAAGCGACCCACTGTGGCTCTTGCCTTTTAAGCGACCCACTATGGCTCTTGCATTTAAGCGACACGTTGTGTGATTTTAAAAGACCCACTGTGGCTCTTTTTATTACTAAGATATAAAATTTGGTAGGTAAATATAATAAAAACGATACTCAACATTGCGTCCGAGCTGAACAATCTGAGTCAATGCTAGATTGGTGTAAACAGCAATCGAATGAAATTCGGAAACGCAGCTTGGAGTATTATTAACAAATGGTTCCGAGATCCACTTGCCCACGAAACCTGGGACGAGTGACCTATTCCCGTTTGGGAAGAAAAACTCGTCGTTAGAAATGGCGCCCGAACATTCCTCTGGAAGCGGTTCATTAAATATACAACACGAACAACAGATTGTTCAAAGCGGCGGTGCTTCGACACAAAAAAGTTATTCACCACATCCGCGAAATACTCAACTAGGACAACTTTGCTTTGGGAGCTGTTCGTGAAACATACCAAACGAACAGGAGATTTGTAAAACAGGAGAAGCTTCCATTCAGATAAGTAACTCACCGCGTCAGCAAAACACACAGTTAAGAAGTTTTTCTCCAGATCAAGAAAGCAATACAAAAATTAGCAATGCTCCGAACCCACAACCGAGCAGCTCAGTAAATCACCACGAAAACAAAGACAGTAAGGAAGAATCTCTGGAAGGAAAAATGAATTAGAAGCTGAAATTCAGGAAAATACGGGGTGCAAACATTTTTTGTACGTATTTATATTATGATACTTTGACTGACACCGAACACTGCTGTTTTACATGCAAAGCAAAAATGGTCCGCTTGCATTTCGGCTGCTCCAGTTCTTGGCTCGTTATTTATCGATCGCGGCTTGAACTGGTTATATTGTTATGTGGACTAGTTATGTTTTAATTAGCTTAATTAGATTCAGATATACAAAAGTTCCTGTTGAATCGGTTTCCTCGGTGTAATATTTTGTTTTATGGATGATGTTCTGTTGTCATTATGAGCAAGTATTGTTCTTGGTTTTTTTCATGGGAGTTTACTTATTTCCTGTTTATTTCTACGTCTGATCGAACTAATGGACAGCGTGGGTGAGTTGTGTGTTGGCACATTTCACGCTCTCATTGGATTCATGGCGGACGGAGGGATTCTCTGGCTTGAATTGGGTATAACCTTTTGTATGGTGGACTGATTGCTCTAAATGTGACATTACTGGTTCAATGTTCTTCGTCTCGGCTTTAGGATGTTGAGAATGTGACTGCTGAGATTTACGCAGACTTTTTAATTCGGGGTTTGCTTTTCGGCAATTATTGTTGCTGGTTGGAGTCTAGTGTTTGTTTTCGTCTACATAAATCAATGTTGTAGCTGACGAAGCGTTTGTTTAAGAAATCCATCCCTAGAATTAGCTCTTCAGTGAGTTCTGGTATAAAATACATTTGCTGACGGTAGTCTCTGCCGCCTAATTTGATTTCAATTTTCCACAACCGTTAGCATTAATTATTCTCATATTTGCACGTAATGAATATTTTAATTTCTCATTTAGAGGTGTGCCAGTACTGTAAGCGGTGATCCAGCAGCAATTAATCATCGATGTTGTGTTGAATTTTTTCCTTGTGCATAGTAGCGGTTTGGAACGGGCTTCGGTTCGGTTCGGTTCTGTTGTTTTTGATGACATGGACAGTTGCGAGATAGTATTCCCTTTTTACCACAGTATGAGCACGATATGAGTTTCTTTTCTTTGTATACGTCTCTGGTATATCTGGTGCGTTGACAAGACCGTCAATGCGTTCGCTGAGTATAGGCGGCCGATGTTATACAATTGTGTGAGTGAATCTTCACATTTTTTCTTTATCGAGGTAATATAGATGTCTGGGTGGTTTTCAGAAAGTTTTTACTGCTGCACGGAAATTTTGCCATGTCTTTATCTTTATCTTTTATTTCGCCACCAATCTTTTACTCTGCCTTTAAAGATTTCATTTAATGGTGGAAGCAGATGGTCGTATTATTTCCATAGCATGCATTCATGTAAGAGGCGACTTCCATTAAAGGAAAAACCGACTTTCTTACTGTCATTGTTATTGGTGTCATGAACAATACTAATGTTATTGTTTGCGGGGTGATGCCATGTTACAGTTGATGCTTCGCTATTTTGTAGCTGCTTCGGTCTGTGTACTGATGGTTTTGGCGCCTCCTTCCTTTTGCTTTCTGTTCTAATATAGTGGCAGACTTTTCTTCTCGAGTATATCTCTTACAGTTTCTTCTGTCAGTAGTCCCTTTTTCACTTAATCTCTTTCTAGATCTTCTTTTCGTAAGTAGTAAAGCGGACTAGTGGAAGATTTGTAGCCCTTTTTCACGGTTTTCGGTGTATCTTGACTTTCTTTTGAAGACCAGAGTCCCTGTTTGGGTGCCATTTTTATCGAATTTTATTCTCAGGCTAGGATAAAATTCAGTCTCTCTAGGGTTCGTTAGAGGAAAGAGTTCGCACGACTATATTGGCGGAAGTCTAGCACTCAATCTGTTAAGAGTTCGCCTCGGACGTTGTTATTCTTTCCAATTTTATTTTTTTTTACTTAACAATTTTTAAACTTATATTAAACTTCAAGAATTTTTATAGTTATGATACCTACAATGAGGGAAGAAGAATAGAGATCCTGCAGCAGAAGAATGTGTATACCAACAATATATATATATATATATATGTGTATACCACAATGTGTATACCTAGCTAAAGCACCAGTGGGCGACGCTCTGGTGGTGGGAAGTACAACTTCCTGGCAGAAGGCCTTAACTTGTATACGGTGGGAATTGAAGTATATCATTTTATTTAACTATTTCTTTATTATTACTAAGTTGTACCTAAGCGAATTAGCATGATAAAACAGACATTTCTTTAATGCAAGTAATATCAATAGGCTTTTAGAAATTTGTGTGTTTGATCATTTTAGTCCGCTTACGTAAATTTTAATATATAACAAAATTGGTCACTGTAGAATCAACTTTACTTTATTATTATTATTTCACAAGTTTTTCACAACAACTTTTTGTTGTTTGTGTTTTTCGGTCATGCGTAAATAGGTAGCTGGTGAAACGTGTCATCTGGCTGCCAGCTACATGCTGGTAAAAATTGACGTATGACTACAAACTAAATGCTAAATGCTGCTTACGCATAAACAATAAACACAAACAAGTACCTGACAAACAAAGCCCAGCCTCGGATTGTCTTCAAACCTAAGTTGACTAGGAATGAGGGATATTCGTTCCCAATAATTAGTAATGCATTTTCTAAAACGCAATTAAATACTAATTTTATATTATGTAGGCTGGATAGAATGGGCATAGCCATTTTGCTGTTTTTTATTAATTTAAATCTAATTGTATCTTTAGCTGGGATTTTCATTTCAGCCACAAAGAAACAACTCATCAAAATAATAAATTTTTGCCTAATATATACACACCCTTTCTTAGGACTGAATTCCACGTTAAATTCCTCTGGGGAAGCACATGTGCTGATGCTACGCCTGAAGACCGTCATTCAAAACTGGAGAAGGTACTGGAAATTATGGCAGACAAGTTTTGCAAGATAGACTGATCAAAATAATAGAGAGAAGGGAGAATTTGATATACAAATAAATCAATATGAAAAAAATTAATGTTTGTTTGTCATGGGTAAACTTGGAAACACATCGACCCATTTGAATACAGATTTCACCATTAGATCTTATTGTCTATCCGGAGTGATATAGAGCCCCATTCAGGGTCTCGTTTTGACGTTTAAAAACCACTTTTTCGAGGTTCTTGCATTCACAGTCTAGAGGCGTCGTCAAAGAGTCCACGTCTGATTAAGAGAGTCGACATTGTGTCTCTACTAAGGCGACGCGTCGTTATTTACGTGGCTTGTGGCTAAATCGATATTGAGGGTGTCGTCCGCAACGTTATTTTTCTCTAGAAGAAATTGAGACGACTGCTGTGAAGATGTCGTTTTAGGGGACGTCTTATAGTAGAAATGCAATATATACTATATTATCATATTTACGAGTATAATAATTAAGTACTACTCGTACTTAATTATTATATATATTTAATGTGCACATCTTTCATTATAGCTTCTTATTACATTTGGAATACAAATACATAATACCAAATACCTACATATAAGAAAGCTATTTTTTTTTTTTAAAATTTTATTCTACCCTTTTAATAATAATAAACTTATAAATCAATCCCCTATGAAAGTAGTATTTCCTAAGCTACCATATTCCCTTCTATATTGTTAATACTTAATTTTGCAACTGCGGTGATAGAATCGATAAATGCCGAAACTTTACTGGAGTTTGGCCAACGGCGAAGCAATTACTAAAAAAAAACATCTGCATTTTTAAAGTTCTATTATTGGATATGCGGATATATATTTATATGGATACTATTTTTAAGGAAAAATAATCAAGTTTTTTTTTAATTGTTTGCATTTTCGTCTTTAATTCATTATAATAATTTAATAGCCGTGTTTCTTTGGTCGCCGCAATAGACTATAATTATACCCGCTAAAGAAATAAACGTGGATAAGTTCAAGTGTAATCTGGTTTTTTATGTGGAAATCATCGAAGAAATTACAATCTCTAAACTTCAAATTCATCAATTTATCATTTTTAGTAGTATTATTCTTAAGCTTGCATGACTAATTTTGTAATTAATTTATAAATGACAAAATTGGAAGATAATGCTGCCAATTCTTATATATTGGCATTATTGTTAAAAATAACACCCAGTTTCCTAACCCTGTTCACATACTCAATACACTGACCGTTAAGTACTAAGTTCAGGTTGACAGCTTAAGTAAACATTCCGCCTAATAATAATGATACATTTAGATTTAGTAGGATTAATACAGAGGTAATTTTTCATAGCCTATTGATTTACTCGGTCAAGCTCCATAGTAACGAAATTAGTATACAAACTAACGCCATTATATGAACATGAGGCATAAATTTGAATATCATCTGCATATATATTTGCAGTTTACAAGAGGTTAGAGCACCTGGCAAATCATTAATATACAATGCAAAGAGAAAACTGTTGTATTACCATCCTCTTGTCTATGTATAACTTACTTGAATTAGTATTAGTTCTATAGTGTGTATATTTATATTACTAGTATGACGAGTCAGTCTTGTACTTGAAGTCTTACAATAAAGGTCGTCACGACATCTAAACACAACATGGTGTCAGGTGTGGGTTTACTAAGCTAATAACAGTTCTAAATATCATCAAAGCAGTTGAACATTTATATATATATATATATATATATATATTTATTTACACCAATCAATATAAATTTCAATTATGTCGGAAAATGATGAGGTCAAAGACGCATCAGCTAGTGGCAGTGTTACCTCATCGTCCAACACATCGTCCGGTGGCACTACTCTTCGTCACTTGGACCTGAAATGTGACAATCTGGCAGCAAGCTGGAAAAATTGGTTCAACCAATTTAAAATTTTCTTGCGTGCTTCAAACTTGGAGAAGGAGTCTAATACACGGAAGGTAGCATTATTGTTGCATCACATGGGCCCAGGATCGCTCAATATTTTTAATTCATTTAATGAAGACCTTGACACGGTTGCTTATGATAACCTGATAAAAAAATTCGATTGTTACTTTCTACCCAAGGTTAACATCGCAATGGAAAGACACATTTTTTTTACGAGAAGACAAAAAAATGACGAATCAATTGATTCCTTCGTTACGGCTTTGAAGAATTTAAGCTTCACTTGTGAGTTTGGAACACTACGTGAAGATCTGGTTCGTGACATTTTTGTGTGTGGTTTGCATGATTCTCTTACTCCTATAAAGGAACGACTTCTCTTCGAAGGGGTTTTAAATTTAGATAAGGCAATTGAAATCTCAAAAACTATTGTATCAACCAAAGAACATGCAATGCAATTAATAAACGGTACTGCAGAAAACAGGTTTGTGGGTGCTCTTGATCGCCGACAGTCTAACTACACTAACCAACACTATGAAACGGGTTCTCTAAATACCAATAAACCACTTCGCTCTCAGTTCTATTATAACAACAATCAAGGCCGCAACAAATTGGATAATTCAACTCCGGTGTGTAAGAAATGTGGTGAAATTCACAAATACCGTTGTCCAGCATTAGGACTCACTTGTAAAAGGTGCAAAGGGAAAAATCATTTTGCTAAAATGTGCAGCAGCAAAATATTTGTGCGTAATATCAACGAAGACTCTGACTCGCCTTCTGATACGTCATTATTCTTTGGCTCGCTTGTAACGTCACAGAGTTCTAGCTCTCTATCATCATCACAGAAAATATCATCGTCAGCTTTGTCATGGGAAGTAACTATTTATGTCAACAACAAAGCCATTATATGCCAATTGGATACTGGTGCTCAAGGTAACGTAATCTGCTACTCAGACTTCAATCAGCTTGGAATATCGGATGACACTATCTCGTCAACGTCTAGTCGGCTGTTCGCCTTCAACAAGCAAAGGCTTCCAGTTATTGGTGAATCATTTCTTAGTTGTACTTATAAAAATAAGGAATGGACCTTAAAATTCTTTGTAGCCGACATTAACTGCAAAACAATACTTGGCTTACCTGCTTGTATTGAATTGAATCTTATTAAAAGAATTAATGAATTATCTTTAAACAATAGTTATCACAATTACCAGTTAGAGGGGGGAAATAATGATGTAGCAAATCCAATCTCAAAAAACTTAAAATTTATGAATAATTTTCAGGAATTGTTTACTGGTCTAGGATGTTTGAAAAACTGCATTGAACTAAAATTAAGACCTGACGTTCAACCTGTGATTGATAGCCCTCGTCGAATTCCCATTAGCTTAAGATCTCCGCTTAAGAATGAGTTAAACCGAATGGAGCAGTTAGGTGTCATTGCTAAAATTGATGAAGCAACTGAATGGGTGAGTTCTATTGTTCTAGTGCAAAAAAGTAACGGACAACTGCGGTTGTGCCTTGACCCTCGTAATTTAAATAAAGCTATTATGAGACCGCACTTCCAATTTCCTAATCTTGACGAATGCAAAGCCAAATTAAATGGTGCGAAATATTTCAGCTCACTTGATGCCAACTCAGGCTTCTGGAATATGCCATTAGTGGAAGCCGCATCAAAATTATGCACTTTTATTACTCCATTTGGGAGATACAGATTTCTTCGTCTGCCGTTCGGTATAAATGCTGCCCCAGAGCTATTTCAAGCGGAAATGTTCAAGCATTTTGGGGATATTCCAAATCTAATAGTATACATCGATGATTTCTTGATTTATGCTTCTTCAAGAGAAGCACACGATAAAACTCTCTTACTTGTATTAAACAAAGCCCGTGATATTGGCTTGAAGTTTAACAAAGAAAAATCTAAACTCTTATGTAGTGAAATCAAATTTATTGGTCACATCTTTAACGCTCAAGGAATACGTCCAGATGATAACAAAATCTTGGCTATTCGTCAAATGCCACATCCACAAAATGTTTCTGACTTACAAAGGTTCCTTGGTATGATTAATTACTTAAGTTCATTTATTAAAAATTTTTCTTTTGAGAGTAGTAATCTTCGCAATCTCTTAAAGAAAGACGTATTGTGGCACTGGTCTCCCAACCATGAAAAAGAATTTAATCACTTAAAGAATCTTATTTCCAGTCCGCCTATTCTAACGTATTTTAATCCATCGAAAAGGGTAACATTGTCTGTTGACGCATCTCAGTCAGCAGTAGGGGCTGTCATAACCCACGATTCCAAACCTATAGCGTATGCATCAGCTACTCTAACGGCAAGTCAACAAAATTACGCTCAAATTGAGAAAGAATTATTTGCAATTTTGTTTGGCTGCACAAAGTTTCATCAATTTATATTTGGGAGACAAATAACTGTTGAAACTGATCACAAGCCACTGGTTCCGCTTTTTGATCGCGCATTGCATAAAATCCCTGTCCGATTGCAACGTGTCATGTTAAAATTACAATGCTACAATTTAACAGTAACTTATAAACCTGGAAAATATTTGTTCATTGCTGATACATTGTCGAGAGCACCACTTTCCGATCATTCTCTTACAGAATTTGATAAAGAAGTGGCGCTGCATTGTAATCTTCTGACGTCACATTTGTCTGCGTCACAAACAAAGGTCGATGAAATTCGTTCTGCTTCCCGTAATGACAAAGTCCTTTCTTTAGTAAAGAAATATTGTCAAATTGGTTGGCCTTGTCATAAGAAAGCTTGTGAACAAAATGTCAACCCATATTTCTCGATTCGTCATGATTTGCATGTTGTTGATGATTTGGTCTTTAAATGTCATCGCCTTGTGATCCCGACGTCATTACGTCATAAAATGTTAGAACTTCTACATGAGGGACATTTAGGAATTGAGCGTTGTAAGAATCTTGCTAGAGAGCACATGTATTGGCCAAATATTAATCAAGACATTAACAATTTAATCGATAATTGCGAGTCGTGTTTACGTCACAGAAACAATCTTCCAAAAGAACCCATCCAGTCCCATGATATAACACCCTTGCCATGGTTCAAAGTTGGGATGGACTTATTTACTTTTAAGAATAATCCTTATTTACTAGTTGTGGATTATTACTCTAAGTTTGTTGAAATTGCTTTACTACACTCAGGTTATTCCAGCAATCATGTTATAACACAATTAAAATCGATTTTTGCTCGTCACGGTATTCCTAACATAATTGTGTCCGACAATGGACCACCGTTCAATTCAGAAAATTTTAAAATATTTACGAATGCCTGGAATATTGATCATTACACGTCCAGTCCATATTTACCACGATCCAATGGATTAGCAGAGAGATCAATTCAAACGATTAAAAAGCTTTTAAGAAAGTGTGATGAATCGGGGTCTGATCCGTACATAGCTTTACTTCACTATCGTACAACACAGAAAGGAGTTATGAACTCTCCATCAGAGCTTTTAATGTCACGTAAATTACGCACAAAACTACCGTCTTTAAATAAAAATTTTAAGCCTCAATTAGTCAACATAGATAAACATTTGCAGCTATTCAATAAAAATAAGTCCGTAGTGGCATCACGCTATAATAAAAATACCAAATCCCAAAGCAGTTTGCCAACAGGCAAATCCGTATATTTTAAGAAAAGCCCAGACTCGGTATGGAGTCCTGGTGAAATTGTCTCAAAAAGCATGGAACCTCGTTCTTATTGGGTCAGTGGGAAGGACGGCGGTTGCTACCGTCGGAATCGACAGTTTATTTTCGAATCGCCGATATCCTATCCTATTTCGACCAACTCAGGCGATCAATCACAGGCTATAACACCAAAACAAAATAAAATAATTGAACCTGATTCCAATTCCGTGACTGCTTCTCATGACTATGTTACTCGTTTTGGTAGGAAAGTGGTTCCACCTAAAAGATTTGCTTAATAATTGAGGGTATATCACATGATCTTGTTATATAAGGGAGATGTTGTATTACCATCCTCTTGTCTATGTATAACTTACTTGCATTAATATTAGTCCTATAGATTTACATAAAAGATTTGCTTAATAATTGAGGGTATATCATATGATCTTGTTATATAAGGGAGATGTTGTATTACCATCCTCTTGTCTATGTATAACTTACTTGAATTAGTATTAGTTCTATAGTGTGTATATTTATATTACTAGTATGACGAGTCAGTCTTGTACTTGAAGTCTTACAATAAAGGTCGTCACGACATCTAAACACAACAAAAACGTCTCAAAAACACACCCTTGTCGAACCCACCGATTAAGTGATAATGGTTCTGAGGTGGGCCCATGCAATGAGACTACTTGAAACCTGTTAGATAAATATGATCTACTTAACGAGACCACAGATACAGAGAAACCAAATATCCCATGCAACTTTGTTAAAAGTGTAGGATGATCCACCGTATCAAACGCTTTTGAAGGATCAAGAAGCACCAGAAATGTTAAAAGATGATTATCCAAATCACGCCTTATGTCCTCCGTCACATTAACTAAGGCACTTCTACAAGCATGATTTTGCAGAAATCCTGACTGCATACTGAAAACAACGCAACTGTCATTAAAAATTCTACAATTTGCTTATAAATAATTTTTTCAAGAACCTTAACCAAAAACGGTAAAATTGAGGTAGGCCTAAAATCTTTGTTGGGTTTAAGTACAGGACTGACACGGCCAGTTCTCGAGCTACTTGGAAAAGTGGAGGTAGTCGGAGAATGGTTAATTGCACGTGTTAAAATAGGTGGCAGAATTGGAGGTAACAATTTGACAAATTTTGGACCATAACCATCTAACCCTATGGCGTTGGACTTTATCGATAGGATATCTCAAGGATTTCCTCCTGTTTAACACAGTTAAAGAAGAATATAGAATTTCCAGTAGCAGTTAAGCTATGAGAAAGATTTGCATAGAGCGGCCGAACGCCAAAATTTACAAATTTACGACTAAGGATGTTACAGTCAATATCGACATTATTATGCTCTGATATAAATGAAGGAATTAAACCCATTTTACGTATATGATGCCTCCTTTTCTTACTATCAACTATACAAAAGAATGTGTTTTTATGATAAAGACGCTTAGCTCTTTGGATAACATTAGCCATATTGCGTTTTAATTCAATAAATATATCATAAAGAATAGAAATACTGAACCTTTTCCAACGTCGATAAGAAATGTTACGTTCCACTATCAAAATTTTGGTCGCATTGGTGAATAATGGATAGCAGTTTTGTCTCTTTTAGGGCATCATTCCGTTACGCTAACGAACATAAAGTTTTCTCTTTTGTTTTGGTTACTTTCGTTGTTTTTCGTGGTATTTGACGCCAGCGTCGAGAAATTCTAATAAAACTGCGTCGGCAGAACCCCTGGCTGACAATAGACGAACGATAATAAATTTGTTGGTAAATTTATGTGCTTTCCAGGCATTAACAGCTGTTTTGGTCTACATAAAAGGTACGATTCTGGCGTGAACAAAAAAGGTGTCATGTAGAGCAAACAGAAAAAAATCGACGAACGGAGATTCTACCAAGTTGTTCATTTAAACTTTCATCAATAATAATGTTGTGTTTAAGGTCACCTGCAAGTACAATATTTTGATATGAAAGCGATAGGATCTGTAGTTTATCAATAAAGGCATCCAAATTTGTAAATTTACACAACCAATTAGCAATTTATCAGAGACAAATGCAATTTCAACGAAAATTTTTACTTACAATTTTAACGTTTACCTGAATTATAATTTAAATATAAATCAGTGCTGGCCAAGACTCATAAGGCCCAACCAAGCAATGCATAGGGATAGAAATCTGAACTACGAATACACAGAATCATATGTGGGCACCCATACAGTGCACAGTCACGGTTTCGTCAAGTTCGTACCCTTTCGTTAGGAATAGAAGGCATAGAAATCATGCGGTCTGGATCGCACAATCAGTAGTGACAGAGTCACCATCTCCTCAAATATTAGATTCTGAAATTTATACAAAATGCGATTATATTATTTTCATTAAGTGTTTCCTCTCTTCGAAAGTCCCAACCGCTAAAACATAATTGTTAAGAACAGTATTTTATGCATCTTTATGTTTTTATGCACTTTTATGCAATTTGAAAGGATTTCTTCACTGTTAAAGAAGCGTACGCAGCGATTCGCAAGTCTATCTGCGTCAGTTGATAATCCTTACTATTGGAAGAAATATTTGTGTGTTGTGAAATCATTCTTGTTCAAACTGAAATAAAAAATTAATGATAGTAAAGTAGTAATTTAGCATATTCCAAGTAAACAAGCTTTTTATTTGAACTCATTTTATTTCACTTTCACTAAAATCTGTGTTCATTATTTAACTTTTTGCACTATAATAGTATGATCAGAATGAATCAGCTGATTGAATTCCATGCATTGCTTGGTCGTTCTACTGATCCGTGCAATGCATAGCTTGCATGTCGTTGAGTTCAGTGACTTTCTATGCACTGCTTGGTTGGGCCTATACTATCATATTTTGTTTGACGAAAGAAATATCTCTTTTCGGTACACTATAAAGATTTTTGATTGGATGATTGCAATGCGTAAAAAAAGTTTGCACCTTTAATGTGAATTATTTAAATGACGTTTACTATTCTCCAATAATACTTATGCTCAATATCAATAATGCTTCCAAATTGCATAATTCGAATTAGGTTTTCTAAATGCGTTTCGCTGAGGTTATTTCATTATTTCTAGCTTCTGCTTTCTATTATTTTCATCATAGAACAGCCTGATGCGATCTTGCTTGCTTGATGTATGCACAACGAATTAACACTTTTGACACGAGCGATAGGTTCTGTCGGTGTGAAAAAAACCCGATGACTTTTTTCGTGTACATGTGAAAAGCCGTCAACATAAATAGAAATAAATAATTAAACAAAACAGCAGAAAAACATTAATGGTTTAACGCCAATACATTTGACGTGTCGCATTCTCTGAACGGGGTTTCATCGGCTTTAAAAAAGCTTTACTATAAAATCTCTCTCGACACCAGAGATTTCATCTGTAAAACGTAATAACACCTTAAACAGTTTATTTTAAATAAAAAAATAACGAATAACAAAAAACGCCTACACGTATTTACATATATGAGCGCAAGAAATATGCACATATATGAAAAGCACGTGTCGAGCTTTTACGTGATTTGAAAAAAAAAATTATGATATAACGCCTGAGGTCACATTTTGTTTTATCGTATGATTTGCTTATTTTCAAGTTAATCTATCAAAGCACGTGACGCGTGAGGCGTTCTGGATCCATCTTAATGGACGTTGAACGATGCAAGCATCTTTTCAAATACTTCCACCAAACCGATCATCTGCTTAAAGAAAATACAAACGAACATATATGTTCCGACTCCAGAAAAACTACATACCGTTATGCATGTGAGATCAATCAATCGATAACATACATACTGGACAACATACATACATACATAAACACCGACAAACTTGCAGAAACAGAAACGAAGAAGAACACACCAAATAGCAAAACAAATAACAACCAGCGACTACTGCCTTACAATAAACCACACCACCAGAAGTAAGCAACAAAAACAACGTCAAAACCTGATTTCATAGCCAGACATATGGAAAGAAACAACAACAGCAACCGCAGCCGTGACGTACTTTGCGTTCATAGGAGAAATTACGATTCCCAAGAACTCTAATTCAACTGCTCCTCTTAACGACCATTTCTGAACTTAGGAAATAAACCAGTCTCATACCGAGAAAATTTCAAAAGCTAAGTGAGATTATTCAAATAGTGAGTTGGTTCAGTTTTGGCGCCGCAAGGCATATACTCTTATTTTAAGGCGATCATGCAGCTAGTGCTGGACGACTCCACGGGCTTTAGCACATACTTGATTTTTTTTTTGACGATTAATCAACCTTAGCGTTGATTAACTCTATGGGCTTTAGCTCATGTTAAATGTTTGTGTGATATATTTATTGTTATTTTTAATTATTTAGCAAAAATACAGTGGCAGTACAATAAGAAAAGATTTCTTTCATAGCACAAAATATGGTGAAATGAAATACGTGATATTAATAATAATAATAAAGAAGAAAGAAATTCAAAGTAATATAAAGTTGGTGTGTTTAGAGATTAGTGGGTTTATACTCCGCAGCTATCTATATTTAAAGTCCTGTCGGTCGGTTGGATTTATACTCCGCGACAGTGGACAGTCGGTCTGTGGTTTTATACTCCAAGGCTATCTATATTTACAGTCCTGTCGGCCTGTTGGGTTTATACTCTTTTCAGCACAGATTTGTAAGATAACCAAATAATCGACATGCAACTTAATCATAACCACTGTTTCAGCCTAATGATCATAAACTCTGTTTCAAGCTCTTAATCATAACCTCTGTTTCAGCCTAGTGATCATAAACTCTGTTTCAGACTCTTAATCATAAACTCTGTTTCAGCCTAACGATTGTAAACTTGTTAACTATACACTTATCTTAGCCAAAACGTATCTCTAAGCATATTTCAAACTATTGTTGAAATTACTACTAGTTGTTAGTATCGAAATCAGTGTATTGCGTTCAAATCAATATATAACTGGACGAGACCTTGGACTGAACTGAGTGATATCCAGGCGAGAGAGGAAAAGCATCGTTACAGTGGCGCCCAAGCAGAGACCTGATACACCGAATATTTAATAACTTGCGAACAACGAATTTAACAAGGATCTAATAAAATGTCGAGGCGTTCATGGATATACACACTGCGAAAAGACGAACTGATCGAATACGCCAAGGAGTTCGAATTAGACGAAACAGGAAACGCCGATGAACTAAGAAAGCAGTTCGTCGCTTTCGTAATAGCAGCTGAAAAGGATCCTGTGGTACACGCGGGCTTGCTGGAGTTAGAAGCAGCGCACACCGCGGCCAGCCACGATCAGGAGATGATCGGAACGAGATGCAGACTATATCAGCTTCACCTAAGCGAAGTGGAAAAGAATTTCACCTATCGGTACCTACCGCTAGCGAACACATCCTCGCCGAACCCAGGCGGAATGTGATATACACGAGACCACGGGAAATGACGATGGACCCAGCAAGCATCATAAACAAAATTCGAAAATGGAAAGTCCGATACGACGGTGGCAAGGACCCGTTACTTTTTATTGAAAGGGTCGAAGAATTGACGGGAGATTACCGTTTACACATAGACAATTTGCCGCAGATGATGCCGGAACTACTGCGCGATCGTGCACTCACATGGCTAAGAAATAATCAACGCGACTGGGGAAGCTGGAACAACTTTAAAACAGCATTTCTTAAATTCTTCTTATCGAGCAGGTACTTCGAACAAATAGAGGACCGAATTGGAATGCGCATGCAGCGACAGCGAAAATCTTTCAAAGACTTTGTATTGGACATCTGCGATCTTATGCGAGCAGCGAACTTCACAAAGGCGCAAAAACTACAATTTCAACTATATATAAAGAGGAGGGACTTTTCGAGCCTCGACGAATTAGTCAGCCTAGCGGAGGACTTAGAATGTATCCAAGGGAAGCCAGACGAGACGATGCGACAGAGCAGTCGACCACATGATGAACCTCAACAAACCCCAACAAGAGCACGTTACGAAAACAGGCTATCAACGAACAGAGTACACAAAGAGAGGCACATGGAAATCACGCAACCTGAAGTACGACCCATCAACAACAGCACCGCGTACCGCCGCTGCGGCCAAGATGGACACCACCAGAAAAGCTGCCGAAATCCGCAACGGTTGTTTTGTTGGACGTGCGGAAAACTAGGAGTTCGGAGCATCGATTGCTGCTATCGCCGTCCCAGTGGAAGACAGGAGAACCATCAGGGAAACGACGAGCGCCCCGCCAGATCCGAGACACGGCGGGACCAGGGCGGACATCCTCTCGGAAAAATTAGAAGTGTTACGCTGCCATAAGGGCCAACTGATAGCAAAGATCAAAGTTAAAGGACGATGGGTGGATGCAACAGTGGACGCTGGAGCAACACGCAGCTTTGTCAGCACTCGACTGGCGCAGTCCCTCGGAATAGACCAAAAACCGCTCACAGATCCGCGATACATACGGATGGCCGATGGTTCACAGCGAACAGTGACGCATTATCTTGACACGCTACTCAGTTTAGGGCAGGACACGATTCGTACCATGTTGCTTATCCTTCCTGGTGTAGTGGACGACTTACTCCTGGGAATGGATTTCCTTGCAAACGTTGGAGCCAGCTTGACTTGCGGAGGGTTCAATTTGAACTTTCGAGATGCTCACCAACCATCAGAGACAATGGTAATCAATACATGCGCCGACAGCGAAGGTGACGACAAGGAGAATCAGCACACATCCGAAGACACAGAAACCACTCTGCGGAAGAAATTACAGATATTTGAGAGACTAGAAGATCTAACGAACATTACATCCCATAGAATGACGATGAAAGACGATAAACCAATCAAACAGCGCTACGTGCCTCGGAATCCAGATATTCATAAAGAGGTGGACGAATTAATTCAAAAGGGATGCATTGAACCATCGACAATCGGCTTCAGCGCTCTGATCATCTTAGTAAAGAAGAAGACCGGCACTTGATGTCTATGTATAGATTACCGCCAATTGAACTATCAATCGAGACCGGACGCTTACCCGTTGCCGCGCATTCAACACATACTTCACCGACTCAGGAACGCAAGATTTATCAGTACGCTTGACTTAAAAAATGGTTATTGGCAGATTCCGATGGAGGAGAGCAGTAAACGCTACACAGCCTTCACCGTTCCCGGCCGAGGTCCCTTTCAGTGAAAGGCATTGCCGTTTGACCTACACTATGCACCTGCGAAGTTTCAACGAGCTCTCGATAAGGTGATCGGTCCAGAATTGGAGCCCAACGCCTTCGCCTACTTGGACGACATAACCGTAACAAGCGCAACGAAGGAGGAACACATGCTACATCTTAAAGAGGTTTTTAGACGCTTACGGAACGCGAACCTGAAGCTCAACGTAGACAAATGCGAAGGAAACAAAAAAATTTGGGACATGTAGTAAGTGAACATGGCATTCAAACCGACCCGGAGAACATCGCGGCGATAGAAGCGCTTGAATCACAGAAGAATCTACGTGAACTACGACGATGCTTGGGAATTGCATCATGGTACAGACGCTTTGTACACGCGTTTGCAACGATAGTTCATCCAATGACCAATCTGCTGAAGAAAGGGAAACACTGGAAGTGGCAGTCCGAACAACAGGAGGCGTTTGAAAATATCAAGAAATCGCTGATAAGCGCCCCAATACTCACGTGTCCAGATTTTACAAAGCCATTCACGCTCCACACTGACGCAGCGATGTTGGACTAGGAGCCGTGCTCACGCTAGAGATCGATGATGCAGAGAAGGTGACAGCATATGCGAGTCGCAGGTTGAACCAGGCGGAAAGAAACTATTCAGTGCTACCTCGAAGGCTACAAGTTCACAGTGATCACGGACCACCTATCGCTCAAATTGCTCAACAGCATCGAGAGTTCGAGGCATTGGAACTACAGCAGTTTACCTTTGACATCAAGTATCGAAAAGGGAAACTAAACGTTGTCGCTGACGCCCTTTCCCGTCAACCATCGAACGCCATCGCCAACGCCGTAGGAGACAGCATGACTCAAGCAACATGCTCATGGACCGAAAGACGACTACTAGAAATCAGAAAGAAGCCGGAAAAATTTCCCGACTACAGAATAGAGGGAGGCCAGCTGTACAGACACATCCAAAGTCAACTTGGCAACGATGACAACGCACCGTGGAAACTCTGCGTTCCAGCATACCTGTGCGCACGCGTTCTTCACGAGAATCACGACACCCCGACTGCAGGTCACCTAGGAATTCGAAAAACAACAGCACGAGTTATGAATCGCTACTATTGGCCAGGTATGATGCGCGATATTAGCCTCTACGTCCGCCGTTGCGACTCATGTCAACGGTATAAAACACGACAACGACAGCAAGCAGGTAAGATGTTGACGCAGCTAGCATAGGAGCCCTGGGCAATCGTGTGTGCCGATTTCATCGGCCCACTGCCACGTCCGTACATGGAAATACTTCATTATTAATCTTCTTCGACAAGTTCACGAAATGGACTGAAATAATACCACTTCGGAAAGCCACTGGCGATAACTAACTAAAAGGCTTTCGAGAGCGGATTCTAGCGAGATTGGGCGTGCCTAAAGTTCTCGTCACCGACAACGGAAAGCAATTTAAAAGTAAACACTTCAAAGATTTTCTTGCAGACATTGGAGTCAAACACCAGTTCAACGCGCCTTATACACCACAAGAATGTCCCACGGCACGCGTCAACAAGACAGTGAAGACTATGATCGCACAGCTAACAGCTGGAGAACAGCGCAAATGGGACGAAAGCCTACCAGAGATAATGCTCGCTATAAACTCTTGCAGGTCAGAGACGACGGGCTTCAGCCCTGCATTCCTGGTTGAAGGACGGGAACCGCGACTGCCAGCAGCGCTATTTGATGAGGAGACACAAGGAACTGGAACACCGGAACAGAGCGCCAACACGAGAGCAAAACAACTAAGAGTAGTCTTCGAAATTGTGCGAGGCAGACAGGCACAAGCAACAGCTGACCAAGCCAGATACTATAATCTGAGGCGTCGACAGTGGTCACCCAAGATTGGAGAATTGGTGTTAGCCAAACAACACAATCTACCGAAAGGAATAGATTACTTCGCTGCAAAACAGGCACCCAAGTACAAAGGACCCTTCAGAGTAATATCATTTATATCACCGGTCATCGCAAGGATAAAAGATTTAAAACATGCCAAAATGCACACGGTTCACGTTAGCGAGTTAAAACCGTATGTCACCTTCGATACAAGTGGGCGGCGCCAACGACGCCACAGCAGTAATTACAAGCTACTCAAAGAAAATACATGCCTACGGGAGCAACAACAATGATTGTTGTTTATTTCCCAAAGTTGGTAATATCTGCAAGCGCGTGAACTTGTAGAGATTTGTTAGGGAATTTGTATAACTTACAATAAGCACTTGAACTTGTTGCAGATTATGAAGTGAATACCTTCAAGCACTTTAACTTGAAGGTTTGTTGTCTGGTAGGCTCTGGAAAAAAATTCTGATTCAAGCACTTGAACTTGAATCAGGTTAAACTTAAAGACCTGAAAGTTTGGCTCATTGTCAGACTCTGACTCTGTTTATTTGGGTGACTGGCTTTTATACTAATTTACAATCATAACATTAGAATTTGAAGAGTATTGAGACGGATGATGCCACGGTGAGGCTGGTATTCAAGGGTGTCAGCACATTGTTGATAACGCAACACCGCAGGTGTTCCTATGGTGACTTTTAAATCCAGAACGGCAAGCGCTTCTGTGACAGACATTTGACGCAGTCTCGTTGTTCAGATGCTGTTATTGGCATGTATTGATCCCTATGCAATGTAGTGTATCCACTGACCGCACTCCGCTCCTGTACACAACAGCATACTGTAACATTCAATAAATGCAGAGCATGCACTTTGCATGCACTGACCCACTAACTCGCTGATGACCGCGACTCAGCGTCACACGTTGTAACACGAACCTTGAAACGCCCAATTTCGAATCGCGTCAATGATTGGGTATCGGTTCAATAAATTTTATAAACAAATAGAAATATTGAGTGCGAATAAGAATGTGAAGCATAAAGAAATAATTATGCATAGAATTAAGTATAAGAAAGAATAGTTTATCCATATATATTAATATTGCTTGTATATTTACACTCGTAGAGAAATGGAATCACTTAGGGTATAAAAACCCGAGCGATCCAAAATAAAGTCAAGAATTAATCTAGCCAGAAACTATTCAAGGCTTTTCATTTTAATTCTACGCCAGCAACTCAGCAAGGCGTCTTGGGTCACAGGACGTGCCAACTTAATTGCAGGCACTCCTTCTCGTCCAGCGGCGTTTACGCCAGGACACAAATTAGGGCGACCTGTTCTATTTGGGAAGTATCTTTTTTTAAAGAGTTACTCACGTAACATAACATGGCGATCCTGCATACCACACCTGAGATCCTGCAACTTTAAATCACCAGAGATCCTGCAACTTTAAGTCTTTCCTGAAGTCCTCTAATAATATCCTGCCAAATTTATATTTTGCTCTTGCTCGACGGTTCTGTAAGACGGTATCAATGTCAGATGAATATATACCTGAAGGAATCAAAAACACTGAAGCACGAGTTTATATTCCTACCAACATTACAGACCAAGGACCAAGAAGAATTAGCCTTAGTGAATACAGATCACGATTACAGGATAAAAAAGACGCAGAAAGGTGCAAAATTCCAACAACAAAAAATATAAAAAAACAAAGAGGAGGAAAATTAGTAAAAGATAGAAAATTACTACGACCCCTAAAGAACATTGTAACTGATGAAACCAATCCACCCCAATGGGATACAGCTAACGAGATCTGGCGACAGATAGATACAATAGAACAGCGGCTGAAAAATCGCGGAATCAATGGGAAGTCTACTAGCAACGTCAGGAGCAGCAATTAGTTCGTCAAAAATGGGAAACGTTTTACAAAAAGAAGAACAAATAAACGTAAGCTACAACAACAACAATTCGTTGTCAACAACGTACAACTTCCAACAAGTAAACGGAATAACAATTATAGCCCTAATAGTTGCACTATATGTATTAAACAAAATACATTCATATTTTAAAACTTATGTAAATAAACGTATTCAATTAAGAACTATTTCGGAAGTTTAAAAATAAATAAAAATATACATTTAAATAAAAATAAACATGCAGTAACATATATATGCTAACCTATGATTAATGGAAGACTTAGATAAGATAATAGAAACGGTACAAAAAATAATATCAAACGCTAAAAAAACAAGTAGTAGACCATACAAGCCGGAAACAATTAAATCAAAACTAAAAGAATTAGAAAAATATAAAGCACAGGTACGATTTTGCATAGGCATAGTAGATGTAAACGATAGTACGATTGCTAAAAGAATCGAAGAATTTGAAAAAGAATATTGTATAGCAAGACGACTTTTAATGTCGCAATCGACAACAGACTCAGATTCAGACTCTGCACATTCACAGATTGAGATTACAATTGACAACAAAAACAGTACACAAGATACAAATATGGCAAACTTTAACATAGAAACCTCGATGAAAACCATACCTATCTTTGGTGGAAATTATAAAGAATTAGATTCATTTTTAAAAGTTGTAGAAATAATAAACAAAACTTTGTCAACAACTGCAAAGCAAGACTTAATAGAATTCGTTTATCACATTAAATTGAGCCAAACTGTAAGAACAGCTTTAAATTCGGTACAAACCCCTACAACATTAGATGAATTAAAAGTCGCGCTTCAACTTTGTTACAAAACAAACAAATCAATTCCGCAGTTACATACAGATCTAGCAAATATGGTACAAAGAGGGAACATAACCAATTACAAAGACAAAATACTAACAACTATAGCCGAACTAAACAATCTACAAATAAAAGAATTGGGTACCGATCCAAACACATTACAAAAAACGACAATAACTAAAATCAACGATACGTACGCCCTAACAATCTTCAAGAACGGCATTAACGAAAATTACAAACAAACATTATTCGCATCACAGCCCAAAACATTTTCTGATGCAGTAAGCCTAGCACTAGAACTAGAACAAGCAGGCAATCAGAATCAATTCCAAATAAACTACGTACGTAACAGAAACGCAAACTACAGACCACAGATGTACAATCAAAGAAACAGTAACAACAACAACAACCAAAGAAACGACACCAATTACAACAATCAAAGAAACAGCAATAATACCAACAATCAAAGATACAACATTAATCAAAGATATAACAATATCAACAGTAACCAAAGGTACAACAATAACGGTTATCGATACAACCAAAATCGGACAAATAACCAAGCAAATGTAACACGATATAACAACAACAATAACAATTTCAATCGGAACACTAATAACAATTTCAACAGAAATTCCAGATATCAAAGCAGAAACAATAATAGAATCCAAAATAATAGAAATATAAATATTGTAACTGAATCGGGAAACGACATGGGCTCGGAACAAATAATCGTTCCAGACAGCCAGAACTAAATATATACAAAATATCGGATAATAATACTAATTATATAACACTTAAATTTAAAAATGAAAATCTGAGATTTCTAATTGACACAGGCGCTGACATATCACTATGCAAAATAAGTTCAAAATTGAATGACAAAGAATACTACTCAGACGAAAAATGTGCATTGACTGGCATCACCATAGAAAAAATTTATTCACTAGGTATGATTAATTTGAATTTAAAATTTGGAGAAGAAAATATAAATCACAATTTCCAATTAGTTAGCAAAGAATTCCCAATAGAAACAGACGGAATAATAGGAAGAGATTTCTTACAGAGATTCTTGTGCAAAATAGATTACGAAACATACACAATTTCAATATATACAAACGACAACAAAGTGACGCTACCAATGCAAACAAAAATATTTCAAATTAAAATCCCTCCGAGAACAGAAATTATACAACCACTTAAATTAACTTAAATTAATTAAATTAAATTTTATAGAAGAAAAACTGATTTTAAACAAAGAAATCGAACCAGGCATATTTCTTAGCAATTCGTTAGCACCCAAAACTGGTCTCACACATATAAAAATTTTAAATACAACAAATGCTGAAGCAATTATAAAAAATATTGAAATAGAAACCGAACCGCTTAAAAACTACGAAATACTTACCAACAACAAAACACACGACGTAGACCGCTTCGAACATATTATAAACAAACTGCACATAGATTGTTCAGATGAAAAAGCAAAAGCGTTATTACTAGAAATTTTAAATAAATATCAAAATATCTTCCATTTGGAAAATGATCAATTAACAACAAATAATTTTTATACACAAGAAATTGCACTATCGGACAAAACACCGGTATACATTGAAAACTATAGACTTCCACATTCTCATAGTGAAGTGATAAACAACCAAGTGAATAAAATGCTAGAAGACGACATAATAGAACATTCCACAAGTCCTTACAATGCTCCACTTCTATTAGTTCCAAAAAAAAATATATCTGACAAGAAGAAATGGAGAGTAGTAGTAGATTATCGCAAGTTAAATGATAAATTCCCACTCACACGTCTCGAAGACATTCTCGATAAACTTGGAAGAGCAAAATGGTTTTCAACTCTTGATATGACTAGCTCTTTTCATCAGATAAGTTTAGAAAAAAATTCACGACCTCTAACCGCTTTCTCCACAACAAATGGACATTTCCAATTCAAGAGACTACCTTTTGGACTAAAAATTTCTTCAAATAGTTTCCAACGAATGCTCACCATAGCACTATCAGGTTTAGAGTCGGAAGCTTTTTTATACGTAGATGATATAATTGTATTCGGATGCAACCTAACTCACCACAATGAAAATTTAATTCGTGTATTAGATAGACTAGACAGATACAATTTAAAATTAAATGCAGACAAATGTTGTTCTTTACGTCCAGAAGTAGTATACCTAGGTCATCTAATAACAAAAGATGGAGTAAAAACAGATCCAGCAAAATTCCAAACAATTAAAGACTATCCTATTCCCAAAAATTCAGACGATGTTAGAAGATTTATAGCATTTTGCAACTATTACAGAAGATATATACCAAACTTCGCGGACATAGCTAAAGATTTAAACAGAATTCTAAAAAAGAACACTAAATTCGAGTGGAATGAACAAAGTCAACATGCATTTGAACAATTGAAAACAAAGCTAATGACACCACCAGTTTTACAATATCCAGATTTTGAAAAACCTTTCATTTTAACAACGGACGCTTCAAACTACGCACTAGGCGCAGTTTTATCACAAGGCGAAATAGGCAACGATTTACCTATTTCGTACGCCAGCAAAGCCTTACAAAAACATGACTTAAACAAACCGGTAATAGAGAAAGAGCTTTTAGCAATCCATTGGAGTATAAACTTTTTCAGACCATATTTATTTGGACGTAAATTTACAGTGATAACAGACCAACGACCTTTAATATCTCTTTTCACACACAAAAATCCATCATCGAAAATGACTAGGATAAGACTAGATTTGTGCGATTACGATTTTGAAATTATGTATAAAAAAAGGAAAATTAAATACGAATGCAGACGCACTGTCAAGAATACAGGTTAACTCAGACATATTAAAAGAAATGATACCAAGTGAAATCGATGAAGCAGTTAAGAAAACACTAATTGTTACAAGGGGCATGAGCAAACAACATAATAACAAGGGGCAATGTACATCACATGAGAAGCCTGATCAACTTCGAATATGGGATTGTACATCAATTACTGACGTCAGATATATGAAAAAATTAAAATTTAATGTCGACAAACATATGAAGAATTGTAAAATTATTATAGAAAATAATAACGTGCACGTAGGATGTAGCGATAAAGCAGCGAAACTAGATTCGATACTGCAGAAGCTAGCATCCAGAATGAAGAAGGAAAATATTGAATACCTAGCGCTAGAGAATAATGATGAAATATTTAAAGTATATGAAAAAGAAGACTTTAAAAAGACGTACGCAAAAATAATGATAAATAACAAGAGTCCCCAACTTAAAATATTAATATATGCCACCCCAAAACAAATAAGTGATGACTTAATAAAATATAAATTGATTGATGAATTTCATAGTAAAGAACACTTAGGTATTCGTAAAACGATTATAAAACTTAAACAAAGATATATATGGAAAAATATGAGTAAAATGGTAAAGAAATTTATAACAAATTGTGATTTATGCGCAAGAAATAAAATAACTAAACATACAATAGAAAGACAAACTATAACAGATACTCCAAACACAAGTTTTCAAGTAATATCTATAGACACAGTAGGCCCTCTTAAGGTATCAAACGGTTACAGATACATCTTAACAATGCAATGCGATTTAACTAAATATATAATAGCATATCCAATAACAACAAAAGATGCTCTAACCATAGCCAAAACAATTGTAGAACAATTAATCTTAAAATTCGGACATTTCCAAATTTTAAAATCAGACAAAGGTACAGAATTTACTAATGAACTACTAAAAAACATATGCGATTTGCTTAAAATAAAACAAATATTTTCAACTCCGTACCATCATCAAACATTAGGTTCAGTTGAACGAAATCATAGAGTGTTAAATGAATTTTTATTAAATTTTGCTAATAATTATGAATGGGATATTTGGTTACCATATTACATGTTTGCATACAACACAACTCCACACATAACTACAAATTATTCACCACATGAACTCATTTTTGGAAAACTAGCCCAATTACCGACTGACTCATTTATAAACACAAAAAACACTACGAATATTGACGACTACGCTAACGAACTAAAAATCAGATTACGAACTTCACTAGAGATAGCAAAACAGCAAGTTATAAATGAAAAGAAAAAAAGAAATACAGAACAAGTAAACAATTATTCAAAACCACTTAACTTGCAAAAAGGAGACTTAGTTTTATTAAAACTAGAAAACAGAAAAAAATTTAATAGCCCATACAAAGGTCCATATAAAATCATTGAAAGAAAAGATGTAAATTCAATAATAGATATAAGTGGTTTACACAAAGAAGTACACAATAATCTATTAAAACCTTATATCGCAAATACGATGTGAAAATAAGAAAAAATATTTTAAGAGCATACAAATACTTATAGTAATTACAATTTATAAAAAAAAAAAAAAAAAATTATAACATATTAACATCATACTTACATATTATTTAGTAGTCTAAAACAATCTTCATTACATGCTAAGCCGTACAAATTCCCTATAATACAATTACTTGATGCTAAGAACATGTTAAATTTATTAAATAATTAAGAAATTCAACTATTAGAATAGCAAATTAAACTGTAAAATGTTCAAACATATAATTTTAAGAAAATCTTAAACTACACACTGACAATCACTGATAAAAAATTATATTCTTCCAATATAATTTTTCTCTTAAGGGTGAGGGTGTAGTGTATCCACTGACCGCACTCCGCTCCTGTACACAACAGCATACTGTAACATTCAATAAATGCAGAGCATGCACTTTGCATGCACTGACCCACTAACTCGCTGATGACCGCGACTCAGCGTCACACGTTGTAACACGAACCTTGAAACGCCCAATTTCGAATCGCGTCAATGATTGGGTATCGGTTCAATAAATTTTATAAACAAATAGAAATATTGAGTGCGAATAAGAATGTGAAGCATAAAGAAATAATTATGCATAGAATTAAGTATAAGAAAGAATAGTTTATCCATATATATTAATATTGCTTGTATATTTACACTCGTAGAGAAATGGAATCACTTAGGGTATAAAAACCCGAGCGATCCAAAATAAAGTCAAGAATTAATCTAGCCAGAAACTATTCAAGGCTTTTCATTTTAATTCTACGCCAGCAACTCAGCAAGGCGTCTTAGGTCACAGGACGTGCCAACTTAATTGCAGGCGCTCGTCCAGCGGCGTTTACGCCAGGACACAAATTAGGGCGACCTGTTCTATTTGGGAAGTATCTTTTTTTAAAGAGTTACTCACGTAACATAACAGCAAGTTGATCACTAGAAAATCAAATGATACCGTCGTCATAGTGAAGGTTCGCGCTGACCTCCGCGGAAGGGGAGTTAGTTTGAGCATCTGTGATTCTTCCTTCGACGGTCATGAGGGCGTACAGCTTTAGTAAGTTGTTGAATGGGACTGGAAGCTTGAATCTCGAAGGAAGATTAATTTTGATTTGAATAAGTTCTCTGCTTAGTTGGATTGATCATTCTGTGATGGCTGTCCGTGAGAATGTCGATTAAAGAGTCTTGAATGCGTTTTACATTTGTCAAGGCTAAGATGTACTGAAGAGTCAGTTCGAGAAATGTCTACGCTATTTTTTTGGAAATGAGTTGTTGGTTGAGGTTCCGTAGCTGACTATTACTTTGATTGATTACGGCTTCCGCCCTTGTAAATTCTCGCTCAATTTCTTGCTGGCTTCTCTTCATGACTTTAAGGGTAATATCCAAAAATGATGTTTGGTCTTTGATTCGTGATAGTAACGATTGATCAGCTTGCTGGAGTTTGTCAATCGTCCGTGCAGCTTCTTCAGCGTAATCGTTGTCGAGTATGCCAAATAACGATCGAGCGACGTTTCCGATCATGTTTATGGCACCCCTTTTGACTCTCGCTGAAGTGTTAAATTTCAACATTTCATTTGTCGCCTGTATGTTAGTAGAAAGTTGATCGACCTGGTTTATCAACTGTGAACATATCGGTGCATGATGAATCCATTCACACATTTTTGCCAATGCCGGTTTGTAGGATTCTATGATTTCCATTTCTTTCCAATACGTCTGCATATTGAAATATGTAATTAAATTCCATTCGCTGGTGATGATTCCCGTAGTCCCGATGTTTTCCACTAATACATCTGAGTGTGCAGTGATAGGTTGAAAGGTAATTCCTGTGGTATTTGCTATCGGGAACCAGAGGCAAAGTTACAACGTTAGTAGAGTTGCGGCTTTAGTGCGCTTCGTTTTTTTTTAAGTGGAAGGCAACTCGTGGACATCGCTGTCGTCCTGCCGGCTCCGTGAGCTCACATTCCTTTTGCTTAAGTGGGGGACGTCTTTGTTCAGGTCACCCTTGGTAGGAGTCATGGCTGGTGCACGATTTTCTGCTAGGAGGGGAGCCAATCTGTGAATAGCTCTTTTTAATATTCCATTTTTTGGTTTCACATCTGCTACTCGAACCACATTATCGGGGCCTGGATAAACCGCAACAATTCTTCCTAATGGCCATATGAGAGGAGGCATTCCGTCCTCCTTGATGATTACCATAGTTCCTGGTGTCAAATTTGACTGAGTTCTTTCCACTTATTTCTGCTTTGAAGTTCTGTGAGATACTCCTGGGACCATCGTCGCCAGAATTCCTGTTTCATGTGGACTACCAATTTCCATCTTGTTAATAGGGCTGTCTCCGAACATGAGGCTGTCGTGTCTATTTGTGCTGTTAACGCTTCTCCAATGAGGAAATGCCCAGGTGTGAGGTAGCCTAAGTCGATCGGAACATCTGACACTGGAATCAATGGTCGTGAATTCAGTATGGCTTTGATTCATCATAACGGTACCTAACTCTTCGTAAGTTAAAGACGCGCCTGAGGCTCCTCTGACAAACAAATTCTTAGCACTCTTGACCGCCGCTTCCCATAGTCCGCCGAAGTGAGGCGCTCTTGGAGGAATGAAATGGAATTGGATGAAGTGGTTGCTGCAGGTTTTCGTTATTGCTGCTGTTGCCTTTTCGGTATGGAGAGTTCCCGAAAGTTCTTCAAGCTTTTTTTTGGCTCCGACAAAATTGGTCGCGTTGTCGCAATATAAATTGCTGCAGTGCCCTTTGCGCGCAATGAAACGTCTTAAACATCCCAGAAAAGCATCCGTCGTTAGGTCAGTGGCTAGTTCGAGATGTACAGCCTTTGTACTGAAACAGCAGAAAATAGCGACATAAGCTTTATGTGGCCTCTTTCCTCGAACCTTAAAGTGGACCCAAAAGGGTCCTGCGAAGTCTACTCCGGCGTTGATGAATGGCCTTGCAGGTAGACTTGCCGCTGGCAGTCCACCTTTGACTTGTTTGAATAATTGCGCCCTTGCTCGGGTGCATCTCACACAATGTTGCACAATAGATCGAGCCATTGTTTTTGCGTTAATTGGGCAGAATCGTTGTCGAACTTGAGCTACAAGCGTTGGGGCGCCGCAGTGAGAGTTCTCTTCATGGAACCACTTCATCAGAAGCTTGGTCAGCGGATCGTTGTAGGGAAGAATTCTTGTATGCCTCGCATCGTATGGAAGTGTTGAAGATTCGATACGGCCACCCACTCTAAGAATACCTTCATCATCCAAGAATGGATGGAGGGTGCTAAGTTGGCTCGTTTTGCTAACTGGACTGCGTTTTCTAAGGGCTTTAATTTCCTCTTTGAATTCGGCCCGTTGAATTAGGAACACAATTGAGGCGTGGCAACGAGGTCCTTGGATCGTTTATTGCTTTGAGTTTTTGTGTGGCGAATGAAACGCAGAACAAATGTGACAATGTGCAACAGTGCATTGAAGGAATTCCGGTGATTGATGTTATATAGCATGTCCTCCGCAGCGTCAAAGGTGAGATTTAGGACAGCGACCTTTTGTTTTCGCTCCATGTCTGCCTGCTTTGGAAGTTCGATGATGGGCTGCTCGGATAACCATGCGCTAGTTTTCTTGTGGAGGAAGATTGGACCGAAAAACCACACACTGAATGATTTAAACTGCCTTGGTGTTATTCCTCGCGATATCAGATCGGCAGGATTGTCCTCTGACTTAACGTGCCGCCATTGTTCGGTCAAAGTCAGCCGTTGAATAGTGGAGACTCTGTTGGCAACGAAAATGTGGAACGATGATGAGGGTGATTTAATCCATGACAAGACGATTGAAGAATCCGTCCACAAGAAAATGGGTACGTCGGTCAATTTCAGCTCGTCTACAATTCGATGCATTAATTGGGCACATAAAACTGCTGCACACAGCTCTAGCCTTGGTAGACTTTGATGCTTAACCGGAGCTACGCGTGACTTGGAACATAGTAATCTTACAGCAATAGTTTTGTCTGCATTGATAAATCGGACGTATATGGCGGTGCCATATGCTTTCTCAGACGCGTCAGCGAAGCCATGAATTATAATTCGCTTGGTGCTTCATGAATGCTCTGTGAGATGTACCTTAATGCAGAAGCAGTCGCCTTTCGGGAGCCACGTCAGACCTAATGTTTTTACTGCACTGTCGGCATCAACTTTAAAATCAAGTTTGGTTTCTTGATCTTCTACAGGAATGTCTGACAGCAGTTCTGGGTGGTTGGCACACCATTTTCATGCATTTACCTGCAGTTTGTAGAATTTCCCTTAGTTTCACCTTTGTCTCCTGAGCATCCACGAGGTTGTCGGCGCCAGTCAAGCAATCATCGACGTAGAAGTTCTCCCGGATTGTCTTTGCAACGCTAGGATAGATGATCTGGTGCTTTTTTGCCAATTTCAACAAACATTTTATTGCTAAATATGGTGCTGCCTTAGTGCCGTACGTGACTCTGTTCAGCTGGTAATATTGTAACGGATCGGTAGAGTTGTTCCTCCATACAACAAGCTGGTATCGTCTTTCTTCAGGATGTACCCATATTTGGCGGTACATTTTCTCGATATCTTCCGTAAACACGAATCGTGGTAGTCGAAAGCATTGGCCCGGTATGCATGATGTCATTTAATGCTACACCCGTGGATGTTTTGGCGGAAGCGGGAATCGGCCAACTTAATCGTTGATGGGATAGACCATGTTGAAGTCTTTATTCTTTGGGATGGCTGATCCGAAACGATCTTTGGCAGAATGAATGCTTTACACTGCATGCTGAAAGTTGAATTATTGGATTCGAGCTTAATTGTTGTGCGCCGTTGGATTGCCTTCCGTCTGCTGCAAACTCCTTCTATGATAGTGGACGCATCTGATCGACGTACCTGGAGTTGATTAGCCTGATCTTTCTGTTATAAGATTGACCTCAGAGCCGGCATTCCACGATTCTACCATTATCTGCGTTGACTTTAACACAAGCGGTGTTTAGCAGAACATATCCCCGTTCTGGTATTATGGACGTGGCCAGAGTAATTGTTGATGGGGTGGTTTGAACATGTTCTGGTATTGAGATGTTTGTGGAACTTGGACTTCTTATGGCATCAGTGGGTCCATGCAGCAGTGAGTTGTGTTTCTTGTTACATTTTGTACAATTCCCCGATGGGCAATCAGTTGCGTGTGACTTGATTTGAGGCAATTGAAACACAAGTTGTTTGCCTTCACGATCTTCTTTCGCTCAATGATGGGTACCCGTTTGAACTGTTGGCAAGCGAACAAAGGATGTAGCATTTCCTCACAGACAACGCACTTCTTGGTCATATGAACCGTTGACATGCCCTTCTTCGATATATGACTCGTGGATGTGGTCATTGGTAAGTAGCCTGCTTCGTTCCCTTTGCCCAATAGCTTCCAAGGACTGGAATCTCTTTTCTAATGAGCTTGTACCGATGGAAGCTGTCGCGGATTTAGTAAAGACTGTTCAAAGATCAAATGCGTAGCGCGATCCATCTTCTTGATAAGGACGTGCACCAGCAAGGGATCCCAAGAAGCTGTAGATATCCCTAGGTTATTTAATGCCGCGATGGATTCCTTTGTGGTGTCATGAAGTGCTTTAAGTGATGCAACTGATGGTTCTGACTGCTTTGGTTGGCTCAGCAGCTTGTCCAAAAGAGCTGTTGTTAAAAGTCGCATGTTGTTGTATCTTTCTTGCAACATGTCCCAGGCAGTTTGATAATTTTCATCAGTTAATGTCAGATGTCTAATGAGCCTTTCTGAGTCGCCACTTAAGTTGGTTTTAAGTTGGTTGGAAGCGCTTGCAAATGAATCATCTCGTGGAATAAGTCGAGAAACTGCCGCCATTTAAGATAATCGCCATCAAACTTAGGAATTTCGAATTTTGGTAGTTGGAGTTCCGAGTCCTGGACGGGGCTTACTGGAGCCCTTGCTGCAGGGAATGGAGACAGGAGTACACGTTGTTGAAGAACGCTTTCTTCCAAATCCATATAGGCCGTCATGTCGTAGCCTTCTGAGGGAGGATCTTCATGCTGGTCCCATAGCTTGAAATGTGTTGATTCGATGTTGTCCCAAAGTCTTTCTATTGCTGCAAGACATTGAGCTGGTGCCTAGCGCTTTGTTTTACCATTGATGAGCCGTTTAAGCGACTCCATCATGGCTCGTTGTTTGCGAATTAAGAGACCCATGGTCGTTCCTGCTGGAACATTTGCGCGTTGGGATGATCCAGCAGCCTGTGATGGAGGTCCGGAAGCCTGCTCTAGACTAGCAAGTCCTTGCACCAACTCACCGGTGTACTGATTCCTCAAGGATTTTATATTGTGACAAAAGTCCTTGGTGAAGTACTCATGAGTCATATCCATCGCCTCGATGGATCGGATACTAGAATCTTGTTGATCGAAGGTTTCCCATGCATCCTTCAGCAGCTGCAGTCGCTCTACAAAATACAAAATACGTTGCATCTTTCTTCCGATCAGCCGAATCTTTTTTGTAGTTCCTGATTATGCGCTGGATCTCGTCTCCGGTCTCCTTTTGAAGGGCGATTAATTCCTGGAACGTTAACATCGTGCAGATCACGTCGGGTTCACCAATGTTTATTTCCCAAAGTTGGTAATATCTACAAGCGCGTGAACTTGTAGAGATGTGTTAGGGAATTTGTGTAGCTTACAACAAGCACTTGCACTTGTTGCAGATTATGAAGTGAATATCTTCAAGCACTTTAACTTGAAGGTTTGTTGTAAATGGCATAATAAACATTTAATTTCATGTTGTCATCCAAAATTTCTAGTTTACTCATTTCTTTCAGATATTATATCACCGCCGTTAATCAAACTACGATTTTATTCGTCATAATGGCTCAGTACAATTGCAAATCATTTCCGAGAAAATGCAGACAACTGAGGTACCTCAGCGATTAGCGACAAACGAGAGCAAACAAATCAAGCAGAACCAAGCAACAGATTCCAGCGCGCCGCAATATATTCAGAGGAATCGCCGCCGCCTGCAGAAGACGCCGATTTCCTACAGGGGTAATGCACAACGCTTTATAAGAGAAACAAAATTATGAAACAACACGAGCCTCAAGAGACGTAATCGGAAACGACGTCAAATAACTATAAAAACTGAAGCGGAGAAAGAAACAAAAAATTCCTGTTAATCAACGAACCAAAAAAAAAATATCGCGAAGAAAAATTTCTTCACAGAATTGAACGCACACACATGTCGATACCATTCAGCGCAGGAAACAAAACAGCGGAAATCACAGAGTTCAACGAAAGTCATCTAGCGGGCCAAAGCGCTACACACAGCGCAAAGCACTAAACACAACGCAACGCTGCCTCGCAGCTCGCCGCTGACCTCACGCACAAAGGCAATAAAACTATAAAAACAACACTCACCAAGCCAGCCAAGGAAATAACAACGCAAACCGCGAACCTACAACGCGAGGAAAAGGGGTTTCGCACACACAACATAACGGGAAACTGCATCACAAACGTAAAATAAGTAATTTGGACCACAGAGGAAACACTAGCAAGTTTTAAGCAAGGAGAGGAAAAGGAAACGCCGTTTCGACATTTAAAGACTGAACAAAACGCCGTTTCCGCTGACTTCGTTTCGTACTCATCTCCGTTGCACAAAGGGTTGCGACGGAAATGCAAAAGCCGGGGAGGAAAGCGTACAGCGTGATCGTGCTATCGAGTGACGAGGAAGGCGAGCGTCGCCAACCCCTCCTCACACACCAAGGATTGCGAATTTACCGCGACGATTACGAGAGGATATCGGCAAGCCGATTTTTGAACGACACGCTCATCGACTTCTACTTACCGTTGATGCTCAGTCGCAGATCGACTGAGCTGTGCAGGAAAACACATATATTCAGCACACACTTCTTCTCGCAGTTGAAGAACTGCTACAACTCCGAAAACGGGCGCAAGCGAATACGAGCATGGATGCGCGGCGTCGACGTAGCGTCAAAGGCGTTAATAGTGGTGCCAATCAATGAAGATTGCCACTGGTTTCTGGCCATCATTCGTCGATACAACACACCGAAGGGGCCAAAGGACATCCTTGTATTCGACTCTCGGCAGCAACACGATAAGGCACACGTCCCGCAACTACTGCGCGCATATTTGACGGACGTGTTGCATACGGCCGTTACGGCAGAGACGCTGCCAGCATTTAATGAACAAGTTCCTCAACAGCGGAACTCGACGGACTGTGGCGCATTCCTGCTCCACTTCGCCAGTTGTTTTTTACGAAGACCAACACTACCCTACCACAAAAGGGATTTCAGCCGTTGGTTTCCCCAAAACGACGCTGAAGACAAACGTCGCAGCCTGGCTTGGGCAGTTCAGTTGCTGTTACCAAAGGACGACCGGCAGAAACTGCCAAAACTTTACCTGCCACAGGAAAAGATGGTGCCGACAGCCATGCCGCCAATAGAGGAGATATCGGCGAGAAGAATCAAAGAGCAGGAAGTCACCGCACACCCTGACAAAAACGAAAGCAGCAGCAGCCGCAGCAGCAACAGCAGCAGCAGCAGCAACAGCAGCAGCAGCGAAGACACCGACAACGACGCTAAGAGAGAGATGGCTCCCGCCAGAGCAAAAACCATGGAACAGCCATGCCCAGTAATGCCGCACACGGCAACCAAGAGACCCACGGCCGTTGTCCACCCCTCACCGCCGGACGCCAGGTGGAGGGAACGACAACAGGCTGGACCTGAAGTCGCAGTTCCAAAGACGCCTGGATGAGAGTTTCTGGAGGAGCTGCCAGCAGGGCTTCCGGCGTCGCCTACCGGCACCGCGATGAGCTTAGACACAGACGGGGCACCCACAAGCGAAGCTGAAGCGCCGCCCGACGACGCACAACGACACGCCGCCGAACAACCAGCGATGCCAGAATGGCTGCAGGAACAGGTCAGAGATGCTGAACGCCTCCGGAAGGTCGGAAAGAGGGTACGGCTGATGCGGACAGTGGGTGAGAAGCGCGTCAAGATCACCATCTCCCGGACCGGCGTTATAAACGTCGAAACCATGACATCACAATAAGCACAACCTAACGGACGGACTATTTTCATTCACGTAAGGAAATATTTTGAACACCGTATATTAAACTCCAATTAAATAAAGAATAGAAAACAAAAACAAAGAAGAAAAACAAGAATAGAACAAAATCTTAACAGAAATGTACATAACAAAACAAATATGTATGTCTGAAATGTAAAGCAACACAAATGAAAATTTAAGTCAGCAAGTTAAGAAACTAAAATATTAGAGTAAACATCATAGTAAAGAAAAAGTTATATTATTATATATTAGCATAAAGGTTTAAACGAAATAGAAATGAAAAATGAAAAAGCCAATAGAAAACAAACAATATAACAGTAAGGATTTAAATAATAGAGTAAACATTAGAGTCTAAAAAAAAAAAAACCAATGTAACCAAATTCGAAGTTATAGAAATGAAAAGTGAATTTAAAGTCAATGGTAAACCAACATATATATTAGAGTAAAGATTTCAATATTAGAATAAATGTTAGAGTGTAAGACAAACAAAATAAAAATGTCATAAAATTTGAACTAACAGAGATGAAAAATGAATTTAAAAGCCAATAGGAAAACAAACCAAGACAAAGTAAACTAAGTAAAGCTAAGAATAGAAACAGAGTTAGATTAAGAGAATATTTGAGTAATTAAACTGAAAACCTAAAGGAATTTAATAAATAGACAAAAAAACCGAAAGCGATTTAACCTATGAGACAGCGGTCAGGAACCGTTATGACGCCTTGAAGTTCGATACACGAAGGCATTAGAAGACTCCGAGTGACCGCAGAGCGTTCAGTCATAAACGAATCATCTGTCGAAACGTTCGTCCGCACAAGTAAGTGAGAAAAAAAACCCAAATCAAAAATTCGACATGTCTTTCTCAGCGCCTCTTTCGAAGCTAAAGTCGAAGTCGACGTCACCGTCGCCACCACCGTCAGTGACACCACCAGCTTACAGCGTGATCGTGCTGTCGAGTGACGAGGAAGGGGAGCGTCGCCGACCCCTCCTCACACACCAAGGATTGCAAAAAATTATTTGAAAAACTGTTCAATATTAAATTTCAAATTCCATCGAAAAATCTTAAGCCACTTTAAAAACTGAGATTAACTCAATTCTTCTAAACCGTATAAACCGTAACACAAAGAAACGTGGAAATTTTTCTTGTGCAAAAAGTCATGTGCAGACATATTAAAATACTTTCGGAAATATACAACGGAGGATCAATAACGGAAATACATTACAATACAACGGAAATATACAGCGGAAATATACAAGATTCCTTCCTTCAAGGCACTTGCAAACCTCTTATCAAAAACTATGCGAGACAGGAAAGCTCTCTAATTTCGTGAGAGACCTCAAAAAAATACACGCGAGCTCACATACACTGTATGTGATTCCTTACATGCTAAAACTATCTAATAAAAAGCGTGTAGATTGCGAAAGTAATCTATTTTGGGTTGTTACCACACCATCTTATGATTATGTGGTGAGTTGCGAACAGGGATATCAACCGGATAACGTTATTATTAATTATTTCTTTGAATCTGCATGCAAAGTATATTTGAAAAAAATCAATGCGTTTAGAAGATTTCGCTGTATAAAATTTTTTTTTTTCTTATTTATTTTTTTTCGTATTAAAATTCATAAAATTAATTGAAATTATAAACATTTCCACGCCACCTTTTAAGTATGCATAGTAGCGCATTACGTTTTTCCTTTGGATGATAATTTTTCTTTTGCATGACAATCAACTAAAAATTAAAATCAAGTCACAGATTATTCGTATTCAATACGATAAAAAATAATGTGCACACAACAAAAAAAAAAAAAAAATGTATCACTTAAATAAAAATGTTGAATATATTATACAAAAGTATATTCGACATCAAGGAAACTTATGGCCCCAATAAACATGTCAGAAGTTAATATGTTAGTGTTTCTATAGTAGATATAATATAACCTCTTTATTCCTTTGAAAACTATTAGCTGTGCAACTATTGAAACGGTTCAATAATTTCCCTCAATAAAATGAACTGAAAAGTATTTGAAATCTAGGCGTGTTTGGAACGTCCAAAACTACTGAACTATATAAATTATCAATACTTGATGCTACTGCATGACTTCAAAGCTGTACAGTTAGACGAACAAAAACTTCTTAAAACTAGTGTGGTGAAAAGTGATCATCATTGAATTTTAAATGATCAACATTAAAATGAAAATATATTGGCATCTCGATCATATGAAAGAAACTATGGTAGATAAAAACAGTTGACTATATTTGCAATTTTGATGAAAATTAATTCTGTTTTTGATGAAAATAAGCAATATTTAAGACTCGAAAAATGTTCCTTGGGAATTTACACCAACATTAGTTGCTCTTAATTCACTCCCATTGGCTTTATTTGCATATTTGAAAAACGAAGATGTCGGCCTAGTCCTATGAAGAAGAACAAGAGTTTCAATACTCGCTCAAAAACTTTTGTAAACAAAACTTGAAGTTTTCACTTGGAGAGGTTTGTTTTTGTAATCTACTACAGCTAAGCATGACTTCACTAACACAGTTAAAGATGAAATTCAGTTTCCAGTCTTGTATCGTCTTTGCTACTTTTCAGTTCATCCAATAGATCCACCTGCTTGAACTAACATCAGTAAGTTGTGCAATATTTTTATGCAGCCGAAGGTAGATTTAAAATGGGATTTTTTTTTTATTTGAGATGGTAATTCAAGTTTGGAACTCGTAACAAGACGTAACGAGATAGAGAACTCTCTCGGGTTTCTCAAGATTTGTGTCTTAGTTTTTAGACACGCACAGAAATAAAATTCAAATTGTTTATTATAACGCGGAAGAGGATAATAACTTTGGTCTATTAAGTACATGCTTACATTTGATTTATTTTCTGTACGACTTTGCTTTCTACATTTTTAATAGAATAATGACGTAGTGTAACACACCAGTATATTTAAATATATTAAATCTACGGAGCATGTAGGCTGGCGTAAGTGGGCGTGTTTTAGCGTCTCTTTTTTAACGTTATTTTTGACCATTTTGAATGGAAGTACGTACTCCATTTTGTAAATTTCGCCGTCATTTTTGAGTTGTGGGCAAAAATAGACCATTTTCATGGTAGGTAAATAAATTTAACAAGGAGGAAGTAATGATTAATTTGCAGTCGGTGTGCATGGATCGGATTGACGTGGGAGTAAAAGACAAGAATAAAGTTTTCAAAAAATATAAACTACGAATTGACCATTAGGATGAAGTGGAAAATAAGCAAGTTGGCGTTGGTGTGCATTGATCTCATGTAGTTGCAAAGTAGGAGGGATAAGCTTTCAAAAAATATAAACTTCAACATAGTTTGGGTCAGCCGAGTATGTTTCGGGATTATTTAAAAATTGAGCATTTTCGTGGTGTATAAGAGCTTAGGATGAATTGGAGAATGACCATGTTAGAGTCCAGCCACTTACCTATCACTATCCTAACCACTTACCACGAAACTAGCTACGCCCTTCCTTAGATTAGTAAATTATTTATTTATTTATTTATTTACAACAAGAAGATCACCATTAGTACAATAAGGTATCCAGACCTTGTGTTATGCACTACAGAGCATAATAAGTTCATTTATGTAAATTACAGAAAAATATAAGCAATTATAAGATAGTAAAACTAAGATTTAATTATTTAAAATAAAAGCGATGGGAAAATAGGTAGGGAATAAAAGTAATGCAACCCCACCAACAATAAAAGCTAAAGTACAAATTCTAGAGAAACAGTTTCTGCAGTGGCTACTAACGAGTCAATGTCGGTCCGAAACCTACAGTGAGGACAAATACTCATAGGCAACCCTCTTGAGCTCAGGGACAGAGCTTGACATCTTAATGGAAACTGGAAGACTGTTCCATACTTTAATACCGCGGGATAAGCAAGATCTTTCACCAATGAGAGTATGAACCCGGGACGAGACCAGATTCCTAGTTCTGGCGGAACTGCACCAAACTAGCTTATTGAATAAATACAGTGGCTTATTAGTTCTAATTACTTTGAATAGGAGAAGAGCACGCCTAAAGTCATAAAGTCGCTTAAGATCAATGCCTAAAAGCGCAATAATTAAATGGCTCTGTCACTTCTACGCAAGGAAAACACAAACGTCACCACAGCCCGAATACATTTGTACAGCTTATTCCAACATCATGCACTGCATCCCCCAAAAACTTCACAGCCTTAAAGAAGATGTGGTAAAATCAACGCTTTGACCAAACGCAATCTGGCCCCCTTTGGCAGAAAGTGTTTCGGCGCTTAAAAATAAACACAAACTTTTAATAGTTTTAGAATAGGAAATAGCAATCATGGTAGGTATAGCAATCATGGTAGGTATAGCAATCATGGTATTTTGGCTATGCCAGCGCAGCACAATTGCTTGAGTTTTCCTGCTACTAAGGCACAAATTATTAATCACATCCCAATGACCGACTGAAATAATATCAGACAAGAAGTGTTCCACTCCAGACGCTGCATCCGCCGCACTAATAACATGCAAGAGTTGCACGTCATCAGCAAAAAAAAATATGGACTTATGACCAAGAAACACAATCTGGCAAGTAACTTATATATAGCGAGAACAAAATGGGGCCCAAAATACATCTTAGTAGTGGTGATCCCTGAGGAACACCACTACTAAGAGAAAGGGAGCTGGAGACGCCGTCACCACCTGACACGCGCTGACACCAGCCCGATAAATATGAAGAAATGAGTTTGCAAGCAGTTGTTGCAAAACAAAACTCCGTTTTTAGCTTCGTGCACAAAACTTCCCAATCAACACAGTTGAAAAAAAAACTTCCCTTACTAAAGTCAAGGGCCACAAGAAATGAAATATCGCTATTATCCAAACCTTGACTTATCTCATCAGATAAATGAAACAGAGCTGTAGTCGTACTGTGGTAAACTCATCAGCACTCCATTAATAAGCTCAAGAATGTATACCCCAAACACTGGAAAAATGATTTAAATAATTTTCAAGTTGGCATTGTCTAAGCCGCAGGAATTAGATCGTAACAACATAAGTACCCTAAACAACTCCTCACGCGAAACACTTCTGAGCACAAATGCATTATTAGATTCCGGTAGCATACTATCAGGCCTGCCCTGAACAATAAGTAGCTTATGTAATGAAGCAAAAGAGGCATTGAGCTTAGAGACGTTATCAGGAGCCAAGCACGGACTGCGTTTAGTAATGCCAAAACGGATGGAACATTTCCAAAACTCTGGCATGTTGCTAACACTGCTAAAGAAAGCCATTCAATAAATACATTTTTTTCTTCTGCAAAGGGTCGTTACTCTATTGCGCAGCTTCCTAAAATTTCTCCAAGCAGCGTTCGTAGGCGATCTCCTTAACAACCTGAAAGCAACATCACGTGCCAATTTAGAATTTGATATTTCTGTATTCATCCACGGCCACCGCTTCACAAAAGATCAATTATGAACTGAAGCCGTAAGTTCACTTACGTTTACCTCGATGTCAACGGCGGCCCGAAACCGGCTCATATCATATTCCGCACATCCCAGCAACAATTCATCAATGTTGAGCCTGTTAATGTCCCTGAGCTCCGCAAACATGAGCCTGCGCCTAAAGCGATGTGATAATGAACAAAAAAAAAGGCGTGCTTAGATATGCCTGGTAACCAGAATTGATCACGTAAAGTAAAGTTATCGAGATCGAAAAAGTCCAGAAGTGACTCAGAACCAGTGAAGATATCAAAGTGAGTTTGAATATCAGCCCCACAAACTAGAGCCAGGTGGAAGCTATCAAAGAACAGCTCAGTAGATATACGAACTGTTTGATGCAATAAATTTAAATTAAAGTCGCCCATGATAACAACTTCACTGTGTTCACTAGCAATATCGGCGATCCCTTGCCCTATAAATAACCCTAACTATAACGGCATAATTCATAAGCTTCAGCCTAATAAAGAGATATTCAATAAAGTTGCCAGCTGGAGAGCAGGCTACAACCATGAAACAATAACAATATTAAAGCCCTGAAGAGCCACCATAACGTCACTCAGCCCAGGGTCCAGCCAAATCTCAGACACACCCACTATTTCCAGTAAGCTTCCACTAACAATAGATTTAATCTCGTCTAATTTCTCCCTCCTGGTAACAGGAAGGATGCTCTGAGCATTAAAATGTCCAACATTCAACACCGGTCCAGCCGACCTCAGTGCATTGCGAACAGTGCTATTGCTAGCCACTGCAAAGCCGTTCTCAGCCGATATGGCTACAAAAACTTGCAAAAAATAATATGGTGGGGTAGAAGGAAGGAAGAAAAGATAGGGATCACAAAGATTAAACATAACTAATATCTATTATAAAAATACTTCAAATGAGATATTAATAATAATAATAATAATAAGCAAGGCTCAACCCCGCTCAAAAAGTGTTTTAAAAACCCACTCATATTATAATATCAAATAATGAGCTGTACTAGATAACAATATGAAATTAATGTAATGCATTGTATAAGTTTCATGTAATAGCAAAACGAAAATGAAATGTATAAACTACACTCATGGAAAGAAAATGACTTTAAAAAAAATTATTGTAATAATAACGAACTATGAGGAATAAAATATGTAAGCTTCATTCGAGAAAAAAAATGATTATGTAATGGTATCAGAATAGAAATCATAATATATCATAAAAAAAGCAAAGAAAAGAAAGAAAAAAGTGATGATGATGATACTGTAAGGTTTAAATATTTAAATCAGACTGTTTGAGCATCTTCACCCTCTTGCTATAATCTACACCAGAGAACTGCAACGAATACACTAAAGCGTAGTTTCGGATCATTCGTTAAAAAACGGATACCGAATCAACACTATGCATTGTTTTTTCATGTCCGACTACCATTCGCACTAGTTCTGAGAGGTGTCGTGAAAACATTCGTCCCGAAGTGTGCGATTGATAAAATGATGCGTGCCGAAGAATGCGGATCGTAAAATGATTCGCCACGAAGGCTACGAATGGTCAAATGATCCGTAAAAAGGCACGAGTATTTCTCATGTATTCGATGTCATTTTAGGTGACACGAGTATATTCGTACAAAAAAACATACATTGCATGCATTGAGTGCATGAGATCATCATTGTGCGTTTTGTTTACGCGTCTTTTGTTTTTGTTTTTGTTATCGGTTAATGAGACTCCGGCGTCGCAATGCTAGACAGACGGTTGTTGTTTGTTCAGAATCTGAACTTCAGATCCTTGTTTTACGAAACTTGTGAACTGGCATTTATATACTTTATACATTTATACATATACTTATACTTTATACATATACTTTATACATTTATATACTGGTACTTATATAATATAAACAAAGCATAAATATTTTCGTCTCCGACCCCTTCTCGGAGGCTCTTGTGGTAAGTTTGGCGTCTCTTGTGGGAAGTTATTCATTAAATTTCCACTTTTTAAGGAACATTACGATACAAAATTCCGAGTTTTTCACGTACAGTAACGAACTTCTGGAACTAGAATATACAACCGAACAAGTGCTGGAATAAATTCAGTATCTCATTATGTCTCCTTCTACCTACAATGCGTGAACGCAATAAGGCCGTGCAATTTAATTTTGTTTTGTTTAATGAGTACGCTGAACAGGAAGTGCCTTTAATGTTAATAAAAATATCAAGAGGTAATAAAAAATCCAGTGTGTGATTTGAGAATAATTAAACATATCTGAAGTAAATGTATTTGTTTTTTCCAGATGTATTTCTACAACACCTAACAGTTGGACATACAAGAGGAAATATTCATTTGTGTTTTTATCTTTCTTTCAAATCACGCACACAATTGGATCTCGCAGATAAGATACAAAAGCTGTCCCTTTGGGAGCGGTTGAACTGGGTTAGCTACTCTCGGAGTGCCGGTCTACAATATACGAGTTATTAATTCATTAAATATCTCATTAAAATATGTTAAATGTTTTTTTCGTTGATTAAATTTATAAAGACGTTTTGAAATAGTCAGGGACTTGCAAACAGAATCTGTCAAATTAGAAATAGAGCTACTTAGCTCCCTTGCAATTGTGTGTTTATTTACATACGATTGTTTCTTGATAATTTATTTTTTTCGTGATTCCCGTAAGACTCTGTAATTTTGACAAATGTTTTTGTATATGGCTTCTCGTTTGTCCAACTGTGTTTCAGGCGTTACTAATTGTTTGTTTTCGTTATGCAACTAAATTTTATTCCCTCTGATTACAACTTTATCTTTTTCTTTTAAATATCATACTACCTTTGTTGAAGGAAAGATAACCCAATTTCTATCTGAGCATTTTGAAATATATTGGAATATTTTGAAGCGGGTGTAAGTTATGTTGATTTACGTTATCTTTTATACGTTGATATGTTAATCGCAGTCGCGCAGTGACAGATAGGTCTGAGACACAATTAGGCGAACAAGAGACAAAGTACAAAATCAACTGTCAAAATTACAAGACTCAAGAAAAAAATAAGTTATCTGCGAGGATGTAATAATGCCATTTTTACATCCTTAATAAATGTACATTTTACATTTTTTTTTACGAACGCCTTAAATACGTAAACTTTTGTGTGTTTATATTATTTTTTTTGTTGTGGTTTGAAAGGTATACATACTAAACCATACTTTGATAATATGTAGTTACAATAATTATTCTATTACATATTATATTAATAATAAATTGTCAAAGTCATATTATATAAATGGCAAATCGAAAATAAGACTTCTTTGGAGTCTTCTTGTTTCATTAGTGCTGTCTAATAATACACTGCTAGTGGATTCTTACGATAACTTACTCTTTGTAAATATCTATCGCTAAATAAATGTATCTCATCATTTACTTTCGGAACCTGCAAGTCGTTCCGACATTCTTGGTTATTTGGTTTCAGGTTGTAACGTATGGGGTGCGGGTCGCGGTATTCCTCAACAACCCGGACAGTGTCTCGGCAACCCCAGTTACAAAAGAAAACAGAACGCGCTGAGGCTAACAAAGGCTTTAGAGCCAACAAGGAAAAGCGATAGCGAAACTAGACCAAAATCCCGTTATGGGGTCGTGGGGGAGAGAGAGATGAGAGGAGGCGGGAGAGGCTTACGTGGAGCTTCCCTCCGCCTTCATAACCTACCCTACCATGGTTAGTGCTTTGTGGTGCTGATGCACCAACCCCTTCAATTACGGTGTCGCCTGGCTGTACGGAGTGGAACCGCTAATTCACCTGTCTACCCAACTATGAGTTCAAACCATGTTACTACCAGATAAGTTTAATAAAGTTATATTCCTCTTATTTATCTACCATAAAATGATCAACACATAAATCTAGGCACTAAAGATTAAAGAAAACTTAATCTTAATAAATCATTGTCTTCTGAAAAGCAATAATCTTGCATAATTTTTCACTAATTGTTTCATTAAATTATTTATCTTTGTTGAATAACATTTATAGTTTCTGTCATACGTTATCTATGTTCTCCTACTAGTTCTTTACTCTTCGTCTGCTTCTCTCGTCTGTCCTAAACTTTTTTCTTTCATTGGTTTCTTTAAATTAAAGAATGTTTATATAACAGTTGTTTACTTAAACTAATTTGAGAAAACGGAGATTCTATCATTTTTGTTGCCTGAATTCACTTAACTTAATTTTTCAATTTTTGTTTCCTTGTTTGTTTACTGCATATGTAAAAAAAAAAAAACTTAAAAGTACAATTTTTTGTTGGTTTTTTGGTATATATAAACCTCAGTTCTCCTAACTGATACAATTTGCTTGCAGTTTTAATTTTTGTTGTCCATATTGTTTCACACATGGTTTGCTTGGTCAAATTTGTCATCAACATAGAAGACAATCTGCTTAAATTTTAAATGCATAGTTGTGGTCATCTATTACAATATCTCATTCTATTCCTCGTGGCTTTTACTTTTATTTATATATTTTACTTTTTTAGTGTACAATTATCTAAATGTGGTTTAGCATTAATAATAATAATAATAATAATAATGATATAATATACGATATAAAGTACGCAATATGTTTGCAATAATGACGATGTTAACTACGATAAGAATAGTGACTACATTAATAGTTAATATAATAACATTTATTAATATAGGAAATTTCAATGATGCTATTTTAATTATAAATGTTTTTAGTCACCATTCTATTTCGTTTCGACCAAACGGGATTTTTAATAAAAAATTTCCTCTTACATTAGTTTTCTTTTTTACTTATCTGGAGTTACGTCGTTGATGCTTCTGTTTTGATCCAGTTTTGATTTGCAATGATTTCATGTCATCAGTGCGTGCAGCAATGTTGCGATGGTTTGTCATGTAAACACGTGTCTGCCTATGTATATTTAATCAGCTTGCTAGTAGATTAAGTCTTCTTCATCGGTAGTTTTGTGTAATTGATGAACTCGCTATATGTTTTCATTGTTCGTGAAAGTGTTTTCTTTTTCCTATTTTTTCTTAGCTCTATTGCGCACGAATAACGTTTGAATCTCACAACTGTTCTTCACCGATTCCGTTCAGTTTAATTGATATCGTTTCGTTTTAATAGAATTGAAAGTGAGTACTTAAAAAAAAGAAGTATTTAAAATGTGATGAAATTGCTTCAACGCGGAACACGTGAGTTTTTTTTTCTTTGCTATAAAATTTTAATCCACTTTTTTTTTGTTTTTTTTTCACTGTTCTCCTAGATGTTGCTTCGTTCGGTTTATATGTCAAACTATTTTAGGTCTTTTTACGTAGGTTTTTGGATGGTTTTTTGTTTTTGTTTGTATATGTAAGTCGCATATAACTAATTTTGTGCCGTTTCTTGATGTTTTCTTTTTCTTAGATCTCAGCTCTACTGCGCATGAATCAAGTTCGAATCTAACAACTGGTCTTGACCGAATCCGATTTATTACCGAAACAATCCAATTAAAGTTGTAATTAAAAGATATGTAATAAATATCAAATCCGTATAGTAATGCGTTGGTTGTAATGAATTATTTTCCAATTTTTTATAAACCTTTGCAGAAATCACTTTACAATATGTAAAATTTATGAACTTTGTATTTTGCTGTACTTAAATTCGAACTTGTCGCCTTCATGTGTCGCACAGCAAGCTCCCACTCGACTCCAAATTCTAACACCCAATGCCTGAACTTTCAGACCACGCCCTTTCTCGAAGCTGCAGACAGAAAACTGGTTTGCTTTGCTCATTCCAGTCGCGGCCGCAGCGCAGGTCGCGACATCTCGCCTTTCTCGCCATGATCGACTTTTCTTGCAAGTCCCGTAGAATGGCATGATGGGAAGTTCATAGAAAAAAGAATTCTTCTTGAAACTTCGATCACGCCACTTTACGGAACTTGTATGCTGATAACCGCAACACCTCACAAAACAGTTGATGATCGGGCGCCGGAGACCAGAGCAGCAGCTGGGAAAGTTGGCATGCGTTGCCCGCTTCACCAAATGTCTTTGGCGTGGTATATCCGCATCGGGTCCCCCTTCAGAGTTTCTAGGCAATAGCACGACTTTCCAACCACTTCCACTACTTTAGCGGGTATACCGGCAGGAGCTAGCTTAGCGCTGAAATGATCGGCCTCTTTGCTCAGTTGGAAGTTTTCTCGGATGACTATCTGGCCTACTTCCTACACTCGAACCCTCGACCTGAGATTGTAAACGCGGGCGTTTTTTTCGAAGGCCGCTTGCAGACGTTTTCTAACCTGATCCTGCAGAACCTTTTTCATATCAATTCGTTGCAGTCGGATGGACCGGTCATTCACCTCGCCGAGTTTTTGCATAACTCTATAGTCTTTACCATGAGTGACCATATGCTGACTAAATAAGACAAAATAAGGAGCATAGCCAATTGACTGATGCAGACTGTCACGCAGTGCACAGTTAATGCTGCTACGATATACATCCCATGACTGCTGATCCTGCTTCACGTATGCGCGGAGCGCTTGAATGATCGAACGGTTGACACGCTCAGAACTTGCGGAGAATAAGCAGCATTAAAAATATGCTTAACGCCAAACTTTTCTAAGAGAGTGGACATGTCCCAGCTTATGAACTGCCGTCCATTGTCGCTTACTATTTTTTGAGGTACATCGAAGCAATAAAACACTTTATCCCGAAGAAAACAATAATTGGAGTTGCCGTAAATTTCCGTAGTGACTTCAGAAAGGTGAATTTCGAAAAGTGGTCCATGACAATAAGAATGCCTATGTTACCACTTTAAGTACGTGGAAACTGAACAATCAAGTCCATATATAGTCGCTAAAAAGGACTTTTGGTAGCACCTAAAGATCCCATAGGTGGTCGCAAGATCTGTGTCGGCACCTTAGTCGTGCGACATATTTCACAATTCGAGATATATCTGTATACCTGCTGGTACATTCCTGGCCAAAACAGATGATGTCGCATGTTTTGCAGCGTTTTTGGGATTCCGGCATGGGCTGACGTAGGAGGGTCGTATGACGCTCTGACGACTTGGTCCCGAAGGTCGAGTACCATCTATATTTGGCAGAGGATAGGCATCTTTAATGCTGACTTCGTTTAACTTGCGGAAGTCGAGACAGAAACGCACTTTGCCAGGTTTGACTATCAATACCCCGGGAGACGACCAGGCTGAACCACCTGCTTCCTCTATCACGCCAATCGACAGCATCCGATCCAGCTCCTGACAGAACACTTTTTCTCGAGCTGGCGAAATTGGGTAATACCGCTGTTTGATTGCCTTAGCCAATGCCGATAGAATGCTGCAGCAGAGTGCTTTTGGCCAGGCCTTCCCGTTTTGAGGACGGAAAGGACTCGATAACCCCACTCAGACGTCTGTTTTGGGCGTCGTTCAGCGATACGTATTCCGGAGATCTGGATATTAAATCTTCTCCAGAAATCTATGCCGCAAACTACGTTTGTCGTAATTGAAGGAATTAATAAGAAGCGAAAATCGAGAGAATAGTGTGGTGTGATTTGTGTATGAAAGAAAAGACGTGTTAAAAAAAATAGCGACTTATTCTCCAGCTAGTCAAGCCGACATAGGCTGGCCACAAAGCCGCGCTTGTTCTTGGTTTTATTTGAACCACGCTAAATATGTTCTTAGAACATGGTCTATATGCCAAACTTTGTTCGTGAGTGAACTATGCTAAATAAAATAAAATATATTTGGTGATGGCTTTTTATACTAAAATTTATACATTGTAGCTTATTATGTAACTATATCTATATGACTTACACTTTACTTAAAGAAATGGAAAGTTTCTTACTCTACTTACAATTATTATTAATGTCACTTAAGAATATTCTTATTGGCTAGGTTTAACCATAGAGAAAGAATAATAAGAGTCAGAGAAATTTACATAACCGCCAAATGGAAGCGGTCGGTCCGCAAGGGAAACGAAGAAACGAAATGAGTGCAAAATGCATCCTCAAGAAGAGACTAGTAAATTTCAATAAATTTACTCACGCATACAGCGAATATTTCTTTTCAATCATTCACTCTGCTTGAGTATGCCTGAAACTGTTGCGTTGGGTTGTGCGTGTGAATAATTTTTAAGCATCAATATTTTTTAGCATTTCTGGAGTTTCTGATGCTTTTCTGAGTTTTATTTGCGATGACCATCGATTTATTTGAGTCGGCATGCTGGGTACAAAAAAGCCCTATAAAAAATAAATGTTTACAGGAGCACTATTATGAATAGCAAATATGCTAAGTATTAACACAGTTCAATTTTGATATGACTGATTATAATTTTCTTTATTTTAATCTCGTAAATATTTGTGTTTTACGATTTCTGAAAATCATCTCATAAAGATTTCAGCCTTTCCGCAGTTATATAAGCTGCTAACTACAAATAATTGCAAAAATTTTAGTTTCTCACAATTGTACTGATAAGAAAGTCGTTCAAACCTCCTTCAGCGAATTTCCAATTGTAAAATTGCAGTAGGCGCACGCACAAGAAAGCAAAAACCAATGTACAAACATACAAATCCATACAAAGCCACTAATTATAAAAAACGCAAACAAAGTAATGTCCAGAAATCACAAAGGTAAGAAGTTATCAATGTGTATTCAAATATATTCTTTCGACATACATACACTCTTCATTTGCTCCATAAAGAATCAATAATGAGAAAAAGACGAATAGGGAAAATGTAAGAAGAAATTACACCAACAATCTGTAAACGATCCAGTAGTAGACAGAAAAAGATTCTCAGAGTACGAAAGCAAAAGAAAAAAGCCAAACACTCAAAAATCTTCACACGATCCAGAACTGCGTATGAGCGAATTCTCAGAGCATCAGTGCAAACACACAAACACATGCAATAGCTGCAGCGGAGAGAGCGAAGCATTCAGTAATCTATCAACGATTCAGTAGTGGATAGCCAACAAATGCTCAGAGCATCAATGAAAACACATTAGCATTTGCAATACAAAAGAGAAGAGCGCAAAACACTCAAAAATCTTCATACGATCCCGAACTGGGTATGAGCAAATTCTCTGAGCATCAGTGCAAACACACAAACACATGCAATAGCTACAGCGGAGAGAGCGAAGCATTCAGTAATCTATCAACGATTCAGTAGTGGATAGCCAACAAATTCTAAGAGCATCAATTAAAACACATTAGCATTTGCAATAAAAAGAGAGAAGAGAGAACACACTCAGCAATGAGTGAAAAAAAGATCTAGTACTGGATAGCCAGTGGCAAATATTTTTGTTCAAGATTCGGCCTCTTGTTATTCTCTCTCTATGGTTTAACTTAAATATTGATCGGTTGGGGAAATGCATTGAGTGAAAATAAGTGCAGCGTAGGCTGCGTTGCACTCAATGTACTTCACGATCAGCAGGGTGTACACGTGAGATGGTACTCTACTTTAGTTACACTACACCCTCACCCTTAAGAGGAAAATTAGGGGATGAATTTCACTTATTTTTCTTAACTGTAATATATTGTATGATTTTTGGTATTATATTTAACATTTATGTATATCTTTGTATCCTTATGCTAGTGTTTGGTAAGGTTTTAATTGATTATTACGTACTTCTTTCGTTTTGCCATAGTAATCTATTGCTGTATTTACACCGTTTCTAATTAATATTTTATATGGGCCTTTGTATGGGGATTTGTTTTTTCTTCTATTATTAGTTTTCAATAATACTAAGTCTGCTACCTTTAGCTTAAAGTGAGTAGTGTTATTTTGTGTATTGTTACTTATTATTCTATGTTTAGCATTTATAAGTAGTTCTTGGGCTTTAGTCAACGCGTAGCGTAGTCTTGTTCTCAATTCATTTGTGTGATTTTCAAAATCGTAATTTTTCTACTAGAGCTAGGATCAATTGTTAGGCAAGGAAGTTTTCCATAAACTAGTTCAAATGGTGTGTAACCTGTGTCAACATGTGGTGTCGTATTGTATGTAAATGTAAAGTACGATATCCATTCGTTCCATTCGTTGTCATTTGATGTTGTGAGTAAAAATTCGTTAAGTACTCTGTGGTTGCGTTCTAAAGAAACCTATTGTTTGGTGATGATATGGTGTTGAGAATGTTTGTTTGATCTTTAATAGTGTGTTTAGGCTTTTTGCTATGTTTGCAAAATCTGGTATGAACTTTCTGTAGTAATTACAAAATGCAACAAAACGACTTACTTCGTCTGCGTTGCTGGGTGTTGGATAATTTCTTATTGTTTCGTGTTTTGCTGGATCTGTCTTAACTCCAGCATTTTTGTTTTTGTGGTTTACTATTATGAAATTTGTATTGTTGTCCGATATTTTGTATACGTTTATTTTTGGCTGTCCGGAATGAGTGTTCATTAAGGGCCTTGCACGTTTTCCACATGCGTTATTCTTACTCTCCTGTAGTTGTTATTGTTGTCACGGTTTCTGTTGTAGTTACTTTTGTTTGAATTTCTATGGTTGTTGTTGTAATATTCGTAGCGGTTTCTGTTGTTGCTGAAGTGAGTGTCGTTGCGGGGGTTCCTGTTGTTGTTGTTATATCGGGGTTGCCTTTGTGAATTATTGTTTTGGTCCCAATTACTGTTCCAGTTCTTTCTGTTGTTGTTGTTGTTGTTGCTTTGTGCGTTAAAAGAGTTGTTGAAACTTTGGTTTGGTTGAAATTTAATCTTGTTTATCATTCTTAGCTGTGACCGTGTTTTGTCCAATTCTTGAGCAAGGCTAATTGCTTCGGTAAGTATTTTGTGTTGCGCTGCGAAGATGGTGTTTTTTATGTTGCCATGCAAGCCGTTTTTAAAATATTTCAACCGTATTTTTCGTTAATTTTTATGACGACTTGTTTTTCCGCATTCGTTGCGTTTGCGCCTAAGTCAGCGATTTGTAATTTACTCAGTTCATTTATGGTATTTATATTTAGTATTTTTTTAAGTGTTTCGAATGTTTCTGGCTCTGTGCATCCACAGAGTGCGGTTTTTACACTGTCGGCTAGTTTTATAAAATAAACTAATTCTATGAGTTGTTTTTTTTATTATTTTTATTATTATTATATTATTAATTATTATTATTTTTAATTATAAAATTATTATTTATTATTTTTAAGAAACTGTCTAGTTCGTTATGTATACCTGTAAATAGTGGGATTGCCGTTATGGCCGTTTCCAAGTTAAACGTTGACATTTTTTTTTTCTAATTCTCTTGTTGACTATAGTATCTTGGTACTCTTCTTCTTCTTCTTCACATTCTGCTTCTTCTTCTTCTTCCTCCTTAATTCTCAACTTATTTTCTAATAAGTCTTTTAGTTTTCTGTATATTTTATTAAATTCTAAACTTATTGGAAGCTGTTCTGCGTCCCCGTCTATAAGATCATAAAATCGGTGTTTTAGGTCTTTTATTGTAATTAATTTTTTTTTTATCATGCTAATTGAGTAGTTCCTATTGGGTGTCTTTTTAACATTTGTTAGAATTTTTTGTAATTTTTCTAAAAATGTTGACATGCTATTTTATTCTAGATACTTTATTTTCTTATTTTGTATTTCACATTTTACTGTATTTGTGCTGAAACAGATGTAGAGGAAACAATATTTTTGTGTTTGTTTATATAATTCTTAATATACTTATTTACTAATACAACTATTGCTATTAATAATAACATATCTAAAACGGCAAGTATGTATTCCGGGATCGGTGCCAGTCTCAGCTCGTGCACTCTTTCGGTTACTTGATTTATTTTTGTCTTAACCTGACCCATGTTGTTGTTGTATTTATGCACGTTTTTGTTTTCTTGCGTTCTTCGCCGCGATTTTTTTTTTATTTTGATAATGTTTAAAAGAGTTTTTTCTGTAGCTTGTCACTACATAGTGTAGCCAACTTATGTAGTTCCGCTATTTCCTTTCGGTCTCTGACGCGTTTGCCGGCTCTGCTTGTTTTTAGAGGTTGCTTTGTTGTTGTTGTTGGGGTTGTTGTCTTCTTTTGACGTGCTCTATATTCTTCTATGGAAATTGGTTTTGGTCCTGTTCACTTTGGTTGTGGTTTGTGGGTAAGGATCTTGAGCAGTTCGGGGTCACGCAAGGGATGGTGTAAGCGATCGTTCATAGCCAACACACTGTCGAAAAATTCATCAAACCGTTCGCCTGGACGCTGCTTACGCCGACGTATATGTTCGCTCAGCTCGTAATCGGTTAGAAAACTTTGGAACTTGGTTTTAAACTGGCTGCACAAGTTCCAATCCAGCCGATAGGTTTGTCGATGGAAGCGCCAGTACCATTCTTCAGCTTTACCTGAGAAGAACAAGTGAGCGTGCTAACAAAGCACCGAAAAGTTGCCGCCCAAGCATTGGGACGTTAGTGCCTTTACCCGGTAGATGAAGTCTTCTACGCTCATTCCGGAGGTGTCGCCAGAAAACTCTAGGTGCCATCCCGAGATGACTGCTGAGGTCTTATCGAAAGTGCCTCCGACTAACGTAGCTTGAGAGATTGGTGCGTAATTTGGCATGGCCTGAGCCAAACGATCGTCGGCAATAGTGAAATAGCGGCTCATTACAAATTGGACATCGGCCGGCGTTCGGCATTTTGTTCAAAAGGAAATAAAACCAATACCAAATAAGACCGCAGCGAGCTTGCAAAAAAAAAAACAAAACCAAAGTGGTCAAAGCAAGCAAGGTCAAAGCAACAAGTGATAAGTCCGGTAGATTCACCCGCCAAATAGCGGTGTCAATGTTCAAAACAAAATGAAATTAAATTAATATAATTTATTTATATTTATATATTTATAAATATATGTTTTTCCAGTACCGGAAACGAAAAGAAAAAAAAAAATTACAAGGTAAATTGGAAATGAAATAGGGACATTAAAATTAAAATTAAATTAACATTAAAAATTATATAAAATCCAAATTAAACCAAACGAATTCAATTAAGCGAAGAAAGAAAAAAAATTAAAGCTAAAATTACACCGAATTAATTTAGGAGAAAGGTAAAATTAAGTGCCGAAAATTGAGAAGTAAAGCAAAACTAAATCAACATAAAAATTAAAGTAAGCTTGACTCGAAATAAAAACAAAATTGAACTAAAATTGATTAAGCGGATTAACGATCAAGAATATTAAAAAACAATAAAAGCAACTAAACGGCAGATTAAACTAACAGAAAAAAAATGCGAAATAACGAAATCATGGCAAAACCAAATCATCAAACGCGATACGGTAATAATAGAGGCTATCTATTTTATAAAAAGATAGTATTCCCCAAAACAAAAGTGATAATAAAATCTACAACCAGAAAATTTAGAAATCGATATTGGCTAAATCCAAAATTCAAAAAAAAACTTAGATTGGAAATCATGATAAAACGAAGTTAAACTTAAAGTTAAATCGAATGGCAAAAATAACTTAAAGAAAATAAAATTTTAACCAAAAGTAGGAAAATTAAAGTACAGGTAAACCTTAGGGTCCAGTTAAGTACGAAAATGTTACTGAAGTTTACGAATCCACAGAACAATAAATAAAAGAAAAGGTATTGATAAAAACCAAAACCCATAAATAAAAGTACTAATCGCAAAATTAATCGCAAAAGAGTTAAGGCAAATGTATGGATATTTATATGAAAAAAAGAAAAAGATAAACTCAAAGCAAAATTTAACAGGTGGTATAGCAGCGGCTCCACTCAACCAGACGACACACTCACTCTCATCTAATCTCTCAGTTCTCCAAAGACTTTTAAAAAAAACTTTTTATTGTTGTTGTTTACGACAGCCCACTCAACCTTGCATTGATCACGAGTGGCTTTCAGTAGTAACCGCTAATGATAGAAAAAAAACCAGGCTAAACTACAAGAAAATTTTAAAAAAAAATTGAAATGAACGATGCTCCACTGTACCACAAAATTCATAATAAAAAAAACATTAACTAGTTAGAATTTCTGATGAGTTGATAAACGACAATGAAATTCATGAATCAAAATCTCGAACCAGAAGATTCCTTCGTTTGAAGGTACTATAACTCAAAAACTAAACAAGGTGTTTTCTTCTTCGGAGGAATGACCTAGGTCACGCAATCGCATGAAGAGTTGATTCTGCGGTACGCATCGAACATTAACATTCAATCGCGCAAATCCAGCGAGAGTCGACAGAAAACCGAAAGAACTTTTTCAGATCACGCAAGCCGTAAATGGCTTATCCGACAGACAGATCTTTCCGGTAGATTAGCGCGTTGGTCCTTAAAAATGCAAGGTTATTCTTTTAAAATCGAACATAGAAAAGGAACCGAACACGTTGTTCCTGATGCACTCTCACGCATTGGTATAATTGACACAAGCGGAACATCAACAGACTTCGAACCGATCATTGACTTAAACTCACCACACTTTGCATCACAGGAATACACTGACCTAAAAGACCATATTAAACAGAATCAATCGAAACTACCAGACTGAAAAATTATCGATAACGTCATTGTTCGTCGAACAGAATTCGCACCCGAGAATGAAGTCTGTGAATCTCATAGCTGGAAACTCTGAATTCCTAAACTTTTGCAAGAATCCGTCCTGTTAAGAGCACACAATAATCCAACAGAATCACATGGGGGAATAACAAAGACTTTAGAAAGACTGAGAAGAAGTTTTTACTGGCCAAAAATGTGTGATGACGTTCGGAATTTTGTTAACAATTGCGATATATGTAAGCAAATAAAACCGATCAACATGATACAAAGACCACCAATGGGGCAACAAGTAAAATCTCACAGACCATTCCAACGAATATATATTGATATAATAGGCCCGTATCCACGTTCGAAATGCGGCAATATAGGTCTCCTGATTGTGCTAGACCACTTTAGTAAGTTCCCCTTGATAAAACCGTTAAAAAGGTTTACGTCGGCCAAAGTCATGGAATATCTTCATCAGGATGTATTTACTATTTTTGGAGTGCCGGAAGTAGTCGTAAGTGATAATGGTTCACAGTTTAGATCCGCTCAATTCGAAATCTTCCTAGAAAAATACGGCATCAAACATGTATGTACGGCCACGCATTCTCCGCAAGCCAATTCTTCAGAAAGAGTAAACCGCACTATAACCAGCGGCATACGAGCTTATTTAAAAGATGACCAACGTTAATGGGATGCTCACTTTAGCGAAATTGCTATGTCCATTCGCTCTTCATACCATCAAGCTATCGGGCGTTCACATTACTTCGTGCTCTTTGGACAACAAATGATTAAACATGGGAACTCATATGATTTATTCCGAAAATTAAATTCATTGGAAAGTGAAACAATTGAACCCGAGGACAAGTTATTCCGAATACGGAAAGAAGTAGAAAAATGCATTGACAAAGCTTATGCTACAAATAGTAAAATCTTCAACCTAATTGAAGGTAGTAGGTACCTAGTAAAATCTTCAACCTAAGTAATCCAAGCGCGAATTATTCGCCTGGGCAAGAAGTTTTCTGCAGAAATTTCTCACAAAGTAATAAAGAGAAAAAATTTAATGCCAAATTAGCTAAGCAATTTCTAAAAGCCAGAGTTATTGACAAAGTTGGTAATTGTTTGTATAAATTAAGCGATTTGCAAGGAAGAGACATCGGAATTTTCCATGCAAAGGACATACGCGCGTAAGAAATAATTTTATCCCTGCTTGTTCGTCGATCGCAAGTGCGTGCGAACGATCTGTTTGTAATAGGCAGACGTTGAGAGTTGGTGCTTGTTAATCAATTTTGCGCAAAAAAAAAAATAATAAAAGAAATTAAAAATTGCAAAGAATGTTGTTTTCTACGATGTTTTTTTTTTTTGGGTATACTTCATATATTTCATTGCAAACACACACATACATACACAATTCCATAAATGTTAAGTTAGAACAAAATATAATAAGACAATCTTATAGGGGGGAAAAAAAGAGGATTGTTAGAAAAATGCTGGAGAAGAGAAGGCAGTGTGTTTTTGGTCGTTAAGATGGTCAGATGTTACAAATGAGTAGTGGTTGATCAGAGTAACAATCAAAAACAAAATTAATTAATTATCGTATTAGTGAAGTTGTTATATATATATATTGTATCAGAATAAAAGTTAATAGTGAACGCGTTTCAAACAACGAAAAACCAAAATAAAAATAAATAAAAAATCGATACATAAACATATATATATAAATAAATATATATAGTATATAGACGTACAATACAGATATTAAAACAAATAAAAAGAGTTGAAATATATATATATAATTGTGATGAACCTACATAAGTAAAATTGTAAAGGAACAAGAACACAAAAGAAAAAAAAAGAAAACTTAAAAGTTAGAACAGAATAAAATCATATATGTATATGAATAGCAAAACGATTCAAAGTAAATAGAGAGAGAGAGTCAGATACAAGATGAACGTAAATTTTGGCTACAAGGTCAACCGGACAGTTTCGCTATAAGTCATTGTTGGGTTGGGAGGAAAAACGATATGAGATATGTGGGTTGAGGTTAATTTGTGAACTTTAATTAAAATTTGATGAACTCACCGGTGAGATAAGGGTGGCGAGTGATGGTGATGTGCGGAGTCGCTGTGCTGATGGTTATCTCGGTGGGATGATTGGAAGGTGGCGATCGTGATGTCGACGCGGATGTTGATGACGAATGTGGTGGTTGATCTTTCGTTGGGATGGATGAGATATCTGGTGATTTGCGTGGATGCTACAGGTTGACCTTCCTGATGCACGATGTGTGGTCAAAAAATAGATAAAAAATGCTGGCGATGTGGTTGATTGAGGATTCGATCTTTGATGATTAGCTGAATTCGCGACTTGTGTTTGTTGGATTTCCAAAAAAGAATGAAAGAAGTTGAGGGCGGAAATCCAGTAACTGGAACGAAAACTAAATATGACCATGGGAAGGCCGGGAAACGGGCAGTGCTGCCAGAGCGAATGCATTTCCACGGGTGCGGGAAACACACTCGCTCCTAGAGGGCGCCAGGGGTTTTGGCGTGAACATACCGGCCGCCTTGCAGTACTGCAATTTAGCGCAGGAGGTGGCATCTCGAGAGGGGGTTCTCGCCCTGGTGTCGGACGTCGCCAGGGGGAGATGGCGCGAGGGGGATTGCGGCTGGTGGATGGGACGTCATCCAGCCATTCGGCGGTTGCCCGGGGAGGGCGTGCAGTGGCCTTGGTAGGCACATCATCGTTCCACGATGAGGTCTCGGACCGGATGGGCCCAGGTGGTCGTGAGTCAGCCGGAGGTGGTCCTCCAGAATCGACTCTGTCTCATCCAAGTCCTGCAAGGCGACCGGTGCCACGGGGTGGGCACTGTTCGATGCGTCCGCCATCTCGACGTCGAGCGCCTCCGAGACGGACGTCTCATTCGCCGAGGTGATGGCGGTGGGGTCGTCGCTGGACCGGACAGAGGGAGCCGGAGATGGGGTGACCGATAGGTCCAGCACCGCCATCGGAGCTTGGGCCGGGCGCTGCACGTCGAGGAGCTCGTCGAGCTCATCGGCAGTCGGGAGCAGTGGGGCAGTGGAGCACGTTGAGAGGCGAGGAGAGATCTGGACCTCGAAGTCGGACCAAGATTTGTCGTCGTAGATCCCGGTGCGCAGTAGAAAGCTGCGGTAGGTTTCGCCGGGCTGCTGTTTGGGCGTTGCGTTGGATGGGCTGGAGGGGTTCATGTTGCGTTGATCTGAAAAGAGATGGGAAGCATATTGGTTGGCTGAGAGTCATGAGTGTGCGGGGAGGAGTATTAGTTTGGTGATCGGACAGGTGATGTGTCCTTTTTCGGTTCGGACGTCGGCGACGCGAATTCGAGAGTCGGAACCGGGATACGTGCGCGAGACGCGGCCTAACCTCCACTGAGTGGTAGGGAGATTGTCATCTCGTAAAACGACGAGATCGTTCACCTGGAGATCAGGTTGCGGCGTCTTCCATTTGCTCCGCCGTTGGAGTTCGGAAAGATACTCATTTTTCCACCGATTGCAGAATTGTTGATAGATGGCTTTGAGCTTCTGCCATCTATTAACAATCTTCATCGGTGACGCGAGCAGTTCGGGTTCTGCGGGTGTTAGAAGCGGCCCTCCAATAAGGAAGTGACCGGGGGTCAACGGTTGCAGGTCAGATGGGTTTTCTGACATGCTGCTGAGGGGCCTCGAGTTGAGGCATGCGAGAATTGTGGAAAATTCTTCGAAGGTGAAGCGCTGGTCGCCGACAAACTTTCGGAAGTGAAGTTTGAAGCTTTTTACGCCAGCTTCCCAGAGTCCTCCCATGTGTGGTGCAGCGGCGGGAATGAAATGCCATTGCAGCTGGTGGTGGGCCCATTGGTTGGTGATGGAGTTCTTCGAACGGTTGACGAAGTCCGTCCATTCCTTAGCCAAGGACCTGGATGCTCCCACGAAGTTCTTCCCGTTGTCCGAGTAGACGTCCTTGGGGCATCCTCTCCGGGCGGCGAATCGGTTGAAAGCGGCGAGGAATGCCGGGGTTGAGAGGTCACTGACGGCCTCTAGATGTATGGCCTTCGTCGCGAAGCAGACGAAGACGCATACATACCCCTTGGTGATGAGGCAAGCGCGTCCAGTGTAGTTCTTGATGTCGAACGGTCCCACGAAGTCGAGACCGGTGGCAGCAAAGGGACGCGAGATCTGGGTCCGCTCAGGGGGTAGAGCGGCCATGATTTGCGTTTGTGTCTGCTTTTTCTGCAGTACACATGGTTTGCAGCTGTGAATCGTGGTTTTGATCATATTCTTTGCTTTGGGAATCCAAAATTGCGTCCTTAGCAATCGCAACATGAGTGAGTTGCCTCCATGCAATGTGATGTCATGCATGAAGCGGATCGGAAGCCGGGAGTATTGGCAATTGTAGGGGAGGATGATAGGATGACGCTCATCATATGCCAGAGAGGGGCATGATGCTAAGCGCCCACCCACGCGCAGCAATGGAGAGGAATGGATTGAGCGAGAGGATCGAGCTCTTTGGTTCGAGGGTCGTCTTCCTCTCGAGACAGCGGTATTCGTTCGCGAACTGATGCCGTTGGGTTAGGGCGATCAGCCGCGCAGTGACGAATCGGATTTCGTCGGGGTAGATGGAGGGGTCGGTTCGTAGAAACTGGATGCGTTTCTGAGGGTGGGTATGGTCGTGAAATCGGAAGATATACGCGATCACGCGAAGCGCTCTAGGGAGAGAAGAGAATCTTTCCAGAACGTCTTCGTACGGGGGTAGACGAGCAACGTGCGCCTTGATGGGCTTGGCTTCCAAATCTGTCTCGGCCGATTGATGAAGGTCAGAGTGAGGCTAAAATCGCTCGTTCTTTTGGAGCCAATCAGGGCCGTGCCACCAGAGTTTGTTGTCACGCAGCTCGAGCGGGAACATGCCACGGCTGGCCAAGTCCGCTGGATTGTGCTGCGACTCGACGTGGAACCAATGGGTGGAATCCGCAATTTCGATGATTTTGGTGACACGGTTGGCCACGAATGTGGTCCAGGTGCATGGAGGACGTTTTAGCCACGCCAGCACAATGGTCGAATCCGTCCAGCAATACAATTTGTAATGTGGCAGATTGAGTTGCGGCAGCAATGCGTTAAGCATGTCCGCCAGAAGAGCCGCGCCACAGAGCTCAAGACGCGGTATGGAGAGCGTCTTGATTGGGGCGACTCTGGTCTTTGCGTAAAGGAGGGAGGTATGGGTGTGAGTTGGGGTGCAAGTGCGCAGGTAGACGGCACCTTCATATGCCAGTTCTGAGGCGTCCGAGAACGCATGGATCTCAAGAGCACTGGTTGGCGTGTAATGCGTCCAGCGCGGAATTTTCAACAGAGAGATCTGGTGATAACATTGGACGAATTTGAGCCACCTTTGAAGCGTGTGGTGGTTAAGCGGTTCGTCCCAACCAGTACCGTCAAGCCACACCTGTTGCATGAGGGATTTCGCAACAACAATGACCGGTGCTAGCCAGCCGGCAGGATCGAAGAGTTTCGCGATGAGCGACAACATTTCTCGTTTGGTGTATGAGGGTAAGATTTCGGTGAGTTTGGCATCGAGGTTGAAGCAATCGGTACTTGCGTTCCACCTGATGCCAAGGGTTTTCGCGGAACTGGCGTCTTCGAGCTCGAGGAAGTCCGAGTTGAGAAGGTCTTGAGGAGGGATGCCACTCAGCAGGCTAGTGTGTTTGGCAGTCCATTTTCGCATGGTGAAGGCTGCCGATTGAAGTGCGGCGACCAGCTTGAGGCGCAGGCGTATAGCCGATTCGAGCTCATGGGAACCGCACAAGGCGTCATCCACATACATGCTGGACTTCAGAGCTGAGGAGGCGAGAGGGAGTGTCTTTTCAACATCTTGAGCAAGCTGTTGAAGAGTACGAATCGCGAGATAGGGGGCACAGATAGTTTCTTGAGCTATGAGGGAGCCCAAGAAATTTCGCTTAATTCCATTAAGGAGGATGAAGGGGTATAGATCAGCTCCGATCAAGATGTCGATCTGATCGCTTTGGTAAAACTGTTCGTCTGCCAATGCTAGGTCAGGCATTGAATCGAAGAGCGTTCGATCGAGCGAGCAGACTGGTAGGTTGCCGGTGAGTTTCGGCAGCACCAAAGCCGTGGCTTCAATGCGTAGATGTGAGTCTTTGGGGGAGTCCAGTGGGAATTTACACTGTTTGCTTACATGAGCAGTGACAGTTTCATTCACGCTGGCAATTTGTGCTTGAATGATTTTGGTGGGAAGACGCAAGCGTTGCTGAACACGTTCAGTGAGGAAAGTGGCTTCCGATCCAGGATCGATAAGCGCACGAGCGGGGTATAGTTCATCGCGATGGCGGATATTCACCATAGCCGTAGCGAGAAGCACTTGCTTCGGACGCGAGGTGAAGCAAGTCAATACGTTTGACGTGGGAGGGGTTGCAGTGGACTGTATTTGAGATTGTGGAGGAGGTGGTGTAGCGCGAGAGGGCGCTGGAGGGTGTCGGGAAGGGTTGCTCGTGTGGGTGCCGCGGTGTGGTTGGGGTTGAGGGCGTGAGGTGGAGGGTTGAGAGTTCGCATGGGTTAGCGAAGACGTCGTGGTAGCCACCTCGCGATGCAAGAGTGTATGATGTCGTTTGGTGCACGACATGCAAGTGAAAGCACTCTTGCAATCCTTAAGTTGGTGCGAATGTGCTAGACAATTCGTGCAGAACTTAAGGTTGCTGATGGTTGTCTATCGCTTGTCTGGCTGCATCGCCAGAAAGCGCGAACAACGGCGTATGGGATGAGACGGGTCACTGCATAGGGGCCAGTTGACCGCGATCATGTTTGCCTGGAAGGTGTTCACAGGCATAGGTGGAGCGGCATTACGAGCTGTACTGCCCGTCACCCTCTTGGGTGTTGGTGCGGATTTTCGGATGTCGTCAACAGTTTCTAACGTCTGGAAAGGCGACGTCAGAAACTCATCCATCTCTTTCCACGAGGGAATTTCGCGCTTCTGTGTGATTGAGCGTTCCCACAGAGAAAGGGTGGTTTCGGGTAGTCGCGATGAACATAGATGTACTATGATCGCATCCCAACTGTTGACATCGATGTCAAGCAGGTCGAGAGCCCCGAGAGTGTTGTTGATTTCACGTTGCAGGCGTTTGATCGCGGCGCCTGACTCGTGAGTAACGGGTGTTAGATTAAAGAGAGTGCGAAGATGGGAATTGACGAGGATTCGCTTATTCTCGAAGCGATCTGTCAGGTTTCGCCACGCTTGAGCGAAACCACTGTCTACGAGAGGAGACTTCTGAACAATCTCCTTGGCTTCACCGCGAGTCTTTTGGTTTAGGTGGAACAACTTCTCGACGGGCGAAAGTCGATTGTTCCGAATATAGAGCGCGGAGAACATATCGCGGAACGTTGGCCACGACTCGTAGTCGCCTTTAAAAACATCAGTGTCACATGGTGGTAAACTGATGTTATGTCCTGAGTGAGTAACCTCATCCGTGCGGTGTGATGCCTCAAGGCCAGTGTTCGTTGTTCGAGATGTGCCTGCTGCGGTGAGGTGCAGCTGCTCCTGAATCTTTGCAGCGAGCCGTACGTAGAGCTTGAAGTATCGTTGTTGCTTGGAGCGGGCAACGATGATTTCGCTAGAGGTGGTGTCAGAGTTGTCGAGAGGTGAAGCTTTGGCTACCAGAAATTCCAAGGCGTCATTGAAGGCGGTCTTCAAGTCCATCCATACTGCCTTGAGTTCCTCCATATAGGTGTTGAGTGCGAATTCAGAATGGTCGGTGTCAGAGGGTGCATCGAGTTCGCGAGCGAAATCCTCTAAAGTCTCGCAGACATTCATGAACTTGGTGAGTGGGTCCATGGCAATTGGGTGATTGGTTGGTTTTGGGGTAGACGGCAACTGAGAACTCGAGCGGGATGTCGAGGTGTTATCGCCCGATGGATCGACGGGTGTCAGCAACGGCATGCGGACACTCACAGGGGTGTGGGTGTGGTCGCAAATCTCGGCTTGAGTCGATGAAGCTTAAGCGAATCGCGAGAGCCGAGAAGTTAACTTAATTAGAGTCTAATTAAATTGCTCTAGAAATATCTCAAATGCAAACGCGGTATTTGAGAATTAAGTCGCGTTAATTCAAATTAAGTTGACGGTAAACCGTGTTGATATAGGTTGGTAGTCAACAGCGTTAATCGGAATTATTTTTAAAATAAATCGAATTAATTGAGATGGCGTCGGGAATGAATTGAATTCAGTTAATTTAGTCGAGCTGAGAAATCGCGTCAATTCAAATTAAATCGGAAATGAGATTGATTTTGAAATAAGTCGAATTAATTTACGGTAATTCAGTCGAGTTGATGATTAATCGCGTTGATCGGTGATGAATCGAAAAAAAACGAATTAATTTAATTTAATTTAATTCACTCGCGGAGAAATTAACTGCGTTAATTCAAATTAAATCGGAGATGGATCGGATTAATTTAATTGATTTCGGAATAAATCGAATTAATTTAATTTAATTTAATTCACTCGCGGAGAAATTAACTGCGTTAATTCAAATTAAATCGGAGATGGATCGGATGAATTTAATTGATTCCGGAATAAATCGAATTAATTTAATTTAATTTAATAGCGGGGAAAATTAATTGCAAGTTAAATCGAAACTATTTTGAGATTTGGAGGAAAAGAATTCGCGATGTCGTTGCTGATTCGCTCGTAGGGATTCGGACGCGGCGCGGTGGATGAGCAGTGTCACCTGGGAGCGGTGCACTAAATGGCAGGTCGCCAATAAAACACAAGTGTATATATATTTTAAAAAAAGAACTTTATTTATTTTTGGTAATTTTTTTCTCGCCGGCACTGTACAATACCTAGATGGGATAAGAGAAAATAAGTAAAACAAAAAGAAATGTTTGGGAAATATTTATTTTTACTTTATCTACACAAATTTACAGCAGTCTGTTGTTATTGGTATTGTTGTTGTTGTTGTTGTTGTTGTTGTTGTTGTTGTATTTTATTTTATTATTTTTTGTAATAAAGGGGAAATAAAAATTTATTTATTTATTTATTTATTTATTTATTTATATTTATTTTTTATATATATATATAAATAAATAAATAAATAAATTTTTCCCGCAATGCTTCGTTGAAAACAATATTAATAATTTTATAATAAAGTGTATATAATAAAAACATCAGCAGAATAAAGCTACATTTAAGTGAATACCGAGGAGTTCAGTGATCGAAAGCATCAGCTGAAAGCAACACTTAACACTAACAAAAGAGTGCTTCAAGTGCACAAATAAATTTGTTTGTTTCTGGGTAGTAGCTATGAGAGCTTTAATTTTGAAAGAAAAGACGCTCGCCAAGTTCAAGGTCGTGTGAAGGCGACCTAAATATAGCACACACCCGCACATACACATCCCATTTTATTTTACATAGCAGCTTTCTTCCAAATTGTAAATATTTACCATTTTTCGATTGAGTAAATTGTGAAATTGGTAGTGCACTATAATTGAGCATTTTTTTGGAGGAACTATCGTTACGTAGCAAAAGATTTACAAAATTTTTTTTTCGTTGCTTGATTGATTGCTATGTAACAGCATCATTCACTGCAACAAATAAAGCAAGGGCACTAAAGTAGTACAGTTTATATATTTGTTATTTGCAAGCACAGAATATAAATACATATATGTACGTACCAAGTTAAGAATTTCGTCAAACTGCGTTATGGTAACTGGAGAGAAATTCCTTAATTAGCTGTCATCTTCTGCCCAAGATAAATCCTTAAACAGATTTGCTTCAATATTCCACGAACTTTTTTCTACTAGGAGTGACTTCACTCAGAACCGCCGTTTATTTAACAATTTTTTTTCTTTTTCTGAATTTCAGATGTTTGAATTTTTTATAGTTTACGGAGAACAAAAATTATTGCGAGAACCTTCGCCTTCGCTTTAATTTCAAATACGAACTTTTAGAGAATTTAGAAGTATTTAGAAAATTTTCGAAGATACCAGTATACACAACGTGCCGATTACTTGTACGGGATTCCCGAAAATTTAGCAATCTATTGTAAGTAATATACATCTTGAACAACCTTTAAAAAATATTGGTTTCGATATGAAATCACAGCCAAATAATAAATCAGAGATTATGAGATGTGACACTCCGTCGGCTTTTGCAAAATAATTTGTTGCGTGCTGATGTTTATATAATAGCTACTATGATAATTTTGACACACGGGGTGTGTGTTACCGCGTCGGTAAAGCAGTTTGTGTAGAAGATTCTCTCATTGTTGATGTGAGAGTATGACGTATACGTGAAATAGGATATGAGTAACATGAGAGAATAGTTGTGAAGCGGCAAATCGAGGAAACGAAATCGTGCTGGTAATCATTATCGCCTGATGGAAAAAGAGAGTTCCCAAATGAAATATGCAAGAACAACCGGGGAGAGTGTGATTTTTATGGGGGATTTTTGTCTGTCCGAATGGAAAAATGCCCAAGGTCAATATTTGAATTATGTGGTTAGCAACAGCGGTAAAACGACAAAATTAAATTATATTCCTTTTAAATAAATAAAAAGTATGGTGTAAAAAAGGAATAGAGAAATTAGCTGTTAGCCGTTAGGAAGAATGCTATATGCAAGGAATGATGGAATTTGGGTAGAGCTTTGCTAGAGTATATAAGATTTTGAATTCAGAAAATCAAGAGAATTTGCAAGAAAACAGTCGAGTGGTCTAGTGGTCCGATTTTGAGGCAAAGTAGCCAAACGATTATGTAAATGAATGCTGTTTAACTGTGGCTTAAAGAATAAATTTAAGAACCCGAACATTTAAGTTTAAATCGCGTCGCGGAATTTAAGATTCGCCAAACAATTGCTTAACAAATAAATTAAGTGCACATCCTGGAAAAGGTCCTGAGACAGCGGGTAAGGAGCACAGGAGGCAACCTCATACGAAGAAGACGAATTATCCCCGGACAGCGATCCTATCCTGCTGAGTCCTGAGTCCATAAATGAGATTCATAAGACGATTATTCTTGCTTAAAGGATGCAATTCAGTTAATTTATTCATTAAATTACTTTATGGAAGCAAATAGAATGATATATAATATATATAATTGTTTAGTAGAAAGTACTCAGAATATAAGAGAATTCGAAACGTCGTAAACGAAGTTATATTTTGTGTTTTTTGATAACTATTGAACTCTTAGTTAATAATTAACTTTCGTACCTACATTTTAATGCTGAAAATTCGTATTTCCACGATTCTATTTCTTATTATTTTGCACTAGACTTCTGCTCAATAAAATTAAGTATTTCATCTATAATTAAATCTGTCTTCTCGATCTTCGATATGTTTTTAACTGCAGAAATACTTTCCTTTATCAAATTAACTGTTTCTTTATTACCAACTATTATTCTTAAATTTTCCCACGCTTTTTCTTTAAACCTATCTATTTCTTCTGTCAATTTTCTATATTATAGTTCCAAAAACTCATAGTTATTTTGTTCCATTAAATATTATTTTTATTTTTAACATTTCTTACAAATTTTTTTCAATAATATAATAAGCTGCATCAGAATTTCGATGCGCAAACTCTTACTACATTGATAATTTTTTTGGTAACTATTTTGTGGTGTTGTTTTGTGAAGGTTTCGTGATGTCGACGTAGGGCAAATAGGAGTGATAATCGGGAGCGAATATCTCGAAGAAAAGAGTTCGCTAATCTATAAGGTCTATAGGGAGCTCCTTAGGATGCTTACAAGTTTCGGTGTAGATTGAGTGGTGGCATACCATTAAAGTTGATGTTCTGTGACTGCACCACGATACTGTTAAGATTTATTATATGGCAACTCCATACATAGTTGCTACTAGCTCCATCTATGTGTTATAGCTATAAGTACATACTGTATCTACCACACGAATAAAATAAAGAATGCTAGTTTGTCTACAGAAGAACATCAAACCGAACACGTTTTTTTTACTTATTACTATGGAAAAAAAGGAAGTTAGGATAAAGTTGTATCAATATATATATGTAGTCTAAATATTAAATCTTATTGGTATTCTTATCCCAATCATTGTGTCACAGCTAGATTTAACTTTTAATAAGCCTTTAAACATTTTAATAAATATCATGGAAAAGACATTAACTATTATGCGGAGTTAACTCATTATCGTTGGGGTAGAAGAGGCGACGGAAAGGTCCAATTGTGGATATTTAGAAAGGAAGAAAAAAATGTTTTTTTTTAAATTAAATTTCCTTTGCAGGAAATTTTATTGTAATGTACCGAGTTATGGCAGCAGGGTTGAGAACCGCGCTGAGTGATGAGCTAGCCTGGGTGAAGTGCACGATGAGCTGCCGCCAAGTGCGAAGGTAACATAACGAATTTGACAAAATTTCGTTCGGGTTTTCACATACACTGTATGTTATATTCACCACTTTCCACCTCTGTCGCCATACATATATCTGAATGAAATGTAATTTCATTGCAGTCAGATTTCAGTTGTCAACAAAAATTTACTGAAGAAGATTGTGTATAGTGATTTTTTAATTAAAAATTTAATTAATGTTATCAATGCGCATTTCTGGGCGCACTTTTACAGAAATTTTAGATTTCCGTACGTTTGTTTCGTGAAGATGAAGGAAGAACGACCCATATATAGCAAATGTTTTTGCGAAATTTCCGATGATGATAAAAACATGGAAAACAAATATTCGCTGCTTGAAAAACTTTTGACAAATCCATACTAAATTGCAATAAACGTTGAAACGACCTTCTCGCCTCGGTCCTACTGAGGCGGGGTTTCTTTTAAGGTCCTTGGACCGTCTATAGTCTGGGTTTGCTCGCGGGTATACAGGGTCGTACCCAAGAAAATTTGCAAATGATGAACCCGTATTTGGTGTTGTTAAACTTTATTTATTTTACTTCAGCTCTTAGGATCTAGCTTATTATTTAACTTATGGTGCTAACAATATAATGGGTAGCTGCGATGGCACGTTGAATGAAGGATCTTGATGGGGAAAGAAAAAAAACTGTGCGGTGCTGTGGCGACATATATCGGTATGGCGAGGGGTTTTTTTTCTTTGTATTATGTAACTGCGACAGCTGGTTGATTGGAACCCGTTACATGAACCTCCTGGGGATTTCTCGATTGCTTTGATGGTGTGTACTAGTTTCAGCGCGACGGTGTTGCTACTATGACGCGACGGTATTCAATTTACTCCCTTTGTTTAGTATACTTGTACTTGATGCTTGTGATTCTGTATGAAATGGAACCGTTTGTTAAGATCGGCGTGGAATAAGCAGTAAGCAGAAGCTGCCACCGAGGGAGGGAGAGAGAGAGAGAGGGAGTGACAGAGGGAGAGAGAGAGAGAGCTGTTCCTCAGAGAACAACAAGCGATTCAATAGCAAATCGACAAGTTGAACTCCGCGAGAGCGGCTAGCGAAGAGAACGACGAGCGATTCCATAGCAAATCGACAAGTCAAACTCAGCGAGAGCGGCTACGGAGAACAAAGAATAGAAGGGAGAGAGGGAGAGGGAAAGGGAGGGCTGTTCCTCAGAGAACAACAAGTGATTCCATAGCAAACCGACAAGTTGAACTCCGCGAGAGCGGCTAACGAAGAGAACGACGAGCGATTCCATAGCAAACCGACAAGTCGAACTCAGCGAGAGCGGCTACGGAGAACAAAGAATAGAAGGGAAAGAGGGAGAGGGAAAGGGAGGGCTGTTCTTCAGAGAACAACAAGCGATTCCATAGCAAATCGACAAGTTGAACTCCGCGAGAGCGGATAGCGAAGAGAACGACGAGCGATTCCATAGCAAACCGGCAAGTCGAACTCAGCAAGAGCGGCTACGGAGAACAAAGAATAGAAGGGAGAGAGGGAGAGGGAAAGGGAGGGCTGTTCCTCAGAGAACAACAAGTGATTCGACTTGCTGAGCATTACCGTGCTCAATTTATTCTTCTCGCTGTATTTTTGTTCCATGTGTTCGTTCGTTGCCTTGCCGCTGCGCGGGTAGTGTGGTCATGCTTTAACTCCTCTGGTTACGATTATGTACTAGAAAAACGGTTTGTGTTTTTTATGTGATCTGTGCCTGAGTGCTCGCCGCTACCCGATTATCTGCAATGTGATACTGGGTGATTGTAACTTTAATAGTTTAATTTTTTACATCGGAATGCTATTCGTGTTCTTAAAAACAAGTATGTACTTTATATAAATGGAAAAATATATAAGTCGTATCTAAATAATGTTAACATGTAAATAAATAATTTGTGCGGGTGGAATAAAAAACTCGCGTGGCGCTCCCTAGGGACATGCGTACTCTATTTGTACGTTCTTCGATGACGTGAAGGAAGTTCACGCGCTGCCCCTTTCGCTTGCATGCTGCTGGCTCCTGGATCCTTGCCCTCACTGCGGCTGGGCCACAAACGAGGTTGATCTCTTCCTCGTATCTTCTGCCTCGGCTGTGCGGCGTCTCACAAGGCGAGCGTGATGTTCCATGTTGTTGTTGTCGTTTTTCACTATTGTTGTTGTTGTTGTTTTAATGATTGTTGTTGTTGTTGTTTTCACGATTGTTGTTATTAGGGATGACTTTTCACTTTGGTGATAACTCCACTACTGATCCTATTGTTCGCGGGATGCTTCCTTTTAAAGGCTGCGACTGGTCGGGACTGAGGTGGCGGCTGCCCTTCGGTCGATGTTAGTGTGTGTGTAAGTGCGTTTTTGGAGTGCTCGTTTTTCTGTGTCGCGTTGTTACCACGTGCGTGAGTAAAATTGCAGTTTACTCTGCGTAGTTCATCCTTGGTGTCCGGGTGGTAAGGCTTGAGGTCATCGATGTGAGCCTTTTTAATTTTTCCTCCGGGGGTTCTTAAGGTGACAATTACTGAAGAGATAAAGTCTATCACCTGGAAAGGTCCCTCGTACTTCGGAGCCAATTTGGCCGCGAAATTTTCCGCGGCTTTAGACAGGTGATGAGCTCGTACTAACACCATATCTGATATCTGCGGAGTCCAAGTCCTTCGCCTGAGGTTGTAATGCCTTGCCTGTTCACGTGATGCCATTTGCATGTTCCGATGGGCTATTTGGAATATCTTCTGCAGCTGGCTCGCCTTTTGCTTTGGTTCCTGTGCTTCTTGGTGCCTAGAGTGACGTCATTGTAGGGGTTGTTGGGAAGTCTCGGTTCTCGTCCTTGTACCAGGAACGCGGGTGAGTAGCCAGTGGTACTCGACGTGCTACTGTTGACGGCGAGTTCTATTTCGGGAAGATGCTCATCCCAGTCTCGTTGATCAATTCCTGTGTATTGAGCGATCATCGTCTTGATAGTCCTGTTGGCTCGTTCAGTGGGGTTTTCGTGTGGGATATAGGGTGCTGTAAACTGCTGTCGCACTCCAACCCTTCGTAGGTACTCCTTGAACTGCCGGCTGGAGAACTGGACGCCATTGTCTGTGAGGAGTACCTTGGGTGTTCCGAATCTGGCAACAATCCTTTCACGGAAAGTCCTCTGTAGTGTCGTGGCTGTAGCCTTCCGTAAAGGGACTATCTCTACCCATTTCGAGAACATGTCTAGGAATACGAGCAGCATGTTGTGTCCTCTTCGTGACCTTGGAAGGGGACCCACAAAATCTGCACATACGGTGGCCCATGGTTCCTCGGGCACTCTAGTCAGCATCTCGCCAGCGGGCATCCTCTGATCCGCTTTGTGCCGCTGGCGAGAATCGCAACTCCTCACGTATCGGCTAACTTCCTTAAACATGCCAGGCGAATAGTATCTCCTTGCCACTCATGCGATGGTCTTGCGTATGCCCAAATGACCGGCACTAGGTTGGTCATGGTTCTCTGATAGAACTTTTCGACGATCTGGGCGCCCCACCCACAGCTTCCACGGATCTTCGTCGTCGTCGCTGATGTCGTGCGGTATGTCGCGGTAGAGCGCATCGTTGTTGAGCACATATCTGGATACTTCGTGGGTTCATTGGAGACCTTCTTCTTCTGGGCTTCCAGTCAATTGCAAATGTCACCGCCGGTGCCCAGTCTCCCGTTGACCTCCTCTGCGTCTCTAGGCTGCCTCGACAGTGTGTCCGCGACTACATTGTATTTGCCCTTCCTGTATAGCACTTCGTATGAATGCTGTTGCAGCTCCAGTGCCCAGCGTGCAATTCTTTCGGACGGGTTGTCAATTCCATTGAGCCATTTCAGCGCCATGTGATCCGTGATAACTTTGAAGTGGTAGCCTTTCAGGTACGGCCTCATCTTTCGTACTGCCCAAACAATAGCCAGGCACTCTTTCTCCGTGGCCGAATAATTCTTCTCCGCCCCCTGTAGATGTCGACTTGCGTATGCAATCACGCGCTCGCATCCCTCTTGGTCCTGTGTCAACACTGCGCCGAGTCCGACGTCACTGGCGTCCGTTTGCAACGTAAATTGCTTGCTAAAATCTTGGCATGCCAGCACTGGTGCTTTTGTCAACTTCACCTTCAGCTCCTCGAACGCTGGCTCTTGCTCGGATCCCCAGTGCCATTGTTTTCCTTTTCTCAGCATACTCGTCAAAGGATGGGCGATCTTCGTGAAGTCAGGCACGAATCTTGTGTACCAAGACGCCGTACCCAGGTATCTTCTCAGCTCCCTTACGTTCGTGGGCGGCTTGAGCTCCTTTATCGTCGCAACCTTGTCTGGGTCCGTCTTTATGCCCGTGGAGGTGACTAGATGTCCCAAATATTTCAGCTTGTTTTTGAAAAAGTGTCACTTTTCCCTGTTGATGCGAAGATTAGCTTGCCGAAGGCGGTGAAAGACGCTGCTCAGATGCTGCTTGTGTTCGTCTTTGGACCTGCTTACTACCACGATGTCGTTTAGATACGCGAAGGCATTTGGTTCCATCTCAGGCCCGATGACTTGGTCCAAAAGTCTCTGGAAGCTGGCTGGTGCGGAGTGCAGACCAAATGGCATCACGCGCCATTGAAAAAGGCCTCTGCCAGGAACAGTAAATGCTGTATATTCCCGGCTGCTTGGTTCCATCGGGACTTGCCAATACCCATTATTGAGGTCGATTGTGCTGATGTACTGTGCTCCTCTCAGCTTTTCCAGGATGCAATTTATGCGTGGCAATGGATAGGCGTCGGGTATAGACTTCGCATTAATCTGGCGGTAGTCTATACACAGCCGCCAGTCGCCAGTCTTTCTCTTGGCGAGCACTATTGGCGAGCTAAACGCGCTCTGTGAGGGATCTACGTAGTTCTGCTGCAGCAGGTCATCGAGTTGCTTGTTGATGATCGTCTGCATGGCCGGGTTCTTTGGATAGTAGCGTTGTTTGACTGGCGCTTCGTCCCTCATGTTTATTCGGTGGCTTGCCAAGCTGGTCACCCCAGTCATTGTTCCGAATACCTTTAATTCTCTGCTTAAGAAATTGTCAACGTCGCTGTCGTCCTCTTGCATTTCGCTAATTGTCCATAGCATGGTTCCAGTATCGCTGCTGTCGTCTGGATCTGATTTTATCTCCACGCTCTGTCCAGCACATAGTAATCTTGCCCCTGCGTCTGCTAGGAAATCCATACCCAAGGTGACTGTGTCGATGGCGGTGGGTAGCACCAAGAATCTTTTGCAGATTTTTCGGCTTCCAAGTTCAACGTTGGATGTTAACGCCATCTTCACTCGTAGTAGAGCGCCGTCAGCCAATCGTGCCTTCATCTGGGTTGTCGTGGTGCGTGCTGTATCGCCTAAGCTGTCGACGAAAGATTTCGAGACAAAACTGCGTGTAGCCCCGGTATCTATCGTTGCGGTGATCGATGGTCCGTTCAAACGAATGTCGGCCGTGAGATGACGTTGCGAAACTTTAAGCGGTGATGGGGCTTTTGTAACTGGATTTTTGCGACCCTCGATATTCCCCTTTACACCTGAGGGCCTCTGGCGTTTTCCGACAACCTCTGGCAGCATTCGATGGTCTTTACTCCCTGTCTGCCGCACTTCCAGCAAAATAGTATGGTTGGGTTTCGGCACCCGCGTGCGAATTGTCCATTTACCCCACAGCGACGGCACGCGGTGCTAGCGTTAAAAATCGCCTTGTTCTCTGTACTCCTTTGGATTTCCGGCTTCGAGTCAACAGCGCGGTGCTTGACTTCAGAACTTAATGTTGTTTCGCGGTGGCCCAAGATGTTCTCGTATTGGTCGCACAATTCGGTCAACTCTTCCAGCGTTTTAAAATCGTGCCGCTTCACGTACGTCTGATATTCACGCCGGCTGTTCCTATAGATACGTTCGAGTTTCTTCTCCTCAGTGTAGTCCGTGTGCCGCATCAATTTTTGCATAACTAGAATGTAATCCTTGAAGAGAGCTCGCCCGTGGCTTGGAAACGTTGACGCACTTCATCATCGAGTCGTTCCTGGTACAGCGACGATAGGAAGAACTTTAGAAAATCCCTCTTGAATTCCTGCCAGCGCAACCAGAGCTTCTTGTTGTTGCAGAACCAGTCGAGTCCTTTGCCCTGCATGATCTCAGGCATGGCCCTGGGTAACATGTCTAGCGAGATCCCGTAAGCGTTGGCTAACTCCTCCACGCGTTCCACAAATTCAAGTAGGTTCATTCTGTTGTCGAAGCGTATGGACCACTTACGCACCTTGTCCATTACGTTATGAATCATCTGATGTTGTTCCGTTTGACTCGCCTGCTGCCCGTCTCTTGCTTGCGTCGGGACTGCCGCTTTCTGCTCTGCTACGCTCAATGCTTGGTGGACGTTTGGTGATGTTGTCGCATGTTCATAACTTGATGCTTGGTGCATAACACTACTACCTGCTGTTGAGGTCGCTGGTGGCATCATGAACTGAATCGTTAGCGGAGTCGGGCGTGTAACTGGAGATGGGCTGCGTGCGTACTGCCGTTCTAATTCCCGCAAGCGCTGTACTTCTTCTGCTTTGAGGCCCTCGTTGTAGGTAAATGAGGAGAAAATGTGAGGTCTTCTACCTTACCCTCGACTGCCAAGCCGAACTCCTCCATACATTTAACCAACTCCTCCTGTCTGAGTGCTGCTATCCACCTTCGGACCATGATGCGCTTCGATGGATGCCTTGCCACTGGTGGTAAAAGTAATGCTTATTCACGCACAGTTTTCCTTTTCTTTCCTCTTGTAAGCGATGTCTCGTTGCTATCCTGAGCTGATTTGTTTAACCGGGTCCCTGTTCGGGCGCCACTTGAAACGACCTTCTCGCCTCGGTCCTACTGAGGCGGGGTTTCTTTTAAGGTCCTTGGACCGTCTATAGCCTGGGTATGCTCGCGGGTGTCCAGGGTCGTACTCAAGAAAATTTGTAAATAATGAACCCGTATTTGGTGTTGTTAAACTTTATTTATTTTACTTCAGCTCTTAGGATCTAGCTTATTATTTAACTTATGGTGCTAACAATATGATGGGTAGCTGCGATGGCACGTTGAATGAAAGATCTTGATGGGGAAAGAAAAAAAAACTGTGCGGTGCTGTGGCGACGTATATCGGTATGGCGAGAGGTTTTTTTCTTTGTAATACGTAACTGCGACGGCTTGTTGATTGGAACCTGTTACGCGAACCTTGTCCTGCGGGTTTCACGATTGCTTTTATGGTGTGTACTAGTTTCAGCGCGACGGTGTTGCTACTTATGACGCGACTGTATTCAATTTACTCCCTTTGTTTAGTATACTTGTACTTGATGCTTGTGATTCTGTATGAAATGGAACCGTTTGTTAACGTCGGCGTGGAATAAGCAGTAAGCAGAAGCTGCCACCGAGGGAGGGAGAGAGAGAGAGAGAGAGAGAGAGAGAGAGAGAGAGAGAGAGAGAGAGAGAGAGAGAGAGAGTGACATAGGGAGAGGGAGAGTGACAGAGGGAGAGAGAGATAGAGAGATAGAGAGCTGTTCCTCAGAGAACAACAAGCGATTCCATAGCAAATCGACAAGTTTAACTCCGCAGGAGCGGCTAGCAAAGAGAACGACGAGCGATTCCATAGCAAATCGACAAGTCAAACTCAGCGAGAGCGGCTACGGAGAACAAAGAATAGAATGGAGAGAAGGAGAGGGAAAGGGGGGCTGTTCCTCAGAGAACAACAAGCGATTCCATAGCAAATCGACAAGTTAAACTCCGCGAGAGCGGCTAACGAAGAGAACGACGAGCGATTCCATAGCAAATCGACAAGTCGAACTCAGCGAGAGCGGCTAGAGGGAACAAAGAATAGAAGGGAGAGAGGGAGAGGGAAAGGGAGGGCTGTTCCTCAGAGAACAACAAGCGATTCCATAGCAAATCGACAAGTTGAACTCCGCGAGAGCGGCTAACGAAGAGAACGACGAGCGATTCCATAGCAAATCGACAAGTCGAACTCAGCGAGAGCGGCTACGGAGAACAAAGAATATAAGGGAGAGAGAGAGGGAAAGGAAGGGCTGTTCCTCAGAGAACAACAAGCGATTCCATAGCAAATCGACAAGTTGAACTCAGCGAGAGCGGCTACGGAGAACAAAGAATAGAAGGGAGAGAGGGAGAGGGAAAGGGAAAAGGGGCCTAACACTAGTTCCTGCTGATACCACGATTCAAGAAAGACTGACTTGCTGAGCGTTATTGTGCTCAATTTATTCCTCCCGCTGTGTTTTTGTTCCATGTGTTCGTTCGTTGACTTGCCGCTGCGCGGGTAGCTTTAACTCCTCTGATTACGATTATTTACTAGAAAACCGGTTTGTGTTTGTCATGTGCATGAGTGCTCGCCGCTACCCGATTATCTGCAATGTGATACTGGGTGATTGTAATTTTAATAGTTTAATTTTTTACATCGTAATTATGGGAATGCTATACGTGTTCTTTAAAAAAGTATGTACTTTAAATAAATAGAAAAATATATAAGTCGTGTCTAAATAATGTTAACATGTAAATAAATAGTTTGTGCGCCTCATTTCGATGCGCCGAAATGTGTCGTCACAACGTCGCTATCGAAATCAAGATTTTATATGTGTTTACTGTGTTAATAAAAGCAACGAACCTTTCGCTTGAAATTGAGAGATTGGTAAACCAATGTCTTACATTAAGTTTTGCCTTCTGATCGCTAATTGACTACAGTTTTAATTTCTGGTCAATAAAGTGTATAATACAGATTTTATGTATGTGTATATACAATAAAAATAAGTTAATGAAAAAAGTAACACATTGATTTTAAAAAAATTAACAATTGGATGATAATTAGGCTTTCACCATCTATGCAAATAATACGCGAATATTCATATTTACAGTGAATTAAAAATGTTATTAGTTTTTTTTGCGCATTCGCGCGAATTATGTTTATCCTTTAGGAGAAACTTAAAAAAAACACAAACTTTGGTTTTCTGATTTTTTTATTTCACTATTAGTTCTATATTTGTTAATGACATGTAAAGAGAGACTGCTTGACTTAATTCTAATTCATTACTTTTATACATTCAAATCTTCTTCTTCCTAATTTTGATTATTCTTTGCTCGCTTATTCGAACTGATGATCGGTTTAATGTACTTGTGGGAACTTGTGCCCTTGTGTCATTCAGTTCGATGACTTTCTTATATTTCGACGGTGTTAGATTTATTCCATGGGAATATTATTGATGTTGCAATATAACCATCAATAATATTTCAAACTGTGGCAACTTGTGCCCTTGTGTCATTCAGTTCGATGACTTTCTTATATTTCGACGGTGTTAGATTTATTCTTTGGGAATATTATTGATGTTGCAATATAACCATCAATAATATTCCAAACTGTGGAAGTTGCATTAATTAATGCGAATTAGATGAGACTGCAATAGTTCATACGAAATGAAAGTTATTCACCTTTAGGTGACGATGGCATTGTAAGCGGTCGAGATTGCGACATTACAGAAGTCGATGACATTATTACAAGTGGTCGATGTAATAGAGAAACAAAAAAACCAAAATTAAGAAGTCATTCATATTTTAGTGATGACATTACGAATGACATAGAAATTGTGCAACGGTCAATGACATAGGAATTGCGCAATCCAAATTAGCACTCAACATCGTGTGACTCGAATTTAAAGACTGCGTTCGAGCCAGAGACGGGTTGGGTTACAGATGCAACTCTCGAGCCAGAGACGTCTTGAGTTGCAGATGTAACTCGCGTTCTTGGCATGATCTGAAATAGACAGAAAGAGTATATTTTTTAAAAATTGATAACGACTTCATAAAGTAGTAAAGAAGTAATTATGATACCAAATTTGCTAAAACTGTATGTTAGATAAAATGTACTCTAACTAGTAAAGGTGTTGTCTACAGCCGGGCTGTAGCCGAAATACCCTACACCTTGAAGCTGCATCTATTCTCGCATATATATACAATATATACAATATATATATTATATATCTAATAATAAATATACAATATATATATATAATAATAATAATAATTATATCGCACCACTTCTAATAGGCAAAACTTTATACTCCTATGAAATTTCTACAACTATGCTGTCATGATAGCTGTATGCAGTTTCATAAGTGAAAGCATAAGGAGGCGTGGCCCGCCCATTTTTTCGCAACAGAATATTATTGGTTCACAAACTACAATATTATGTACACCATTATTCAGAAAACTTATATACTTTTCAATACAATCCATGTAAAAACCCTCCATGACCTATGTAAACTAAAAGTGGGCGGATCACGCCCATATTTGGCATACTAACTGGAAGCATTAGTCTAAACCTACATATAAAATTTTCTTGTCTTCTCACAAAAAGTGATGCTGATATGGGCTTTTTTAATAGGCAAAACAGAGGTACCTGCACTCTCGATATGAAAAGTAGTACGAAACACCCTAACATAGCAACGAATATTTTTGCCAAATTTCATTTTGAAATCTTAATCCGTTCTCCTGTGATCGTGATTTCAACGGACAGACAGACAGACAGACAGACGGACAGACATCGTTATTTCAATTTTGGTGGTGATGCTGATCAAGAATATATATACTTTTCCATACTTATCTTGTCTAGTTCTATGCGTTATACACTCCGGTAGAAAGTGAATATACCCTCAACCTTAAGGTGTAGGGTATAAAAAAGTTAATAACTTAATAATAACAAAAGAGATCAAACCGAGTTGAAACATTACTTCAATAAATAGTTTTCTTTAACAACTCCAGTGGCAATTTTATGTTAGATAAATATGTTTTTTGATAAATAGTAGTAAAATACCAAACTACTTAACTACCATAGTACTTTTAATAGTACGGGAAAGCATACGTAGTTTGCAAACAAAACTGTAGATATGCCAATATTTAATACAATGTTATTCTCTAGAAATGTATAACCTGAATTTATGTTATTTTTATATAATATCACATAATTTCTATTTTTGCATGTATAAGTATGTATAAGAATATTATTATAGGTTTTCATAAGGAGTGTATAAATTATAGTTGCAAACTGAGCTAACCAAATACATTAAACTCTATGAAGTGCATTAATATTTACATAAAAAACAATCCGAAATCTTATAAAACTATCGAATTAGTTGTCTTTGCAAAAAAAAAAACGTTGAATCACTTTCCTTTGCAGCCGTACCAAAAATTTTTACATTAACTTATAGGTATGTATATGCATAATAAGAAATGTGTATAGACGGTTTTTTGTATGCAAAACATGTTAAAATATTATTTTCCGACGACCAGCAAATAACTTTAATATTTATACCACACTACCTGGGACGTACCCGGCCTTGCACGGGCACAAATACTTGACATTGTAAATTTTTGAAAACAGGAAGTAATTTCGCTACCTCTGGCAATACATTTTTGCGGCGCTAATAAATGGCGATTATATCACTCTTCTCTTCAAATTTTTTTCTTTCTAGGTCTCATAAATATCTCTCCCGTCACCAGTTCAAATCTTCGATATGTCTGGTCCATCTGCGTGCGTCACTCTCATTCTTATTCTCTCTCAGTCTCATTTACCCACACTCTTCATCCCGCTTCAACGCCACTTAGTCCACTGTCACTAATTACATTACATGATTATCCTCTCTCTCTCCGGTTTTCTCACCCATTCTTTCTCTTGCTTACTCCCTCAATCAAATCCTTACAGATCTTCCCCACATCCTCTATTCAGTATCCAATCCTACTCCAGCCCTCTCACTATCTTTTTTTTGAGTCGTTCTTCTTCGCCATATTTGGCAATACAGTTCGCTCTCCCTATCATCCATATATTCTTTAAAACTTGGAAAAAAAGTCTACATTTACGACTACTCTTCTTCTAGTATTGTTTTGTCGAATTTGAGGTGGTGATTGTGCAGCGCGCAGCTGTGCAATATGGGCTCGTCTCCATTCATTTTGTTGTGCACGTTCATCTTCTGTTTGATTATCACAGACATTCTGACTAATTATTGCACGACGCGTACGTCGTCCAAGGTTTGATCGTCTAATAGGAGACATTAATGAAACAAATAAGTTTCCCTAAGAAACAATAAAATCGTTTTTGACTAATCCAATTCAAAACGAAATTATGTTTAAATACACAAACTTAAGGAAATAAAGGTTTCTGTATGAATACTCGCAATGAAATTAGATAAAGTCACTTTCTTTCTTATCTTTCCGTATATGGATATAATGCGTGATTTACGGCAATCCGGAATCAAAACTCGTATAAATTGCAGCAAGAAAAATAATGCATTTATTGTAGAAAATTGCAATGCCAAAATGAAACCTGTCAGACTGCGCAAAGTCTAACACCCTGATTCTGAGGTACACTTTTGGGCGACGTCGACGTCCTAGGACGCGCCGATGTATTTTGAGGTACGTCGGCGACGTCCTTCGACGTCGCCAGCTGTTATTTTCGACGTCGGCCTGGAAAAATCGTGAAATTAGCTATTCTGAGGTACACATTTTGACGTCAGAGTGTCGAAACGGCGACGTCCTAGGATGGCAGGTAATTAGCTGCCATCCTAGGACGTCGCTTGTAAATTCATGCAATATTTTCGGGTTTTTCAGCATGTTGTGCATTTAGGAAAAATATTTATGTTATGTTTTTGCAATTAATAGTTTATTTTTAACGAAATATCAGGAATTATTAATTAATTGCCAATGAAAAATAATGTATTATAATATTTTGTCGTAGTATACAAAGAAATAAAAACCATACAGATAGCAATAATAATAGAGTTAAAGGGAAGAAAGTGGGCTGCATTTTGTATAAAAATGTGTTGAATTTTGCAACCGTTCTCGGTTCTACATTCTTTGATGTTTGTTGTGTATATCCATTTTGTATTTACGCGTCCTCAGGAAAAGTCATTTTTTATAAAGAAACTGCGATGGAAAACCAAAAAAAAAATGTAAGTGACAAATTATTTATTTTATTGTTTACATATCTGTACATATAAGTGTGTAATTTGTAACTTTTACATTAAAGTGTGAGCTTCACTACAGCCGAGCAATTTGAGTTGCTGGTTAAAGAAATGGAGGACGCTCCGGATCTGGCAAGAGGCACGCCAGTGTTCGGTAGTAATAAAGTGAAAGTGGAGCAGGCATGGGAGAGAATCGCCGCAAAGCTGAACTATCACGGGCCTCCCATTAGAAAAACCCTGGATTGGAAGAAAGTGAGTTCTTTAATTCCTAATACAAGACATAAATTAAAAACAAAAATTATCTACAAAATTCCAGACATGGAGAGACATGAAGGGACGCGTCAAGAAGCGGTTAAGCCTTGCAGAGATGGAATTTAGGAGCACTGGAGGGGGGCCAAACAAACGCATTTCGCTCTCTCGACTGGAGCAGTCTGTGGCGGAGATCCTGCACCTGCGAAAAGTGGCTAATCCATCTGGTGCTATGTTCGGTTTTGGGAAGGAGCCACTAAGGCGAACGCTTGAACAGCGGCCTTCTACCTCGCACCGGGTGGAGGCCCCTCAACCCTCACCTATACCTCCGGCGCATAGAAATCTAACATTGGATCCAGATGGTAAGTACAACCAGTTTCTTTCCGAATATGTAAGTGATGAAATATTGTATGCGCAGACACGCTGGCACCGCTGGAATGGGAGCTGCTGGCTGAACCAAATGAGATAATAGAGTTAGAAGATGAGGACTTCGCACCACCCCCACAGAGGCCATCACCTCCGAAGACTGGGTTCCAAACGCAGCAGCTGAGTTTGATGGGCCAACAAATTGCAAACCACGGTAAATTGATGGAAGTGCTGCTGCAGATGTAAAGCCACATGGCAGGTATGGCACAATCGCAAAAAGAGATGGCTGCAATTGCTGCAAAGCAGCTGGAAATCAGTGCGCGTAGAGAGGAGGAAAGGCGCACGAGGCAGCGGAGGCCTTGCTGCAATTGCAGAATTTTTAAGCAGATAATACGAAGGAAAGGTATGTCCTTTTTTTACCATTTCTGTGTTAGTGTTACTTTTGTTTAGTTTTTTATTTTAAGATTTTACTGCCACGAAGGCTTTTTACTTTTGTTTAGTTTTTTATTTTAAGTTTTTACTGCCACGAAGGCTTTTTACTTTTGTTTAGTTTTTTATTTTAAGATTTTACTGCCACGAAGGCTTTTTACTTTTGTTTAGTTTTTTATTTTAAGATTTTACTGCCACGAAGGCTTTTTACTTTTGTTTAGTTTTTTATTTTAAGATTTTACTGACACAAATGCTTTTTACTTTTGTTTAGTTTTTTATTTTAAAATTTTACTGACACAAATGCTTTTTACTTTTGTTTAGTTTTTTATTTTAAGATTTTACTGACACAAATGCTTTTTACTTTTGTTTAGTTTTTTATTTTAAGATTTTACTGACACAAATGCTTTTTACTTTTGTTTAGTTTTTTATTTTAAGATTTTACTGCCACGAAGGCTTTTTACTTTTGTTTAGTTTTTTATTTTAAGATTTTACTGACACAAATGCTTTTTACTTTTGTTTAGTATTTTATTTTAAGTTTTTATTTACACAAATGCTTTTTACTTTTTATGATTTCGATTTCATTGTAGCTTAGTTAATTTGTGATCACGTTAATTAACAATGTGATACGTAGCATTAAAAATGTACTATTCACATTTACATAGTGCTATTTTGCACGCATTTAGCACACTTTATGTGTGTTGTCCTACAATAAAGAAATTCTTTAAATAAAAGTTCAGCAATGAGTTTTTCTTATTTATTTGTTTATTTATAAGCAATAGAAACCACAGCTCTTTCCTTATGGTTTTGTGGCCCTGAAAAGGGCCGATTTTCTTTACTTCATGATTACGGCAGACTTCGCGCGAGCTGTTCGCGTATCCTTACAGCTACGCTGTCTGGAGGACTTCCATCGTCTCCACCCTGAAAGCTGTGTTCAAATGACGCATAGGGCCAATCATTTTTGAAAAAAATGTACGCATTGTGGAAAGCGCAACATGCATTAATTATTTGCGTTGCTTTCTGGGGCGAATAATGCAGCGCTCGTTCGCCGTGCAAACACCTAAAACGGTTCTTTAAGACACCGAAACATCTCTCTATGATGTTCCTCGCCTTTGTCTGTTTCCGATTGAAGGCAATATGGTGCGGTGCGGCTGGGCTTCGGAAAGGTGTCATCAAGTATGGAAGCACTTTGTATCCGGAATCACCTGGAATGTAAGAACAATGTGAGTGCCGTTTAACATTTGCAGCGTAGTACACCTTACCCAATAACCATGTATTCCTTTTGCCGGAATTATAAGCAGATTTATAATAAAAATCGGCAGGGCTAATCGTCCAAACATGGGAATCATGGCTGGACCCAGGATGCGTCGCATCAACGCCCCGTATCACCATATTTTGGTCACATATCTGAAAAAAAATCAATGATATTATAACTTACAAAGATGGAAAAAACATTACATTACCATCATAGCGTTTATGCTGTAAAAACCTTTACGGTTGTAGTACAGGTGTTTCCATTCTTCGCCTGGGCTAACTATTTTAACATGTGTGCCATCAACACAACCGACCACCCCAGGAATGCCGAACTTGCGAAAGAAGTGACTTTTTGCGGAATTTTCCTCGCTACTCGACATCTCCATTGAGATCCACTTGCCGCAGAAGTGGTTCTCGCAGATGTCCAAACATTCCGCAATTATTTTTGAAGTGGTCGCTTGCGAAACGACCGCGAAGCAAGCGTTTCCTATGCTTCTTTGGTAGCTGCCACACGCCAGAAAACGCAGAATTGATGCCAGTTTCTGTTCCTTAGGAACAGCTGTGGTATAACTTTGGGTGCTCATTTTCGGACGAAAATCTTCCAAAATTTGCCGAAAGCATTCCTTGCCCATTCTGAAATTAGGCCGGAACCTGTAAAGAAGGAAGTTCTTCGGTGAATGACTACATCGTTACTTATTTGTAATACCATTTCTATTGACTTACTCGTATTCCGGTAGTTCGAAGATGTTTGAAGCATCGCGTAGTTGGCGATTTCGGGCGCGGTTATCTCCGAAATCCATTTCCTCTTCAACCTCTTCAACTAAATACTCTGCAAACGAGTCCATTTTTATTATTTCTTTCGAGCTATCGAGAAGGAACTATGCCAAAAATATGTTTATTGACAATATTTTCAGAGTTGCATGATTGGCTAACAATGAAAATTTTGTTAAGCATTTTTCTGCAATAAAAACACAAAAAAAATCAAATAATCAATTTATTTGTCCATGAAACTTCTCCATGAATCAATTTTATAATTTTGTAACACGAATTGCTGCCAATTTGTAAGAATTTGAAGAAAAAAATGCAAAATTATATTGTTGTGGAACTTGTGTACTGAATTTTTTTCCAATCCACACAGGCACAAAACAAAGAGTTCGGGTTGTTATCACTGAACTGGAAACAATCTTTCGGTCGCGCTGTTTTCCAAAAAAAAGCGAGTCACCTCTTCCAGAGGTGTACCTCAGAATACGCGTTCATTCCAGAGGTGAACATTTCGGCGTCGCCATCCTAGGACGTCGGGTGTACCTCAGAATCAGGGTGTAAGTCAACGCCATCTATTTTCATTTAAAAAGCCATTAAGGAATAATTTCACACAAAACTTCATACAAAAACTCGATTTTCAATTTTTCCAATTTTCCGACTTTTCCGGAGAGATTTTCCAAAACCTTCTTCCGTAAAAGCCTTCTCCTCGAAAATACGAACAAATGACAAGAAATTTCAGAGAAATTGGCCCAGCCGTTCTCATTTTATGAATTACTATACATTTTTTACACCATTTTTATATATATAGATATATGATGTAATAATACTAAAAATAATCAGTATACGATTAATCAAAATAATTTATTAACTATTCATGGATACAATAGAGTTGAAATCTCTAAACATAGTTCTGACAAAGGCAAAAACATGTAAACAAAGTGGTAGCTAGAAAAATTTGAGGTGAGCTCTCTCACCTCTCTTCTCGATTAACGCACTTCATCGGGTTCTATTACGTCATTTTCTTAATTAATACTACTAAGCTTCTGGAACCCGAATGTCGACCCGAAAACTGGCTGGAACGAGTGTCGCATCTCGTTATCTTTGTAATACACGTATCAAAGTCAGAAAATATTTGTCGAAAAAATTTTACATCACCCAGCTGCTGACGTAATTTACCGACATGATGAAATTGTGTATTTGGTGAACACAATTTCCACATCACAGTGGCTTAGTAGGTAACGCTCTTGCCTAGGAGCCGTGATGGTTTCGGTTCGAATCCCTTATTATACCCTACACCTTAAGGTTGAGGGTATATTCACTTTCTACCGGAGTGTGTAACGCATAGAACTAGACAAGATAGGTATGGAAAAGTATATATATTCTTGATCAGCATCACCACCAAAATTGAAATAACGATGTCTGTCCGTCTGTCTGTCTGTCTGTCCGTTGAAATCACGTTCACAGGAGAACGGATTAAGATTTTAAAATGAAATTTGGCAAAAATATTCGTTGCTATGTTGGGGTGTTTCGTATTGAAAATGGGCAAAATCGCCCAAAGATCACGCCTACAAAACCTAAACTCTTCTTGTGATAGAAGTGGGATTGTCGAAGTAGACCACCTGATTCGGGTCCTTTTTCGTCCCACCGCTATCCTACAAGAACCTAGTCTCTAGACGTGTGGAATCTATCCAGCTCCGTTCAAATGACCAGGTCCTGTGACATTAGAAGCAAGTCGCGAAGGTTGACACCACTAACATCGTCATCATTAATAAAGTGTCGACCCAGTATAGTCAACCTTCTGCTTGCCACTGCTGGACACTGGCACAGTACATGCACCGCTGTCTCATCTTCTTTCTGACACAGTCTACAGATCCCATCTTCAGCAAGACCTATCTTTTTGAGATTACATCTGAAGTTACCGTGACCAGTCACCATTGCTGCTAGCCAGCTCAGGGTCCTCCTTGGAAGTTGGGTGACCCATTTATTTGTCCCACCCATAGGGCTGCGCATAACGACCCTAGCTTGTCTACACGTGGTTAAACTCTCCCATCTTTTCAGGTGGAAGACTTCCATCCATCGTTCGACTAAAGCTTTTATCGATCCTTTGCTCAGAGCAACTCTCGGCTCGGGTCCAACAAAAGTCGATGATGACCCCCGTTTTGCGAGTTCATCAGCCACTTCATTACCATCGACACCGGCATGCCCTTCTACCCACATAAGTGTGACCTCATTAACTTGAGCACACCTGCTAAGTTTTAGAGCACATTCTTGAGCCAGCTTCGAATCCACATGTGTCCGATCCATGCACCTAATCACCGATTGATTGTCAAGCGCAATCAAGATAGTCCTATGTTGCACCTTTCCATCAATCAGGTGATCCAGCGCGTGTACAAGCCCCAGCATTTCGGCCTGATATACCGACACATGTCGTCCCAAAGATAGCGCACAGGCCAGGTTCAACTCTACCGAGTGGACTCCGGCTCCCGCCCTATCTTCTCGTAATGACCCATCAGTAAAGATGCATATGTCATTCTTCTCACACTCCTCGTGTGTTTGACTATCTGTTATGAGGCTATTGTGTCTCTTTATTGAGGCTATAGTCTTACTCATAATATCGGTTGGCATCAGCGTCTCCATAATCTCGGTGTTAAAGAGGTCAAGAATACGCCTATGCCCTACCACCGCACCGAACTCATTCCAAGCGTCACAAGTCTTCATGCGCAGTGCTGCGAGTGCCGCCGTCTTCTTAATAAATAAGTCCAACGGGAGCAATCCTATCAGCGCCTCAAGGGCAGCAGTCGGGGATGTACGCATAGCTCCCGTAACAGCAATGCACGCCAGACGTTGGACCGCATCAAGTCTACCTCTTATTGTCTTTTGTTCAGATTAAGACCACCAGACAACCGAGGCATAAGCAATAATGGGTCTAATCATTGCAGTGTATATCCAGTAAATGGCACGGGGGTTTAATCCCCAGCGTAAACCATACACTCTTCTACACTGGAAAAAGGCACGCTTCGCCCTTTGGATCTTATTCTCAATATGATCACTCCAGGATAGTTTACTATCAAGGATTACTCCTAGGTATTTGACCCTCCTGGAGATCTTGATTTCATCCCCAAAGAGGCTAAGCGGCATCATGTCCAGACCTTTCCTCTTTCTTGTAAAGAGAATCATGTCTGACTTACTCGCATTGATGGTCAGTTCCTGTTCTCTACACCACCTCTCCACTGTTCTGAGAGCATTCCTAATAACGTTGGTGATGCTGTCCAAGAACCGTCCAGGAACCATTAAGACTATATCATCCGCATACCCCACAGTGTGTATGCCAATATCATCTAAACTTTGTAAGAGAGTGTCCACAGTTAAGTTCCACAGGAGTGGGGAGAGAACGCCCCCTGAGGGCATCCTCTCCCCCTAACTTTTGACTTCCCACACTGAACATTGGTTGCCCTGAATTTCAACGAGTTGTCCACCCAATTTACAATTATTGGACTGACCTCTCGGCAAACCAGAGCGTCCCGCAGTTTATCGAAGCCTATTTTATCGAAGGCTCCCTCTATGTCCATAAAGACAGTCATAGTTATGCCTCCGACTTCCAGCTCCTTCTCCACAACCCTTACCATTTCATGCAGGGCAGTATTAGTAGACCTACCAACACGATATGCGTGTTCACATCTACTTAACGGTCTACTCACCAGCGTCGACATTTCAATATAATCAGCCACAATCCTCTCCAACGTCTTTAGTAGAAAGGACGAGAGGCTAATTGGCCTGAATGCTTTCGCCTCAGAGTGGTCACTTTTACCCGGTTTGGGGAGGAAAACCACCTTTGTTTCTCTCCACCCCTTTGGAATGTACGCTGTCGCTAGACAGGCCACAAATACTCCGTGTAGTCTTTCCATAAGAGCGTCAATGCCCCACTGAAGCAAGGCCTGAAATATTCCATCCAGTCCCGACGATTTGAACGCTGAAAAGGTTTTAACTGCCCTTTTAATACCGTTCGTAGTCACAATCCGTTCCGCCTCCCTTCTGCCAACTTTGTTCACACATTTATTAATCCAGGAGCAGGGCCCATCAGGAAGGAGGCTTCCCGGGAAGTGTACTTCCATCAGGGGCTCCGGCGAGTCGTACGGAAGGTACGCAGACGCAAGAAAAAAGGAACCAGCATCATCACCTATTCTTACCACCGTAAGATCCAGCGTGCTCAGGTGAGGACAGAATACTGCTAGTACTCCGTGCCTCACCAAGATGCAGGTCCTATGTCTGCCTCCCATCTTAGAATAAAAAAGGTTGGCACTTCTACAAGATAGACCCTTGATCGCGTTGTGGGCTATCCAGGGTTCTTGCAATATGGCTACATCCAGCCCATCCGACACAAAGCGCCTAACTAGCATGGTTGACGCAGCTCTACTATGGTGCAGGTTGAGCTGAACTACTTTTAATTTAGCCTGGCACAGGCCCTCCTCCCGCCCCGACTTCCATCTCTTTGCGGGAGTGGCCGCCGGTCCCGCGCCAGGGGCGCCGCTCTCACTATTCATCCTTTCTAAATTTGACCACCGCTTGGTCAAGCCCGCAGTTGAGCTTTGCTCCCGCGCGCTCGATAGCAGTGGCTTCTTCTTTGGGGCACCAAACCGTGAGAACGACGCCTTCTTTTCCTGCTGCACTGAACTTGCCCGTACAAATGACCCTCCGTTTTGAAGTGTCCTTCACGCAGGCATTCTGCCGCTGCAGCCTTCCGAGGATGACGTCCTTGGTCGCGCTCGTACCGTGAACAAGGATAGTCGCCTTCCTCACCTCTCTCAACACACAGAGCCGGTCGATACGTAGGCGGGTATTCTCCCACAGACCTTCAAGTCCACCCACGCATTGAGCCAGCCACGCCTTGGATTCTTGGTTCCTGCATTTAAGTACAAGGAGCCCGTCCTCCAAGGTGGCGTTGCCCACAAACCCAACGTTACCGCTCTCATCCTCCAGCCGATCCAGGGCCCGCAAAAGAGATGTCTTTAACACCTCCAAGTGCGAGTCCAGCAACGGCCCCTCCCTAGAGAGATCGGCAATGCCCATAAGGAGATCACCTTCCGCCACCTTTGCAAAAGAGACCCCCTTACCGGCAGGTTTCGTCATCATAGCTGCCTTCTGCCCTGCACTGGTCATCATTTTCTGATGACTCGTGCTAGGCTTCCCACCTGCAGCTTGATTCTCACCTGCAGTTATCCGCAGGTCCTGCTCCTCCGCGCCACGAATCTCCCGCGGACCCGTACTAATTTTCGGGGTGCCTCGGTATCTTTTCGCGGATGACGAGGATTCCGGCGTTGGTTCATCTGGCGAGAGTTCACTGAAACGCCGAGTCAGGTTGCTCAGTGATCTTTTCGCCCTCTGGCGCTCCCTCTTCCGCTGTTGCTTTGCCCGCCGCGTGAGCAGGCTCCGCTCGGCTTCCGAGGGCGCGTCAGCTACACCAGTTGGATCCAGACAGGGCGTGGCTGACCTCTCGATGTCTGAGGAGACACCATGATCCACCACTACCTGTCCTTCTCCTTCTGGCTTTTCCGTAGGGATTGCGGCAGACTCGGCTTACCGCTGAACATTTTCCAATGTCCCTCGGTCCACCTTGTCAGTTAGTAAGCCTTTCGGCTAACCAATGTCTGAAGGTGCTGAGCCCTTTTGGGGTTCCATACCCTCAGACATCACCGCATCCGTTACGTCTTGTTTTTTATTTACTTGTTTTATTTTTTGGTTTTCGTCCATTAGATTCCCACGAGTAATTGCGGAAGTAATGGACAGAGCCGCCTACCGGGATTAGGCATTTGATACTACCGACCTCGCCCGGGCATCGATAGGGACCGTTATCGACTGACCAATTTTACCACCTGTCAGCCATGCAGGTATATGGCACGGGTACCTCAACACCTACACCTTCGGTGGGATCGACTTTTAATGAGGATAAGGTTGCCCCGTTACCTCAGACCCTCCTCCTTTATCCGGGCTTGGGACCGGCACCCGACAACGTAAGCCGTGTTCGTGAGGCGGAGTTCTACAGACCTCTTAATGTATTATATAATTTTTTTGAGTTTATAATTGATTTATTAGATTTATTCATTTTATTGATCCATTTAAGAGATATATGTATACATAATTATATTACAATTTCAATTAGTTATCCCGCGAAGTCCTTGCGACTTGTGTGCAGGATTGAAAAATTCATCTAAGATATAAATACTAAACAATTGGTAATGCGACTTCACCTATTATCTCATAATACAACCAAATTTAAAATACAAAGGAATTGCAAATCATATTAAAAATGTACTGTTTTTATTTCCTTGTATACATAGTAAATACAAGAAAGTATTGTAATCATGAAAAATTTCGATATTGAGATTTTGATGGTAACACACATTTTGACCATGGCGGAGTCCATTTTGACTAGTTTGGTCGTGACGTGTGTACGTATGTACGCCTGTACGTATTGAAATTTGGTATTCGAGACTCTTATAAGACCTAGTTGTGCACCTCCCTTTTTGGATGGAATCGGTTGCGCCAAAAGGACACTTCTCTTGGGAGAAATTTTCAAATTTCATGCATAACTCAAAACAAACAACGCCAGAAAGTAGATATTCGGTGTTTAGGGCTGCCATAACATCCAAATATAATCTATTTTTTGGCTTGATCGCTGGCGCGAAGAGGACACTTCTCTCGAAGGATTCTATATTATTCATAACTTAGTTACAAATGTTTTAATTAAAATTATAAAAATTTTAAAAAACAAAAGGATTTTGAAAAAGTATATAAAGTAAGAAATTATGTTTGTTTTAACAATAACGGAAAGTTCAATCTTCATGATTTATCAAATATTCCTTAATGCTCATTTTCCGCCGATTTACTTTTGGTATATTAAGCAGCTGTAGTGGAAGCTGGTTAAGTATCCTTGGGATTGTGACGTCTAGGGTGTTCCTCACGTAGTCTTTATGATATTGTCGAACTGTGTATCTGCCATCTGTCCTGCGTCTTGTTTCGTATGAATGTCGAATCGTATTTCTGAAGCGAGTGTTTTCCATTGTTGTGTATTTAAAAATGCCGTCTGTAGTCAATACATGTAAATAGTTTGGCAATGAAATGACGTCAAAACGTGAAAAGTTGAGGACTGGATAACTGCAAGGCATGCTTCGATGATAGAAGAAATAAGATATCTCTTTTTTTTGTTGAAGCGCTTCTATGTGGGCGTTCTTATTCAGATATTCAACAACTATGACTCGCAAATATTTATAAATTCTAACCAGTTCTATGTGAGTCTTACATGTGCCGCACGTGATGCTTTCTTTTTCACCATGACTTGTATGAAAACAATCGCGGGCGTGCGATATGATTTTTACTGGATTATACAAAAGATACAGTGGCCTGATATCCATAATTTTCGTATGACTATCTCGCGATAGCAATGAAATGTGCTTGCATACGTTCTATGGCTACATTCAAGTCTGCGTTAGAAAACACCAATGCTGTTTCATCCGCGTAAGCGAATGCTTTACATGAGTGACCCTAATTTATGGGACACCATATGAAACTCCAGTTTCTTGACCGAATTTTCCGGCGACTTTAATGCGGAAAGTCCTTAGGTTTAGATAGCCTTTGAACCACATTAGACCACATCAAGCCTTCGCCACGGGTCCCTACGCGCTTTAAAGATGATATTAATTTCTCATAAGAAAGAGTATCGAATGCTTTACTAAAATCCAAAAATAGCGCTAGGCTGTGATTACCTTTCCTTAACCTATTATTTAAATTATTCGAAAAATTACCCAAGAGCTTGTTGATATTTTTGCCACCGTACTGAACTAGGTATATTATGTTGTATTTGGTAATAAAACTTTGTAGTCTTTGACAAACTATTTCTTCCACATGTTTTTTCAGTGCAGGTAAAATCGAAATTGGGCGATAGTTTTCCACAATTGACTGCTTCAACGATTCTGGTACTTTGCCCGTTTTTAAACTCAAATTCATAAGTTTGGTTAATATTGGTGTAAAAACTTCTTTGCTATTTTTCAAATCCTTTTGTCTTATCCCGTTACAACCTGGAGATTTGTTTACATTCATGCTGGCGATAATAGCAAACACTTCCTCTTCAGTGGCATCACTGAAGTACATCTAATTTGTATTTGATTCGGCTCTCGCCTGCAATGTTTCAATCTGGCAATCGTGCACCGCGTTAAGTATATTGCTCCGAAAACTTTCCGCAAACTCGTCCGGTAAGTTAGTATTTTTTTTTTTTTTTTTTAATTGATTTGAAAGGGTAATACAATTACAATTTTAAGTACAAAGCTTAACAACTACCAACAGAGGCCTTCGGCTAAAAATTGCATAACAACATAAATTTACAGAAATAAGGAGAGGTTGAAGAAGGGTGAACTTAAGTTAGTTGTTTTAGTAATGATGTAATGTATGTAATGTATGTATGTGAGGTAATAAGCCGCTTAGATTTCCTTGGCGATGTTAAGTTTAGTCAATATGCTGGATAAGTTTTTGATATTTTGAAGAGTTACTTCTGAAAAAATTTGAACAATCGGTAGTACTTCCAATAACACAATTCATAAGATCGTTGAACGCAAGCATATTGAGATATTCCTAATTGCTAGTATGGTCACGAAGATTCAAATTTATTAATATTTCAACCTATTAATACGATGTTTTGAGCTGTGTGTATTCGGCTAATTTTGCGTTCTAGTTCCCAGTGATCTAGTGAAATCATTTATAATTTGTGACGGCGGTCTGTAGATAGCTATCAGCGAAAAAGTTTTCCTATCGAACGTCAATGATATATGAACACTCTATTGCTGACGTAAAAGACAGGAAATATTTTCGCAACGACCTGATTTCCAATTTTGGCCATCCAAACAATTTCCAATTTTTGGCCATCCAAAGTAAATGACAATTCCTTTGGTTCAACTGATCGCCAATATACACACTCTGAACGCTATTATTGTTTGCGCTCATCACCTCATTCGACGAGGATGATGTTGTTGTGTCTTTTGCATGAACTCTCTCTTTTTATCGACATCGGAGAATTTAATAGTCATGTTGTTTTTCTGTCTCGTCACTTATAGGCATCGATAATGTCATTCTACTTCATATCAACATTCGTTGCTTTGCCAACATTTACCACAAAAGCTTTAACAGACTTACTTGTTGTTCCATTGTGTTTACATCCGCCAACGTTGCTCCCGAGATGAAGACGCTGACTTAGATCTTTGCCTACAATGTTGACATTTCCAATCATTTCGCTTTTCCAATGTATACTGTGCAACAGTATATCATGCGAGCAGCATGATTAGAAATGATATCCCCATTTATATTGCTCAAAAAATTTTTAAATGTTATATTTAATTAATTTACTGATCAATTACCCTACACCTGTCTTTTTCCGCAACACACTAACTCTGCTTCGATGCGTCATAATGTTTTGGGGAATCTATTCAAATACACCAAATTTCACAGAACTTTTCACAGCAAAATCGTATACACGTCCATCCAAGTCGCTTACTCAATCGAAATAAAAAATAAATGTATGAATGAATTAATTCATATATTTATGTAAAGCAGATTACTATACATATCAAAAATGCTGATGGCTTTACAATCTAAATTTTTGTCTTATCGGCCTTTGTGAAAGTTACATATGTCTGGTTAGTCATTGTCAGTGTTTTTTTATATTCTTTTAGAAATCATGTTCAAAGTTAGACTTTATAGATGGATCCACAGACCTTTTTTATAGCAGAAATCAAATTTTTTCTGCAAATATGAATGAGATTTTTGAGGACATTTCGAGCAAAATGGTGAAACCCCCATCGAAATCGGTGCACCAGTTCGAGAGTTAACTAATCTTATACTTAGCATCCGAACAACTTGATTTTAATTAAAATAATTACTTTTCTATCTAAATTTATGGAAATAGTTTCACTTCTCCAAATCTTTTATTGTCGCCTATTGTCGGACTCTGCTTGCATAGCAATGAGTTTTTGTCATAAACGTCGTCAATCTACATGCTGTCGATGAGGGCTAAGGTAAAGCACACACCACATGAAACACGTATTTTTGAGAATATTTATTATTTTTCAGTTCATCTCAAAAATTAGTTCAAAAATATCGCATCGGCGTGGTTATAACTTCGATAACTTCGCTTTTGCCATAATCAGAATATTTGCGGTAACGCGTTATCGCATTTTGAAATAACAAATTATTGAGGTAATGCGTTACCTCCACTGGTAAATAAAATGAAATTTTTGTACTAAATCCGAATGCGATCGGCGTTGTCATCCAAACATCGCCTGTAGTTGATTGTTTCTAAAATATACACACCCAAACACGAATCGTAGCTTAGTCCCGATCGTTCGTTCCTTCGTGATTTCGCGAAGTTTAGCAACTACATATTCCGTATTTAGCACAATAAAATCATAATCACGCGTAGCTCATAGGATAGTGTTCTGGACTAGGAAAACGGACGCCCTGGTTCGAACACCACAGCGACATAAAAAATAATTTGTAAATTTTTTAATAATTTAATTATAATAATTTTCACATATAAAAATAATAATATATTTTAAAAAATATTCTCAGCGAACTTGTGTTTCATTCAATCTCCACCCAATAATCCTATATATTAGGAATATTTATAAAAACAAAGAAAAGGCTTTTGAGAATTAATAAGAAAAATTAATGAAAACACGGAATTATGCGTGTGCTATTGGAAAGTTATCACGACCATTACATTATAAACTTTATTAAACGATTATTTGTATGTACAATTTGACTTACAAATTATCTTAACAATACCATGCAACTTACATGCTATTTACAATAAATATGTACATAAATATTTACAGGCGGCGCAAAAACAGGTTCCGCTGGAAGTAAAAGAAAAATCTATAGAAAAATCTAAAGACATTGACAATATAGAAAAAAGGAATTAACGATGATTAGCCGCAGAAGCCGCTCTACCCACGGTAGTGACGATGATCATCTATGCTGTAGAAGTTCGAGCCGCAGCGTGGATGCGGGAGCGAGCTCAGGTAAAGATACCTTTTATCACGATCATACGACTCTCACTTACATGATTGAGAAAGCGGATACATACGACCTTCACTTACATTATTGAGACAAGGGATCTATCTAACCTTCAGTTACGTTGTTGAAATAAGTGTTTCATCCCTTCCTATGACAGCCCTGTGTTAATGTCATGTGCAATTATGTACGGACACGATTGTGACGAATCTACGATTCGTGTTTATGTGTGTACATCAATGACAACTCCGATCGCATTCGGATGTAGCACAAAAATTTCATTTGATTTACCAGTGGGTGGTGTCGAAGTTTGGTTTATCTCTTTAGAAAGGGTGTTCACTATTAATATGTGCAACAGAAGCAACCAAAAGAAATTTTAGTATATGGGGGAAACCAGACAGGCCATATTACAGTTTCCTAAGGCAATTTACTTAGGGTGGTAAAATAAAAAAGTAGTTTGTTACGATACCGTACCCTTGCGGCGTTGCACCTCTACTCCACCCGGGCTAGCTCATCACTCGGGGAGGTTCTCAACCCTGCCACCGCAAGAACGTACCTAACAATAAAATTTCCTTCTACGGAATTTTGTTTTATTCTTCAAAAATAATTTTTCTCTCCTTCTCCCCTACTTCACAACTCAAGCCATTGCTAGAGCCCACTCTCCCTCACTTCCTCCTCCCCAACGAAATGTGCTTAACTCCTCATGATTAAATTCATCTTCATTTTTAAATATATATATATAGTGTTTATTATAATGTTTAATAGATTTTCTCTTAAATTCTACTTATAATAAGCATAGATGTATGTATGTACTTTGCAAATATTAATATATCAACTACAATAAATAATTCATCATCATCATCATGAAAGTGTAACGCATCATTGGTTATTTTTCTACTCTCTACTTGCTTGTTTTACTCAGAAGGAGTTTTAAGCGAAGCTCGCTAACTCTCGGTAGTGGATTTGATACCTAATTTCTAATTTCTGTTGGATCGACCTCTTATCGATCGGCCCTGGTCATGAGGGAGCTCCCTAATGCTAAAGAGGAATTAACACAATTCACCCCCTTTTATGACGTCACTACCTTGCGTCGCTGCCCCTTCACAGATTCTGATTTAAATTGATTATCGTACTACAATTACTTAGACTTGGAAAACATAAAGATCACCTCACGATGCAACGATTTCACAATAAACGATTTCTTTTTGCATAAAACACAACTGCAATGACTTACACTAACCATTCACTTCGATTCATATGTACATATATTAAATGAAAATAACCTAATACAAAAAAAATTACATATATATATATACACAATAATAACAAGAAGATTAATGCAAAATTAATTTATGCCTCTATATCTCCTAAACTTCTCTATATTCTTTTCTTTTATTTTCTTTCTTAGATTTCCAAACACAATGAATAAACTTTATGCAGATAATTTCAACTTATCTGGTTTCCAGCTTCCGATGAAAATCCTCGGTCCCGGTCGGCAATAACAGGTATTTCGGTGGCAGGTACAAAAAATCGTGATGAAGATTTCACTTCTCGTCACTGGCGCTGGTTCCACAGATTATTATCTATGCTGTTTCTCTTAATCTGAGTCGATCGATGAAAGCACAGGTGGTCAATGACTACTCCACTAAGATGGACCAGAAACAGGCGCTTTCAGCACTGGTGCAGATTCTTCTCAATTTGCACACAAATGTTGCAGTTGGCTTTGCTTAATGTTGCAGTTGGTTTTGCTTAATGTTGCAGTTGGTTTAATTTGACCGTGCGCTCAATTTAATATGAGTTTAGCAAAGATTAATTTTACTTTTACGATGCTAATTTTCGCTAAAATTGTGCAACAATTACTAATAACATCAATTTTATGATGATGATTTTACTTAAACTGCACGCGACTTCGACAAAAAAAACAGACTACCGAGCGACTTTAATATCTTGTTCTCTCTCCCCTTTTTTCTATTGTCACAACTCTTTTATACTGCGAGTGGAGCTTTTTCCATTTCCTACTATTCCCTGTATATAGAATTCGTTTTCCCGCCAAAACTAATTCTTCGGTCATTTATATATTTAACAAAACTTTTACCTATTTAAAATAAATAATAATTTAAACTGCTATTTTACCGCTGTTACTAATCGCATGATCCAACCACTGACCTTGGGTACTTTTCCACTCGGACATCCTAAAATCCCCCTCAAAAATTACATACCCCCCCGGTTGTTATTGTTACATCACTGTGGCAACTCTCTTTTCGTACCAGGCGATCATGAATATCAGCACAACTTCTACCTTTCTCATATTGTTCTCCTTCTCTTTGTTTTGGTGTGCTGGAATTCATTGATCCACCAGAGCTCCATTCATATCGCGACGTCTAAATACTTAGCTGGCAATACCGTCTTACAACTTTGTTTTCCACTACTCAAATACTACTTTGCCAACACTCTACTATAAACAATGAAGGGAATTTCAACTGCTTAGCCGACATTAAGAACATCACCCCAAGTGTCAAAAGAAGCATAACCAATATTTTGGTTCTTGCTTTAATATTTATTTTGTTTTAAATGGTATAAATATCCGCACGCAACAAAACTCTGGCTTTGAACGGTTTAAGCGTACGCAAAGACAGTGTGCGTTTTACTTAGTGGTCACATCGGCGCTTTCCATCCACTAGAAGCAAGGGTGCCCAACGTAGGCCATCGCCCACTAGAACTCTCCGTTGTCTCATCCTCTGAGCTAGCCGGGCCATTTCGTTCTCCGTCTGACGGGCTGCAATCTTATTCGGTGATGTATTTCCTATTAATAACTTCTCGTATTCTAATCTAATTCTAATGTCAATCAACACGGAAAACAACTCTCGGACACAATCAATTCCACAATAGCCACTCCATGAGAGAACAATGTAACAAGACGTACACGCAACACTAGACAACACAACAGGTAAAGTGTAAATATTGCACTATTCCTTAAATACTATTATTGCACTAGTGCTCGTGGCGTGGTCCTCTTGCACGTATTCTATTGCTTTATATCTTTCGCATGGTAGATTCCCAATGACTTCCCTTTCATGTTTTCTAATTCGTACATGTTGTTTCCGAGTGTTCGGACTACACGACATTTCGTAAATTTTGGACAGAACTTGGCATTTATGTTTCGTTTAAAGTCGCTTAGCACAAAATTCCGTTTATAAACTTCCTGTCCAGTAATAAATCTGACGTTTCTTTTGCGGTTGTTATATCTTTGCGAGCTTATTTGATATGCGGCATGTAGGCTGTTTTTGACCTTTTCTCGCCATGTTTCCAACATTTCATTTCTGCTCAGTATGTTAACTTCTGGGTCACTCAAAAGATTTAGCTTACGAGCCAACTTGTAATCCGCTCCGTTTAAAAACATATTTTGCCCGAAGAGTGCGAAAAATGGTGTTACACCTGTCGCAGAATGCACTGAACTTCGCATAGCGCATTCAATCTCAGGCAGATATAAATCCCATTCTCGATGGTCCTCCTTCAGGTAAGATCTGATCGCCGCTAAAATCGATCGGTTTACGCGCTCCGCTGCATTTGATTGTGGCGCGTAAAAGGCTGTCTTCAGATGGGTTATTTGGAAAGTTTCTATCATTTTCTTAAATCTCTCAGATGTAAATTGTTTGCCATTATCGCTATGGATGACTTCCGGCACTCCGAATTTATCCAACGTCGCTGTTGTTTATTTTATAATTATAATTATTTATAATGCACGGCAAGTACAAACTAACATATATATTGTATAAACAAAAATAATAATAATAAAATGTAATCAATTTAGTGCTTCACCGACTTAATAAATAAACAATAATACATAAACTCATAAAAATTACGACAGCACCACTCAGTGAATGCCTTAATACACAACGCACAGTAGGCAGTATATATACAAATACACCGGATGCTTAATAGTACTAATGTAAATATTTAAATTTATTATTTAATGTATCAAATATATATATTATAAGAATGGAAACAAAAATCACTCGCACTAAACTGATTGCTATCTAGCTTCAAATATTCGCACTCAAAATTTTTGAATTTTTTTTTTTTTTTTTGCATTCAAAACTTACTTCAAACTTTACTTTAACTCTTTACTTTTACCAATTTCAGATTTATGTTGGGGTTTCGGAAGTCTGGGAGAATGACCACATTGCAACGCTAAACAAAGGAAGGATTAGGACTTCATCCGAGGTATCAATACTCATTTTGATTTCTTTAACTTAACTTACAAACTTTTCTTTTCAGATCAACTTTATCAATGCTTTAATATTTGTTCTTGTTGTTTTCGCTTGATTAACATGACTAAGCCTTATTTTAATTATCATTTGATTCTTTCGTCCGTCTTGCATACCTTGCCCGTACTATTGAGATCTGTTCATTCAGCCGATCCAAGCTACTGGTTTGGAAATGCAATTCGGATGAAACATTGATTTCTTTCTTTCGTGTTCCACCTACCCATCTTCAATCGCGATGGTTTCGTGATAATGAAATTAAATAAAAATTTCTAAAGTTTAAATTTTGTAGTTACTTTCTTCTTGTGCAATCCGATTTGACCGCTTTGCCAATCGAAGTCAACAGGTTAATCCGCGCTCGTGGCGGAGACAAAAATAATTTTGTTATCCATCACAATTTTTGTGCTATTCCTGTGGCTTTATTATTTTCCACAGTTTACTTCTTGTATTATTTCGTAGCGCTTTCTTCGCCAGATGCATTTGGGATTTGGCTGTGCTGCCAATGCAAGCCATCTGGTTCCGACAGTGCTGTTAATGTGAATCCTTCAGGCTTAGTCAAGATCACTGTTTATTTTTACTATCTAATCATTCTTGAATTCATACTATGTATCCTTTATGATGTGGTTGTGCATCCACAATGCATCGTTTGCCTGGTGCAATGGGATTCGCCTTTTGCCATCCATGCCACCAAGTTCTGGACACACCGTGGAGGAAAAACCACAAAGCTTCATTTATGTTGGGCGCCATTATTGCTACAGCGCCTTATTATACCGCTCTTCTTTCGTTATAATTTTATGTACTAGATTTGCATATGGTTGTTCCTCCAACATGTGTCCCTTGGCTGATGCTGTTGGATTTGACAATTTTGCCAATCCAAGCCACCAGTTGTAGACCACAGCGTGGAAGAAAAACCACTTAGCACCTTTTTGTTTGGACGCCATCTTGTTATGGCTCCTATTCTATCACAAAAAAAAATTGTTTATTTTTCTTGTTCCGTGGTTTTTCATCAGCTGAGTATCCCTTACTTCGATGCAATTGGGCTAAACTATTTTTTTTAAGTCTGCTCAAGCCATCGGATTTTGGGCTACTCTGCGAAGGAAAAACCACAGCCTGTTTCTAAAAAAAATTGGGCGCCATTATTGTTACGATACCGTACCCTTGCGGCGTTGCACCTCTACTCCACCCGGGCTAGCTCATCACTCGGGGAGGTTCTCAACCCTGCCACCGCAAGAACGTACCTAACAATAAAATTTCCTTCTACGGAATTTTGTTTTATTCTTCAAAAATAATTTTTCTCTCCTTCTCCCCTACTTCACAACTCAAGCCATTGCTAGAGCCCACTCTCCCTCACTTCCTCCTCCCCAACGAAATGTGCTTAACTCCTCATGATTAAATTCATCTTCATTTTTAAATATATATATATAGTGTTTATTATAATGTTTAATAGATTTTCTCTTAAATTCTACTTATAATAAGCATAGATGTATGTATGTACTTTGCAAATATTAATATATCAACTACAATAAATAATTCATCATCATCATCATGAAAGTGTAACGCATCATTGGTTATTTTTCTACTCTCTACTTGCTTGTTTTACTCAGAAGGAGTTTTAAGCGAAGCTCGCTAACTCTCGGTAGTGGATTTGATACCTAATTTCTAATTTCTGTTGGATCGACCTCTTATCGATCGGCCCTGGTCATGAGGGAGCTCCCTAATGCTAAAGAGGAATTAACACAATTCACCCCCTTTTATGACGTCACTACCTTGCGTCGCTGCCCCTTCACAGATTCTGATTTAAATTGATTATCGTACTACAATTACTTAGACTTGGAAAACATAAAGATCACCTCACGATGCAACGATTTCACAATAAACGATTTCTTTTTGCATAAAACACAACTGCAATGACTTACACTAACCATTCACTTCGATTCATATGTACATATATTAAATGAAAATAACCTAATACAAAAAAAATTACATATATATATATACACAATAATAACAAGAAGATTAATGCAAAATTAATTTATGCCTCTATATCTCCTAAACTTCTCTATATTCTTTTCTTTTATTTTCTTTCTTAGATTTCCAAACACAATGAATAAACTTTATGCAGATAATTTCAACTTATCTGGTTTCCAGCTTCCGATGAAAATCCTCGGTCCCGGTCGGCAATAACAGGTATTTCGGTGGCAGGTACAAAAAATCGTGATGAAGATTTCACTTCTCGTCACTGGCGCTGGTTCCACAGATTATTATCTATGCTGTTTCTCTTAATCTGAGTCGATCGATGAAAGCACAGGTGGTCAATGACTACTCCACTAAGATGGACCAGAAACAGGCGCTTTCAGCACTGGTGCAGATTCTTCTCAATTTGCACACAAATGTTGCAGTTGGCTTTGCTTAATGTTGCAGTTGGTTTTGCTTAATGTTGCAGTTGGTTTAATTTGACCGTGCGCTCAATTTAATATGAGTTTAGCAAAGATTAATTTTACTTTTACGATGCTAATTTTCGCTAAAATTGTGCAACAATTACTAATAACATCAATTTTATGATGATGATTTTACTTAAACTGCACGCGACTTCGACAAAAAAAACAGACTACCGAGCGACTTTAATATCTTGTTCTCTCTCCCCTTTTTTCTATTGTCACAACTCTTTTATACTGCGAGTGGAGCTTTTTCCATTTCCTACTATTCCCTGTATATAGAATTCGTTTTCCCGCCAAAACTAATTCTTCGGTCATTTATATATTTAACAAAACTTTTACCTATTTAAAATAAATAATAATTTAAACTGCTATTTTACCGCTGTTACTAATCGCATGATCCAACCACTGACCTTGGGTACTTTTCCACTCGGACATCCTAAAATCCCCCTCAAAAATTACATACCCCCCCGGTTGTTATTGTTACATTACTGTGGCAACTCTCTTTTCGTACCAGGCGATCATGAATATCAGCACAACTTCTACCTTTCTCATATTGTTCTCCTTCTCTTTGTTTTGGTGTGCTGGAATTCATTGATCCACCAGAGCTCCATTCATATCGCGACGTCTAAATACTTAGCTGGCAATACCGTCTTACAACTTTGTTTTCCACTACTCAAATACTACTTTGCCAACACTCTACTATAAACAATGAAGGGAATTTCAACTGCTTAGCCGACATTAAGAACATCACCCCAAGTGTCAAAAGAAGCATAACCAATATTTTGGTTCTTGCTTTAATATTTATTTTGTTTTAAATGGTATAAATATCCGCACGCAACAAGTTTGTAATTATTGCTACATTTACATCAACCTCGAATTGGTCATGCATTCCAGATATCTCGAATGTGAAATCTGAATGTTAAAAAAAAATGGCTAAAAGGTACGCAAATTAAATGTAATAATTATACAAGTTAAATAAAAAAAGCATCACTAACGATGTAACTATATGATAATTCCTACATTTCTTAAATTATTAAATAATTTTACTAATTTCAACTTTGTTTTCAATTCTTATAACCGATGATGTCTTTCAAACCGAATGAGAAATAATGAGTTAATGGCTTTACAATGACTAATTCAATATTCTCATTCGAGTTCAGTGTAAACGCCACCTAAACTAAATATAAATTGATGGCAAACTCAACGTTGATATTTGAAACTAAATTTTAACATGAACACTCACGGTATCAGCAGGACTGTGCTTCACGATGGTAAGTTCCCTTTTTTTTATCTTTAATCAATCTTTTAATAGGTTTTATACCAAACATTTACCACAAAACAATGCATTAAGTCCATTTTTTAAATTCATATAATCAATCGTGCGAAACTAAAATGTTCAATCGAAATTAGCGGCGTCATGAAATGCTCCATATTACGGCCGATGACTGAAGACTCCTGCTAATGTATAATGTAAAAGAGCTCAGATGAAACTATAAACACAGAGGTTAAAATAATATTCCAATAAACAGTTTAGTAAGCTTAAGCTTTAAGGCACGGTCAGACAGAACGCGACAATAATCTCCGCCCGTGAAGAAATCGCGGAGTATTACGTGGAATTATACAGTCAGCTGTTCGTTTTTGTGATTAAAAGACTGCCGTTCTGGCATTAAATGATTTCATTGCATGGGATTTGTCACTTTCTCTAGAGAATTTGCTGATGTGACATGAGAACTTTCTCAGAAAAAGGTATTTCTTTCTCAAACGAAATATTAGTGCAGGAACTGTCAATAGTGTAAATATTGTTGTAGTCATCTTAAAATTAAATTGAGGTGTATTAATTGAATCTCTGTAAAATATGTGTTCCGAAGAAGAACTTTTCTTGCCGCTACTTGCGAAAAAGAGAGTTTACCGAAGTCGGCTGAAGTTAGCGAAATAAATCTAGCAAGGGAGCTGTTTGGCGAATTCCACGATATAGGTTATTTATCCTATATTTAGGTTATTTATCCACCATTTATACCGACATTTAGATAATTTTTTGCCAAGTTTAATTTTTTCTGAAATTATTTTTGTACTCCGGATGGCTTGCATTGTACATATATGCTCTCATGCTGCCTAACTAGTGAAATTAGTTTTGCTGTCATTTTTAAAAAAAAAATTGCCAAACAAAACTGCCAAAAATTTTAAAACGAAATTAAGAGCAGTAAATTAAAAAAAGAAAGCCAAAAAAAAAACATAAATTAAAGCAAGCAAAGCAAAATGGTGTTAACAGCTCAACATATGGCAACGCAATAAAATGCCTTCAAATACACACATACTTGTACAAGGGTCTGTAAAATTTTACAACGCTCTACTCGGTGGAGGTAACGCGCTGGTAAGCGATGTGCGTCGTACGCCGATGTGCGCATTTTCTGGTTGACATGCGCCATAAGAACTCTTGCGTTACAACTCGGAAAACAGCCGCTCCGCCCGGCGTCGCGTAATTATTGCGTTCTGTCTGACGACCTCTTTACCTGTAGTTTGGAATAAACTTGTGAACATATAGCCATGTTACATTGCAATCTTTCGATTGAACAATTTTTCAATTTGTTTTTGTTTTCTGTGGAAAACTGTCAACGTCGAGTTCATCCGAGAAAAATGAGAGCGGATGAACCCTTATTTGTAGTAATTAAAAAAATTGCTGTCCAGGAGGCCAAATTTCAATTAAAACAGGGTTTTGTGCGACGTAATAAAAAAGTATGCACGTTTTGGAGTGAAAAAGATCCACTTATATTCAAAGACAGAATTTTGCAGTAAAATAATTGCACAAAGCAACTCTTTAGTACTAAAACACGAATACATCACTATGGAAACTATTTGCGAGATTGCTGTCAAACAGATTGCAATGTAATGCCTTAAACACATAGAATATCGCGCAGCGATGTCGCTCTCTGCAAATTGTCAAAAATCAGCGCTGCTGAGGCGAGGCAGAGAACAGCTAGCATATAAGAACTCACAACAATCAACAGAAGAAGAACAAGAGCAGCGACCAAAATGGAAAATTTTCCATTTCGATCGCCGTCGCTGGCAGAGGCAGAGGCGACCTGTTATTTTTTTCTTGTTTCCCATAAGAGCCTATGTAATTTTGACAATTGGTGGAGAGCGACATCGCTGCGCGATATTCTATGTGTTTAAGCCATAACATAGCATCAAATAACAAATTAAAGAGAGTAAAAATATTCCAGTTTGCAGCAATCGAAAAATTGCAATGCAACATGGCTAATACAAATTCCAAAAGTTACCAACACATGCACAGAATTACTGCAACAAAATTCTATTCCATATTAACAGTAATAATTTCATCATAAACAGAAACATAATTTCATCATCAAAAAGTCAATCATATTATTCATGTGGTGATTAGATTAAATATTCAAATTTTTCTTATAATAAGAACAAAGCATTGTTATTTCTTTTTTTTTCAAAAATTCACCATTCGATCAACAAAACAAAATCGTCAATATAACTAGGTACGGGTTTAATTTACCTGGTAGAGTACTACCCTTCGAAGGCGCCAACAAGAGGAGCTCCGACCTGAAAGAGCACTTAAAATTAAATATGATCTGTATCGATTTCCTTGGTAGAATTTTGTAGTTGAAAGTAAATGCTTATATTTTATCTTAATGCAGCAACCGAGAATGCAATGTTCCGAAAATTTACAATGAATTTGGGTTGTCCAAAGTTGATAAAAGAGAAACTTCAATCACGCCACTTTACGGAACCTGTCTGTCCGTCGTCATGCTTAAAAGAGGAGATGCCGATAATCGCAATGCGGACACGAACTGGAATGAGCGGCTCTGCGCCTCGACACAGAGCGTGGGCCTCGCCACACCTCACAGTGCTAAGTGTGAAAATATGTAATAAAAACGTTTGTTCAGATTTTAGTGAATCTCGACCAAGGGCCTAATTTTTATTTGCCGAAAGTACCATTACAAGATCTGAATCCAGTAGCCGGTGCACATTTAATACAAGACAGGTGTTGGCAAGGTGGAGCACGAAACACAACATATCCCATGAAGCTATCAACGAGGGAAACTATGAATAAAATGGCAAAAGGTGCATTTCTTAGTGGAAATCTTTGAGTTTTTGAAAATTTTTCTCATCAGAATACGCTTTGCAAGTTTACTTATTGTAGGCTTTTGGCTAATACCATATTTTATCTCCAGTCTTTTTCTCAATATAAACATTATAAATTGTTTCCTTGCTACATTAATGGGGTCATTCTTAATCTTTCAAACGAAACGTTCGTATGAAACTTTTCTCGGCGAACGTTTTCATTCTTAAATTGCTATTCACAATCTTTGGAATCATTTTTGTAAAAAGCTTAATAAATAAGCTTAAAGTAAGTGCCGTTTCGTTTATCCTATTAATATTAAATAATATTTTCCAAACGAATTTCGAAACATCGTTTGTTATAACAAATTGGCTACAAGCTTACTCCGAGCTTATATTTGCTGGGGATATGCATCTACGCATGGGCTTTTTAATTTGTGTACTTGTTTGCATGGTTGTTTGACTTCCAATACAACAAATAATGTGAAGAGTTTGTTTACATATATTCAGTAACATTATGGCTTCCGATTGCAACCGAAATTTCGGGTACATACATTATTAGACTATCCCAGCTCCAATACGTTATCGTTATCTTTTAAGAGTGGTGCGACCGATTCTAACCAAACTTCTACTTTCTATATCACTCCCTTTTTGAGTAAGCACATATATATATATATGTACGTCACGAGGGAAGTACTCAAAGCGGACTAATGGTACGTTTACACCGCCCGTTTTACTTCCAAATTGGTTTGTACCAAGCAAACCGTTTACACCATGTTTAATATTTTTCTTTTTGTTTGTAAACAATAAACAAATATTGCTTGGAAACAATCACAAATTGAAAAGAACTAATGTTGTTTGTAAACAATAAACAAATATTGCTTTTAAACATAAATTGAAATAAAGAAAATCTTGTTTGTAAACAATAAACAAATATTGCTTTTAAACACAAATTGAAATAAAGAAAATCTTGTTTGTAAACAATAAACAAATTGTAAACAAATTTGTTTTTTTTTCCATTTATTAGGGTGTGATGGTGGTATCTGTTTTTGTCATCTATAGATAAAGTGATATTTATAAATACATCAGTCAAGATGGATATTCTGAGTATCCATCAGGATTCGAAGTATACTTTTTTAACTTAATTAGCGGTTAGGTTCCGCTGATAGTTGATGCGAGCAGGTGTCGCAGAATTGGAGTTCCACAGGAGAACGTATGCCTATTTCAAGCACCAGAAGTGCATACAAAAGAAAAGGCAGGTTTTGTGTTCTGTGAGGATCTGAATCTTTATTTCAAAACTTGTCACTATTTATACAAAATTTTACATTTCCCCTCCGAGTTCTTCACGATTCTTATTGGCTAGTTAGTTTTAAATAATATTGAAATTATTTTTTATTTACATTTCCCGAAGCACAGGTCAAGCCACTTGAAATGCAATGTAAGCGTTTTGGTGGTCGTTGCCGTTACTGCATAGCGTGCGGTCAACGTCTTCAAGTGCCTTGACATGTGCGCTGAGTGGTGTCATATTGCGAGCAGAGCAAGCGCAATGTTTTTAAGTTATTGTTTATTTATTTAGTGTCAGCTCGCACTACACCTCCACCCTAAAAAAAGATTTTTGTTTGGAAGAAAGAAAAATCTTGAACGAATTGTGAAGGATCGTTGGGTTACAAATGATTTCACTTAGACTATAATGTGTTTGGTTTACAATTGTTACAAATAATTTTACTTAAATTATAGTGTGGTGTTTTGTTACACATTGGTGTGTGTATATTTCTTAAGGTTATTATTATGTACAGTTTTAATTTTTCCTTTCACTTCTGTTTTACTATTTACATTATCTCTTTCAACGATTTTGGAACGATTTTGGATGGACCTACATAAGGTCTGTCACATTTTTTCTATTGCTTTGTTTTAAAAATACTAAATCTCCTATTTCGAAGGTTGTCCTGTTGACATGTTTGTCACTGTTCGTCTTACGTTTTAGTTTTGCATTCAGAAGAGTGTTTCTAGCTTCGTTGTTAGCGTGTTGTAGTCTCTAGTTAACTGTGTAGCATAGCTGTCTATGTCATAAAATTCTTTTCTTTTTAAAAGGTCGTTTGGTAGTGTAGCTAATCGTCCATGTACCAATTCGAAAGGTGTGTAGTGTGTGTCAGTATGTGGTGTTGTGTTGTATGAAAATGTGTAGTAGGATATCCAAGCATCCCAGTTATAATTAGTTGTAAAGGATAACATATATTCGTTCAGTACTCTGTGATTTCGTTCTACTGTACCTAATGTTTCATGGTGATATGGTGTTGAAGTTTTGTGTGTTATTTTTAGGATTTTACATATTTTTGAGAAGAGTGCGTTAGTGAATTCAGTTCCTTTGTCTCTTTTAATTGTATCGAAAGTGCCGTGTTTAAGTATGATTTTTTCGACTAATTTTCTTGCTATTTCGTCTGCTTCTTTTGTTTTCATTGGGTGTGCTTCAACGTACTTTGTCAATTCACATTGTGCTGTGAGTATATATTTATAATCGTTGGATACTCGTAATGGTCCTACTGTATCTATTGTTATTGTTTCAAATGGTCGGGCGGGTGTATCAGTTATAGTTAACTCTTCTTTGTTGTGTCTTATTATTTTATTTTTATGACATGTTTTACAATTATTTACTATATAAACTCTTTTACCATTTTGCCCATATTTTTCCAGACATATTTTTGTTTGAGTTTAGCAATCGTCCGTTTTATACCGTTATGACCTCCAATGGGTGTTGTATGATATTCTTCGATCAATTTAATTCGATTTTTTGTCTATACTTTTAGGTGGTTCATATATTAATATTTTAAGAGTATTTATCTTTCCATTTTCTTTGATTCTTGTTTGTAAGTTATTGAAAGTTTGTATTAATTTTTCTTTTCCTACATAATTGAAAATTTTATCATTGCTTGATAGCGCTAATTTTTCGATTTTCTTATGATTCAATAAAAACGTTAGCTTCTTCAATAGAGCTTCTAAATTCACAATTGGATTATCGCTAATCGATATTGTAATATCTTTTTCATTTAAATTTATTTGCGTACGACTTTCATTGTTTCTTGAGTGATTTTGTTTCTTTATGTGCCTAGGACTTTCATGCTCTGTATCTTCGTTATCGATAAACTTTAATCTCTTTACATTTCTCACATCAGAGATGGAAACACAGTCTCACATATAGAGTTGATCAGGCTTTTGAGGAGTTGCGTTTTTATTCGGAGAGATTTCTTTATTCTTTTGCTTGCTCATCTTTCTTGTTACAATATTTATGGTTGGAACCATTGCTTTAAGTTCTTCTGAACTGATATTAATTCGGGATAATGCATCTGCATTTGTGTTCATTTTCCCTTGCTTAAAAACTATCTTAAAATCGTAATCTGTTAAATCTGACCTCATTCTAGTCATTTTATTCGATAAGGTTTTACTACTAAATAATGAAACTAAATGGTAAATGTGTTTCCGTATAAATAAGGTCGGAAATGATTAATTCCCCAATATATCGCTAGTAATTCTTTTTCTATAATTGGTTTATTTATTTCTTGTTTTGTGAGTGAACGACTCTCAAATGAAATGGGTAAATCTGATCCTTTTTCCCCTTGAGATAATATCGCTCCTAATGCATAATTTGAAGCATCTGTTGTCAGTATGAATTCTTTTTCAAAATTAGGGTATTGCAAGATGGGGGGTTGCGTAATGCTGTTTTTTAGCCTATCGAATGCTGTCTGACATTCTTCTGACCATTGAAATTTATGATTCTTTTTTTAACAATGTATTTAACGGTTTTGCCAGTTCGGCAAAATTTTGAACGAATCTTCTGTAGTAGTTGCAAAAGGCCACGAATCTTCGTGTTTCATCAGCATTTTTAGGTACGGGGTAATTTTCTACTATTTTGCATTTTTCAGGGTAATTTTCTACTATTTTGCATTTTTCATGGTCTGCTGTTACACCGTTTGAAGTTATTCTGTGTCCTAAATAAATTACTGCAGATTTTAGAAATTGACATTTGTATGGGTTAAGCTTTAGGTTGTATTTGTGAAGTCTTTCAAATGTTTTTTGCAGATTTACGTTGTGATGCTGAAGTGAGCATCCGAAAACTATTATGTCGTCCACATAAAGAAATGCGTTGGAGTCAAGTCCTGTTAGTGCCATTGTTAGCATGCGTTGAAAACTATTTGATGATATTTTGTGTCCGAACGGAAGTCTTTTGAATTGGTACTGTCCATTATTTGTTGAGAATGAGGTCAAAGGTCTTGAGCTTTTGTCCAGTTTAATCTGGTGAAATGAGTTTGTCATGTCGAGGGTTGTGAAATATTTTACTCTTCCTATTCTATCTAGCACGTCGTCGAGTCTTGTTAGCAGAAATTTATCATTAGAAATTTTTTTGTTTAATTATCTGAAATCTACAACTAGTCTCCATTTTTTTGTGTCGTCTGTGCTTTTTTTTTGGTACTATTAATAGGGGGCAGTTATAAGGGCTGAGAGATGGTTCTACAATGTCGTTTAGTTGTAGTTTCTGAACCTCTTCGTTAATTATATTTTTATGTGTATGGGGTAACCGATAGTTCTTCACATATGTCGGATTGTAGTCTATTAGGTTTAATTTTTGTCTGTAGAAGTTGTTCGTTGTCAGTTTTTCGTCTTCTAGAATGAAAATACTTTGAAATTTTTTGCAAATTTTTAATATTTCTGTTTGTGCTGTGGTCTCCTCGGAGTCTTTTTGGAGAATTTCTTTTAGTTTGTTCCATCTTGTAGGGGTGAAGTTCTTTGATGGTTTAATTATGTTAAAATGTCTTAGTGGTTTGACGTGTAGTTGTGGTTGTGGTATGGTTTGTGTTTCGTCCGAAATGTTAAGAACTCGTATATGTTTTATACCTGTCGCTGGAATTATCACGTTAGCTATAAAAATCTTGTCGGAAATGCTAGCATTACAAATTACACTGTCTTCACAGATATTTATATTAGCCGGATGTATAATTTTGCTGCGTGGTGGGATTGTTATGTTCGTTTTCAGATTTAACACGTTATCTACCTCTGCGTTCACTATTGTTAGAGTTAGTGTTTTGTAGTCTATTTTGCATAGATATTTGCATAGAAAATCTCTTCCTAAGATTCCGTCTACTATAATTGGGAATTTTTCATCTACCACCTGAAAATTGTGTTGTAGCAGATCACTTAGTTTAAACCTTAAATTAATAGATCCTAAAGTTTCTATTTTCAACTGTCCTATTCCAGTTATTGTACATTTATTGTTTATTTCTATATTTTCTACATATGAACTATTTGTCTTTACAAGCGAAATATCAGCTCCCGTATCAATTAAAAAGTTTAGGTATTTATTCTTATATTTAATCGTTACATAGTTACTGTTATAATTTTTACTCTGGTAGTTATAAATTGTTACTGTATTCCCCGATTGACCAGGTTCTATATTTACATTTCGGTGTCGGGGTTTTGTTCGTTTTTTTGTTCATTATGTATGTAATTTCTCCCGCGATCTTGGTTTCTGTAATTATTATTATTTCTATGACTGTAATTATTTACCCTATTGCTACTTGACCTGTAGTTATTACTGTTGTTGTTGTTGTAATGAAATGTATTTGGTCTTTAGTAGTTTTGATTCGGTGTTTGTGTATCGGAAACATGTGTGTGTGTTGTTTCGTTGTGTTCTGTATGTGTTGTAATTTTGAGTGTAGTTCCTGGGGTTAGGTCGAAAATTTTGTTGGTTGTTATTGTACTGCCTATGCGGCAATTGTCCATGATGTCTGTTGTTTCTAAATGTCAGTATTCTGTTGTTATTTGTGTTGGCGTTTTCTTCTGCGATTTCGATAGCTTCTTTAAATGTTTTTACTCTGCTTGCTTCTATTGTTTGTTTAGTGGAGCTATTTCTTAGTCCAGTCTTGAAAGTATTATATGCTATCAAATCATTCGATTGTATTATGGTTTCCCTATTATCATCCCCGAGTTGAGAGATTTGAATGTTGTTCAATTCCGTTATTAATGAATTAATATCATTTGCAATGCATTTAATGTCGTTATCGAGTTCTGTCCTTGGTTGAGTTGGATTAATTTCTCAAATATATTGTTTGCTGTTTTTCGTGGTTTGTAAAGTTCTTTTAAATTCTTAATCAGTACTGTTATATTAGTGTTGTCACCTAGTAGAAGAAGTCTGTTTTTCACTTCTATCGGAAGTCGTGTATCTATTATAAATTTGCAGAAGTTACTTTTATGTGTCTCATGTATAGTCGTAGCTATGAGTTCTACTAGATTAATAAATTTTTGAGCATCTTTCTGACTTCCCGAAAATTCTGGGACTGCCTTAAGATATGTTAAGACGTCAAAAGTTGGTGGGGAGGTCATTTTTAGCAGTTTTATTATTGTGTCAGTTAGTGTTTTAAAGTTTATTATGTAATTATATTTTTTTGTTTCTTCTAATCTTGCTATGTCTTGTAGCAATTGAGTTTTTAACTCTTGTATATATGATGTTATTCTGTCTTTATATTGTTCTGAATATTGTCTATTTGGATTCTTCTTTAAGTTCTTTATTATCGTGTTTAGCTCCTCAAAAATCTCTTCCATATTTTGTCTGTAGTTTTAAAATTATTTCATTTGTTGTCTTTATTATGCGCAAGTGGGTTTTCATATGTTTGTCTAAATGTGACTTATGTAGCTTGGTTTCACAAACAAAGCAGTATGTATCCATTTTTTCTTTTTTTTCTTAAACTGTGTTAACCCTATTTATATGTTTTAGTACATAGTTCTTATGATATTTATTTACTCTATGCATACAAAAGAAGATTGCTGCTATGATAAGTATTATTATTATCAAAATTACAACAATTGTGTTTTGTGAATATAACATATTTAATGTATACGTCTGTATGTTGGCATTGTATACTGGCTCAGCTTCTATACTAAACATTTTAATTCTTTTTACTTCTAATATTTCTTTGTTTTATTTTAATTTCTTGTTGGCCTGTGGAGCTTGTGGTTAAATTTAGTTCTTTGTATAGTAGCGCTAAATCCCTCCTTTTTTTGAAAGATTTTCCGCCTCTTTTCTTCTTTTTTGCTGGCGTGGTTTTTTCTTTTTGAATTGTTTTGCTGGTTTGCCGTGCTCTATACTCTTCTATTGTTATTGGCAGTGGTCCTTGTTTTTCCAAGTACTCTGTAACGAAGCTATCCGGTTCTCCGGATTTAAGCACGGGTTAGCTCGCCGGCTGTCCAGGGTTCGTCACAGAATATTTTCCAAAAATTATAAAAAAAAACTTCGACCTCAATTACAATACACGCTTTTATTTTGTATTACTCAATATAAACTTCTGCTCGTAGTTTTCGGCTTAGATTCTTGCGGGGCGATGAGTTGAGCCGTGACGATGCTATGCTCTCTTTGGACCGATATCTGCTCTATGTAACCGCCTCCCTCTGCTTTCCGATGGTCACCTTGCTCGGGTTGGATGACTCTCGTGGTTCCGTCCACTTGTGTATGACTAACGACCGCCGAGTTGTCCGTCTAGTCAACGGTATTTAGTCTCTGGTGCGCCAATTCGTGCTTTCGTCTTGTACGCGCGTTAAACGGTGCTTGTCGATTGTATATATTGCCGAGCCACTGGGTACCAGACCACGACGGCTACTAGGACTGACAAAAAGGACACCGCCACAAATTATCAGTCTAGTCGACGATATATAAATTACGCGGCACAAAGCTGTGACTTTTTGAGTTACGCTAATTTCGAGCGCTCGCCAAATGATCGATGTGTATATATATATAATATGTGTCGCCGAGCCAGAGGGTACCAAACCCAAGTGGACTACTACGATTGACAAAAGGACACCGCCACAAGTTGCCAATCTAGTCGACGCCACATATATATCTATATATTTATTCCGCGGTACAAAACTGTACTTCTTGTTCACTTCAGTTGCCGAAGTCTGCTCACTGTCTTTCACTGTACTTGCCTGTGTCGTTTGTTCACTGAGTTCTCGAGAGTCGCACGTCCGTCGCGTTCAGCAGTCAAAGACCAAGTGCTTGTCGCTGTTATTTTTGCTGAGCTCGCTGCCTCTGTTCAGCTTTGCTTTTAGTCGTCTCTACTGTGTTGGTATTTCTGTTTTCCACTCGTCGTGTTTTCTGTCGCTCTCTTCCAGTTTCTGTAGTTGCTTGCTTGTGTGCGTGTGTGCGTTCTCTCCTCGACGGCTTAACTCATCGCTACTTATTTTCTACTCCTACTCTCTTTCTCTTACTCTAACAGTGGGCTAAACTAACAATTCATGGTTTTAACTTAAACTAACAATTCATGGTTTTAACTTAAACTAACAATTCATGGTTTTAACCTAAAATAACAATTCATGTTTGACTTAACCTACCAATTATTTTTAAAAGGAATATATATAAAAGGGATATATAATAGAAAAAGAACTCCTCCTGCGGCTGCGTGTACGCTGAAATTCGGCAGCGCCTTATTTCGCCGTTACAACTCTTCCTTCTTGGAGGCAACATACTTTGGTGCATTGCTAGCTGGTGGACCTGGATCGTATGTGGCTAGGTTTTCCCACTTCGCAAAGATGTTTTTTATCTGTTCTTCGCAGACCTCGTCTTCTAGGCAAAGGATGTCCACATCTGCTTCAGTGGTCCGAGTAAAGCTGGATCGCCATGTGGTGGTGGTATCTGTTTTTGTCATCTATAGAAAAAGTGATATTTATAAATACATCAGTCAAGATACCTTTTTAGCTTAACTAGCGGTTAGGTTCCGCTGATAGTTGATGCGAGCAGGAATCGCAGAATTGGAGTTCCACAGGAGAACGTATGCCTATTTTAAACACCAGAAGTGCATACAAAAGAAAAGGCAGGTTTTGTGTTCTGTGAGGATCTGAATCTTTATTTCAAAACTTGTCATTATTTATACAAAATTTTACATTTCCTCTCCGAGTTCTTCACGATTCTTATTGGCTAGTTAGTTTTAAATAATATTGAAATTATTATTTATTTACATTTCCCCAAGCACAGGTCAAGCCACTTGAAATGCAATGTAAGCGTTTTGGTGGTCGTTGCCGTTACTGCATAGCGTGCAGTCAACGTCTTCAAGTGCCTTGACATGTGCGCTGAGTGGTGTCATATTGCGAGCAGAGCAAGAGCAATGTTTTTAAGTTATTGTTTATTTATTAAGTGTCAGCTCGCACTACAAGGGATGCAAACCAAATACTTTTAGTTATCACACTGGTGGTGCTACTTGCAAACACTGTTGTACACGTTTCATTTTGTATGGCTAAACTGGAACAGAAGCATGTGCTTATGCACTTAAACGCGTTTAACGAGCGATGTAAACGTACTATGAGGATGTCCAGATTGTGTTTCCATTAAAATGTGGATAGCCTCATTTTTCGTTATTACAATACTTTCTTGTTTATAGTCCGGATACAAGGAAGTAAAACGCTAATGGATTTATCCGGCCTTCACGAATAAATACTAGAGTTATTCGCCTTATATGCCCACCATATGTCCGTGTGGTTCTCCGGCCTATGAAGCTATGTGGCGCTATATGGGCTTTTTTACAAAATTTCGGTCGTAGACTTAACTTAAATTTTGAAGTAGTGTGTTTATTTTAGAGCCCATACTTGTTTATCCCTTTTAATTATTTCCCTGTTGAAGTGACGCATACTGCAGTTTATATGCAATCCGTAATAATCAGTGGTCACAATTTTAATGTTGGTCATTTTAACGCGCAAAGTATAATCGTTCAAAATCGGCCTGATAAATTTGAGGAAGTAAAATCTGTCTTGCAGGGCTGCTACCTAGATGTAGTTGGGGTGGCGGGAACCTGGCTTAAACTAGAAGTGGGGGGATGATATTGTTACTATCCAGGATTATGATTTGGTTAGGCATGACAGTTGCCATTCACGTGGAGGGAGTTGCGTTCTACATAGCAAACAATATCTCTTGGTCTATTCTTCGCTGTTCCTCTGATTACTCCGATATTGAGTTTCTTTTCATCAAAGTACTTTTCCGGAAGCGCGTTATTGTACTAGGTGTCATTTACCGTGCTCGTGGTGACCTATCTGGTCTCTCTCATGTACTATCCCGTATCTCAGGAGAATTTGAGGACATTGTTTTAATGGGCGATTTTAATTTGAACATGCTCGAACCTGCGATTAGAAGGTCGACAGCTCTCTTCTTCAATGGCTCTCTTCTTCATTTAGATCCAGTCTACGATAGTAGCTTACCAACCCACTTTGATTTAGCACGTGGCTCCCAGTCACTCCTTGACTTCTTTATTCTGGGAAATCGCCAGGGAATCTGTAACTCTGGTCAATTCTGGATTCCCAACATCTCAAAATACGCTTTAATTTTCATCTCTTTGGCCATAATGATCAACAGAAGCAGACCTTGTTTTGAATTTCGTGATTTTAAAAGATTGAATCAGAGAAATCTGCTTCAGGCCTGCTTGGGGTATGATATGAGTCGTTTTTATAACCTAATAGACGTGGACTCTAAATTATCGGAGCTAAATTCTGCTATTACTACCCTGTTTAACGCCTTTGTTCCATTGACCAGATTTACGCCAAAAAGTCGTATATGCCCTTGGATGAACGCTACAATTCTTAGAACTAAAGCACTTCGTGATGCCGCGTTTAGAGTTTTCAAAGGTGTCCCTACGGGCGTTAATTTTGGTCGGTACAAAAGAATTAGGAACATAGTCACACATTTAAGTAGGAAGGCCAGATATGAATATGGTAGAAGATGCTTCAATGGTGTCACCAGTGGAAGGGATTTGTGGACTTGTGCGCGTAAGCTTGGGGTTTTATCCAAGAAGTCTGCACCCGTATTGATTTGTCCTGACATCCTTAATAGATACTTTGTTGCTTTGCATAACATTTCCACTGCACGCGCTCGAGCTGACTTCTCGTCGAATGAAGATAATGATCATGCCTTCGCCTTTAGGAATGTATCCATTGCTGACTTTTCTTCGAATGAAGAAAATGATCATGCCTTCGCATTTAGGAATGTATCCATTGACGAAGTATTCTCAGCTCTCATGGCTCTTAAATCTGACTCCGTTGGTCTGGATGACATACATCTGAAATTCATTAAGTCCACCTTTCCTGTTTTTGGTGTTCATATCCTTTTCTTGATTAAATCTGTCCTAACGTTTTCTTACTTCCCCCAGTCTTGGAAAGTGGCTAAAATAATTCCTATTGCTAAATGTGCACGACCAGTGTTGGAATCACACTATAGACTATTAGCATTCTACCATGTCTCTCCAAGCTTTGCGAAAGTCTCATGAAGAGTCAGATTTCATCCTTCCTGGATTCCAATAGTAACACTTATTTATATCGTAATCAGTCAGGCTTTAGGAGAAAGTTTAGTGCGACAACTGCTTTGTTCGATATTACTGACGAAATTAGCCGAAATCTGGATAGTGGCCTTCTTTCGTTCCTGGTTGCTCTCGACTTTAGCAAGGCATTCAATCGGGTTGACTGGGCCATCATGTGTACAAAACTCCAAAATCAGTTTCGGTTTTCAAGCTCGGCATGCAACCTCATCTACTCATACCTGAGCGATCGGCATCAATGTGTGTCTTCGTCTGGAGCGCTATCTGATTTCCTTGAGTTGGGAAGCGGAGTTCCTCAGGGATCTATATTGGGCCCCCTACTTTTCACACTTTACATCAATGATTTACCTAACTCAGTTGCACATTCAATGGTTCATCTGTTTGCTGACGATGTTTAGATTCTGCTCGCCTGTGACAAGCGACATGCCGACCGTGGTGCTTATATGATCAGCGAAGATCTTAGAGCTATTTCTAGATGGGCTGAGTGTAATAAGCTAACCCTGAACGCTGGCAAAACTAAGGCCTTAGTTGCGACTCGTAGATCTCAACTCCCCTTTTCTTGTACGATACAACATGATGGCTTAGCGGTTCCTTTTGATCGTATCTTAACCAGTTTGGGCGTCGTTATTGCTGATGATCTGTCTTGGGACAGCCACGTCTCCAAAGTCTGTAGAAAGGTCTATGGGTCTCTAAGGAGCTTATACCTGATTAAGCATTTTCTCGTTGTTAGATTACGTCTTCCTAAGTTCTTGTTGGTACCCCACTTCTTATATTGTTGCGAGATCTATGATGGTTGCAATTTACTTTGTTGGTATAAGCTTAATCTCTGTATACGCGCCGTGGTTAGGTTCGTTTACTCCTTGCGTAGAAGGGATCATGTGTCGCACCTAGTCAAATCAGTTTTGGGTATGGATCTTAAGGTGCTCTTTTCAGTTGCAGCCATTTCCTTGCTACTAATCTTGTGACCCAAGAAATCGATGTTACTTTCTGAGAATCTGCATTTATCTAATCGCAACGTTAAACCACATGGACGAGTTTGCATACGGTATATTCATAATGATCTTCTGGTGTAACAAAAGCCGTATACTTCTATTTTCATCCATCTCGATTTGATGGTATTCCATCTTGAAATCAAGCGTGGTGAAGTACATATTTCCAGACAATCGCGCAAACAAATCTTCAAATACTGGCATTGGAAACGGTTGCTTGACAGTGATTTCGTTCAACCGCCTATAATCCACACACATTCGAAATTAACCGTTTGCTTTTTCAACCAATACCACTGGAGATGCGTATGGCGAGCTAGAAGGCCGTAAAATTTCGCATTTTAACAAATCCTGTTTGCATGAAGCTTCGTAGATGAACTCATGTGTTTCAACGTCGAGGCCTCCCTTCTCCATAGCGTCACGCAACCGTGTTTGTAACTCTGCTTTATTTTTTGACCCAAACAAACAGCGCGACTCCAACTCTTAGCTCAGCTGTGGTATTTGTAAGTCAGCGAATTTCATTATTATTTCGGATTATTTAGCAATCCCACTTCTGACACCAATTGCTACGTAATTTCCAAAATTTGCTCTTGAACTTTCTTTAGGTTCAATCACTGGATTGTGAATAATCGCAATAAAATTTACAATTTATTATTGCTTGCTCATGTTTTAACTTTTCTTTACTACCGCTATTTATAACTTATACACGTAAAAATATATGCACGAATTCTTATTAGAAGCTATTCAACTATTTTATTTTTATTCGACTGTATTCAACCAAATATTATAGAATACAAAGGTGTGCCACTTCCATATAAGCAAGCGTCCTCATAAAAATTCGGATGGGATTTAGCGTAAATTCCAGTAGAGTTTTCAGAGTTCACATTGAGAGAGAGCTTGTTATAATTCCCTCAGTTCGTTTTTATTTGCTCTTTAATAACATAGAAGCGAGAAACGAAAACGAAGAAGGGTATTGCAGGCAGTTTGTGACGATAAGAAAAACCAACAATTTTAATCTTATTCACTCTTGCAGTCCCTTCGTTGTGTGTGTCTATTTTTTTGTATTTCTGGAGTTTTTAATGGTTTTTAATTGATTTTCTGAATTGCGTTGACGAAGTTATAAATTAAGTCGGCATAGTTGCTGATCGGAACGCTATAAAACTGAATAACCAAACTAGTATACATATGTCTAAAGGAAATATCTTAGTTCCGGGCATGTGATTATTGTGACAGTTATCTTCAATATTTCAATTCTGATGTGATTGATTATATATAATTCATTAAAATATTTCATTAAAATCAGAGTTTATTGCTACCATATTTAGTATTGTACAATATGCAATTTTGTTTTTGTAAATGTTATGTAAATTATTGTTATTACTGTAGGCAAGTAGAGCACCGCGATCCTCAAAAATTAGTAATTAGAAATTATTTTACAAATTTTCGCTTTGGACAATAGCAGGGTATAAGATTTGCATCATAAAGGATGGAAAAAACAACAGCATTGGGAATAATGAAATGGCAAAAAGACAGAATGCAAAAAAATTAATAAATTGAAGATTGGAGTATTTTGGAGGAATAATTTTATTTAAAATATTGTTTAAAATCTAAACATTAACCAAATATAATAATTTTGACCCAAATTTAATCTTTGAAAAGGGTTAGAACAGCAAGTGCTGTTGGAATACTGCAGCATATTTAAAAGCGAGTTTCCATCAATAGAAATATTTACTTTTATTTATAAAGTAATATATTTGTCTTAAATTTTATTTACTATCAAAATAAAATTACACACATATTTACGTTGGAGATTATTCCATACATAAATACATATGCAAACTTCATAGGCGAAACGAAATTCTATTCTAAAATTTTTCCTGGCCTTCTTCGCTTTCTCTCAATGAGAGCACATTACCAGTTTATCAAATGTTTACTCTATTTTACGGTCAGAGCTGCAGCTGAGAGCGAAGAGCTTCAAAGATTTCAATTCAATTTCAATTTATTCATTCACATAAGATACACTAAGACTTAAGTCTTTCATAGTACATCCAAACTTAAAAACTAGAAAAAAAGTGTGTAAAACTAATAAATAAATAAAACAAACAAACAAAAGAGAAAAAAAAAGGAGAGAAAAACTAATAAGTAGAAATTAAGACAGTGAAATAACAGAAGGATTGAGCCAAAGTTTAAACTCCCGAGAAAATAGCAACAAGCGCATGCCTGAAACAGCCGCCCAGCTGAATCCGTCTCAAAGACAACGGTAATGAGTTCAAAAGTCTGATGGTGCTAATAAAGAAAAATTTACTACTATTGAGATAGTTGTATCTCGGGACAACAAAAAATAACGCTCTTGTAGAATGGGAAGACATAAGCTTTTCATACAGGTATAGAGGGTTACGAGTGTGGATAAGCCTATCTAAAAACATAATTTGGAGAATACTAAGATATTCAGATAGCCCACATCCAAGAATTCCTCTACTTACTAAAGAAATATGATCAACACGACTAACTGCAAACACATACCTGGCAGCAGAGTTAAAGGCTACAAGAAGCGTATGTTCAGAGTGTGAATCAAGACGACGATAGACTAGGGTAGAGAAAGTAATACAAGGCATAATCAAATGTTTAACTTGTCTCCTTCTCGTCTCTAGCGGAGTATATCTAGCAGAGCAGGGCAAACTTCGAAGAATACCATAAATCTTACCAACAGTAATATTCACATGATCAGTGCATATCAGATTAGAATTTATAATAAATCCAAAATTTTTAAACTTTTTTTCAAAATTCAAGCGACTAGATTCAATGTATAGAGGTGGCAAATCATTAAAATCAACAATGGTCCTGCATATGGATAAAACTTTTGTCTTGGCAGGGTTAATACAAAGCAAATTTGCAGTAGCCCAGTTTTTTAATGAACATAAGTCAGCATTTAATCTGAAGGACAAATCTTCAACAAGATTAAAAGGTTTAGACAGGTATACTTGAATATCGTCCGCATAGGCATGAATAGAAACATACTTAGAGGCAACGAGGACATCATTAATAAACATTGAAAAGGCACTCCCTTGCTAACATCCTTAAGAGAAGAAAATATTCTCCCAATTTAATTAATAGGGATTATCATTGCTACTTTCCACAAGCCTGGGAAAATGGAGCATGTTAAACAGTGATTAAAGATATGTGATAGGGGAGCTATGATAAATGGCAACACAATCTTTATAAACCTAATAGATACAACAGCATTGGAGGTAATATGAAATATATGAATAATCACGTCATTTTCATTGACTGTGGAAAATTCAAATGGACTGAAAGGAAAAGTATTCAAAGAATTGGAAACCCTACTACTAGAAGGTAAACTAGTAGGACTGTGATTACCACTACCAAGGAAGAAGTCATTCATTATTTCGAGATCAACCTCACATTCCGTTGAAGATTTACCACTAATTCCGAGTTTTCTTATATTATTCCATAACTGTTTGGAGTTTACTTTATGATTAAGCTTTGAACTAAAGTACCTCTTCTTCTCATCTCTCAATAGCAAGGTGGCAGCATTGCGAGCGCACCGATATTCTTCCCAAGCAACCACTGATCTACTAGTTTTCCACCTAGAATGCAGCTTACTTCTTTTTTTAATAGCAAGTAAAACTCGATGAGTAAACCAGGGGCGGGCAACTAGAGTTATATACACGTACTGATCGTAATGGTATATGGTTGCAAAAAGCAGAATTCAATCTACTTAAAAAATTGCTTAAAAAAAAAAAAATTACTTAAAAAAGTTTGCCGTCGACAGATTCAAGGAACCAGATGTCATTTCAGCAGACTGAGGCTAATTCCCCATAAAGCAAATCAAAATTAATTGATTTGAAGTCATAATAAGAGAAAAGAATTTGATCATTGTTACACAGATTAATATTCAAACATACAAATAACAAATCATGGTCAGATAAAAAGGTAATTTGGTCATATCATAAGACTAGAGAACGATCAGAAACAAGGCAAACATCAAGTAAACTGGATTCACAATTAGGGGCGTACCGAGTTGGAGTGTCAGAGTTAATGATACTTAACCCACACAACGAAACATACGACAATTTTCAGTGACCATATCAGTGACTAATAAATTAACATTAAGATCACCACATACAACAAAATAATCTAAGTCAATTAATTTACCAGAGAGGTCATTGAAAAACTCCACAAAACTGTAACTACGCCGTGGATTGTAGACACAAGAAACTAAAACTTTAATATTATTATCATATAACTCAACATTTACAAACTCACAGAAATTGCGGCCCTTATTAATGAGTTTCGAATTAAGAGTAGACTTGCAATAAATAGCAACACCACCACCTCTTTTACCACACCTGTGATTACGATGAAGCCTATAACCATCCATACTATACAATTTATCAGAGACGTCACCCTTAAACCAAGTCTCCGAGACACAGTTAACGTCAACTGATGAACTCTCAAAAACATATTTCGCATAGTCTAATTTTAAAGCATTTAGGCTACGGGCATTAAAATGAACTATATTCAAAGCAGAAAACTGTTGGCACATGACATGCAGTAAAGCCCTGTAGCAGTCAATAGCACCACCAGACCACACTACCTTGCATCAAGAACAGAGGCTGAGTAGCCAGGAACAAACGCACGCAGGCAAACACAAATCTCAAAACAAAAACAAGAGCTCAGAAATAAACGAAAACAGGTACAGAAAGCATATAGAATTATAAGAAAAAGTAAGTAAGGTAAAAGATACGTACAGGAATGTAGCTTAGAGGTGAATAATTTAATAATAAATAATATACATAAATAAATAGTATACATAAATAGTAAAAAAATATTAAATAAAAATTAAATAAATGAACAGCAAAACATATCAAAGGTTGCTTAACTCTCCAACGACGCAATCAACACTATTTTTGTCATACAACAGCTTCGCCTCACCATCAGCAGATGCTCTTACAAAGATTTTCCCACGAAGCGAAAAAACAACACACAGCACACGCTCTTTTTTTCACCAAAGCATAGCGCAGAATTTCACGATTACCTCTAGTCAGACCTTCATGAATATAAATCACTTGATCACTTTGGATTCCAAGATCAGACAGCAATAACTGGCGTTTATGCTCTTTACGAAATACTGCAATAGCTTTGAAGAGCCTATGACGATCTTCTGCTGTATTTAATTTTGCTATGATCATTGAATTTCTGTTATTGTTGCTAGGTTTAACTCTAAATATATTCCGAAGGCGAAGAGAATCCATTCTCACTGCCCTAGTAATTTTGTCAAAAACACCAGAAAGAATTTCACCACTTGCAAAAGGTATTCCACTAATTAAGAGATCAGATGAGACATATTCACTCTCAAATTTTTCCATTTGTGACTTGTGATCAGTGATCTCCACATTCAGCGCAATAACCTTAGAATGCTGACCATTAAAGTCTGGATTACTCTTCAAATCGTTAAACTGCTGCTTCAATAATGCAATCTCGGCACACGATGATTCAACCACAGCAACTATCGCAGCCACGTTCCTAAGCGAAGATTTAATGTTTGTCAGCTCAGCTGACATCTCGCTAATTCTCTGCAAAACTCTCATCTCAGAAGCGTTAACAGCACTAATCATCTCTTCAGTAATGCTCTCTTCAAGGCAATTCAGCTTAGAGTCAAGGTTAGATCTTAAGAGAGCTGATGTAGCGGCAGAAGAAGGCTCACCTCAACATGAAGGTCTCGCGACAAGAGGAGTTGTCGGAGTTGAAATTTTATTCGCAGCACTTCTGGTAATTTTAGTTTTAGTTGACATTTTAGAAAAGCAAATCAAATAATATACTGATACCAAACAAACTAAAAAAAAAGTATCAAGCAAACTAAAGGTGAGCAGCCAAATAGAAAAAAAGCAACGGCACAACGCACAAAGCAAACACAATAAAACGTTGATTACGAGCGCTAAAAACACGACTGCTCACACTGACATCAAACGAACGAATCTCTTCAAAGCTCTTGTGACTGAAAAATTTTGGTGCCGTTTTTATATACCCTACACCTTAATTTTTTATTCTGAGTGGCACATCCTTGAATTCTATAACAGTCACGGGCATTCCAGCCCTTTTGGGCACTCAATTTTGAGTTTTTTAATATGTATACAATGAGTGTTTCTGACAAAATTACGTAAGTCGCGGCCAAGCCATCAACGAGGAACTTATTTTGACTACGCTCGAAAAAATAATCATCTTATTACTAACATTATTATATTATATGACGATCAGACTTAAGTGGAGGGCAGTGTGGCGAAAATATAGTGCGATAAGTTCAATAATGTGATACAGCGCCATCTATACATCAATACGTGCAATATTTACTGTGATACCAACTCCAATGAATATCACATAATGACTACTACAGGAATCTTCAAGCCGATTCTTGCATACTCAATAGAACATGGTTCATTGCTGAAACAAACAACTCAATGAAAGGGAATTTTCTCGACAATCCAGTAAGGGCTGGAGTAGTCTGGCGATAACGTAGCGATAATTATCGAACAGTATAAATAGACACAAACACAGTATAAATAAACGCGAACACAGTTCCGATTTTGGGAACCTACCAAGTGACATCGTGCAAGTTACAGTTTGAAAAGTGTTGAATACAGTCGAATAAGAATGAAATAGTTGAATAGCTTCTAATAAGATTTCGTGCTTAAGTGTTTAACGGTTACGTGTATAAGGGTTTAACGGTTACGTGTATAAGTGTATACTTATATAAGTTATAAACAGCGGTAGTAAAGGAGTATAAAAACTAGTAAAGGTGTTGTCTACAGCCGTGCTCGTATATATATTTAGAAGTGGTGCGATATAATATACTCATCACGCCCAAATTCGGAAGATAAACTATAATTATAGCTGCTTAACTATTTCTGTGCCTTACAAACACCGGTACTAAGTGCGTTTACTCTCAAAATTTAGGTGTAGGGTATAAAAATATATTGCAATACTGGGTGCATGGGTAAAAAGGAGGCGTGTCCCGCCCATTTTTTCCCCAACAGAATATTATTGGTTCACAAACTACAATATTATGTACACCATTATTCAGGAAACATATACTTTTCAATACAATCAATGTAAAACCCTCCATGACCTATGTAAACTAAAAGTGGGCGGATCACGCCCATATTTGGCATATTAACTGGAACCATTAGTCTAAACCTACATATAAAATTTTCCTTTTTTAATAGGCAAAACAGAGGTACCTGCACTCTCGATATAAAAAGTAGGCGTGGTCCTTGGGCGATTTTGCCCATTTTCAATACGAAACACCCCAACATAGCAACGAATATTTTTGCCAAATTTTATTTTGAAATCTTAATCCGTTCTCCTGTCATCGTGATTTCAAGTGACAGACATCGTTATTTCAATTTTGGTGGTGATGCTGATCAAGAATATATATACTTTTCAATACCTATCTTGTCTAGTTCTATGCTTTACACACTCCGGTAGAAAGTGAATATACCCTCAACCTTAAGGTGTAGGGCATAATAAGAGCAAGAAATAATAAATTGTAGATTTATTATTTGAAACTACCGACTTATTATTGTTTCAAATCCACAATTATTCACAATCCAGTGATCGAACCTAAAGAAAGTTCAAGAGCTAATTACGTAACAATATTTTCGATGGAAGAAATTAACTACACACACACACACACAACTATACAAAACAGTTCCTCGCATACACAACAATTGGGGCGAATAAGGTTATGCAGAGCTTTTGGCTGGCTGATGCAAAATTTTTTGGCCAAGTTTTTTGTTCTGCATTCATCATCTTTATATTACTTGTCTGTGCTTCTATGCTATTCACCCAACAAGTAGTTGTTAGCAAGCTATTATTGGTATCCCTTAGAAGCCATAGTGAGTATTGCTATTGTCATAGATGAATATAAATGAAGTTTAGAATATCAATAAGCACATATACTATTTTATCTATTTGGTAATACTTTATCCTTAATACGTATTTTCCCCGAAATATATTCTATGCTGTGTTCAGTAGGCTCTCGCTCCAATCAACGTTCGCTGGCTTCGCTTGTTGTGGGTTTGGTAGTAGGATTTTGCTTAGCAGAAATGCTTTTACGCTCGACGTCACCGCATCTAAATCCCGACTGGATTTTATATCCTGGACAACAACATGGCGACAACAATGATGCGCATGCAAGTCATGATCTTATTGAAGCAGCTGGTCCTGAATTAGAAGTCGGAACTCATTTACACTCTTCTGAAAATACAACAATCGCCCTAAAACTTTACAATCAAGTACGTGTGTTATGTTGGATCATGACTAATCCGAAAAATCACCGTACTAAAGCGCGTCACATAAAACGCACATGGGGAAAACGCTGTAATAAGCTTATTTTTATGAGTTCAAGTGAGGATAAGGAGTTGGGCACAGTCGCGTTACCTGTAAAAGAAGGTAGGAATAACTTATGGGCAAAGACCAAAGAGGCCTACAAGTACATTTATGCACACCACATGAATGATGCTGATTGGTTTTTCAAGGCAGACGATGACACGTAAATCAAACATAAATTAGAAATATTTGACGTATTAATATTTTCTGTTTTTCAGATATGCTATTATCGAGAATTTGCGATATCTTCTCTATCCATACGAACCGGAAACACCCATATATTTCGGTTGTAAATTTAAACCATTTGTAAAACAGGTAATATAGATGTAATAAAAATATAATTGTTTTTAATTCTATATAAATAGGGTTACATGTCTGGTGGTGCTGGATATGTGCTTAGCAAGGAAGCCGTTCATCGTTTTGTCGTTGAAGCATTGCCACAGCCAAATCTTTGCAAGCAAGGTAACAACGGCGCTGAAGACGTGGAAATAGGGAAGTGTTTGGAGAATGTCAAAGTAATTGCAGGCGATTCAAGAGACTTGCAAGGACGTGGTAGATTCTTTCCGTTTGTTCCCGAACATCATTTAATACCAGGGCACACAGACAAGAAGTTTTGGTATTGGCAGTACATTTATTATAAAACCGAGGAGGTAAGAACACATTTTAGTATATTCTATACTCGCATGCTTATAAAATCTCCAATGGAAAAAAAATTGTTATACTTATTTTTGTTATATAATATTTTGCTGCTTTCAATATCATATAACAGCTCTGTCGTGTTAGGCATATCGAAAAAATCATAAGCGTGAGTTTTGCCAGCGATGCTGCGACTTACAACTCCATTTGCGTAAAAATACAGACAGAAAAACACCACAGTTATTTGTTCTCTTTTTGTTCCTTTGTATTTTATGTCGGCGTCCCTGCTTTCCAAAGAAATGGCGTCGTCAGAATATCTACGACAGACGTACGATAGACGGACTTAATATTCACTTGGTATCCGACCGAAACCAAAATTAACCAATAAATTTCTGCAGAAATAATTCACAGGTGCAGAACTGCGAATTTAGCACTTGTTGTCTTTTATTTTGATTCGTTCAAGTGAAGCTTAATCCATCATCATCATTTTGTCTTTTAATTGTTAATTTAACCGAATGTGCAATATTATGTTAAAAGGATTTACAGAGTAGTTCCGTTTTGGACTATTTGCATAATAGCGTTTGTTAATAGTATATTGCAAATTAATTATGTACTACATATTATGTTTGCCTGAATGTCGCAATTTTTTCGTCGTTTGTAGTAAAACTCTGTTGACAATTTTGGCATTCGTCGCTTTGTCTCATTGCTTTTGTTGTCCGTGCACTACGTGGGTGTGTGTTACAATGTTTGGAGTTTAATTGTGTAGCTCCCATAATAATGCGTATTCTCTTGGTTATGGCATATTCTCCGGTATTATTATTGACCGGACCATTTGCAATAGTCCCGGTATTATTATTGACCGAATAACCTGTGCAGTAGCCATAGTAAAAATGGATGTTATGCAGAGTTGGGCAAAGTTATTAACTAGTTACATTTCGTTAAAGTTAATTTAACTTCGTTACTTTCACAAAAAAATTTCGTAAAGTTAAATTAACGAAGTTGATTTCTTTTAGTTAAATTTAAAGTAACGAAAATGAGATATGTAGTTGAAATTTTAGTTAAAGTTAATGTAACGAAGTTGATCAGTAACTAGTTGATAACGAAATAACTAAACACTTTAGTGGCGTTACTTTTCTGCAGCTTTCGTTGCTTTTATAGATTTTGCTACCGTATGTACCGCTTCCTGTGAAAGAGAAATCTTTACTTTGTCAATGGATGGAAACTATTAAAAAAACGGATTTTGGTCACTGTGTGAGGGAGGTGGACAAACTACTATATGAATAATTATTGATTAACCATAATCCATATAAATTATCATTTATTATTGAATTAAAAGAAAATTATTTATTTGAATTATACGTATAGACATAAGTATACATACGTTCTTACAGTCTTATTATTAAAGGTGATCGTAAAAAGTCTTTGGAAGTCCTTCTGTGCTGATTTTTAAAGACTTCAGACTTAAAGTCTAAAGATTTCTCTGCTAAAGGAACAGAAACCATTTTGAGAACTGCTGGGAGATTTAAAAATTGTTCGTTGGATGCACATATGCATCACGACAGCAGCAAACCTTATCGACAGCAGGTAGCGCGGCGCCAATGATTGACAACACATTAAGTCCGTGGTTCGGCTTGTGCGTGAATGACTGTGTTGTTATTGTTGTTGATTGCTTACGTCAAGCTATAAAGGATTTATAGCAGAAAACTGACTCAATTATTAAGACAGAAAGACTGGTATTTCCATTAATTTCTAATTAGTCGGTCGTTAATTCAAAGCTAGTTAACTCTTGAACCTTGTTTATCAATTTAAAAGTTTTTTAAATAGTAAAACTGAAACTAGTGCTCTCTAACCGGGAATGAGAGGTGTTGGGGAGTTTTTAGTTGATTATTTTTGCAGTTGAAGTGATACTGATCAGGGTACTTAAACCGTTTAGAAGACATTAGTAAAATTTAAATTCATTTGTTTCACTATTTATTGTGCGAAGATTGGCTCGAAAGCCGGTTGTGCCACTTGTTGCATTTTAACTTTTTGCTCAAACATAAACATCTTTCTGTCATCTTATATAGATATTAAATATTAGATATTCAAAACATATAAAATTGGATTATGTTTTTTATTCAATATGTTCTGCAAATTGAAATTTAGTTTAAATTGGATTAATTTTTGACCCTTTATTAATTATATTTATGGGACTTGATTTCCCCATATAATGAAATAAGACAACTACGTAAATGCACGTTCGTTTATTAATCAACTAATTTAGTTTTGTAACAAGAAAATCAGAAAGCGATGACACCGCGTGTGTTTTAGAAGAATAATTACATCGAGAGAAAAGAAAGAAGCACGGTTGCATTTTTATAAAAAGGAAATTATATAAAAGTATATAAAATATGTATAACTGCTTGCCAACTTAGCTACTTCCCAGATTCGCTTCCCTTCAATTTCATTGACGAGCGAAATGCACGAATCTTTGGGGAGGAGTGATCACACAACATCTTCGAGGGGTCATTGTTAATTTTGAGTTTGTTCCCCTTCTTCGTTAGAGCTTCTTTCGCGGCTGCCAGTGCCATTGATGCATCATCGAAGGTACTCGTCGGTTCGTCACGGGATGTAAACGTCGCCTTTAATTGAACGATACTGATTTTTACAACACAATTACTTCTTTCACGTCACATTTTTTGTCTCTCTTCACGATCTCAAATGGACCGTCGTAATGGGGGCTTTTAAGGGTGGCCTACTGTATCGGCCCTGAGGAAAACTTGAGAACAATTGTGGACTTCCTTCTGGACTCAACTTGTTGAGTGATTAACGGTTGCCGTCGGTTTCAACTGCAACATAATTTTTGCAGTAATCTTCGCATAAGCTTGCGAAAGAACTCTCTCACGGTGCACCTATCCGTTGGTTTGTCAAAGACCTCTCCAGGTAGGTTTAGGGAGGCGCCGTAAACCATTTCGGCCGGACTTGTGTTGATATCTTCTTTTATAGTTCTACCCGAAGTCTAAGCAATACCAGAGGAAGAACTTCAATCCAACTATGAGATGTGTGACACTTCAAAGCACTTTTTAGTACATGGTGCATATGCTCCACCAAGCCATTTGCTTGCGTATGGTACGCAGTTGTGCGTAGGTGTTTTGATGCTCTTAAAAACTTAATTCGTAGAATAGTTTTAACTCGAATTGCCTTCCTTGGTCGGTTATTATAAGATGTGGTATTACAGAATGGGTTATCCAACCGTTTAAAAAAGTTTTTGCTTCAGTTGTGGCTGTAATCTCCTCGATTAAAACTACTACTGGCCACCGTGTGAATCGATCAATACAAGTGAGGCACTACCTGAATCCACCGGCGCACAGTGGCTGGTTTTTCAACTTAGCGGCCAAAAGTGGTTTTTTTCAATGTCACCGATTTCAAAACGGATTAGGTCATATGAAAGTAGAAACCTGAGAACCTCGGGAGCCAAAAAATAAAAGCTTTATTTTGATTACTTCATTAGTAACTATGCAATCAAAAAGTGCACTTTTTATTTTCAACTGAAATAAACACATTTTTTAAACTTTTCCCAGATTTAGATATCCATATATCTGTCAATATTTCAAATATTAGGTTCCGGTTTTTTTTAATAAATTCTTGGATATATTTGTTGTCAATTTGTTTTTTGAACTAAGTAAAACTGTTTGAAAGTTATTACGTAACATGAATCGAAGAAATGTTCCAAATTTGGTTAAATTTCGTCGTATTTTGGAGCAGGAATTCTTTGCTCCAAAAGACTCCAAAACAAATTTTACACCATCGTAAAGTTAGAACTTTTCTCTAAAAGCCTATACCCCATTATGACTGCATCAGTTTGCCCCCCTGGGTGCTGGAGCCCTTTATATGAGACAAAGTCACAGAAAGTAAACGTTTTTAACATGTTTTCCGTTATTTTTTCTTTGGTTGTGTTACACTTTTCTTTCATATATTATATGTATATTTCAAAGCAATTAATTATCAGGTAATTAGCTCTTACTGCATATTTGCCCTATCTTCTGGCCAGAAGCAGTATAAACAATTTAATGCAGATAATACAACAGACACCAATCTGTTCATGATATCTTGCGTTCCTTTGCGATTAAGGCGGAATAGCACTGAGTCTGAACAGTCAATCGACAAATATATACCGATTGATATATGGAAGAATGAGACACCTTCATCAACGAAATGAGTATCATGGCCATGCTATTCAAATAGATTTCAAACTTCTGCTCACCATGATTGATGGAAAAGTCGGACAAGCCTTAACTGATACGAAGGCATCATCTAGCTGTATTATATGCCATCAAACCGCGAGTCAACTAAGCCAAGCACCAACAGATGCCAATTATTCTGAAGAGGCATACGAATTCGGATTGTCGCCTCTTCACACTAGAATTCGTTTCATGGAACATATACTTAAATTAGGCTATGATTTAGAATTTGGAGCATCAGGAACGGTTAGAGAAAATGCAGCAAATAAGGAGAAATGGAAGCTGAAAAAAAGTCAAATACAGGAACAATATCGTGAAATAGGACTAATACGAATGATGGAAACACCGCTAGAAGATTTTTCTCAGATCCTGAGACGGCACCTTTCATTACAGGAGTGGAATTTGAATTAATTAAGCGATTCAAAGTAATAATAGAGGTTATAGCATGCAGCAGGATGATTGATGCCAAAAAATTTGGTGAATATGCAAAGAAAACCGCAGAAATTTACAATGAAAAATATCCCTGGAGGAATATGCCATGAACAATTCATAAAATTCTTTATCATGGTGAGCAAATTATTGCAAATAGTCTACTTCCACTTGGTGATCTTTCTGAAGAAGCACAAGAAAAAAGAAACAAGGACTTCCGTGAACACAACACAAGGAAAATTTCAAGACATTGCACGAATGAGGGTCTTCTTGCTATTTTGCTGTGCACATCGGATCCATATATTTCAAATATTCGCCACAAATGGAAATCTAGCTCAATCGAGTTGGATAGTGATGCAAAAAATTTACTACTAAATGAGCGGAATTATTTTGATGAATCTTTTAAAGAAATTGTTTAATTTGCATTAATTCCTTATTTATTACCTTATTTTTATTAATGTACTTTATTATTATGTTCGTTATTGATAATAAAAGTTTTTAAACATTAAATAAAAGGAAACATATTATTTTTATAATCTCTTCTTTTAGGCTTTTAAGAAAATTTTAGTAGGGACACAAGGTACCCTGATTAAAACTCTCATATCTCTGGTTTCCGATAATTGATTTTTACGATTGTAGTCATTTATAAAAGCATAAGATTAGAAGAATCCAACAAAAAAAACCGGAATAAAATAAAGATATGGATTTTTGACCGCTAAGTTGAAAAACCAGCCACTGTGCGGCGGACCGATTAAATCTATATGAATGTGTTTAAATCTGGGACTGAAAATAACTATTATCCAAATGACCTTCAGCAAAAAAGCCAACTTTTAATTTGTAAGTTAAAGTAAACTTTAAACTTTTATTTTAAGAGCAGGGTATGTAAGCACACGCTCATTTTTGAAAGCGCACGTCGTGCGCGTACGCTTAAAATATTTATACCCTACACCTTAAGGTTGAGGGTATATTCACTTTCTACCGGAGTGTGTAACGCATAGAACTATACAAGCTAGGTATGGAAAAGTATATATATTCTTGATCAGCATCACCACCAAAATTGAAATAACGATGTCTGTCCGTCTGTCTGTCTGTCTGACCGTTGAAATCACGATCACAGGAGAACGGATTAAGATTTCAAAATGAAATTTGGCAAAAATATTCGTTGCTATGTTGGGGTGTTTCGTATTGAAAATGGGCAAAATCGCCCAAAGACCACGCCTACTTTTTATATCGAGAGTGCAGGTACCTCTGTTTTGCCTATTAAAAAAGGCCATATCAGCATCACTTTTTGAGAGAAGACAAGAAAATTTTATATGTAGGTATAGACTAATGCTTCCAGTTAATATGCCAAACATGGGCGTGATCCACCCACTTTTAGTTTACATAGGTAATGGAGGGTTTTACATGGATTGTATTGAAAAGTATATAAGTTTCCTGAATAATGGTGTATATAATATTGTAGTTTGTGAACCAATAATATTCTGTTGGGGAAAAATGGGCGGGCCACGCCGCCTTTTTACCCATCCACCCAGTATTGCAATATATTTTTATACCCTACACCTAAATTTTGAGAGTAAACGCACTTAGTACCGGTGTTTGTAACGCACAGAAATAGTTAAGCATCTATAATTATAGTTTATTTTCCGAATTTGGGCGTGAGCCGCTCACTTTGAGTTTACATAGGTCATGGAGTATATATGCAGCTTTAAGGTGTATGGTATTTCGGCTACAGCAAGTTTTTATTTAAAAAGAAATTATTGAACGCGCACGCGGTCGGATAAAAAATATTTTGCACACGGCAAAATATTGGCAGGTAAAAATGTAAGATTTTGTATGCAAGAATACGGAAATGGCAAAATGAAACTAGTTAAAGGTATCTTCGGCCCGACCGAAGCTTCTATACTCTACATCCGACGAACAATAGCTGCATTCCCGTCGTCACTGATCCTTATCTGTTCTAAATTTTTTTATGTAAAACAACAACACGAAATTAAGACCAGCAAATATTTTGGTTCTATTTTGGTCAACAAGTATTAATGATTGAATGGAACCCTATAAATGGCAGCACCCTTTACAAAACAGCTGAGTTTTTCAGTTGAGTAACAATTTTTCAAGCAGTTTGTTTCTTAACAATTTTATAAAAAAGTAAAAACAATTAAATGGAGAAAAAGGGGTCAGTTCGGCATTCATGAATATAATGAATTTTGCATAATAAACCTAATTTAGAGAGAGAAGAACTTGGAGCCGGTAGGAAACACGAGCGGTCCTTTGCGCATACCTGGCGCACAAAGACGAATTCGTCTTCGAGAATGTGTTGCTCGACTTGGAGAACCAAGGAATTTTGGTGAGGAGTTACAGTATTGTTAAATATAGATTTGAATTTAAATAAGATCTTTGCATTGCAGACTAAAGCTGCAACGGTGAAGACACCGTTCTTTCTTTTTCGTTCAGAGTTCTGATAACGTTCTAGAGAAATATAATAAAACAAAAATTATTGCTTTTAAAAAGAACCCATTTTTGATAACGTAATAAACTTACGACATAAATTAAATGCTGTGGAACGATTGATCCTAAAATTTTTCTTAAGATCGGTGCTGCTGCTGGAGGAACTCGAATTTAGGGGCGATTGTGCCATACCATCATCGCATTCCGTATCCGTCGTCGACGAATCGCACAAAATAGTTTTTTATAGTTCTCTTGAAAAACAACTGACTAACATTTCAGAAATGTAGCCGTGCTTCCAAGGTTGCGTACAATGCCGCAAATTGATCCGTTGCCGTTCCCGTGGTAAAATGTGATCTTGATACAGAGCGGTGCCGACGGGAATGCACCTAATATACTACTATTCCTTCTTATGTTATTGCAGTATATATCAAAAGGGGAGATTTATACCATTTTCAATATTAAACAGTTTCGGATGACAAAGAATAAACGTGCAAAATTTTATCGCGATAGCTTCATCCGTTCTGTAATTGTGATTTCCACAGACAGAAAGACGGACGGACATGACTGAATTGACTCAGAAGGTGACAGTGATCAAGAATGCGTTACAAACGGAAGCACAAAATGAATATACCCTCCTCATTCCTTCGAATGTAGGGTATAGACATCAAGAAAAACCTACAATTTATTGCTTTAACTATTGCATCCTATTATTTATTATTATTATTATTGCATGCTGGTTACTTGAAAAAGGACTGGCTACTTGAAAAGGACTGGGTACTTGAAAAAGGACTGGGTACTTGAAAAGGACTGGTACTGCAAAAGTACTTGAAATGGACTGGTACTTTCAGCTTTAAGTCCACAGTATTTGTACTCCTTTGGCAGTACCGCAAAATGTACTGGTACTGTAAAAATTTGAAGTCCCAAGTACGAGGTCCTTGATTTTTTCCAGTACCAGTACAAGTATGTCGGACTGGTACTGGTACTTGTACTGAGTCCAAAAATGAACAGCTCTGCTTAAAACGATGCGTACAGGAATAGGAGGTCAACTGACTCTGCTCTGTACCAATTGATGGATAACATCCAGGAATCAGTGGTGAATAAGGAGGTTGCGGTCTGTGCATTCCTTGACATTGAAGGAGCTTTTGATAACACCTCTCACGGAGCTGTATCTGAAACCCTGGAAAAATGGGAGTAGATATAATAATCTGTAGGTGGCTTAGAGCCATGCTCTGTACTAGGTCTGTAGAAACCCGCCTGGGAGAGGACCATATGAGAGTACTCACTACAAGAGGATGTCCACAGGGCGGGGTAATTTCACCGCTCCTGTGGAGTCTAGTAGTTGACGAACTTCTCAACACTCTTACAAGTAATGGCATTGATTGCGTCGGATATGCCGGTGATATTGTAATTGTGGCCAGGATGAAGTTTGAGGGGACGCTCTGTGACATAGTGCAAAGCGGACTGGTGATCACGCAGGAATGGTGTAGGAAGGTGGGATTAAACATTAACCCCACGAAAACCACCATAGTAGTGTTTACTAGAAAACGGAAGTTATGCATGAATGCTAAATTTCTAGACATTACCCTAGATTCAAAAATAATCTGGAAAGCACATGCAGAGAGGATTGCAGATACAGCTGCTAGGTCTCTATTAATATGTAGGAATCTAGTTGGGAAAATGTGGGGGCCGAACCCACCTATTATGCGATGTATGTACACTTCCATTGTGAGACCTACCATTACATATGGAACTGTAGTTTGGGGTAGGCGGTCGTGTCTGGTAACAGTAAGGAATTCCCTTACTAAGGTACAAAGACTGGCCTGCCTATGCATCATAGGCGCAATGAGAACTTGCACTACGGCAGCTATGGAGGCCTGACGCCCCTACATATCCTAATAAAAGAGACAGCAATAAGGACACTCGTGCGTTTTGCAAGGGCAGGTGCAGGCAGAAGAAGTATAATTAGTACCAAGGCTATCAAGGATATTCCCTTCGCCACCCAGCCTAGGGATGATATGAAGAAACAATTCAGTATTGGGAAACTTTTTCTGGTAGTACTAAATACCAAAGGGAATTGAAATGATGACTGCTTTAAACGACATCTTGAGGCTCACACTCACAGATGATATACGGATGGCTCGAAAACACCCATAGGGTTAGGGCGGGCGTGGTCGGACCTTACACAAGACACTCGGAACCTATGGGAAACACACCCAGTATTTTCCAAGCTGAGGTCCTAGCTATAAACATATGTGCAGAACTCAACCTAAGGCGTAACATTAGGGGCCAAAGTATTGCCATTATGTCTAACATTCAAGCAGCTATTAAGGCACTAGCGTCCTACGAGATAACCTCAAGGTTAGTGTGGGAATGTCTAGGAAGACTTAATATCCTAGAAAGTATAAAAAAGGTAAAACTTCTTTGGATGCCCGGGCATGCGGGGATAGCTGGCAATGAACTAGCCGATGAATTAGCTAGGAAGGGTGCTAGTACTCGCTTTTTGGGACCAGAACCCTACTGAGGAATTCGTCCACACAATTATAAGGAACAGCGTAGAATAGAGGAGCTCGACGATATTACCTCTATTACCTATATTGGAACGGCACTATCGGGCTCATACAGGCGAAGCCTCTAATTAGAGGATACAATCCAAGAAGGGCCAAGCTATGTCTCGATTTATCAAAAAACAACCTAAGAATTGTTACAGGGTTTTTCACTGGACACTGTAAACTTAGGGGCCATCTCAAAACCATTGGTGCTGAGACAATGGACGAATGCCGCTTCTGTAGATGTGGTGGTGAGACGCCAGAGCATTTGATATCTGAATGTAAGGCTGTTACTCCGAGAAAAATGCAATGCCTGGGCTCTTATTGGCCTCTGAGGCATTCGATTCGAGATTTAAGCCCAACCTGTATACTGAGCTTCATCAGGAGCCTGAGGTTCGAAGTTACACTGTGATTCGCAGGACGAATGTAGGGGGAACAATAGATCTAATGGTCGCAGTGCGGTATCCCCAATTTAATAATAATAATAATAATAATAACCCTAATTATTTTTGTTATAACTAAGCCTGCTTTTAATTCTGTAACTACTGTAACTACTCTTTATTAACTTTTAGTTTACAATCGTTATCCTGCTGAAAAGAATTCCGCAAACAATGGTTATCATGTATCAGAAGGTTTTTCTTTACTAATATGTTTTGTTGTTTCTGTATACGGTTGCTCCTTGCACTACAACCTCCTCTACTGGCAGGTCCAACTCTTCATACTGCTTATTTGGAAAGGGTATAATAAGAGCTCTGAAATAAGCTTCAGGTACAAATTTTTGTATTTGAAGCACAAACACACTCATCATGACAACGTCAGATATCTTTTCTATTTGCCTATTCAGAATGTTAAGGTCGGCATATGCTTGGAAGGTAACCCTAAGCTTTTCTGCAGCATTAAGTGCCTTATTTATCCTAGGTGTATTATTTCCCAGAAATGCGTTCAGTCGATTTTGTAGTTTGTTAACACTACACTGCCGTATTTAGATTCTTAATAAGTTCGTTATTAATTTCCACTTGCTTGTTCACTTGATCTGTTATCTGTTTTGCGTTGTCGTCCGATTGGAGATGATTGTAAATTTCTTTTGCGTCGTTGTCGTCCATTGTTCCCCACAACATTTTTAGAAATGATCCATCCTTGCTTATCAGTCCACTTTTTACACGGTAACTTCTATACGCATGCGGAACCAGTGTCTCTAGATACTTTCTTTCTAGTTTAATTTCCCGTTGAATCAGGTCTATATCGTGGTCATCAATAAGGTTGAGTTTTATCAGATTATCCTCTGTTTTATCCAAACAGTATTCGAACATCTGCAAATCCACAATGTGCAATATGCTTAAGTATTTGTCTACTATCGCTTCAGGATCCATTCTTTATCCATCCATGGATCCATCCATGCCACCAGTATCAATCCGTCAAAAATTGCGACGAAGTCCATTCTGTAAAAGGATATTAAACATGTTGTTTGAATCTGCGTTTCATTTGGGTTTTGTAGTATTTTTTGTTTCTCCTGTTACTAGTGTCCACTACATAGTTACCATCTTTCCTAAACTGAAGAAGTCGCTTATATTTGGGGAAAAAATAGGCGGGCCACGCCTCCTTATGCTTTCACTTATGAAACTGCGTACAGCTATCATGACGGCATAGTTGTAGAAATTTCATAGGAGTATAAAGTTTTGCCTTTTAGAAGTGGTGCGATATAATTATTATTATTATTATATATATAATGTATATTTATTATTAGATATATAATATATATATTGTATATATATACGAGTATATTATATCGCACCACTTCTAAATATATATACGAATATATATGCAGCTTTAAGGTGTAGGGTATTTCGGCTACAGCCAGGCTGTAGACAACACCTTTACTAGTTTTGTATTCCTCTGTTTCGTACAATTTTGTCGGTTAAGTCAAAATTCTCATCGCGACTTTCTTTCAGTCTGTTAATTCTTAAGGCTTTTTTTCCTGTATTGTTCGGCAAGCTGTTGGATTTCTTTCCTATTGAAGTTTTTCTCAAAGAAGTCGATTGGTCTTAATTTAGTCGTTGAATGTATAGTATTGTTGTAAATGGTAACTATCCTATGTATTCTGTTTGTAGTATCTTCCATTAGGTGCCATTAATCTTATGTGTTCATTCAGTGTTCCGTGTAGACGTTCGATGTCCGCGTTACCTGTTTAGTGGTGGGCGGTCGTTAAATGAGTTTCAATGTTATTTTAATTTAAAAATAGTTTTACGGCTTCGTGAAGCATGCACCTCTCATTGTCATAAACAAGTTTCCCCATCTTTCCTAAAAATCTTATTCTTTCCTTAATTGCAGTATGTATAGACAACCACGTTCTATCAGGTAGTTTGTGTACTGTGGCGTATTTTGAGAATATATCTATTGTTTTTAAATAGATCACATTTCGGAATGGGAACCAAATGTCCATATGGACGATGCCGTTAAACCTGCTAGGGGATTCACTCACTTGATATGGCACATTTGCTGGTCGCCTATCGCATTTGTCTAGTTGACACACTTCGCAATTATTTATAAATTTTGTAATGAGGTTATTTTTTAAGTGTTCTTCTTTTATTACACGTATAGCTTCATGCCTGTCCGAAATTTCGACCAATTTTATTGTGGACTAAAGTACTTTTAAATTCCTGTTATTAGAGAAGGAAGGAATAGCAAGTAATTGTTGTTCGATTGTAGAGTATCTACCTTCATGCTCATTCAATGTTCTACTGTAATAGGAAATTACCTTGTCGTTTTCATCAAAACAGCACCCATTGCAAAGTTTGATGCGTCCGTGATAATAGTTGTCATTCATCAATAGTTCCTAAGTTTCTTGAATGTATTAATGTAGTCTTTATCTCCAGTCTTAATCTTTAGTCCTTTCCTCAAATACTTTGTCATTGTTCAGAAATAAACACCGGAAATTATGTATATATTAAATGAAACACAACACAAAAATACAGTCCACTAGATATAAGAGACAGTGCGCATTCTTAAGCCACGGCCGCAGTAAACGTAAATAGACAAACCAAAGATAAACATTTCTTGCGTTACTAAAAATAATGATTGTTAGTGATAAGAACAGGATGCGCACATATCCTTCAAAATTTATTATAAACATTAGAGTTAAAAATATATTGTTGTTTGTATTATGTAAAATAAGGGATGAATGTTGTACTATAAAAGGAGCTGTTTGAATGAAATAAAGTCAGTTTCGCATCGAAATTCAATTAAAGTGTTTCATTTAACATTTGGTCCTTCGAAGCTAAACTCAGAATTTTCCCGCACCAGTGGTAAGAGATTCGGAAATAAAAAAAAATTCTTCTGTTTTCCCCCCACCAGTGGTAAGAAACACAGAAGTTATTTAAACATATTGTTTAAAAGTGAGCGTTTTTGGGGCTGAAACACCAAAAATGAAAAAGTGAGCGTTTCTGGGGCTGTAACACCAGAAATGAAAAAGTGAGCGTTTCTGGGGCTGAAACACCAAAAATGAAAAAGTGAGCGTTTCTGGGGCTGTAACACCAGAAATGAAAAAGTGAGCGTTTCTGGGGCTGAAACACCAGAAGTGAAAATGTGAGCGTTTCTGGGGCTGAAACACCAGAAGTGAAAAAGTGAGCGTTTCTGGGGCTGAAACACCAGAAGTGAAAAAGTGAGCGTTTTCTGGGGTTTAAACACCAGAAGTGAAAAAGTGAGCGTTTCTGGGGCTGAAACATCAGAAGTGAAAAAGTGAGCGTTTTCTGGGGTTTAAACACCAGAAGTGAAAAAGTGAGCGTTTCTGGGGCTGAAACATCAGAAGTGAAAAAGTGAGCGTTTCTGGCGCTAGACACCAGAAGAGGTTTTAAAAAAGCAGCAATTATGTCGGACCGACAAAAATTGTATGAAAAACAGAAGCAGATAGGAGAAGAAATTGTCTGCTTGTTCAGCAAATGTCAGGAAGGGAATCTTCGCAAGGCTACCATAGATGAAAGGATGAGTCACCTCAAAATGTTGTGGCAGTGTTTTCAAAAACATCATCAAAGTCTACTGGCAGCGGGAATAACCGATGACGACTACTTTAGCAAGGACTACTTCAGTTCAATAGAAGAAATCTACCAAGAAACCATGAAATTGATGGAAGAAAAATGTAACATCCCCACGCCAGAATCGATAGATACCTCAGAACAAAACACAGTAGAGAAAACAGTACTGCATAAACCCAACAATAAGCTAATCGATCATTCCACCTCGTTTAAGGTAAAAGAAATAGCAAACACATTAGGTTATACGCACAGACAACTGTCAACGAAAATAAGAAACATGGAGCATCTTATAAGCGTAACGCTAAATGACTTAAAAAATTCGTCACCATCGGAACTTGTCGTAATCAAAGATACACTAGGAAAAATATTTACCGCGATTGAGAACGCTTACACAAAAATAGGTGGTGACAAAGATACGAGTACAATCGATGCAGAATTTGAAAATATTTTTCAGCTCTCTTTTTCAACTATAAAGGCCGTAGCACGGGAAATAGATGCACCTGAAACAAGGCCAAGTACTATAAATACAAGTACATTAAAACTAGAGGAAGTTAAGATACCACCGTTTTACGGTGACATTAATGATTGGTCATCCTTTTACGACCTCTACAACAAATTAATCCATGAAGTGGAGCATATCTCGGAGGTGGAAAAAATGTACCGTCTAAAAACTAAAAGGTCTACAAATAAATATAGACAAATCTGATCCAATTATAGCACGAATTATTATCCGCAAGCTAGACAAGGACGGATTACGATTATATGAACAAAATGTTCGAAAACAAAGGAAATTCAAACTCTAGACGACGTACTTTCCGTTTTGGAATCACATTACCAAGCGATAAACGCAATGCCAAAAAAAGCAATCAAATAACTTCGTCAAAAATAACCCTGGACATGCATACAAAAATAATAAGCCAAATACAAGTGCATACACGTTATCTCATAAAACTCGTCTCTACTGTAACATACCAGGGCATGAAACATCAAGCTGTCGAAAATTCCTAGGATTAACAATAGAAAATCGACGCGCGTTTGTTTTCTTGTTTTCTTTGTATTAATCACAAAACAGACACCAGATGTTTCAGCACAGCATGCAAATGCAAACATTGTGGAAGGAGGAACAATTCCTTGCTTCACAGAGAATTTCAAGAAAGAACAGAGAAATCAAACTAAACTACAACTATGGTCATAAACGAATCGTCACCGAACATTCTTCTGGCTACTGCTATGGTAAAAGTAAAATCCTCCAATGGTTAATACATGTTGTTCCGTGCTCTTATCAACCAAGGATCACAAATGACGGCAATAACAGAAGAAGCAGCTCAAATATTATCACTACCTCGCATGAAGATAAGAAGCGAGCTTCAAGGTCTTGGAAACTCAGATGTGGGAACATCAAAAAGCAAAGTTACAATCGAAATCAAACCGCGATTCGCAAGTAATTTCACTGTACAAACTAAAGCACTTGTTTTACCCAAGTTAACTGCATCAAAGCCCGATGAGACTTTCACGTATAAGATCGAGCAGTGGCAAAACAAAATTTTGGCTGACCCTTGTTTTAATAATTCAGATAGAGTCGACTTCCTGATTGGAAGCGACTGTATGGAGCAATAATCGACGAAGGAATAGAGAAAAAGGAAGGAGTGCTGGCACAAGCCACTAAATTAGGGTGGATTCTGTCCGGTATCATTGAAAGAAAAACAAACAGCAACAGGAAATCGGTAGTACTAGCGAACCTGGAACGATTCTGGGAGCTGGAAGATATACCAACGGCGAACCCCACAACCTCAGAAGATGAGAAATGCCTAAGGTTATACAACGAAACAACAAGAATCAACAGATACCCTTCAAAGAAGATATGAATTTAGGTAATTCTAGAAAACAAGCAATGGCCCGGTTATTAGCATTGGAGCGGAAATTTGAAAGCAACACTCAATTGAAGAACACCTACGTGAAATTTATGAGGAAATATTTAGAGTTGGGACACATGGAAGAAGCTAGAGAGCTAGCAATGGGAAGATATTATATGTCTCATCAAGCGGTAATTCGCCATATAAGTCTAACAACAAAATTAAGAGTTGTATTTGATGCCTCCGCTAAAACATCCAACGGCAGAAGCTTAAACGACATAATGCTGGTAGGACCGAGACTTCAAAAAGACATTTATGTCATCATAATTAAATGGCGATCCTGGCAAAATGTCATCACCGCTGATGTTGAAAAGATGTTTCGACGAATATAAGTAGCAGAGGAAGACCGAGCTTATCAGCACATTCTGTGGAGAGGAAGTAAAAGCGATTCAATTAAGGAATATAAGCTAAAAACAGTAACTTATGGCACAGCATCTGCACCCTTTTTGGCAACACGTTCGCTACACAATACCAAGGATAAGAAAATACAAAGCATAATCAAGGATGATTTTTACATGGACGATTTGATGACGGGAGCTGATACTTTAGAAGAATGTGTTAAAATCCAAAAATCTGTTACAGCCGAACTCAATAAGTATGGACTCAAGTTACGCAAATGGAGTTCAAATCAGTCAAAAATCTTACAGCATATAAGCATACTCGACGACAATCAAATAATTCCGATAAATGACAATGAAACAGTAAAAACTATCGGTTTGCATTGGGAACCCGAACGCGATATTTTTAAATTCAGCATCAATATCACAGAAAACGATTGCACAACGAAACGGCAAGTATTATAATATCTGGCTCAAATTTTCGACCCTCTTGGTTTGTTGTCTCCAGTAACCATTGTGGCAAAACTGTTTATTCAAAAATTATGGATCCTGCAAACACCTTGGGACCTTGAAGGATCTTCAGAAGGAATGGGATATCTTCAGACAAGAGATGAAGGAGCTTCAGAAGGTCGAAATACCCAGATTGATCAAAACAAGCAGCAACAAGTACACCTAAGTCTGTTTTTACACGGTCTTTTTGTACACGTTTTTGATATAACACGGTTTGAAAATTGAATATTTTTAATTTTTTTACACGATTTTATTCCATTTAGCACGATTTGAAATTTTATGTACTTAAATTTTTTTTGTCAAATTTAATTTTTGCGAAGTTTGTTCATATCACAAAAAAGTATTTATGAAAGAAAAAAGTCTGAAACCATCGATAGTATCGATATTTTGCGAACACTAGCTTAAATAAAATAAACATGAATTCTTGTTCTTAAAAATTCTTGTTTTTCACTAATTTTAATAGGTTTTAGAGATTAGGAACATATCACCCATTTTTGTATACGATCAATGTCTTTTTTACACGTTTTTTTTTTTACACGTCTTCTTCTGGAACCAATCTACCGTGTAAAAACAGACTTAGGTGTATTTAGAACTTCATGAGTTTGCGGAAGCCTCAGGAAAAGCATATGCAGCAGTCATATATGCGAAAGCAGATACAGTTGTCACTCTCATTACATAAAAAACCAAGGTAAATCCAATAAAAAATCGCAAAACTTTACCGAAACTGGAACTATGTGCAGCTCATCTACTAGCTAAATTATTACATAAAATAAAAGAGATATTGAAACATACTAATACAAAAATATACGCATGGAGTGAATCCTCTATTACACTGGAATGGATCAATAATTCAAAAAGTAAGGATAAATTTGTACGATCCCGAAGGGAAGAAATAAGAATCCTTAATCCAGAGGCGAATTGGCGACATGTTCCAACCAAAGAGAACCCAGCTGACGTGGCATCAAGGGGAATTTCAGCACCGAAACTCAACAACTTTGATTTATGGTGGAAGGGTCCAGCCTGGATTAGTGAACCGGAGAGTCGCTGGCCAAAACAATGCAATGAAGTTAAAGACAACACAATAGCACTAACAAACATGCTACAGCAAGATCATTTCCTAACAACTTTAGTGAATAAATATTGAAGTCTATCAAAACTAAAACGGGTGGTGGCGTACATACTTCGCTTTATAAACACTCTAAAGGGTTTGAAATCAAAAGAGCGTTTAGAAGTGAAAGAACTTCGGAAAGCTGAGATAATTTTAATAAAACATCAACAGTTAAAAGAATTCAGTAGCGAGATAAAACTTCTAAAAGAAAGTAAAAACGTAGATAAAAACAGTAAAATTGCAAACATGTACCCATTCTTGGATAATGAGGGCATCTTGCGCGTTGGCGGAAGATTGCAAAATGCAGATCTACCCTTCAACAAAAAACACCCAATTATATTATCAAAAGGAGAATTTTCTAATCTGCTTATCAGAGAGATACATGCTTCCACATTACATGGAGGCCTCAAAATAATGGAGGCAGTAATAAGGCACAGGTATTGGATTATTGGAATGAAAAATGCCCTGAAGAAATATGTCCGATCTTGCCCAAGATGTATTCGATATCGTGGCGAGCACATCTCACAAGTAATGGGGAACCTTCCAGGTCCAAGGGTAACAATATCACACCCGTTCACGCATACAGGAATTGACTACGCGGGTCCTATCCATATTATACTTTCTAAAGGAAGAGGTTAAAAGGCTTATAAAGGGTATATATCAGTATTCGTCTGCCTGGCAACAAAAGCTATTCATCTTGAGGCCGTGAGTGACCTTACATCAGAGGCGTTTTTAGCAGCGATGCGAAGATTTTTTGAAAGAAGAGGTAAGAGTAGCCACTAATACTCCGACAACGGAACAAATTTTGTACGAACGAAAGAAAAACTAGACGTGGAGTTTAGGAAAGCAGTAAGAAATAATTCCTCCATCGTACCAATACTAGCAGACGACAGCGTTCAATGGCATTTCATACCGCCGGGAGCTCCTCACATGGGAGGAATGTGGGAAGCCGGAGTGAAATCAGTTAAACATCATATCAAACGAGTGATTGGAGAAACGAAGTTGACATTCGAGGAGATTGCAACACTATTGGCGCAGATAGAATCGGTGCTGAATTCAAGACCGTTATGTGCCTTGAAAACGAATATTACTGAAGAAGTAGATGTTTTAACACCAGGTCACTTTCTAATTGGACGGCCACTCCTCGACTGCCCTGAAGCATACGTCGATACAAACATAAGTTCACTAGATAGATGGAAGGTAACTCAAAAAATTAAGAGGGATTTTTGGCTTCGGTGGAAGGAAGAATACCTCACAACTCTGCAGCAGCGAAACAAATGGAAAACTCCCCAAGAAAACATAAAGGTTGGAGAAGTGGTAATAATAATAATAACAAGAAAACACCGCACCTTCAAGATGCACACTAGGAAGAATTACGTATGTTCATCCCGGAAAGGACAACAAAACACGAGTTATAACAGTAAAGGTAAAAGATAAATTGTTCAAAAGACCAATCAACAAAATATGTCCACTGGGTATTGATGACAATCAACTAATAACTGAAGAAAATTCAACAACTGTAAATCTAACATATATGACAAAGAAGCATGCGCAGCTATGTCGATCTATATGGAACGCCGCTACACCTTCCTTAAACAAAATAATGAACTTCTGGTAAGAGAACGACGATCGAAAAGGGCTCCATTTGAATTTGTGGGTTCGTTATACCATGTTTTCTTCGGAATGATGGACGCCGATGATAGAGAATCTATGGAGCAATCCTCGTACTCAATTGCGTACTCCTATAAAGGAGATCGTCAATCGTCGTCGTCAGCTCTTTTGGAAGCAGAATACTTAGTCTACGATTCTGAATCAGTCTCATACACTCTGATGACCCTACCTGAGCTTATTGCATGTAACAAAAAATCAGACAACCGCTATCTCTGCAGAACCAACAAACCGCAGCGATCAGCAACTGACAACAAATGCCAAATTTCAGCATTTAAAGGGATAAGACGCAATGTATGCAAATTTAAAGAAATCCAACAAGAAAACTTCTGGCAAGAATTGTCAACTAGAAATCGCTGGGTTTTTGTGCTATACTCAAAAATTCCGTTACAAATTGACTGCGGTGTCGACAAGCAGTACTGGCGGGAACTTCCTCAAAAAGGCACGTTGGAATTGAAAGCAGACTGCACAGCCATCTATAATGGGGTTACATTAAACTCATACAGATATTATAAATCTCAAGTTTACGAAATCGAGAAGACCATCTCCTGGGTAAGAAACATTAGTGTATTCAATGAGAACCAGATCAGGCCTCAACATACACGAGATGAGAAAACATCTGGAGACTCTGGAAGGGTTGCACATAGAACTAAAGGTACTGAAGCTTTACACAATAACCCGACACACATCACTAATATTAATTTTTGTGATATTAATTTTGCTTGTAGTAAAATATATTAAACTGAAGTGCTGTAAAGGGACTAGAGTTAAGATAGATTTCTCCCCTCCTCTTCCTCTTTCCCCTCGGCATAATGTTCAGAAATGAACACCGGAAATTATGTATATATAAAATGAAACACAACACAAAAATACAGTCCACTAGATATAACAGACAGTGCGCATTCTTAAGCCACGGCCGCAGTAAACTTAAATAGACAAACCAAAGATAAACATTTCTTGCGTTACTAAAAATAATGATTGTTAGTGATAAGAACAGGATGCGCACATATCCTTCAAAATTTATTATAAACATTAGAGTTAAAAATATATTGTTGTTTGTATTATGTAAAATAAGGGATGAATGTTGCACTATAAAAGGAGCTGTTTCAATGAAAGAAAGTCAGTTTGGCATCGAAATTCAATTAAAGTGTTTCATTTAATAGTCATATGGTAAGTAATTTTAGAGTAGTCTTTAATAAATTTCTGGTAAGGTAAGTAATTTTAGAGTAGTCTTTAATAAATTTCCGGCAGTATCCGGTTATTCCCAAATATGATTTTATTTCCTTCTCCGATTTCGGTAATTCTATCTTTTGAATTGCTTTTACTTTCTAAGGGTTTGATTTAATACAATTTTTTGTAACCAAATGCCTCAAAAATTCGGTTTTTTTTTGTAAAAATGAGCACTTGTTAAAATGTATTTTGAAATTTACCTCGCTCAAACGTTGAAGTATTAGCCTGAGTGAATTTAGATGTTGCTCAATGGATGTCGAGAACACCAAAATGTCGTCAAGGTACACGACGCATATTCTGTATTGGCTTTGTCCATATTGTGCACCGCTGACAGACTGCTTTTAGTCTTTTATTTGCTTCCTGACGTTTGAAAATCTTTGTACCTCCATCATCTTATCAGCCTGCTGAGCCATTTTGTGAGAATCATATTCGAAATGGAGATTACGGTACGTATATTCTCTGGAAAGCGCTCTGGCCACAGAGACTTTACTAAGTCATCAGCTATTTTGTTGCTGGCGAGGTCTTTCAGGCGTTTCAGGAATTGTGTCGGTTAGTTGCCATCCTAGGACGTCGCCTGTAAATTAATGCAATATTTTGCTGTTACTTAGGTGCTAATTCACAAGTACGCGTTTGTCGCCTTAGACGACAAATGTTGCCTTCAGGTACCCAGAAGTGCGACGCCGTCTTTCATTTGTCGGCAAAACATCTGTTCCGAAGCCGAAGGCGACAAAAACGTAAGAAAAGTGTATTCACAAGTATGTCAGACGACGCCTTTTGATTAGTTAAGCGACGCCTTTAAGGCGACAGCTATTTAGGTGTCGCCTTAGGTGTCGCTTCATATAAAACACATTACTTTGTTTATTGCATAATGTATGAAATAAATATTCAACATAGCTGTAAAGCTAATGGTAATTTTTTCCTAATTATTTATGGATATGTAGAAAAATGGTATAGTAGTTATAGTTCTTATGTTTTTATATACTATGCTATGTATGTGAGAATATTTAAATATATAATAGTATTTACTTTTTGAAAATAATACATCTTCGTAATCGGTTAACATTGTCGCCATAGCGGCTTATCAAAGTATGATAGGTATTATTATTTAAAAATCTACTCCGATCGTTTGCAACCGAAAACCTCGAATAACGATCCATGATCCGTTATTTTCCAAGAACTTCGAAAACCACATTAAAGTTTTTATAGTGATTTTGTGATAGATTTATAATGGAGCCGAAAAAGAAGGGGTAAAGTGTTTAATTTATTAGCTTTTACATAAGTATTCAAATATTTTCTAAATTATAGTTATATTTTTACAACTGGAAAGCAGTTTGAGCTGCTCGTAAGTGAGATGGAGCGGGCACCAGATCTCGCAAGAGGGACTCCGCTGTTTAGCAGCAGTAAATCAAAAGTTGAAGAGGACTGGGCGAAAATTGCTCAAAAACTCAATATGAATGGTCCTCCCGTTAGAGAAGTTTTCATGTGGAAGAAGGTTAGCTAACTTTTTCGATGTATTTTTATGCTTGTAGAATAATACTTAACCACAAAATACATTTCAGATATGGCGAGACATGAAAGGGAGGATAAAAAAGAAGTTGGCCGAAACCGAAAAAGAACTGAAAAGCACTGGCGGTGGACCCAACCGTGGCACATAATTTTCAATATTTTTATGTTATTAGCACTGTTACTTTGTCAACTATCAATTCAATTCAATTTCAGTGAGACTTTACGAATTCGAGAAAATGTACATGAATCTATAAACTGAATCAGAGTTGCACGCCAAAAAAATTCAAGCAAAATCGGTATAAATTCTTGCTTCAATAATTCCGAAAAATCTCAGAAAATACGTAAATTATATAGGTTCTAATTAATTGTTTCACCTATTCTTTATCATAAGTATATTTAGCAAGCAAAATTTGTTAAAAAAACATTAATTTTATAGCTTGATGTATTTTCCTCATAGATTTTTATTAATTAAACACAGCTTCAATGCTAAAAAATTTTATTGGCAACACCACCTTTCACTAAATGCCGAAGAGCTTACGAGTAGAGGCTAATGCGACGTAAGATAGAGTCGCCTTTGGCAAAGGCGTACTTGTGAATTCAACTTTTAGAAAAACGCGTCTCTCAAAACGTCGCCGCCTTAAGGCGACACGCGTACTTGAGAATTAGCACCTTAGATAGTTGTGTATTTGGGAAAAATATTTTATGTTGTTGCAATCAATAGTTTATTTTTAACGGTATATGATAATTAATTATATATATTATAGTATTATACAAAGAAATAAAAATCATAAAGGTTTTAATACATAAAGAAAAGAAGTTGGGTGCATTATATTGTGTTTCCCCAAAGTTTTCCCCAAAGTTTCGTTATTTTCTTAACTGGCCATTTTCTTCTCAGCATTCACTATAAGCAACACATTATGTGGTAAAAATTTTTAATAGAAGACCAAAGCAAAAAGTAGAGGAGAAATTCTTTAATTGTTAATTGAAAGCAGTAGTCAGCAGTAAGAAATAGTTCGGAGTTAAATCATAGAGAAAGAATAACTTTCTAAATAAGAATAAATTAAGTTACTCTTTCTCCATGGTTAAGGACACAGGCAGATCAGAGCACCAGTTGCAAACACAAGGCAGCATATACAAACTGAAGCAAAGCATACAAAAAAAGAAGACGAACCAAGATCGCTTCTGCTGCTCTCAAATTGTATTGCAGTAGAATAGCTTAGAAGCAGAAGTAAAAATTGAAGGGTAGAAGCGAGCAGCAGAATGTAAATCAGCTTTTTTCTCTAAATTCTTAAGTTCCGATTTTTGCACGATTTTAAGAAGAAAATAGTTTTTTTAATATGTGTAGCACTTGGGTGGGATATGGCTAAGAAAGGATTGAGGTTTGGGAAGATAGTATTTCTGGAGTTTTCGAAACAAATGCACTCGCATAAGATGTGGTCTTCTGTGGAAAAGAAGACAAGACGAGTTGCAAAAGTAACAGAGAGACCTGGTGGAGTTTTTTTCCAGCAGATGAGAGTGGGTTAATTTGGTGTGACCTAATCTTAACCGTTCATATTTGATTAGGTCCAGCCTTTTGATTGTATCAAGATTATTGTTTAAAAAGTTGTTAACGTTGGTTATGGTTGGATTTAATGTTTGGTACCATTGGGAGGATAAAGGTAGTAGTAATGAGTGGTTGCGAAGAACGACAGTCTTGATAAATTTATTCATATCGTTTGAATTCAAGTTTGGGGAAAGGTAGAGTGGAGCTTTCGTGACCGCTTGATCAGCGAATTTGTTTTCAGATATCTGCGCATGGCTTGGGATCCAAATGAGCAAGATTTTTGGAGAGATGTCAATTAGCATGCTTCTTATTTTTGCGGGATAAAAGCTGTAGTTATCAGAATTCGAGATGGCATCTAGGGATGAGAGGGATTCAGAAAATATGGCGTATTTAGCTGGCTTTGATTTAAATGACTTTACTGCATTATAAATTGCAATTATTTCGGCGGAATAAACTGTAGAGTAGTGGGGCAGAATGGATGATAATTGTTAGTAGTTACACTAAAACCTGTAATATTATCTAAGCAGGAACCATCGGTGAAGATCATGGAATAGTTCTTAAGCTTATCACGAATTTCTAGAAAAAGTTTACGGTATATAAGTTCTGAAGTATTAGATTTGGGAAAAAGACGAATTGAAGTATTGATGACGTGTGCGCAATATTCGACCAGAGTGGATTTTTTGTGTTGACTATCCTGGTGGGCTGATAGGGAATGTGTAATTTTTTGCTTAGGGATATAACCCTGAAATTTGACGATTGAATTTTAGCAGTTTTATGGGTTTTTATCAGCGCTATTTACTAAAGTTTTGAATAGTTTTGTAGTAATGAAGTCCTTTCTATTATCAAAAGTTTTTATGTTTGTTTCTAGTAGTATGTTATAAATTGGGAATTACTTTGGATTGCTGCTGTCATTCAACTTTTTTATTGCATGAAAAACGCACTCGAGAAGGGATTACGGCAAAAAATTTGTTTACTGACAATATTTTCACAGTTGAATGATGCGCAAACAACAATGGTTTCTAAAACATTTTCGTGCAATACAAACACAAAAACACCTGCAAAAATGCAAATATTTTTCCATTAAATTTTGCCATGCATCAATTCTGAAATTTTGCCACATTAATTACTATAAATTTAATTTTATAAATAAGAAAAAATTTAAAATTTATGTGTGGAACTTGCTTAAAGATTTTTATTCATTCCACACATGCACAAAACAAGAAGGTCGGCTTGTTAACACTGAAATTGCTACAATCTCCCGAAGCTGTTGCGAAGACTGCGCGTTGCGTAAAACCGATTCGCCTTTTTCAGAGGTGTACTTCTGCATGCGCGTTTGTTGTGAACAAGGTTAGGGTAGCGTGGCAGGGTGGCAGTGGCTAAGCTCGTCGGAAATATGGGGTGGTTTCTTGCCACCTTACCCACAACAGAAAAACAAAATCGTGCCGTATTTTTTTTTTTTTTTTAAAGAAAGAGCAAGAAGATAGGATAGAAAAGAGTTAAGGCGATACACTAGTCACAATCAACTCCGTTTCCTAATGGGTCAGTGGAATTTTCAAAAAATTCTTAACAAAAAACGGCTACTCAGGGCCCTTTGATTTTCTTAGCACTAATGCTCCTAGAAGCCACCTTTCGTTTGCCGTATGCCTCATGTTGGCACATCTGTCCTGGACCGAGCAGTGCAATTTTCCATAAAATTCTTATCAAAAAACGGATACTCAGAGCTTTTTGTTTCTTAAAATACAATATTCATATCGTCTTGCAGCGTAGATATGCTATTATTAATTTTACTCTCTTTGTGTAGTTGCGATTACTTACTAAATTTGATAGGAACGGAGAGTTGAGAGAGCTCAGTTAAAGTTAGCGACGTCTTGATCTTTTACAGAGTTGCAATCTCTGTTAAAATTCGAAACGTATTTATCTTCACGCACATAAGTTTAAAATTACAGAAAATAATTTCATGCTGAAAAATGTTTTCACATTGTTTTAAAATTCTTATATGTTGTTTTTCCTTTTGCGATTTATACAGTTTCTAAAATAACTTAAATATTTAAATGTGAAATACATACTATGTATTATTATTTATGCTCACATACGCTGAATTCTTAGCTAACGCTTATCAAAGTGTTCTAACCTTAAACAACTTTTACACCGAGTTCTGATTTATAAGACTTTTGCAACTGTTCAACGTCTATTTCTATGATGTAACTCGTATAAGTATCGAAATGAACTGTCTTCGCTGCTTTGCTAGCGGCTATTTATATACGAAGTTTATAAATACGGCTTAGCGTACACAGTGTCTATTGCTCAGTGGATCTCGAAAACCACTGCGACCAAGTATCGATTTCCGAATTTCTCTCGAAGTTTGTATGTGACAGTGAAGCACTGACCACTAGTGCTGCAACTCGGACAATATTTAATGTTGTATCGTTAATTTTTTATTATACAATAATCTTTTCATCTAACATTTCAGGTTTTAATAATACGGTTTCTTACTGTGATGTAGCCTCAATGTAGAATAGCAGCAAGGCAAAATCCCGGAAGCTAGTCACTCGAAAGTTTTTTTTATTTAGGTGGATCTATATAAATCCGTAGTCAAAGAAACACAGTATGAGCAAAATCACCAAAAATTACTTAACACTGGTTAAGCAATCGCAAAAAAAGGGGTATGAGCAAACCCCCATGAATCAATTGCCTCTGGCTAAGAGATTGCACGAGAAGAGCAAAAGAAAAAGAATTGTGTAGTGCTGACAACACGATCATTAAAAAACAGTTAAAAAACAGAGCTAAATCCCGAAAATCACTTAACACTTGTTAAGTAATCGTAAAATGAGAATGAGCAAAAGCCTGAAGAATTGTTTAACACTAGTTAAACAATCGCAAAACAACGGAGTATGAGCAAAAGGCTCGATTATTCACCTAGCGCTCGCTAGATGATCGCTTAAAGAAGACAGGTATACCTTTCGACTCCAAAAATAAACCAACTCAGTTGGAAATATTGATGTCGTGCTATGTATATGTTCCCTGGTAAGAGTTTGGCAAATTTTCTGTGTTCAAATATGCTAGTTAGAAGCAGAAATTGAATTCGAGCTCTTGCGAATCAGGACTGCGTAGCAGAGCCTGCCGTGAAAGCAAAAATTCATCACGGAAAAGAATTCTATTTGCTTTGTTATTCCTGCCGTAGTTTAAGGTCCAGGTTTTGGCGTTCTTGTTGTTTTTTCGTTCTTATGTGCCTGTCTATTATAAAGCAGAAGTCTGTGATTTTTGTTTTTGTTTATTTTGCTTCGTTCTGTGATCCCCTTTCTCCATGTTTATGTATATATTTCCATATGTAAATGCTTTACTTTAGCTTACAGTGAAGCTAAGCAGCCAACGACCAAACATTCATTCTAAAGTGGCAGTAATTCAGAGACAAAACATGTCCGTTGTTCAAAAAGGGGTATCTGAAAACAACATATCTGGTGCAGCCGAACGCCTTATTCGGCATCTCCATTTAAGCGAAGAAAATCATGAGTCAGCTTGACCCATGATGCATGACAGATTATTAAACTCATGTTCTGTACGAGCAATCCCTTACGAACACACGTGAATTACAAACAATCGAAGATTTTCTATCAATTCTTCCAAATCGTTTTCAGTCACTTGAAGCAATAGGAAGAAAAGAAAAGTTTCAACATACAACAGTTACATTGGCCATTCACGAAAATAACAGCAATAAAGTTATAAAATGTAGCTTGTGAAACGTCTAATATAATACTGCGAACGATTTGTAAAAATCAGTGCAGCCGACAGGCTCAAATGAGTGCAACAACATCTGTGCGTCAATTGCTTGCGTTCAGTTCACACCTCAAAGGCATTTTCGTCGCGATCATGTAACATTTGTTCACAGAAACATAATGATTTAATTCACTTGTATAACAACAAGTCCAATAGCAGCAAAATTGAAGGGCATTAAGTCCAAAATCAGCAAACCCTTTCGTTATCTCTAACATCAAGTAATAAAAGTCCGGCATTAACACTGGGAGCATCTAAATTTATTCCTGTTCACTGAATCAAAAATATGAGTTATTAGCAACTGCTAATACAAAAAAAAATTGTGGCAACAGTAAACAACGGCCAAACAAATACTTTTCGAGCTATTCTAGACTCCTGGTCACAAATGAATATAGTGACAGAACAACTCATAAAACACCTAGCAATTAAACCATCGACGGGTTCACCAAATCAACCTCACCATGAAATCATCGAGCGTCAAATTCTCTTCGGGATTTGAAGCTTTCATTTTGCCGCAAATAGTGTCACCACATCCTACACAATCTTTAGACACTTCAAGATGGCATCTTCGTGAAAACCTGGAGTTAGCACATCCTGAATTTTCAAAGATAAGCAAGATAGACGTTTTACTTGGAGCAGAATTTTACAACGAGTTAGTGCTCCCTGGGAGATAAAGCTCACCAAAAATCTACCCATATTACAAAACAGTGTATTCGAGTGGTTAGTATGTTCTCAGCGGCCGAATTGATGAACATGCTGAGAATTCTATTACGTGTGCCACATATGGGCAAAACGATGTACCTACCGACGAACTTATTGAGCGATTTTGGAAATTAGACGACCTCAATGATTCCCAAAACAACAACTTCACGACAGCAGAACAATATTGTGGAAAACACTTCATGCAGAACGTTCGCAGAAATCAATCAGGAAGATTGATTGTCACATTGCCATTTTCTGAGAACCCTTCAACCTTACGAAATTCAAAGAAAAACGATTAAGCAGAGATCCAGCACTAAGGACGGATTACTTTAAGTTCATAAGTGAATATGAGTCGCTAAAGCACATGACCGAAATCCCAGGTGACAACATACCAACGTCACATTACATCATACCTCATCACTGTGTCCGAAGATCAAATAAGAGTACAACAAAACTACGTGTGGTATTTGATGCATCACCGGGAGTATCATTGAACGACATACTCCATTCCGATCCGTTTACACAAAGTGACTTATTCTCAATATTGTTGCGGTTCCAAAATTATTCATCCAGCAGTTTTGGGAAATGAAGCTGTCTTGGGATGAGGAGCTACCAATCGACTTACAAAGTTTCTGTGTATCATTCCGATCTAATCTATCAACATTAAATCAGACTCAGATTCGCAGACACATGTTCGATAAGCAAACTCCCTTGACAGTGCAGATACACGTCTTCGCAGACGCATCTGAACGGTCTTTTGGAGCGGTTGCGTACCTCCGTTCTACCTGCAAAAAGGTGTTTGTGAGAATGCTGTGTTCAAATTCTCGTGTCGCTCTACTGAAAAAGCAAACACTGGCTCCACTGGAACTTTGTGCTGAACTATTATGAGCGGAGTCGCAGCGCCTGTAAGTAAGGATCTATGTCTGTTTGACATAGTAGCTGTGGACAGACTCCCAAATTGTGCTGCAATGGATTAACTCTACGGCGCCACATTTGTGGCAAACAGGGTATCAAAAATACAGCACATGTCAAGTTCAAATCAGTGGCGTCATGTTCGGTCTAAACACAACCCTGCAGATTTTCTCTCAAGAGGACTCCAGACAAACTGCTGTCCAGTAACCTTTGGCTCTACGGTCCTCTATTTTTACACGAAGATGAGTCAATGATGCCACCACCATTTTTAAGGGCTTTAGCAATAGAGAGCGATCTTGAAAAAAGGCAGAAGACGACAACAATGACTGCTGCAACAACTTGCTCAAAATTAGAAGAACTAATCTACAATTTAAACTACCGAAACTCATGCAACTTCCTCTTACGAGTCGTTGCCTACATAATGCGGTTTATCCAAAATCTTAAGTTGAAAAAGAAAAGACATGCAAAAGGAACACTGTCACCAGAAGAGCTTCTTGGCGCGCAATCTATCATAGTAAAACCTATTCAACACTCCGACTTCGAAAAGACCTCGCTAATCTAAAACACCACAAGGCAGTTTCAAAGTCAAGTCCCCTTAGCTCACTTAATCCGTATATTGACAACGACGGAGTTCTACGACACCAAAGCGTCTTTTGGAAGCATCCGCACTACCGTACAATGCAAAACACCCTTTAATACTGCCATATAATGAATCGCCAAATTGATCTTTAAGAAACTACATGTGGAGAACATGCCCTGTGGCTCTCAGACGCTATTTGCTCTGCTGAGACTTCCGTTTTGGCCAATAAAAGGAAAATCAATCAGGTGGTGGGCAACTTACCTATCGACCGAATCACGCCAGCACGACCATTCCTAAGCACCGGTGTTGGCTAGTGGGGTCCACTAATTCATTTCCACAAAGCAATTCATATAGAGGTGGTAGTGAATTAAACACCGAAGCCTTTATTGCTAACAATCATTGTAGGTGCTAACAATCAACTACAAGAACTCAATAAGGCGATCTATAGAACCGCAGCACAAGAAACAATAACCAACGTCTTTATTCAAGGGGGAATTGAATTCAGATTTATTCCTCCTCGTGTACCGCACTTTGTGGGAAGCTGCAGTCAAATCAGCAAAGTACTTGTTGCTAAGAAACGTTTCGACAGCATCACTCACCCACAAATAACTCGAAACTGTCATCATCGAGACCGAAGTAACTTTAAATTCCAGACCAATTACACCCATGTCAAGCGATCCAACGAATTTAACATCTTTCACTCCAGGACATTTTCTGATCGGAGAACCACTAGTAGCACAGGTAGATGCAGTTTCAAATTATAAAAAACGGTCACTAACGGCAAGGTGGAGATTGATATCTCAACTTAAGCAAGAGTGCTAGTCACGATGGACACGTGAATATTTACAGGAACTTTAGCAACGATACAAGTGGCGCCAACAGGTTGAAAACGTAAAGGAAGGCACAATGGCAGTTATAAAGGAGGATAACACGCCAGTGCTTGAATGGCCGCTTGCAAGAATCGTTTGGTCCTATAAGTGACAGGATGGTTTTATTAGAGTCGTCGACGTAAGAACAGCGAGAGGAACATGAAGAGACCAACTCATCGTCTAGCACTACTCCTTGTTGAATCAGCTGCGAAAGATGAATGCGAGACCACATCACTCACACAACGAACTGAGGAAGGCAAACAAGTACCAAGAAAAATAATGAAGCCTTCTTTGTGGTCATCTGTAATTATGATACTGTCATTGATGTTGTTGCCCATAATATTGGTGCATCCCGTCGACATCACAATTTTTGACAACAATCCAGGATTATACATCGACGCTGTTGGTTCAACGAACCTGATAAGCGCAAACTGAAAAATAATTGTTTACTTTAATTTAATTTAATTCCTATAAGGCACGAATTGAACACATTGATCAAGGGAACCTATACCCCCAAACATCTTTGCAATAAATTACAACATGATGTATGTTGCTCTTAAGGCAACAAAGGAAAGGCGGCGCGTTGGACATAGGATATATCGCCACGAAATTATTTGGAGTTTTGGATTCTGACTACGCGAGGGACATGTCAGCCACGAGAAACAAAATCAACAACGACATCCATGCCAGTGACATCCTAAAAACCCACACATTAGTTAAAGGCTCAACCGTAAACATTATGAAACAAAATTAATATGAAACAACGTCCCGGCTCAACTATCTAAAGGGACCAATGAAGCTTTAAAGGAAGTCAATCAAGAGAAAAGATAAGCCATGATCTTCCAAAACTTTATCTTACTTTCGCTGCAGCTATCAATAATCACTGCAGAGCTGCAAAGGATACAGAGTAAAATACTTAACGTTATAACCGATGCGCATCATGAAAAAATTAGTTCGTTACTATTTTCATGGAGATGTAATCGTATTATGTGTGTTACAGACTAGACGTTGGTTCAAGTGACAAGCTGAGCTGTATTTAATAATCACCATCAACAAGACAGTATAGAAAAAATGAGTTAATAAAAGAAGTAAATGTTTAATTTGTCTCAAAACTTACAACAAGATTGCAAATGTCGAAAACCTCTCTAAACCTATTCTAAATAGTTCTGCAGCGTACAGTGGCGATACGAATGATCTTACTCCAAACCAATTCGATGATCAAATTCATTCATTCACTCCAACGTTGCTTAATAGCTTTAACGAAGAAAAAATGAAGCTTCTTGATGATTTCAATATAAAATTGATGAACGTGAAGAAAATGTGGAAGGAAATGCTGCAAAAATAAAAGATAGTGTTGGTGATATTGTGTACCGGATTAAGAATGTTAAATCTGAAAGCTTATTGCAAAAAGCAGCAATTGCTTCGCTTGGCAAGCTTCTGTGTGAAGCAGACGAGAAAATTTGTGCTCTTGAGGGAAGAGAAATTTGTGGAGATGTTGAAATATATACGTGAAATACCGGTGATCAGTACCGCTTAGCTGCAGTGGTATACAACCAATTTTGCTTTACCGCCATATTCTAAGTGCCACGGAGACGAGAACGATAATCGTCTCACGAGAGTCACGAAAACTCAGTCACTGCAATCCAAGAGTCACGAATATAAAATCGTCTATCTAATACGTGAACGTCACCTCAATTTAGGTTGCGCTCTTCGCTATTTCTACGTGCAAGAAAGGTTTTTGAAGAAGATAGAATTTTCAGTGCTGGTGATCATGGTGGTTGCTTTCAAAAATGTTGTTACTATGTTCTTTAGATTTCGCTTTGATTGCAACCAAGAACAATACACGTGTTTTTTATTTTTGAAACCTTTTGCAAGAAAATGTGAAAATTTGCAGTTATTGATAAAATAGATATAAATACATAAGTAATAGACTTGCATCGGCAAGTGCTTCTTAAGCTTGCACAGTATTTTTTAAGATATTTAATAAAAGATAAATTTTTGGCCATAAATCCTACAGATATATCAAATATAAAGATATATAAATATTCAAATATGTGTACGTAAATTATAACAAAAAATAAACGTGTTGTAAACAGAAAAAACAAAAATTGACAAGTTTGCATATTTCCCGGAAACCTGTATAGAAACTTCGATAAAACTTGAAAAACACAACACACAACAATAAGTAACCGTTTATTAAAAAATAATATTATTTTCCAAAATAATTATAAAACTATATATTTTCAATATTGACCATGCCTATTTCTATATAAGGATATAAACACTAACGGGTATTAACACTAAAATAAATTTTATAATAACACTGATATCAAATTTATATTAGGACGACCCCTAATTTGCAATCGTCTGATTTTAGACGATAATCGTCTCAAATAAGTCGACAAATGTCGCTTGGATTGCAACATTTTCGTGACTGACGAGAATATCGTAGGTTATAGACGATAATCGTCCTAAACTCGACGCTTGGATTGCCAGAGACGATTTTTAGAAGATATTGAGACGACCGTGAAGCTTAGAATATGGCTGTTACTCTTGAATTGTAAGCCTCCTCAACTAAAGACTATTTTGCATGTGCATAGCTTCTCAAATAAGCCCAGAGTGTTTTCGTCTGCGCCGATAAATTAAAAATTCCCCAACGGCTATGAAAGCAATCAAGTTTTACAATGATGCTGAATATAGGCGAATCAATAAAACTGCGTTGACCTTAAATTTGGCTTTGCGCAAAAGACGCCAGCAAGCTCTTATATTAAAACGTAATACGTAAACTGATGCACTTTGTTTTTATAAGGAGAGGATCAGTTATCGTCAGAAAATTTGTGCATGGAGAGATCTCTATAATCAGGAATATGGATGAGCTAAATGCACTTGCGAGATTTGTATAAGATATCAATACTTGTATGATATTCTTGATTATTCTTTATTTTCACTTTATTTGTTTTCTTATTTTAGAACTCTAACTTGTAATTATACTTCTTTTTTGTCAGGTCATTAGCTGGTTAGCGGTAGTGCATTTTCTGTTTATTACTTTGTATTTCCGGTGTCAAATCGTTTATAAAATGAAATTTAGGTATTACCATTTCTGATAAAACTATAAAAACCTGTATTACTTGCGCGTACAAGCCAATCAAACCATGACACCCTGGCCCTTATTGTGAATGGCAATCAAATATCGATAAACGACTTTTGTGGACTGTCCACTCTCAAATATCATTTTCGGTATTGCCGTTGCCGCTCGTATCGACACTTTTTCAATCCTTCCTGATCGATGGATATTTTATGCACGACAAACGCTCGATTAAAACAAAATTTCAGCTTTCAGTTTTATATTTAATAGTAAATTTGTATAAAATTACAATTTCAATTTTTACAAAATTTTTCGCTTCCATATGAACCTTTTGTGACCAAAGCTCGCCAATTACAGCGAATGTAGGATTTAGACTTTCTGGTCATCAGACTTCATTATTGCGTCGCAAAAGAAATTCGACAGTTGCGATCGCATGCCGAGTGTGACAGCAGACAGTAACTCGTGAAACCTCAGTAAGGAATTATTTAAAAACAAATGTTTGAAGTGCAAATAAACTTTCCTCTATGCAACACACGAATTCGTCTAGTTCTAATGTATTTGATGCATTTCTCAAGCAGCTTTTTCTCTTAACGAGATTATTGCAAGATATTGCAATATTGCAAAATATTAATTATTAATATTAATGAACTTGGAAATAATGAATAATTGTATAATAATGAGAATTTTTTACTTTACATATGATTTGTTATGCGTTGTGTATTTTGTTTTGCGCCCGTTCTCCTATAGGAACGATGTGACCAATTCACAATGTAGTGAAACTCTGTCGATTGCGATCCGCAATACCAAAATAAAAATTGATCGATACAATCGACGTTCGTCGTGTCGCTCGTCGATTAACAAATTGGTCTCTCTTCAATTGTTTATCTAATTTGTCAGTTAAGTTCAATTTTTTTATACTACTCGTATGTGGTGATTGTAATGTAAATCTGCTGTGTGATGATGACCTTTCAAGAAGCATGTACGATAACGTCTCATCGCTTGGTTTTTCCATAGTTAACGGTACAGAGCCTACTGTGCTCTCAAATAAACACACTCCTAGTCTGTTGGATTACTTCATTGTTTCCCATAGATTAAATACGAGTGAGGAAAAAATCCTTTCAAAATTGATTCAATAAACTTATTCACAACTCGAGCAAAAAGAATTCAGAAACTATGAACTTATTGCGGGCATTTTGTCAAGCAGTGATGTAGAATTATATCTACTTTCATTATATAAAAAGAAAATTGATACATCTTATCATTTATTTTTTCAATTAATCGCCAAATTCTATGCATTTTCCCACAATCTGCGCTGTAACAATTTAACCGAATATAACTTAACGTTGGGTTAAGTTTCACATGCATATACGTAAAATAATAACAACCGGTGTTCGCAACGGTGAATATATTTAATACATATTTGAATGAAAGCAAAATGTTTCAGACACGGTTGCGTGATAAATTCGCATACATTGCTTGTTTTCTAGTTGAGAAAAGTGCTATAACACAACTTTCGTAAGCTGAAGAAACATAAAAAATTCTTGGGAAAAATTTTCTGTTTCTCAGTCAATATCCAGTATTAAGAAAAATAAACATAACATAGTCCTTGTTTAATTCTTATGCTAAACTTATCGTTACTAAACTCGCGGCCGCTCATAGAATTGTCTGCAGACTCAAATGGTTTGACCGCACTGACTCCAGGACACTTCTTAGTTGGAGAAGCTCTAACAGCTCAGGTAGATCCTTCATCCAAGCCAATCAGCACCAGTGTGCAGTCAAGATGGAAATTGGTAACACACCTCAAATTCGAGTTTTGGAGGCGCTGGTCGACAGAATATCTAAACCAGCTGCAGCAGAGAACGAAATGGAGGACACATTTACTGAAAATCGGATCTAATCTTTTATTTTCTCCTCGTTGACGGCCTCGATTGATTACGTCTCTCTGGCGAACAATATCCCACCATATCAGATCTATTTACGCCAGTTCATACAGTATCATTGTGGTAGGCGTTCGTAAACCATCCAAACAGCGCTGTTTTGTGTTCTCCTTTTGCTCTTTTCGTTGTTTTTCTTCGTATTTGATGCCAGCGTCAATGGTTTCTAAAGAAACTGCGCCGGCAGAGCGCCCGATTTAGGACAGGCACTCGGTTGGAAAATTTTTTGGTAATTATGTGCTTTCCAGGCGCTAATAGCTGTTTTGGTGTACAGATTTCTAACGGTAATAAATGGTGTAGTCTAGAACAAACAGAAAATAATAGACATACAGAAATCGAAGGAAATACCTGAAACAGCGAAGCTAGCTAACGAACAGTAAAGGGCAGAAGAAAAGGAAGGAAGATAGAAAAATAATCAGAAGCGTATAGGAATCCATAAGTTGTTGGAATTTGTGTTTGTTGGCAATCCTTCTCAAATGCAGCTGAAAGTAGTTCCATAGTTAAGCAGCACACACTAAGAACAGTCTTTTACATATCAGGCTTAAAAATCTCACGAGTAGCTGCTGGCGTCGACTAACGAGCAGCCTAGCTGCTCGTTTCGCAGCTTCTCACTCGTATGGTTGAAATTCGACTCGCAGTTGGTCGAAAATCTTTTGCCTCAAAGCTAGACTTTTTCGTAGGGACAATTTTCACAGATTTCCATGCATTTTGATGGCCATTTTGATGGCTGCTTTAGATCAGTGACGTGCATTCCAGCCCATTTGGGCACTCAATTTTGAGTTTCTTAATATGTATACAATGGGTGTTTCTTACAAAATTACGTCAGTCGCTGCCAAGCGATCAACGAGGAAGAACTGTACGCTGCATTCGTTTATTTCGACTACACACAAAGAAAAACAATATTTTTCTTGTGAACATTATTTATAATAATTATTAGTATTTAAAGCGTAATTTGATAGTGTGCACCCTAATTAGATTTTAAATTGCGGAAAAGAACGAGAAGTGCTATTTTTTTTACTTTTTTTCAGTGTTGAAAACCAATTCATCCGCACACATGCTTAAAATGCGATAGTGTACTATCACTGCTTTACATTTTTCTGCTGCTGCATAAGTGATTTTGGAAACTGCACACTTCAATTTTTTTACATTTAATCTAAAATTGTCTTCCCCTTTTTTCCAAAAAAAAAAAAAAAAATTCCAAACCATCATTACATTGATGCTAAGTTATTCACATTTTCATCATATTCACAAGGCCAATTGAACAAGGCAATTGGCCTTGTGAATATGATGAAAATGTGAATAACTTTTACTTTTTACGTTTCCTATTTTAGATATCATTTGAAATCCGAGGCTTATTAAATCTTCATAATTTATTGCCTTTCGTTGTAAGAATTATTCTGTTATTACAGAAAAATCTTTTAAAAATCCATAAAATGTCAGGGAAATAGAATTTTTTTAGTTAAGTCTTAACAAGGGATAATTAAGATTGAAGATAAAGTGAACTGCATAACATCACGTTTACTGGCCCACCTTAATTTTAAGCGATGATTCCAGTTGAAATACAGGCAAACAACAACTACAAGCAAAAATCAGTGAGACAGTAAGCAAAAATCCGAATTCACGAATGTGAGTTTGCCATGCTGGCGTCATGGGAACTCACCAGCACTTAAAATCCAAACAACAACAAATAAAAACAAAAAGCTAATACTTATGCCCACGGGAAAATCCATGATCACCGCATATACAAGTAACTCTTAGCTTAGCTGCTGCCTGCTAAAAGAATCGATTTGTATAACTCTAAAGCAGTCGTAAATTAAAATCAACTAGCACTATTCAGAAAGACAACAAAACTTACACTTTTAACAACCTCAGGCAGTCAAAGTAATACTAATGGCGTACAAAATTAATTTTGTCGTAGATAACTAACAATTCTTTCACTTGTCATTCCCATTTTTCGTAAAAACCGTCAAAAGCAATGGTGCCAAATCGAATCGTAGCTAAATGATATTGTTCATCGAGGGATCCAAATCTATGTGTTTACAAATCTACAACATTATTACACTGCTTGGAAATTATTGTATTCTATGTTGAGAGTATGCTACAAAAAATTACATACTCTCAACATAGAATACAATTAGCATGTACACCTATGGTGAGAAAATATATTTTCTAGTAAAGCCACAATCGTACAATGTGAAAATATAATTTCATGGTCAAAACATAAACCAAATACAGCAGAAACTTAAACCAAATATAAAAAACTTACCATAACGAATACACAATTCAAATGCAGTGCAGACGCAAACCAAAATGACTTCCTCGAGTGTCATATCTCCTTATTACTAATAATACCAAAGAGTGTTAAGAGTATGAAGACCTTAAGCAGAAACACAATTTATTTAGATAGAAAACTCGAGTTTTATTTATTGATTTTATATATAATTTATGTATCATTTATGTAAAAATTCATTAAAGAATTACTTAGGTCTGTTGATTGTAAAAAACCCAATTTTCTAATATGGCTTTCTTTTCTTAAAGGGTCTTGGATGCTGCTCCGATAGAGCGATTTCCTTCCACTACGTTTCGCCAAACCAAATGTATGTGCTTGACTATCTGATATATCATTTGCGACCATACGGTATTGTTAACACAGCCGAGACATTGCCGAAAAAAAATAAGATCCAAGACGATCGAACCAGTCGCTAAACTGTAATCATCTTGACAAATATTCTGTTCCAGAAATCTGTAAATAGCTGTTCAATTTCATGTAAATTTTGTAGGGTAGTATGTGAGTATGTGTTATACAGTGTGGTCCAGTTATCAGATGGCAGTGAAATAAACCGAGAACTATGCATGCGATGGACAAATAAAAGTTGTTTGGCGCAAAGGGGCAATGATACCAAATCCCCGGTCGTGGCGATTGATGGAAGATTAAAAACTAGAATAAGAGCCATAATTTTCTTATCGCTTATTAAACCAAAGACCATTAGAACGTATACCAAAAATTACTGTAAAACCGTAACTTATAATAAATAGAAGATATCTATGTGCGTTATCTATACTTATATACTAGAAATATTTTTTTTGAACCATATTGAATTGATTTCGAATCGTATTAGAATTTCGTGTGGAAATTGGGGATGTGTTCTGTATTCCAAGTGAAATCCACTTCTTCGACAAAAATATAACTCTGGTTAGATTTCGAATAAATTATTGTTTTGCCCGTTTAGAAAATCTGAAGAAAATGTTACATAAATTGCCGAAATGTTATTTTACTTATCAGTACAATACTTAATGCTTTACTCTTCCGCCACCGTTGAAAAGTCTTTCAGACTAGTAAGAGTTTGTGAATCGTACGCTGGAGATAGTTTTTTTTTTTTGTCAATGAGGGGAACGCGTCAAAAACCTGAGTGTGGGTCTCTTATCCGCTAAAACCCCTCCCCCACATTGTCCCAGGGAACTACCGTATACCGTCGGGAGGCAGAAGGAGCTGAAGCTCAAATGTACGTTACTGTCCGCTTAAAGGCAGTTCCTAAATCTAGTGTGTTCGTCAGGAACGTTTGTTGGTCTCGTTCTGCTCGATTGTGTCACTATCCACTGTGTGTATGTGCTACGTTCCAACTTCTGCCTGATATGCATCTCTCAGCTTCGCATGTCTGCTTTCCACATTTCTTTGGAACGCAACTTCGCGTATACTATGGTGCTCCAGTTGAGCGTTTCACCGAAAATTCTGAGGCGTAGTTCCACTGCTCCTGCCAGGTTTGCATCGTTTTTTGTGGCTCATCAGCCAGTAAATCTATTGGAGTCATTCCAGCCATAAGTAGTGCTGTGTCATCCGAGACCGTTCTGTAAGCAGAGCTCAAAGCGATAAGCCTATAAACTTTTTCATAAAGTTTTATCTTTTTTTAAAGACTTTATCTTTAATGAATGTGCCCATACCGGCGCGGCATATAACAACGTCGACGAAACTACCGTTGCCATAAGCAGTCGTCTGCTGCTAGTTGGGCCACCGATATTTGGTAATATTCTTAAAAAATCCTCATGGCAGCTTGATGATTTTTTGCTAGCGTATTCAGCATGCTGCCTGAAACAAAGTCGATCATGAAGAATAACTCCAGGGTATTTTATAGTCCGTTGGGATGTAAAGCAATGATCGCCAACTCCTATTTCCAGCACTTCGCGCTTTTTTCGGCTACTGATAAGTATGACCTCCGTTTTGTGTTCTGCCAGCAAAAGACTGACGGAACTTAGCCAACTTTTTATGCGCCTTACTGCCATGTTTATTTTATATTGCAGAACATTTAAATACTTGTCTACTGCCACTATAGCAAGATCATCCGCAGAGCCAATGACCTGCACCCTATCTGGTAATGGGAGATTTAAGACTCCGTCATACAGAATGTTCCAGATTAGTGATCCCAAGACAGAGCCTTGGGGAACTCCTGATGTTATTTTATATTCTTCTAGTTCCTCGTCAGTGCTATATAATAGAACTCTGTTACTGAGGTAACTTTACAATTTCAATTAGGTAACAGGGAATCAACTCAATAACAGGGAGATTGACTATGTTGTCTTTTCTGTGTGTGAATGTACAATTCTTCCACTGAGCTAACCTTCGCACGTTGCTTTGTTTTCGTGAATAAACAGAACAATTTCGTTGAAATTTTTTGTGCATGTTTGGTAGGATTAAGAATAAGGCGTAAAGTATATTTCATTCTCCTAGCTGCACCCACATTAGTTAATTGGGATTTTAGAAACGAACGAATAAGACTTAGGAAACGAACCTGACCGAAAACATAATAGCTTCGTTTCCTAAGTCACTTTAAGCTTTGTGCCATATTGACTCCAAAATTTTATAAGATTTATTTGAAATTTTATGAAATTTTTTACCTCTTTTATGATTGCGGAGGGTTGGTTCAATAAAGATATTATCAGTGTACCATCAGTATGTAAAACATCAGTGAACAATACCAGTAAAGCGAAGAGGACCAATCTGTGCCATCGCATGATAAATGCGAAAGAGTAGCGTTGAAAGGACAGACGAAAAAATCCATCATAATAATGAAGATGTGCGTGAAAGCATTTTGCGACTGCGTGCATCTCAATCACAAGAGGCACGAGCTGAACGAAATCACCAACGACAATTGGAACGAGAAAAGCGTTCCAAATTGTAGTGAACACACGCAGCGCAATTGATCGACAAGGCCAACAAATACATCGAGCATATACATCCCTTTCGTTCTGTCGTCTGGCATTCCAGTACGATCCAGATGTTGAATATTTCGCTTATCCAAAAGTACTCATTGGTGCTATGGACAAAGAATATCCTTATTGTCATGCACTGAAATTCGAAAAAGAGTCAGCTGGGATGTGTTGCGCATCAGGAAAAGTGCAACTACCAGAAATTGAGACACCACCAGAGCCATTGAAAGGCATTCTTATCGGCACAGATCCAGATTTAAACCTGTTCTTGAAGTTTATCCGCCGTTACAATTCATGCTCTCTGTTGTTTACTTAAAAAGTTTTCCTTGAGTTAAAAGAAAACAAAGATACCATTTTATGTTCACAAAAAGTAAAAAATATATTTCAGTATATTTTCACGTTGCTCGTCTTCTGTACAAAGTGTATTTCTACCTAGTGCGCGTTCAGAAAAATAATTTTAACATCTCCAAAGATTACCACGATTACATTTTAACATTCTCAACACTTTCCTTAATCGTTGATGTCTTTGCTTTCTAACATTTGAAGCATATCTTAATTAAAATAAATTTATTGTTTGTAGATAAATTATTTTTCACAAAATTCTTGTTTTACTAAATTATTAATTAGCTCTACGAAATAAGCTTTTCTTTATGCTTGTTAAATTTTATATTTCTCAATGGCTTAGTAAAAATATCAGCCACTTGAAAATCAGTTGGACAGTAGTATAATTCAATTAGTCCCTGATTGTACTGCTCTATTATAAATCAATACCTTAAATAACGCTTGTTTCCTACACCATTCCTAATTAATTTTATGGCACTTTGATTGTCTATATTCAGCCTAATTTTGTTTGTTAATTCTTCAATTAGAGTCTTCTAATGCAGTGCTTGTTTACAGCATTCGGCTGCTGCAATGAATTTAGCTTCAGTGCTCGACCATGCTATTACTGACGATTTTCTTGAGCACCAACTTATTGGACCACCATCATAGAATATTACGCAACCGGTCGTACTTTTTTTGGTTTCTGAATCTCCAGCGTAGTTTGAGTAGCATATCAAATCTTTGCACTATTTGAACAGCATACCTGGATTGTTTTATTTTCATGTAGTTTTTCTCTCGTTCTATTTCGATACCAAGGAATGTCTCAGGAGCTGATACTGTTGTTATTTCAAATTCTTTCCCCAAATTGTCCAGTAGTTTCTTCATCTTTCTTTTATATTCATCATATACATATATTGCTAAAGTTAGCGAGTTATCTTTAGTCTTCATAATACAGGGCTCCGACATCGAAGAATGAAGGCCTTGAGCTTCAAAATATTTTGTTAATCCTTCGTTCCACTTAAGAGGTGCCTGTTTTAACCCATATAGAGCTTTTTAAGTTTACAAATTTTATTCGATTCTGCATAACCCTCTGGCAGTTCCTTAAAAATTTCCTCCTCTGAAAATCCGTGTAGAAATGCCCTTTTTATATCAAATTTTATTATTTTATCTCTTCTTTTTGTAGCCAGTGCTAATAATATTTTTAGAGAATCATGATTTACAACTGGACTGAAAGTCTCCTCATAGTCAAATCCATAGCGCTGTTCACATCCTCTAATCACTAGTCGTGTCTTATACTCGCCATCATCTTTGACCTTAAAAATCTATTTATTGCTTAAAATCTCCTTTCCTTCTGTTGCGTTTTTTTCTACTTTTTCCCACGTTTCGTTCTCATCTAACGATCGTTTTTCTTCATTTATAGCTTTTCTCCACAAATTCTTGTCTGGACCATGCATTGCTTTTCCATAAGTTAATAGAACATAGTCAATTAATCTATCCGGTAGTTGCTTTTTCCGTTTCCACGGCCAAGAACTTTCGCTTCTTCTACTTCTTGTTTTGCATCTTTGTATTGGATTTCTTCGTCATCTTCTATTATACTGGCTTCTCCTTCTACTTGAGTTTCAATTTCTGTAATTTCATCGTAGTTTTGTACATCTAAAACCGTCGAGATTCTTTCGATTTGTTCTATTGCTGTTTTTACTTTGGTAAAAATTACATCTCTGGAGCTAATTTTTCTTTGTTTTATTTTGTAATGGAGCCTGAAACCATTCGAAGCATGCCCAACAAACGTATATTTAGTACTTTTCTTATCGAGTTTCTTTAAATGTGTCGAGTTCTTCATGTGAGCATCACATCCGAAAATTTGGCGATTTGTCAAATCTGGTTTCTTATTCCACATTTCAAAAGGAGTAGTATTAAGTGTTTCTGTAGGACTTCTGTTCAGTAGATATGCCGCCGTGCGTACTGCTTCACCCCTTAAATTTTTGTCTGCATTGAATCCTGCAACAATGCTCTCGTCTTTTCATTCAGTGTCTTATTTAGACGGTATGCCTTTCAGTTCAGCTGTGGAGTGTAGGGAGTAGTATAGTCAAGAACTGTTCCACGTGGTTTGCACCATTTCAGTAATTCATCGTTCCGATATTCCTTTCCATTATCACACCTTATATTGGCTATTTTCAAATTCCATTTTGTTTCTACTTGACTCGCAAAATCTCTGATTATTTGTGGTATTTCCCTTTTTCTTTCTATTAAGTATATCGTGGTGAAATGTGTGTAATCGTCAAGAAATGTTAATATGTATTTTGTTATCTGATGTCGATGGATTGGATATTGGTCCACATAAGTCCGTGTGTATAATTTCAGGTGGTCTTTCACCTCTCTTTCTTTCATTTCCAAAAGGTACTCTGGTTTGTTGGGCTTTTAGACAAATTTCACATTTTTCATTTAGAAATTTCAGGCTTTTACTGGTCAGATTCATTCCTAGTAATCCTAGAGATTCATTCATAGGCTAGACAGTCTTATCATGTTTGTTTTCCCCAGATGTCGTAATTTAATATGCCAATGCATCGACTAAAGTGTGATTCAAACTTTTACAGGTATCGCATTCCGGATATTAAAATTGTTCTCTTTGTTGCCATTTCTTGCCATATGCCCGATACCGTTGCATCTGAAACATTTATTTTCGAGTTGTTCGCACTGTTATCGGTCTTACAATTTTTTGACAAATGTTCCGTGGCATTGCGACTGGTTCATCTCTTATTTCGGTTTCCTTTAATCTTAGTTCAGGCAGTAGTCGTGCAATCAAATTTGACAATGTTTTCTCATTTATTGCTGTTGAGTCCCATGCATTCTTGAAGTGTTTAAATTCACGTGGTAAAGTAGCTAATATTTTCGATATTATCATTGTCATCAATTTCTCTATTTAACGTTTTCAGTCTAAAGGCAACGTAGGCTATGCCACTACCCTTTTCATAAGTTACGTTGAAAAATGGTTGAAGAAGATTAGATTTCTGCTATTCCGTATTGTAGTGCGTGCCATAAACATACAATGGTTATGCCCACCACTGCACAGGAAAATAATAATTCGTTTTAAAAATTATCTTCCGTAAACAGTCTTCGGGTCATCCACTCGGGAACGTAAATTGAGCCATCGAGTGCGACGACCGCTCGCTGTGTGTTTGTTGTGACGCCGCAACATAAAGTGTGTCTGTTGTAGCGCTGCAGCAAATGTGCAAGCAACGCACTTTAACTTAAAGCCCAAGACAAGTGCTTGGTAGAATGTGAAGAAAAAAAAAAGAGTAAGAAAAAAATAAGATTTGAATTGCGACATGCGATCGTCAACTATTTTGGCGATCACCAATGAAAAGTAAACCAATCAAAAGTGTCGAACATAGGATATTTTTCGAAGTCAGAATAAGAAATTTTAGTATATAAGATTGTGTAAATTTTAAATAAAGATAAGAATGAATTAGAAAGCCTACAAATTGCATTGTCATTTACTAGCGAATAATTTGGCGACACACGATCGCCTTCGCTTTCATCCTTATTTAATTCGGCAACATCAGCTTGCCTAACCAATCTGCGGAGCCTAACCGCTAAGCTAAAAAAAAAGGTATACACTAACACGTAGGGATATAGATAAACTTTAAACATGTCTGTTTAGATGAACCACCAGGACGATACGTTCACCACAGTATCTCTTTCGCGCATTGTGCAAATTCTGTTGAACATTTCCATTGCATTCTCACAAACTAGTATGTGCGCCAAGGGTTATCTGTCTATCAATGTAACTATTCTATTCTCTGAGCTCGAGCATCTTTTCGTTTCCAGTCTGCCTATTCCGTATCTTGTTGAGCAAATGTTGAGCACCTGTCACATCTTCTAAATCTAGAGCCCTAAACAAAATATCCAATTCAAATTTCCAAATTAGGAAATTGTTGCTGTCTTTAAGTTTTTCAATCTGCGAAATATCTTCATGATTATTATTATTCGACATTTTACCCATAGTATTTCCAAATGAAGCTTCTAATTGTAATGTCTACGCGACACACGCTTATTTTTTGAGGTCTTTTCTTTTCACAACAATTTGCAAACACAAGTTTCACTAACTTTGTTTTAATTTATACTTTGCCTCTTCCTGGGCCAATAACCTGTTGTTTACTTAAAGCGTTTTCCTTGAGTCAAAAGAAAATAATATACCATTTTATGTTCACAAAAAGTAGAAAATGGATTTCAGTATATTTTTACGTTGCTCTTAACTCGTCTTCTGTACAAAGTGTATAAGTTAAACCTTTTCGAATTTGTTTAAGTTTTTAAAAAATAACTTTATTTATTTTCTGCGTTGTTCATCTGGATTTGAAGATGAGTTAATTAAACTCATCCTTTAGTATTTCCAAACTAAGTATTTCTTGGAATGATGTTGACGTGATCTCGGCGGGCATCGGTTTGTTCTGAGATATTTCTGGGTGTGTTGGTCTACGCATAAGGTGCTGTTATGACATTGGATTAAATACGATTCAGTTAAACTTATAGTTTCCTCATTTGATAAAATAGAATATTTGGCCAGTATTAATTACAAAAAAAAATTAGAAAGGAAAGTGGAAAAAATAATAAATTATAACCATAATTAAATTAAAAAGTATTTTTATATTTTTTACAACCCAACTTAAATAGATTTAATCCATACGTAGTGTTAAAGATCCAAGTCTTGGATAAAGAGCTTGTTGACTTAGTGTGGTTTTTCAGCTTGATTGCTAAAAAAATTCCTATTATAGTACCAAGCTCCGAAAACCTGCTTATACAGTCGAACTTCCCTATAGTGAAGTCGAAGGGACCACAAAATTACTTCATTATATAGAAATTTCATTATATAGAAAACATAATACTTTTTTAAATTTTTATTTTAAGTAATCAGTAATTTCAGTTTGGATTACACTTTTCCATTTTTGTTCTTCAACGAAAGCTTCTAATAAATTAAGAGGTTCGAAAACTTTATTAGGTACATCATTTTTCATCTCCACAAAAGTGGTAGGCAGAATTCCAAATTGTTTAGCAAAATCTTTATTTTTTGCTCCACCTTCTTCGACTTTATTAATAATCAACAATTTTTTTTCAATAGAGAGACTATTTCGCTGCGACATTTTTACACTGTTTGTTCACTTAATGCAAGTAACTCATTGCAGGTGTCAAAATTGTTAGTGATGGTAATTTTTTATCTTTTTCTGTTGTCATTTTCAAATTTCGGGGATGCCCATATAAAGTTTACTTTTCCATCGGAATACAGTGTTACTAGTATAGCCAACGGAAAATTATTTGAAAAAATTCATTATAAGGAGACAAAAACGTATGAAAATTGAGATTGCAACTGTAAAACTTGTTCATTGTATAGAAATATTCACTGTATAGAAATTCATTATACAGAGATCAAAAAAGACCAGAAATTGAACGAAAAAGCAGTGTACTTGAAAAAAATTCATAATAGGGAGTGCTTCACTGTATAGAAGTTCACTATAGAGAAGTTCGACTGTATTATTATTTATGCTTTCAAATTCCTATATCTCTGTGAGCGGCAGAGGAAATGTTAAGCGCTCGAAGGAATACCCTTCGAAAAACGAAACTAGCATAGCTGGCAAAAATTAACTGCAGTTAACGAAAACTCAAACCAAAGAGATTTGTTACTAAAAGTGATCCAAAGATCAGTAGTGATAATTTAGCGGTTCTTGGCCAAAGAGAATCGAGCGAGACAAAGGAGCCGCTTTTTTGTTTGTGTCTTCGCTATAAAAGTGGGTAAGTATTGTTATATTTGGTTTGTGTCTCTGCTATATGTGCATTTTCTTGTCCATAAAATTAAATTTTCGCAATATAGGTTTGTGGCCTTACAATAATATCATTTAGGTGTAAGTCTTAGCTAAGATATCAATACACGTTAAGTGTTTGTCTTTTATTTAGGATAGCAAGCACTAGGTAAAGAGCTAAGCTATGAGTTTGTTGTAAATGGCGTAATCGTTTGCGTTTTCCTTTTCGACTGACCACAGCATGTTCCAATTGTGGTGTAGTTGTTGTTGTTTATTTGTATTTTAAATGCTAACGAATTCCTATGGTGCGATCGTGGATGTTTTCCTTGTTGGCCTAAGTTTAAGTTTTAGCTTACTGTCTTGTAGTTGTTGTTTGTGTGTATTTTAACTGCAAACAAATTCCTCTCGCACGATCGTGGGCGTTTTTCGTTTTAATTGAGTACAGTATTTTCCAATTGTGTTGTAGTTTTTGTTGTTGTTGTTTGTGTGTATTTTAACTGCAATCATCCCTTAAAATTAAGGTTCACTAAGTGTTGCAGTAAACGATTCACATGATCCCCGTCCTAAAATTATCGCCTATCTAGCTGTAAATTACAAGAGTAAAAATTTCATTGACATTTCATGGGTTTTTTCAAGAATTCCCCATTTTAAGAGAAAAAATATTTATATCGAAAGGCAATAAATTAGGAAGAAGTGATGAGATTCTGTATTGACAGGATTCCTGGTGCAAGGGTACAAATAAACATGATTCGTAGTGGAATCATACCTTAAAATTAATGTACACTAACAGCCACATTTCGGATACTCGCTCGCATCACAGACGCTTCGTAGTTGTTTATTCTCTTTTGTGGTTTTCGTTGTTTTTCTTCGTATTTGACGCCAGGTCGATGGTTTTCGAAGAAACTGCGCTGCCAAAAACCCAGACGGGACTCAGTCGGTCGCTGTCGGTCGCTGTATAATTTTGTTGGTATTTTACCTGCTTTGCAGACATTATCAGTTGTCAATCTATAGTCGATGCATTCACTAAAAACCTAGACGGATGGAAATGAGACGGGAACAAAAAGTTGCCGACTTGAACAAAAATTTTTTGGTTGACAGAAATATTTGTAACGAAGTTTTTAGAAAATAAATTTATAATTGTTAAAGAAATTTATTTATCAATTATTAAATTAATAGTTACTAATTTATTAGTTATTAAATTAATAATTACTAATTTATTAGTTATTGAAGTAATAACTGATAATTTATTCATTATTAAAGGTAGATTTATTAAATTATTAATTATTTATTTGTTAATAAATAACTTAATTTTAATTTTAAATTGTCAAAAAATATCTCACAAGTGCTACTAGTTTATGTAAGGCTTTATTTTCGAACAAAAATAGAAATGTTATCGAGTGCTGCTTTCTATGTTACACGATCAAATCAAATGGAGGTTCTAGTTGTTATTATTATGATAAGACAAATAGTTGCTTTTTGCTTCATACATTGTTGCCACACACTCATGTTCATATTTTATATACAATAATTTATGTGTCCACTAGGATTCTCACGTAGTTAAAATCGAAGTGACTGCATTTTTTTGTGTTTTTGAAAGTGCTTCCAAACTATATCACCAAACTACAAAAAGGTTTCCCGTGGACGGTAACACTATTTGATCTGCAAAATACGACAGTTTGCAAAGCATAACATCAGGTAAAAATAGTAAGACGCTGACTGACGCTGGCGGACGCTTGGATTCCAAAATACAACGTCTGTCTCAGTTTCGGCTACGCTGGCGTCTCGGGCGCTCACAGCGAGCGCGTATCCGGAATGTGGCTGTAAGAGTGTGATTTGGGTTCTGCGATAGACATACAAAGCGATCGCTTCCTATCTGGGTCGTTGTTCAAAAAGCTGCCATTCGTATCTGTGTCGCTCCGCTTACGTAGTTTTACGTGCTGACTGCGTAATTTGCCGGCATGTTCAAATTGTGTATTTGGTGAACACAATTTTCACATCACAGTGGCTGAGTAGGTAACGCTCTTGCCCACGAGCCGTGAGGGTTATTTCCCATTTTTTGGTTATTTATTTTCCCATTAATTTTTTATTAAATTTTTTTTTTATTTTTGTTTAATTATACTTATGTTTGGGATCAACAATAGTTTTTAACTACAGACCTCTTAATGTGTTATAATATTTTTTCGAGTTTTTAATTGATTTACAGTGGACCCTCGGTTAACGTACACAATTGGTTCCAGCATCTTGTTCGTTATGCGAAACGTTCGTTAAGCAAAACCATTGTTCCCATATAAATCAATGTAAAATGAATTAATGCGTTCCAGGTCGAAAAAAATACACTCTAATATTTTTCAATCTTTCACTTTTATTGAAAGAATGTAACATAAAATGCATCAAAAGAACTGAAAAAATACACCAATATATTTAAAGTTCAGCTTTTATTGAAATAAAGTTAAATGAAACGTATAAAATTTTTTAAGGAAACAAAAAACTGTCTAGAGTCGTTTGTTTCTGACGTCGCTTCAACATTTGTTGAAAATGAGACACAGCATTATCGTTGAATAATTCTGTTGCACGTATAGCCTCTGTCTGATTGGGGTGATACTTTTTAACGTATGATGCCACAGACTCCCATGCTTTGAGCATTTCTCTGATTGCACTAGACGGTTGCTGTTCTTCTGTTATCTCCTCGTCTGATAAAGTCTGCTTCTCAACATCTTGCTGTAAAGCACATTGCAATTCTACAAGCTCTTCGGTAGTCAGATCTTCACTGTGCTCTCCCACAAGCTCGGCGATGTCATTGCTATCCACCTCTAGCCCAATCTGGTCAGCCAAAAATATAATTTTGTTGGTTATTGAATCCGTAGATACTGCGTCGAGTCCTTCAAATGTGCATTCGGCAAAGCGTTTGATGTGCAAATGTGCATTCGGCAAAGCCTGAAGATTCAAGTGATCTCTTAGTAACGCCTTTCCATGCCTTTTCAATAATTTTGAGACCAGCAACAATGTGGAAGTGATCTCTCCAAAACTCTTTTAGAGTGAGATTGGTTTTTTCAGTCACGTCAAAGCAATGCTGGAAAAGTTCTTTAGTGTACAGCTTCTTGAAGTTAGAAATAACTTGCTGATCCATGGGCTGAAGCAATGGGGTTGTATTAGGAGGCAAAAAGTTAATTTTGATGAATTTCAACTCTTCAATGAGATCATCTTGTAAACCTGGTGGATGTGAAGGAGCGTTGTCCATAATAAGCAAGGCACGAAGAGGCAAATCCATCTCAATCAAATATTTCTGCACAGAGGGCCCAAAAACTTTTTTGATCCACTCAGTAAAAAGATCAAGTGTCACCCAAGCTTTACTGTTGGACTTCCACATCACATTAAGCTTGCTCTTATCCACATTATGCTTTTTGAAGGCACGTGGATTCTCTGAATGATAGACAAAAAGTGGTTTTATTTTCAAGTCGCCGCTTGCATTGGCACGAAAAAGCAGAGTAAGGCGGTCTTTCATTGGCTTGTGGCCGGGCATTGCTTTCTCCTCTGCTGTTATGTAGGTTCGCTTGGGCATCTTTTTCCAAAAAAGACCCGTTTCGTTGCAATTAAAAAACTGCTGGGGCAAGTAACCTTCAGAAACCACAATCTTCTTGAATTCGCCGACAAAACTCTCTGCTGCCTTAGCGTCTGAGCTTGCTGCTTCACCATGTCTCGTAACGCTATGAATACCAGTACGTTTTTTAAAATTCTCGAACCACCCCTTACTTGCTTTGAACTCTTTTCCTCTGGCTGTTGATGTTCCTAGTGACTTTTCAATAAGATTGGTGAATATTGTTTTAGCCTTCTCACAAATTATATTCTGCGAAATTGTATCACCTTGCATTTGCTTTTCGTTAATCCATATCAGAAGCAATCTTTCAATATCATCGAGAATTTGTGGTCGTTGCGAAGAAACTCTTGATACTCCCTTTGAAGCATTCAACACCGCAAGCTTGTCCTTATTCTTGAGGATAGTAGAAATCGTTGATTTCGATAAGTTGAACGCACGTCCTAAATCAGCCACACCCAAACCATGTTTATGTTTTTCAATGATCTTGAGTTTCATTTCAATAGTTATTTTGGCTCTTTTATTTTTCTCTTTCTCGGAATCTTTTTTTGAAGGCATTTACGTATGCTATTTTGCAATTTTTATAAAAACAAAATTAACTAGTAAAGGTGTTGTCTACAGCCGGGCTGTAGCCGAAATACCCTACACCTTAAAGCTGCATATATACTCGTATATATATACAATATATATATTATATATCTAATAATAAATATACAATATATATGTAATAATAATAATAAAAACAAAAAATTTTTTTTTTTAAGTGGGCGGATCACGCCCATATTTGGCATATTAACTGGAAGCATTAGTCTAAACCTGCATATAAAATTTTCTTGTCTTCTCTCAAAAAGTGATGCTAATATGGACTTTTTTAATAGGCAAAACAGAGGTACCTGCACTCTCGATATAAAAAGTAGGCGTGGTCCTTGGGCGATTTTGCCCATTTTCAATACGAAACACCCCAACATAGCAACGAATATTTTTGCCAAATTTCATTTTGAAATCTTAATCCATTCTCCTGTGATCGTGATTTCAACGGACAGACAGACAGACAGACAGACGGACAGACATCGTTATTTCAATTTCGGTGGTGATGCTGATCAAGAATATATATACTTTTCCATACCTATCTTGTCTAGTTCTATGCGTTACACACTCCGGTAGAAAGTGAATATACCCTCAACCTTAAGGTGTAGGGTATAAAAATAGAACATTTGTATGTTTCAACACGTCTTTTTTGTCTTTTCAATTTTACGAACACAGGCAATTATGCACAAAAATAAAACAAAATGCACAATTATAAAACAAAAGCTAAACACAGACAGCACTATAATGTGTATTCGGGGTTTCCCCTGTTTAGTTGCTTAGCACAGACAGAAATTTTACATGCAATTAAGGTTCCCCCTTTTTCGTTGGTCGTTATGCGAAACTTCGTTCGTTAAGAGAAACTTTTTTTCCCAAAAAAAAAGTTTTCGTTATGCGGGGCGTTCGTTAACCGAGGGTCCACTGTATTTAAACAAAATGAACGAAAGAATGAATTAAAATGTAAAAGCAGATATAAAAGCAGATTACTATAGCATATCAAAAGTGCTGAAGTTTTTATAATCCAAACGACAGGTAAAATATTCTCTGCTAAGGTCTCTGAATAGCTCATAAGTAATTAAAAAAATGTGTTGATGCACTGATTATATTCTTTGACTATTTTAACAAATGTATGCATTTTTTTAACAAAATAAAAAAAAAAAACATAAATAATAAAAATTATTAGCGAAAATAAAAAAAAGCCCGCATGATTCAGAATGGAACATCAACTGTATGCGAACGAATGCTTTAGAGCATTCGCTTCTCGACAGGAGCGAATTCTGCGCAACTATAGCAGAATTAATAGAATAATTGCGGTAAATGCAATTCACATGATCCTTATCGTCAATTATGCGTGTTTTAACTGCTCGCGGATATCTATGACACGATCAAGGATTTTCCTTTTGGTGTGTCTGAAGTATTTGCTTCGTGTTGCGCATTTGTTTGTTTGTATTTTAACTGCTAACGAATTCCTATGGCACGAGTAAGGATTTTCCTTTTGATCTGTCTACAGTATTTGCTTCGTGTTTTGAATTTGTTGTTTGTTTTTATTTTAACTGCTGACGAATTTCTATGGAGCGTTGATGTTTTTTTAAGTGCGATAATTCCTTAAAATTGATTTACACTAAGTGTGGCGGTAAACGCAATTCACATGACCATCACAATCATAACTTAAAATTATAGTGTACTAAGTGTGAAAGTTAATCCTTTTCGGGTTTGTTTAAGCATTTAAGAAATAATTTTATTTATTCGCGGTGTTGTCCATCTGGACTCAATCATAACTTAATTAAAATTAACTTTAAAATTAAAGTTTAACATTTTCTATATTTGACATTAATAACATTTTTGCTGATGTTCTGTCGTTGCTCTGCCGCTGCCAGAGATAAGGAGATGCGACACTCGTTCCAGCCAGTGTTCGGGTCGGCATTCGGGTTCCAGAAGGTAGTGTTCGTGAAAAATTGGGAATTTGATGACGTTGTGACAAGAAACTCTCCTCAAGAGACCCCCAACTCACCTTAACAGACCCCTGATGAGGGGTACGAGACGACATGAGTTTCCTTTGTTTACAAAATTTTATAATAGTCAACACACTTTATCCTGAGATTTCAACTCGATTGTATACTTGGACAAAATAATAAATTATTGAGATTGAACTCATATTAATTACATTTACTAGTACATTACATTACATTACAGTACATTTAAAGTATACATATATTGAACTTATTTACTGGTCTCAGAAGGAAAAAAGCTTAACGCATCGTAAATGGTTATTAGCTGGATAAATGAATTAAGGAGTGCGTTTAGAATAACTTTTTTTTGGAGTTTTAAGAAATATTGTAACATGTTTTGCATTTAAGAGATATTAAATACACGATTCTTGTTATACATATAAAATGAGAGTAATTATTTGGGTGCCGGATAGAAAGGAAACAGATTATTATTTCTGCAAGAACTTTATTTTTGTCATGAACAATACATATCAGAATTTTTAAGAACTTGTTCATTGCTTCTATTATAAAATCTTTCAGTTCCTCAGTACATGTGTATGAACTTGTATAAAGAGAATAACATGAATGTAGTATTGGCATATCTACATTCTCAACTTACCTCACTAGTACATTTTATTACCCGTTTGCAAACTCCGTATGTTTCCGCGTACTTTTGCATGTACTATGGTACTTAAGTAGTGTTGGTATGATACTACCATTTGAGAAAAAACATGTTGTCCCTACATTAAAATAACATTTATTCAGTTAAAAAATTATAATTAATGAACTGATGCTTTATTTAAGTTTCCCTTTTTGAGTATTATGATTATTAAATAATCAGCATTATTAGAGTACACATTTGGAAACATAACCTTTTGGCAATTCCGTACTCTGACAATTTCTTTTAAGCAATGAAGAGAGAAACGCTGCTTCATGACGTCATCGTTATTGCCGGAGTGAAAACAATTACAACGAATTCATCAATTCGAACAGCTAAGACAAAATAAGATATTCCAAATTTAACAATTATACTTTCATTTTTCCAAACTTTCAGAAAATAACCATGTCACGTAAACGTGTCTGCTCAAAACCAGGATGCCCTGTTGGTCAGCGGTTATTTGTTAGAGTTCGTATATATTTCTTTCTAAAGTTTTTTAATAGGGACATGAAACTATCAAATTACGCGAACAAGATTCTCCGTGTCACGCACCTGTAATTCGGTTAAATTGTTCGGTCAATCAGTATATTGTTACCATTGATCTCCGCATTCATTAGTGTATGTATTTAAAATAATACTGAATCCTATAATAATTTGCAATAATACTATGTACCTAATTTGCGCTTACGGGTTTCTCCTGTATTCATGCATGCGTTAATGGTATTCACATGGACATTTTGTATATAATATTATATTAAAACATTGTTCACTGAATATATTTGTATTTCTTAATAATATTTACATGAACATTTGGTATTTAGCATTATGCACATTTTTCTGTATATAATATCTGTATTTATTAAAAATATTTACATGACAATTACGTTTTTAACCTCATATATGCGCATATTCTACTGCATATAACATCTTTATTAATGGTATTTACATGGAAGTTTTTGTATAATTTATAAATTTAAATAATTCACTGTATATATATTTATCATTGTTAACCATTTGCATGTTTGGTGGTATTTGTATTTACAATATTGTTGTATTTTTATATGGGTGCAATATAGGCCTACCGGCGAACCGAACACCCAACAAAAAAAAAATCTGTAACGCGCCAGAGTGCATACCTCTGAGGTGGTGTGGAAATGCATTAGAAAATATAAGGCTACGTTTTCCTTATAATTTTATTTACTAAAAAAATAAAATATAAGTTATTTTTTACTTATTTACTTACTAAACCTAAACCTACTGCTTAGGATTTGTGTCAGAAGTTTCCAATTTTTCGGATTTTCATATTTTAACGACAAAATGAACAATCAATAATGAGCTTATTTCTAAAAATCTATTTTACCGTGTTATTGGCTGCAGAGTCTGAACTCTATTTTGTTGTGTGCTTTTCTTTGTGGTGTTGGTTTTGCTATCGCCGCCTTCATTCTGGACAAAAAAAAAGCAGGTGCAAGTGCTTGGTTCTCATACAAAACATACAGTTACCGAAAGCTGACATGACCCAAACTTGAACACACATTATCTAAGGTTATCGAAGCAAGTCTGATTTTCAGTTTCATTGAAATTACGTAGCACCGGGAAAACAGAGACTTCAGACTTTTCGGCGAGAACTTGCAAATGAAGTTGTACTTCACGCATAACTAAGACATGTACCACTCAGCCAGCTGATGATCGTTATGTAGCTATTAACGTTATAGAAGCACACGTTATTAATACATAAATAACCTGAATTTAAACATTGATTAAGCTCACCTGCACAGGCTCGAGTAATTTCAAGCAATGATCGACCGTTTCGTTGGTTTCATTCTGCGATATCATCGTTGAGTCTTCGATAATAAGTCTTCGTTTTAATCAAATCAATGAAACGGAAATTGCTTATAGATTCAATCCATCGAATCTTACCATGCTTGAGTGTGCTTCACGGAAATCACCTGCTAACATGGCACGCATAACATCGCAGCGAGCAACCAAAGTGGCACGATGGGCTTTCATGTGACCGTCTTCCAATTCGAAAGTGACATCATTGAAGCAACCTCCTCCATCTCCAATGCAGTGCTTATCGATTTTGTCCTTGACTCTCTAAAAATAAATACTAGCTTAAAGCTACTCACGAGGGTGAAGTTCTGCTGTGTTGGTTCTTCTGTGATGCTGGCTAAGATGTTTCGTGGCTTGCCAATTCACCGGAGAAAGAAACAAGCAGAATAGACGCATAATCAGATCGTTTCCCTAGTAAAATAAATATAGAGTTTATTTACCTCTGAGTCCGAGTTTCGTGACGAATCAGACACTCGGTGTCATCGTTAAAGTCGGCCGTAGTTGCATCAACAAATGTAGAACTGACCTGTTTCGCAAAAGGAAAAAGGAGTCTATTAAAACCAGCACATACGTAAATAATGAATTTTATTACCATGCTAGATTCGCTGCCATGTAGTCCAGTCAGCTATTTGCCGAATCTGCAGTGCACATGGTAAACCATAATGCGGATATATTTCCTATAATATATTAATATTTTATTAATTTAATTGTACAATATATTAATTTTTTCACGTAAATGGCAACAATTGCAAATTCTTACTTAGATTTGACAAAAATTTTCTGTGAAAGGTTGAGTAAACATATGATCACATGACGTTTTCTTCCAATGCATGTATGACGTCAGAGGTGAACATCACATACAGTATACGTGAAAACCCGAACGACATTTGAACAAAATATTTTGCAAAAGCCGAGTGAGTGTCGTATCTCGTTATCTCTGGCCGCTGGTGTTGCGCTTGGTGTCAGCATAGTCTTCGGAATTTCTGTCTGTTTGCTTTTTGTATTTTTTTGGCAGGATGCAACCCGATGTATCTAGGTGACTATCTGCCTCTTTTCGTGAGTTGAGCTTGCTGTGGAATTTAAACGTTGAGGTTACAGACTGGGGCAAAAAAAAAAAACCCCACCAAATTCTTCTGGGAAAGGGGCCGTAGTAGAGGCTGCGTTTGTGGACTCCGCTAAAAGGCTCCGGTCACCCGAAGAATTTAAGATTAAGCACCACGCGAAAAGACAGCGTCGTGAAGCTACTAGCGGTACCCAAGGGACGGATGAAATCTGGAACGCCGTTGAGAAACCAACCACCTCTAAGGCCTCACAAATCGGGCAGCGAAAGCAACCTAAGGAGAGAGGCGTGGTGGCTAAACGTGCCCTCTCTGATGGCAAAGGAATTAAATCCGTTACCACTTATGCGGATGCCGCTAAAGACCAGGCTGATGATATAAGATGTCGCGCCGTCATAGACGATAATAAACCTGGAGGTCGAATTACTGATGAAAACCAGGGACGACTTGAGGAGGCATGGAATGACGCTCTTATGGACCTCATTCTCGCCTCTGATGATGGTAAACGGGTTTTTCAAATAGTCCACTAACGGTTTACTAAGGGTATCTTCTTGGTAAGAGTAGCCACCGAGGGTTGTATTGACGGACTGCGCAGTTTGCCGGGGCTCTGGGACGGAGCTCGCTTACGACTCGTCGCGAGGAAGGACATAACTGAGCTCAGAAAGTGTACCATTTTCCTACGTTGGCACGTCACTAAGCTGCCGTCTGACACAATTTTGAAGCTGTTCGGCAAACAAAACGCGGTCCTAATGGTTGAAAACTGGGCGGTTTTCCGTAGGGAGGAATTGTCGGAAGGCAACCTCCTTATTGTGGGAATTGACCAGGACTCCCTGAAGAACTTGTGTGCCACTAGGGGGCGTGCGTTTTTGCTCTCAACCACCGTCACGGTGAAGATGAGGAGCAAACTTCCCAGCAGGGATGAAGTCAATTCGACCACCAGGGAGGCGAAGGTCTCAGATGAGGGCGGCGGGGCGACATCATCAGGGACGAACTAGAACAAGGGTAGTTCTAAAGAGGATCTTAACATAGGAATAGAAATGGAGGAGGGGACTGAAGAAGAGATCACCTCCTCACAGGACAGGATCTTCTATTGTCTCCGGTATGTTGATCACACAGATCAACTTACACCGGAGTCGGGTAGCCTCACAGGCGCTACTCGATGGAATGATGGTACGTAAGTGTGACGTTGCACTAATACAGGAACCTTGGGCAATTGATGACAAGCTTGTAGAATGGAGCAGCGCATCGTTCCAAACATTTCATTGCACAGGCTTGGGGAGACCCAGAACCTGCATTGTATGTAAAAAAGGTTATAACCTCATCTCCTCCATAGGTCCTTCATTGGCCGACGTGATGGTAGTGGAGGAAGGGGGATCCTCCTAACTGCTGGCCTCCCTATACCTACCGGATGACACGCCTAATCCACCACCTACGGTGGAGTTGGAAGAGCTGATGTCTTATGTGAGGAGATCAGGTAAGAGGATAGTCATAGGTTGTGACGCTAATTCGCACCATACTTCTTGGGGTAGCACAGGTTGTGATGGTAGAGGGCAGGCATTATTTGATTTTCTAAATGCCAATGATATGGTAGTTTTGAATAAAGGGTGTGCAGCAACCTTTATAAACAGGAATAGAAGGGAAGTCGTGGACTTAACCTTTTGCGATAAGAACACAGTAGGGCGTGTGAAGGACATGTGTCTTCACGTGGCATGTGTCTAAAGCACATTCCTTTTCAGACCACTTCTACATTAGTTTTAAGGTCACTGAGGTAGAAAGAGTAACTCTTCTATACAGGAACAAAAAAGCCACAAATTGACAAAAGTTTAGTTATCTGATGTACAATTGGTTGAATCTTAATGATAGGGATCCGCTGACTAACTGTGGGCCGATAGAAAGGGAAACCTGCATTATTACTAAAGGGCTTATAAAAGCTTTCGAGACATCATGTCCTTTAAGAAAGGTACGCTCGCCAAGGGACGGAACTTGGCTCACCCTCGAGTTGAAAGACCTTCAAAGACATTCCCGAAGGCTTTTTTATCGAGCTAAAAGATTAAATACCAGCTATCTTTGGGATGAATACAAGGATACGCTAAAAATATACAAGAAAAAACTCCGGAGAGCAAAAAGAGACTCTTGGAGGGTTTTCTGTGAACAGGTTGACTCAGTTAATGAAGTAGCTAAAGTCAAGAAATTTCTATTGAAGACTCATTCGCAACCTGGAATAGTGACAGGGAAGGACGGGGTGCCAGCAAAGGATGTAGAGGATTCGATACAAATACTTCTTAATGAGCATTTTGTTGTGAGCAAGGTTAGGGTGGCGTGGCACGGTGGCTGCGGCTAAGCTCGACGGCAATATGGGGTGGTTTCTTGCCACCCTACCCACAACAGAAAAAAAAAATCGTGCCAATATTTTTTTTTAGGGAAAAGATACTGGAGGAATTAAAACAAAGCAATAGTCACATTCAGCTATGATTCCTAATGGGTCATCCCAAGCTAATCCTTTTACTTTCACAACCACCTAAACATAAAACCTATCATACGGCCACACAGTCTCAACCACCACTATTCACCTAAACAAACAGAATACGTTCAACCTATAACCCAGCAGGAATCTCATACACCCTAGCACAACACAACCTAAGTCATCGTCCGTCTGTGAGCCGTCCACCCCTTCTGTACCTCTTACGAGTTACAGCCATGAACCGCACTTGGCTCAAAGTGCACCGCGGTTCCCTTATTCCTTAATCTGTCAAGTTACCGTTAATCCGTCTGTCTATTCCATAATGTCCGTTATATCTGTCCGTTTGCCACGCCCTCAAGTGTGGTGACCTCCCCTTAGGTCCGCCACCACATCAGCCCAAATGCTAGTGTTTAGCAACCCATTGTGAAAGGAAATAAACTGGGTTCTATTTAAAAAAAAAAAAAAAAAACATTATCCTTTACTTTTCATAATTTTTTTTGTTTGTTTTTTCTTTATTCACAATTATTCCTTTTTCTTTGTTTTTCCTAATCCTACTTTTCCTTATTTATTTAACTAAAATAACAATAAAATATATATATATATATATATATAAATTTTTACTATTTTTAATTATTTTTCTGTTATGTATTATTCTTTTTTTTTTCTTGTTTTTTTAATATTCAATAATTCTCAAATTTATATTTAATGATCATTTTTTTGACAATTTTAATAATATTTCATGAATAGGTAAGGCTTACCAGGTTCCAGACTCCTGATGGCGCCACTTTACAGCTCTGGACCTGTACAGAAAGGAAATTTTATATGTGTATTTATATATCTCCTAACTTTCTGCTATTATTGTGTTACATTACTAGTACATTACTTTGTTTCGTATTAGTTTGTTTCTTTCTTTCCTCTTTCAATTTGTTTTTACATAATTTTTTTCTAATATTGGGTTTCTATTGAATTTAAGGTAGCAAGCAATAAAAAAAATAATCTACAAAATCCAGAATTAATTGTAAGATATAAATATTAACAACAAAATAAGGAAATATACAGTAATAATAAAGTAATAAGTATAAAGTAATATAGCATTATATAAAAAAAATTAATGTTAAATAATTCTGTCGGCGGAATCTCTGCTTCTACGAATATGTGTCTGTTGTGTATATTTCTAATATTCTTGTTCGCTGCTTATATCCTGACTTGCATATCTTTATGTGTTAACGATGTTGTTGTTGGTGTGTTGATGTTCACCATGTATTTCCTCTAAGTAATTTTTAGGTAGAAGAATTGGCGGCAATTCATGAGATTTCTTGGTTCTAGACTGTCTGCTGGTTAGGTATCGTTCTCCATATCAACTATAACACACAATTGTTAGTGTTGTGAAAAATTATGACGTTGCTATTGTGGATGCCTGTTATATGTTTGGTTGCATTTCTTTTGAAGATTTATGTATAAAGACTCTGCATGCATAATTGTTCTGGTTTTAATTTAATGTACATTTGGTGCAGGTACATTACAAGTGCAAAAAAAAACTTTACTATTAATAAAGAAAAACAATGTTTTTATAGGCCAAGTGAAATTTTTGGCGCAATTTTATTACAATTTGGCGCACTTTTATTTTATGAAGTGTATATCTATCTTTTTGTTTGTTTTTAGCTATTTTAACAACGTTTTGTGCAGTAAATGCCTATTTTATTTCTTCACAAAAACTCTATCACACACTTATTTGACGAGATTCAGTTGCAAAACCTTCACTTGTCAGCATGTTTGATATTCTCACTTTTAAGCCTTTCTTCATTCACATTTAATTTCATATTTTTCTTTTCCAAACAACCACTTCTTCGTCAATAGTTTTATTAACAATTTTTTTCTCCCACCATTTAAGTTTTTTCTTTTCTTTTTCCTCAAGTAGTTTTACATTTCAGCAATAGTTTTATTAACAATTCTTTCTGCTTAACAATCACGCTCAAAAGCTTCATCCACCATTAATTAAATCTCACGAAACAAAACTTTTCTCACGAAACAATCTTTCGTCTCTTCTCCCTCCCGTTCCGTTTCCCATCCTTCCAATCTTTTTCAATAATTCCCCCTTCCATTCACAATTCCCACTTTCCCTAATTCCCTGTTCGATCACACTTCCATTCACACCTTCCACAATCACCTTTCCACACAAATCATTCAACCAGGAGACTTAGGGTCTTGCTGTGAGGAGAAATCTTGATGGTTTATTTTTTTTTTATATATATACCAAAACAACCATATTTGTACATGCAACAATTAAACAAAACAGTAACATCTATTCACAACAGAGACAAAACTTACTATTGCTAAAATCTCTCCTCTGGTTTAGGAGATATGTCAACACGGTCTGCCACTACAATTTCCCAAACAGCTTTGGAGGAGGGACTTATCCGCACAAGGTAGGACGTGCTGGAGCACAGACTCGCCTCACTTTTCACGGTCTGAATCCAAATTGGGTATACGCCGAGAGCATGGAGACAGGCAAGGGTAGTGTTTATTCCCAAACAGGGGAAAGGAGACTACGCCTCGCCAAGTTCATATAGACTAATTGGTCTAACATCTTTTCTGCTCAAGACTATGGAACGCATTTGCGATGACGTAATCGAAGAGAGCATCCCGAGGAATAACACTGACTTTCAAGCAGCATGCTTATGTCAAGGGTAAATCGATGGAAACCGCATTGTAGGAAATAGTGCACATTATTGAGAAATCCTAAGATGCTAAGGAATACACTCTCGCTGCTTTTGTAGATATAGAGGATGCTTTCAATAACGTCACTACAGAGTCCCTTATATCATCCTTAAGCTCTTTCAATGTGGACCGTTACATACTTAGATAGATAGAACGCATGTTGAGTGACAGATATATTAGGTGTGAGCAATGTGGTATAGTGGTGAAAGGAAGGGTGTTGCAGGGGACGCCGCAGGGTGGCATTCTGTCACCACTGCTATGGGTCACGGTAGTAAACAGCCTCCTAAAGAGGTTAACAAATGAGGGTTTTCAAGTCATATGCTATGCTGATGACATAGTAATTGTGGTGACTGGAAAATACCCTTGTAATCCTTGTATCTGTCAAGAAGAATTCAGGAGCCACTGGGTTACGTAGTCGAGTGGGCTAAACCCAGGTGCCTAAACATCAACGCTGAAAAAACGGAACTATGCCTCTTCACAAGAAGAAGGCATGTACCGAGTTTCACCCTACCAGTCCTAGAAGGCAAAATGGTAAAACTCAGAGACAAGGTCAAATATCTCGGAGTAATTCTGGATTTCAAGTTTTCTTTATTAATTTCGAATATATTATTTACAATTTGAACTTAATAATATTCTTAAAATAGACCAGCTAAAAATAGTAGGCACAGAAGTGGCCTAACTGTTGAAAAATGACTTCAATTAAAATTAACATAACTAATTACAAAACAATAGTTAGATAATAAGATTTAAGAATTGAAAATTTACATGAAATGAAATAAGAAATATGAACTAATTATAAGAAAACAATTGAATAAAGAAATTAAATGTTAAAATTTAAAGGAATTTATCCCCTGTGATGGCTGCTGCTTTTCTTCACGTAGAAGTTGTGATCGATGGAAAAGACGGAACGAATATGTAGATGTCTGAATCTGGCGGCAGGATGTTCCGGAGGAGGTAGACGAATGAAGCTGTCCGGAAGATGCTCAGCACTAAGGATCAGACGTTTAGCGAGCTCTGTTAAATATTTGCTGATCGGAAAGATGTTGGCTGCGTTGTATAGTTTATCATTTGAAAAATATTTCAATGAGCCACAGACCAGTGCAGAAGCGAAGAATTTTCCTCTCAAAGAGTTTGACTTTCTCATGGCGGTCGGCGAGATCGTGAACTACACAGGATAGATGAGTAGCTTGGTTTCCTTGCTCAGACCATTGCGCTTTCTAAGGAGCGGTGCAACCAGGTGAAAGGCGAAATTGGCTTTCTTCAATGTGTTGTAAACGTGCACATTAAATTTGAAAAGCGATGAAAAGTTAATGCCAAGATACTTAAACTCCGATACGCATTTTACTTCACTGCCATTTGGTAGCACAATTGCGAGTTCACTGCAGCGACTGGCTATTCCCCAAGAGGATCTGGAAAATTTCCGGATTCCTGAAGCAAATGAGCTCCGATTTTTGTTCATTGATTTTAGGTCCCCATCGCAAAAAGTAGGTCCAGAGCTGGGTGATGTGATGCTAAACTTTACTGGTTGCTAGCTCAGGTGAGATTGATGTCGACAGAGTGATGGTGTCGTCAGCGTAAAGCAGCGTCATGGTGAGCGGTGTCTTGCGGTGTGTAGAGGTCCCAGCTTTGACCCTTGCGGAACTCCAGCAGCGACGGGCTTCAGAGAAGAGGCTTCGTTGTCGATGACAGTATAGAATTGTTGTTTTTGTCAGAAATCCGAAATTAACTTCACCAAGCGATTACAGAAATCAAAGGATGACAGTTTGTAGATCAACCCTTTGATCCAGACGCTATCAAAAGCTTTCTCAACGTCGAGAAGGCAGGCTACAGTGAACTCATTCTTGTTCAAGCCCGTGGTCACGATGCGATGCAATTTCAAGAGCGCGTGACAGGTCGAGCGCTTGCTCTGAAACCCAAACTGGTTGAAAGGAATTATGCCTCTGTCAGCACAGTGCTGGCTCATTCGTTTAAAGATCAGTGCTTCAAACACTTTGCTGAGACATGAGAGCAAAGCAATTGGGCGATATCCATTCGCGTTGGAGCGATTGCTTTTCTTCGGAACAGGTATAACTTTGCCGATTTTCCAGGTACTCGGGAATAAGCGTTGCCCAAGCAGTTGTCGAAAATAACGGTGATCACGAAGATGGCTAGATTTGGCAGGCGACGCAGGACGTAGTTCAAAATACCATCCTTTCCAGAAGACTTTTTTGCTTTCAGATCATGAATGATCGAAGCAACTTCCTCGACGGTGGCGAGCATCGATGCCAGTGGGGTTTGAAGAGGCATTAATGTCGTCAAAGTTGAACGGAGCTATGAAGTCATTTTCGATGTGCGAGAGTTTAGCTTCCACAGACTCGATGAAGGCCGGAAGATGCGTTGGAGGATTGTCCGAAAAACACTTCTTAAAGTGTTCGACAAAGGCTTCACCTTTCTCCTTGTTATCAGTCACTTCACAAGGACCAAAACTGATGGAATCAGGAAGTTTATTTTTCCTTCCAACGATGAAGCCAATTTTCCTATAGGCGTCCGGGCCAGGATGAATGTCCTGGAGTCTTCTACACAAATCGTCGTTTGTGAATGCATAGTTCAACAGCCGTGTGATCGGAGTCACTGGGATGCGCCTTGCACTCAAAGGTTTTTAGCTCTGGCAAAATTGGAAAGAAATCCAAGGTTGACGGCGTCCTCGGAAAGGTTCTCTTAGGCTGCGAGATGATGACCATTGCGTGGTCATGACTGTTGCGCTCCAGCCAGTTGACGATCGAAGAACCTTGACTGCTGCAAGTGACGTCAAGCCAATCAGTGTGCCTTGCGTTGAAGTCGCCGCCGAATACCACGTACGTGTGCTGGCTGGATGAGCTGGCTCCTCTGACGTAGAATGAAATAACGATGAGAGACTCGTTATGTTGCAAGGGGATGAAGATTGCAGTCGCTTCGGAAGTTGATAAAGCTGGCATTACGACGAAGTTTCCTCTGAATTTCTTTCTGAGCAATATAGCAGTGCCTCTATTTGCTGCAGATTTGTCATTCCGGAAGATGGAATAACCATCCACCTCGAGGCGATTATTCTTGCTGATGTTGGTCTCCTGTAGTAGGACGTCCGGATATATCTGCTTGGCAAAAAGGTTGAGCGCGATTCTTTTTCCGATGGAATAAATTGAGTTCACGTTGTATGTGCAAAAACGTAACTTCCGAATTAGCAGCATAGCTCGATGATGAGTTGAGCCAAGACACATTTCTTGGCGTTGTCATCCACCAAGTTGTAGTTTTTGGGAACTACATTCCTGTCGTTCTCGATGATAGAGAGTAGGTTGGATCCGAAGAGCCTTTCAGTGTCGAGATGATAGAGAGTAGGTTGGATCCGAAGAGCGGAACCAGGTGAAGTCTTCAGATTGGATCTCAGGGCTTCCATACGCGCTTGAGCTGGGTTGGCATTCTTTAAGGCTGAGTTGGCGTTTCTAGCTGGAGTGACGGAGGATTTACTGGCGCCCATTTCTGCGGCTTCAGCGAAACTGACTCCATGTTGGAACAGGTAACATTGGCAGTTAGCAAGCCTTTTCAATCATTAACAAATGACATTGTGAAGTGGGCGGACAGACTGCACAGAGTAGCTTGGAGCGATTCACGAGGCTCCAGGATAACCAAAGCGCTCTGGGGCAGTCCTAATTCCGCCCAAGCTAATAAACTTCTGCGAAGAAGTAAAAGTGAGCTTAGGATACTTATAGGCATCCTGACAGGACACAATGAACTCAGGGAACATCTACGGAAGTTTCGTACCCTGCAGTCAGACATTTGTAGATCCTGCCTGGAGAAATCAGATACATTGGAAAATATTTATGGCTGCACACTTTGGACTCAGCACGGTCCTTGAGGATGTAGGTAGGAAAGGATGGAGGGCGATAAATAGATTCGTTCTTAGCACGGGGCTGTTTAGATGACCAAGTTCATTCCCTTTTCGTTTTCTTTCCTTTCCTTGTTCCCCTTTCACCGTACCCGGAAGGCGCACAATGGGCCGTTCGGCCTAAGTGTATCCGACCGCTTGCGGTTGGATGGCTCCAAGGAGCCCCCCTTTTTAACCTAACCTAATATTTTTTTGAATTCCAATTCCAATTCCAAAAAGTTTAAGCGCCTCTTACACGCAGTATTAACAACAGCCACGTACCGAAGATATGCTCTTGTTTCTGAATGAATGTATCCTTATTATGAAAGCGAAGGTAAAGTACTGAACATGATAATAGTTTTGTTTTTCTAATAGAAAATTGTCTTTTTCTTCATTTAGCACGCTGTTCGGGAATCTTTTGTTTTCGATACACTTTTTGCTGCAATGATAACAAGTGATATCATGCCTTCATTTTAAAAGCTCGTGGTTAAAAAGAACAAATTAAAGTCTACTGAAGTTAGAGTTTCTGCATTAATAGTACCCCCGGGCCTTGTAGTTCATTAAAAAGAGCAATCAATTTAGTTTAATCAGCTGTAGTGAACTAGTACGTTCATATAGTTCAATTGCTCATTTAGTGCAGTGATTGTATGGGATCTTGTTTAGTTGTTCATCTTGTTGACTGGTTCTATGTAGTGCAATTGCTAATGCAATTCTTTTAGTTCCAAATTTAGATTCGCTGGTTCGCTTGGTTCTGAGGTGGGGCAAGGTCCACGCTTTGTGCCAGAGCTGAAGAGAGAATGCGGACGGGAAGTGTCTCTTTCTAGTTCGTGTCAGCAGTGCGGTTATCGGCATATGCTCTTCTGATCTTGCAGACGGACAAATTAGTTCCCTAAAGTGGCGTCAGAGGAGTTTCGAGATCATTTTTTTTTTTCTATTAACTTCACATCACACCATTCTTCGGGACAAAACTTCGATTACAAGTGAATCCTCACAAACAAAAAGTACCAAAAAAAAAAATAATATATATATATGTATATCAAAATAAAAGTTGATATACATTCTGCTGTTCTTTTCTTTTATTCTCTAGCGAAAGTATAATCTTTTCATAAGATGGAAATGTGGTTTTTCGGCAATCTTTATTGTACCTTACACAATTTTATGATAGTTGCTCCTTTTGAATTTTTTCGATGTTGTAATAGTTATTCTGCTTTTCGGAGCTGAGACAAATCCACCAAATCAAAAATCATAAAAATCGTTCCAGCCGTTCTCGAGTTATAAATGGTGTAACTAACACCATTAATATATATGGATAGATGGGGCACATTTGGATTTGAAATATCAATATTTATCGTGATATGTTGTTTTCCCACTTCATAACTTAGTTTTTGTTTAGTTATCTATATGTACGTCATTTCGGTAAGCAGGAATCGATGAAATCGATATGTTCCAGTAGTTCAATAGCCTTGAAACATATACAAAACCACTACCACTCAAAGAAGCAGCAGTGCTCAGTATGCTTATGTTGGATGAAGAAAACATGGTAAGTGAATTTTTTGGGTCATTGCGTGGTTGCTGTCGATGGACTTGATGCACCATGAAGTGAGTAACATGAAGTGAGGACCTTCTGCCGGAGGTTCTGCCAAAAATGAACTGTAAATTCATGTTATGATAAAATGAATGCTGCATTCATTGCAACGTAATTATACCTTCAACATGCTTTTTCTTGTCAATAAAGTTATATTTTCGCATTGTAGGCTTGTGGCTTTAGTACAAAATATATTTTCTTGCTACAGGTTGGTGTAAATGCTAATGCAACGTGATTCATATTGCAATCATTCCTTAAACCAATTATACCTTATCTAATAAAACCACTTAGAGGATTAGCTTGTTTGAATTTCATGATGTTTTGGAGGAATTTTTTCAAATGAAGAGAAGAAGAAGAAGACAAAGTGAGAGAGTTCAGTTTCTGATATCACTCAGTCAACATGCTTTTTCTTGTCAATAAAGTTATATTTTCGCATTGTAGGCTTGTGGCTTTAGTATAAAATATATTTTCTTGCTACAGGTTGGTGTAAATGCTAATTTTATTCTGTTTTAGTGAATTTAATTTTTTTTTGTAGCATTAGTTTCAAGGTATTATTTTGAAACAGTGGTTGATATATTTAGTTCAGTTATTGTCCAGGATATATTGTAGATTTGTATACATAGATTTGTATCTCTTTTGTGCAATAATATCATTTATGTGTTAAAATAAAGCTAACATATCAATACACGTTTAGTATTTCGGTTCGGCAGCACTCTTTTTGCTGGTTTTAGGAGACAGCTTGAGCTATGAGCTTGTTGTAGATAACGTAACCGTGGGCGTTTTCCTTTTTGACTGAATACAGCATTTTTCAACTGTATTGTAGTTGTTTGTATTGTAATAGTCTTGGTTTAAGCTCATCTAAATTGTCCCTAGCTTTATCGTTTCCTCATATATAAAATAAAATAGTTACCTTTTTATTTTGAGGCAGTTAGGCTCTGCCGATTGTTTAGGCGAGCAAGGTGTCGCCGGATTGCACTTTTTTATTCTAAAGGCGGTTAAGCTCCGCCGGACTCTATAATAATGTAAATTGGTTATCCGTATAGGGTCATAACAATTCTGACTTTATTATTAAAATTGGTCTGCTTATAAGGTAAAGTTTCTTAACCTAAGTTCGAAAATTCCCCTAACTTCGACAACTCCGATTGGTTGTCGCATGATTGGTGATCGTAATTAAGCTATTATGTTTTAGTTTATTTACATTGCACTTAAACATTGCTTCACGGCAATGAACTCCAAAAAATGCAGTGCAAGCATAGCTGACGATGTCAGCGGTCGTCGCACTGAAGGGTTTAATGCACTCAAGAGCTCAGCTTTCAACATTTTGAGTTGATGACCCAAAATATGTTGACGGAAGCGGAGCAATGACCAAGCCATAAATAATATTAATGAAGTGCAATAAGTTAATGATAAATAAATTAAGTGGAAAGAAATTTATGCGTGTGGCACGCAGTACACCTCCGCCCTTTTAGAAAAAAATTTTCTTTCTAAAGCAAATAATTTCTTTTTTTTGTTTTTGTTTCGTAAGGGAATTTTCGACTAATATAACATAATATATATGTGTTTACACATAGGTTGTAGTTTTTATAAGATATGAATTTTGTATACTAAACGGCATTTATTGCTTATTTTAAATATTTTTTTAAATTATTGTTATGTACAATTCGGAGTTTATTTTTTATTCTAATTTTACTGTTTACATTATTAGTTTCAACAACTTTGTATGGGCCATCGTATTGATTGTCAAATTTCCTTTGGTTTTGTTTCTTAAGGAATACTAAATCTCCTACATTAAAATTAATTTTGTTCATTGTTTTATCATATTCTATTTTTCTTATTAATTTTGACTTTTCCAGCATTTGTTTTGCTTTTTCGAATGCGTGTTGTAGTTTTGTTTTAAGCTCTGTTATATAGTCGTCAGTATTACGTACATGGTCTGTTTTGAGTGTTTCATTTGGTAGTGTTGCTAATCTTTCGTGCACTAGTGTGTAGCCTGTGTCTGTATGTGGTGTTGTATTGTATGAGAATGTGTAGTAAGGTATCCATGTGTCCCAGTCTAAGTTGTTTGTGAATGATCGCATATATTCATTCAGTACTCTGTGATTTCTTTCTACTGTCCCTAGTGTTTGATGGTGGTATGGAGTTGATGTTTTGTGTTTTATGTTTAGCATTTTACATATATTGGAAAAAATTTCACTAGTGAATTCTGTGCCTTTGTCTGTTTTAACTATTCTAAATGTGCCGTGTTTTAATATTATCTTTTCTACTAATGTTTTTGCTATTTCTGTTGTTTCTTTTGTGGGCATTGGGTGTGCTTCTATATATTTTGTTAGTTCACATTGAGCTGTTAATATGTATTTTTGTCCGTTAGCTACGTGTAAAGGTCCTATTGTATCTATTGTGAGTATCTCAAATGGTCTGCATGGTGTATCGGTTAATACTAGTTCGTCTTTTGTGTGTCTTGTTATTTTATTTTTATTACATTCGATGTATTTATTTACAAAACCTTTTATCATCTTACTCATGTTTTTCCATATATATTTTTGTTTTAATTTTGATATAGTTCTTTTAACTCCGTTATGACCTCCAATTGGGGTTATGTGATATTCCTTGATCAATCTCGTTTGATCTGATTTATCATTAATCGTTATTGGCGCTTTATATATTAAGATATTTATAGGCCTGTGATTTCCAGCATTAATTAATTCTTTCATTACTTTATTGAACGTTCTTTTTACATCTTCTTTTTTGATGTACCCAAAAATACTATCATTATCTTCAATTGCAGCTTTTCAATATTATTTTTATTTAATTGGTTTATCAGTTTCTCCCAAACTGACTCTAAAGTCTTATTGTTGAGATTTTCGCTAATTACCACTAATGCGTCTTTTGTATTTATATAAATATTTGGCTGAAACTTATTATCTCCGTGATTGCAATGCGTACGACTTACGAGCTCAAATCTTAATTTCTTTATATTACGAACGTCAGAGATGGAGATACAATCCCACATATAGAGTTGATCAGGCTCATGTGTAATAGTACCTTCATTCCGTGTTTCTATATTGTTATTGTTTTCTTTTAATTTTTTGCTTCTTGTTATAACATTAACTGTGGGTACCATTGTTTTCAGTGTATTTGCATCAATCTTAATCCTAGATAGCGCGTCCGCATTTGTATTTAATCTACCTTGTTTGAATATTATTTTAAAAGCATAGTCCATTAAATCTATTCTAATTCTAGTCATTTTACTTGATGGATTCTTATTAGTAAAAAGTGAGACTAAAGGTCTGTGATCTGTAACTACTGTAAATGTGTTTCCATATAGATAAGGTCTGAAATGGTTTATTCCCCAATGAATAGCAAGAAGTTCTTTCTCTATGATTGGTTTATTTATTTCGTGTTTATTGAGGGAACGGCTTGCATATGATATTGGTAAATCTGTGCCTATTTCTCCTTGTGAAAGAATGGCACCTAATGCATAGTCGGATGCGTCTGTAGTCAGTATGAATTCCTTCTCCATGTCGGGGTATTGTAATATTGGTGGTTCCATAATTCGTTTTTGCAGACAATTAAATGCGTTTTGGCATTCCTCAGTCCAAACGAACTTTTCCTTTTTCTTTTGAAGGTTATTAAGTGGTTTTGCTATTTTCGCAAAATCTTTTATAAATCTTCTATAATAATTGCAAAATGCTACAAATCGTCTAGTCTCGTCTGCGTTCGTTGGTATGGGATAATTCTTGACTGTTTTACATTTTTCTGGGTCGGCAGTTACACCTTTTGAAGTGATTAGATGTCCTAAGTATACCACTTCTGGTTTCAGAAATTGACATTTAGATGGATTTAGTTTAAGGTTGTATTTATCTAATCTTTCAAATATTTTTCTTAAATTTTCATTATGGTGCTGTAATGAGCAGCCGAAAACAATTACGTCATCAACATACAAAAATGCGTTGGAATCTAATCCAGCAAGAGCTACAGTTAACATGCGTTGGAAGCTATTGGATGATATTTTTAATCCAAAGGGCAGTCTTTTGAATTGGTACTGTCCGTCGTTTGTTGAAAAAGCTGTTAGAAGTCTGGACTGTTTTTCTAGTTATATCTGATGGAAGGAGCTTGTCATGTCTAGGGTTGTAAAGTATTTTGCTCTTCCTATTATGTCCAAAACGTCGTCTAGTCTAGTTAAAGGAAATTTGTCGTTAGCGATTTTCTTATTTAATTGTCTATAGTCTACTACCAATCTCCATTTTTTTGTATCATTAGTACTTTTCTTTGGAACTACCAGTAATGGTGAATTATATGGGCTTATAGAAGGTTCAATTATGTCATTATCTTGTAACTTTTGTACTTCTGTTCTAATTATATCCTTTTGTGTGAGTGGTAGTCGGTAATTTTTAATGTATACTGGATTATTGTCAAGTACGTTTATGTTTTGCTTGTAAAAATTATTGACTGTCAGTTTGTCTTCATCGAAATGGAAAATGTGTTGATATTGTTTGCATATTGTTAGCAGTTCGTTCTTTGCTTTGGGATCGCGAATGTCTATTTTTAACATGTTTTTGACCTCATCCCAACGCTTGTCAGTGTTGTTATTATGGTTTGTTATAATGTGATAATTTCTTAATGGTTTTACTTCAAGTTGGGGTTGTGCTAAAGATACCCTTCGTTTGAGATGTTCAGGATTCTAATGTGTTTAATTCCCTTTGATGGTATAATTGAATTTGCTATGAAAATGCTATCAGAAATTTTTTGATTACATACTATGCTATCCTCTGTCACATTTAATTTTATAGGGTGTAGTATTTCACTTCTTGGAGGTATAGTTATTGTATTCATGTCAGTTTTTATGTCGAAAATATTGTCTTCATTCTTATACGTAATCGTCACTGTTAAGGTTTCGTAATCTATTTTACATTGATATTTAAGCAAAAAATCTCTACCAAGAATTCCATCTACTATTATTGGAAAGTTATTTTCGACCGTTTGGAAACTGTGAGTGATTAGACCACTGGCTATACTTAATTTAATTGTAGTTATACCTAATGTATCGATATTTTGATTAGATATACCTGTTATTGTACAATTATTATTTCTATCTATAATTTCATTAGCTACTGCCTTAAACTTTATAATTGATATGTCTGCACCGGTGTCTATTAGGAATTTTAAAATTTTATCATTATATCTGATATTTATATGGTTGCTGGCATAATTTTTGTTGTGTAAATTAAATATTTGTTGTGTTCTCCCTGATCTACCGAATTTAAATTTTCCACTACGGTAGTTGGGTTTTACTCGTTTTTTGGGTCTTCATTTATATAATTTATCCTCCTTCGCTGGTTATTGATACGATTATTATTATTATTATTACTAAATCTGTAGTTACTATTATTGTTATTGTATCTGTAATTACTATTGTTATTATTATTATTATTGCGTGTGTAGTTACTACTTCTGTTAATGTTTTTGTTATTTCCGTAATAAGAGTTGTTGTATGCATTTTGATTACTGTATCTCGGATTATTGTAGTTGAAATGTTGATGTTGTCTATTTAGATTATTATATTGTCGTGGGTATTGCCTGAAATTGTTTGCTCTAAAATTTTGTTTATCTCTATAAGTTAGTATACAGTCAGTTTCTCTTTCTCTAGCTTCTTCTGCGATAGTAACAGCTTCATTAAACGTTTTTACTCTACTTGCTTCTATGGTCTGTTTAATGCTGTTGCTTTTTAGACCATCTTTAAACGTATTGAAAGCTATTATGTCGTTAGATTTCAGTATTGTGTTGGTATTTTCATTACCTAACTCTGCTAATTGAATGTTATTTAACTCTGTAATCAATGAATTTATTTCATCGCTGTACGCGGAAACAGATTTTGGACCTTGCTTTAGGTGAATTAATTGTTGAAAAATGCTGTTTGCAGTCTTCGTTGGTTTAAATATTGTTTTTAAATTATTGATTAGTTGTGTAGAACTATCGGCTGCAGGTAATAAATTGATTTTATTCTTTATTTCTATAGGTATTCTAGTTTCTTTGATAAATTTGCAAAAAGATACATCATGTTCCTGAGGTATTGTTTCTGAAATTAATTCTATCAATCCTATAAATTTTGGGAATTCTTCTTTTTTACCTGTAAATTCTGGTATTATTTTGATGTATTTTAGAATGTCAAAATTAGTGGTTGATGAGTGGCTAGTGGAAGTGTTTTCGTTGGAAGTCATGGTGACAAGTTTTTTTATGCTGTTTGTATATGATATGAAATTGGTAATTAGTGTTTGATGTTCTTTTTTTTTCAACCTTTTCTAGTTGTTTTTCAAATTTTGTTTTTAATTCTAGTAAATATGTACGTAATTTATTCTGATAATTTGTTGTGTATTTTCTATTTGGAGCTTTTTTTAGATTGTTTAAAATTTTTTTCAATTCTTCACAAATGTTATTCATTTAAAATTTTATTGTGTTTCACATATATATATTTATTTGAATTTTTATTACAATTTAGATGTTTCTTAGTTGCTGTTCATTTACTCGTCTTATTATATATTTTTTATAATATTTATTAATTTTGTATATTATATATACTACTATTACTAAAAGAGCAAATATGATAAATATTATTAACAGTAAAGCGTTTTGTGTATATAAATCGTTGAAAGTGTATGTGTTGTTCTGTTCATTATAAACAGGTTTAGTTTGTATTAACGACATCTTAATTAAATTTTTTTTTTTTAAATTTCGCTTCTTCTTTGTTTTATTTTTGATTCTGTTGGTGCGTCGATATCTAAAATGTCCTCTTGCCATACAGGATCTTCACAGGAACGCAGGGTGCAGGATCGCCATGTAATAGTCTTGGTTTAAGCTCATCTAAATTGTCCCTAGCTTTATCGTTTCCTCATATATAAAATAAAATAGTTACCTTTTTATTTTGAGGCAGTTAGGCTCTGCCGATTGTTTAGGCGAGCAAGGTGTCGCCGGATTGCACTTTTTTATTCTAAAGGCGGTTAAGCTCCGCCGGACTCTATAATAATGTAAATTGGTTATCCGTATAGGGTCATAACAATTCTGACTTTATTATTAAAATTGGTCTGCTTATAAGGTAAAGTTTCTTAACCTAAGTTCGAAAATTCCCCTAACTTCGACAACTCCGATTGGTTGTCGCATGATTGGTGATCGTAATTAAGCTATTATGTTTTAGTTTATTTACATTGCACTTAAACATTGCTTCACGGCAATGAACTCCAAAAAATGCAGTGCAAGCATAGCTGACGATGTCAGCGGTCGTCGCACTGAAGGGTTTAATGCACTCAAGAGCTCAGCTTTCAACATTTTGAGTTGATGACCCAAAATATGTTGACGGAAGCGGAGCAATGACCAAGCCATAAATAATATTAATGAAGTGCAATAAGTTAATGATAAATAAATTAAGTGGAAAGAAATGTATGCGTGTGGCACGCAGTACAGTATGTATTTTAACTGATAATGAATTCCTATGGCGCGATCGTGGATGTTTTTCCTGTTAGTCGGTGATCAGGTTTTTCCTTATTACCTTGTTGTTTATATTTATTTTAACTGCTAACGAATTCCCATGGCACGATCGTGATCGTTTTCCTTTTTTAATGAGTACAGTATTTTCCAATTGTGTTGTACTTCATGTAGTGTGTGTGTATTTTATCTACTCACGAACTGCTATGGCGCGATCATGAATTTCCTGTTGGTCTGAGCTCAGCGTACTGCTTATTGCCTTTTGTTGTTGTTGTTGTTTGTGTGTATTTTAACTGCAAGTATCCCTTAAAATAAATGTACACTAAGTGTGGCAGTAAACTTAATTCACATGATCCTTATCCTCAATTATGCGCGTTAACTGTTAGCGAATACCTATGGCGCGATCAAGGATTTTCCTTTTGGTGTGTCTAAACTATTTGCTTTGGGTTCCGTTTTTGTTGTTTGTACGTCTTTAAAATGCTAACGAATTTCTATGGCACGAGTAAGGATTTTCATTTTGGTCTGTCTACAGTATTTGCTTCGTGTTTTGTATTTGTTGGTTGTTTGTATTTTAACTGCTGTCGAATTCCTATGGAGCGTTGATGTTTTTTCATTAAAAGTGCGATAATTTCTTAAAATTAATTTACACCAAGTGTGGCGGTAAACGCAATTCACATGATCATCACAATCATAACTTAAAATTATGGTGTACTAAGTGTGTAAGTTAAACCTTTTCGGGTTTGTTTAAGCTTTTAAGAAATAATTTTATTTATTCGCGGCGTTGTCCATCTGGACTCAATCATAACTTAATTAAAACTGACTTTAAAATTAAAGCATAACATTTTCTATATTTGACATTCTTAATATTATGCTGATGTTCTGTCGTTGGTCTGCCGCTGCTGTTGTGTGTGCTGTAAGCATAGTGCTGGAATTTCTGTCTGTTTACTTTTTGTATTCTTTTTGCAGGATGCAACCCGATGCATCTAGGTGACTATCTGTCTATTTTCGTGAGTTGAGGTTGCTGTGGAATTAAAACGTTTTCGGTGTTAACCTGTACAAAGGATTCTATATTTGATTCTCGTTGTTCTAATTAAAGTCTTTGAAATTAACGGAACCAACCTGATAAGAAGCTATATGTAGGAGTACCAACAGAATCTCTCCGAAGATCTGCTACGCCTGTCAATTTGATATTGAAGAAAACTTAGGGATAGGCAAAAAACTTCATTCGGAAGGTGTGGAGTTCACTTCACCTGAAGAAGATATACATCTTTTTTAAGAGGCATGAAGGAATCCGTTCCTTTAGAATAAATTTATATTACATTTATGTTTTCGGTGTTAGCTCTTCCCTTCTTAAATGCAAACATCCTCGTTTGTGTCTTAATTTGTGCTATGGAATTATCTAAAAATATTTAATGTCCGTCGTTTGGTTGTTCTTGGGATTGTACTTCTATAGTGGTTATGCTTGGCCCTAGATTGAATTTACTTCCTGCGTTTAAATCTTCAATATTTTTTGTGTTTGTGAAGTGAAGGTCCCTTAGCATTTCCAAACTAAGTATTTGTTGGGATGATGTTGACGGGATCTCGGCTTGAAGAATGGCAAGCATTGGTTTGTTCTGAGATATTTCTGTGTAAGTATAGGTGTGTTGGTCTACGCATAAGGTGCTGGTATGATATTGAATTAAATAATATCCAGTTAAATTTATAGTTTCCTCATTTTCCTTAATAATTCCATTATTATGGTTTGGGAGCAGAAGGCCTGCTGGTATGTTTTCTATAGATGGCACGTGTTGATTGTTGATGGCACGTGTTGGTTGTTGAGTTTTTACTCACTAGTAGATATGGTATCCAAGTAGTGTTTTTTATTTTATTATTTTTCTTACTTCTACATATTTGCCGATTGTTAGAAGTTTGGCAATCTTTATACCCTACACCTTAAGGTTGAGGGTATATTCACTTTCTACCGGAGTGTGTAACGCATAGAACTAGACAAGTTAGGCATGGGAAAGTATATATATTCTTGATCAGCATCACCACCAAAATTGAAATAACGATGTCTGTCCGTCTGTCTGTCAGTCTGTCTGTCCGTTTAAATCACTATCACAGGAGAACGGATTAAGATTTCAAAATGAAATTTGGCAAAAACATTCCTTGCTATGTTGGGGTGTTTCTAATTGAAAATGGGCAAAATCGCCCAAGGACCACTCCTACTTTTTATATCGAAAGTGCAGGTACCTCTGTTTTGCCAATTAAAAACGGCCATATCAGCATCACTTTTTGAGAGAAGACAAGAAAATTTTATACGCAGGTTTAGAATAATGCTTCGAGGTTATATGCCAAATATGGGCGTGATCCGCCCACTTTTAGTTTACATAGGCCATGGAGGGTTTTACATGGATTGTATTGAAAAGTATATAAGTTTCCTGAATAATGGTGTACATAATATTGTAGTTTGTGAACCAATAATATTCTGTTGGGAAAAAATGGGCGGGCCACGCCTCCTTTTTACCCATCCACCCAGTATTGCAATATATTTTTATACCCTACACCTAAATTTTGAGAGTAAACGCACTTAGTACCGGTGTTTGTAATGCACAGAAATAGTTAAGCAGCTATAATTATAGTTTATCTTCCGAATTTGGGCGTGATGAGTATATTATATCGCACCACTTCTAAATATATATACGAGTATATATGCAGCTTTAAGGTGTAGGGTATTTCGGGTACAGCCCGGCTGTAGACAACACCTTTACTAGTTTTTTAGATCGAATTAACCCTCCTTTCTATTGGTTTCATCAATGCGGCTGGAGAGTATAATTTTTTGCGCATTTTTGCAAAATTTCAATAAATTAAGGCAGTCAATCAACGGTTGGTAAATTTAATGGGTTCTAAGATTGACCCACTTACTTTCTACATGAGCGAACGCGCGAAAAACACTGCAGTCCATTTCGTGAACTTGTAGATTTCCGGATGAAACTGCTGGCTCTTCCAATTCTTCACCGTGATTTATATTAGGAAATGGCTCAGATCAATGATGTCAAAAATGTGTAAATTAAAATGCTACATTTAATTACAATTTCTATGTTTTCGAATAGCTGTATTTGCGTAGACTACGCCGCTTGTTATTGCTTTTGGGGTATTGTGGGCAGGCGTAACCCTGTCTACAAACTCGAGACGCTTGCAAGCATAGATTATTAGATGAGACACTCGCTATTCGCCGCTTCAAAAAATCAGTTTGTCATTTGATTGTTTGGTATGTTGAGCTCACGTATACGTGAGAACTACCACATTGTTGTTCTTGTTTCTTTATCAATCAAAGTGTGTTACAGTGCAACCACACACAGTGTAGGTGCTAAAAGGTTTTAGAGCCCCAACTAGTCCAATAACGTATAATTTCCAACTGTTTTGTAACAATTTGTATTCAGTTTCATTTATAATATTTTGCTAACATCATTCTAAAATATTTACGCAATTAAGCGCATAATTGTGTATTTATAACAAAAAAGTTTTAATTACCGACTGCATTTATAGGAAATATAATGAAGCAACTTAGGAAATGCTGTGTAAAATGTGATAGAATATATTTATTAACATTAAAACTATGTTTTATACATGTTTTTCACGACTAAAAAGCATAATATTTATAATTATTTACTTTGACGTTTAGATAAACAAACCTCTTAAAATAAATTTTCCATCAGTGCTTGCTACAAAATTTTTGCGGTGAGGCTACATTATTTTACGGCGAGGCTACACTTTTTTACGGCGAGGCTACACTTTTTTGCAGCAAATCAAAGTTTTCTTTCATTGTATCAGTGGAATAACAGCAAAAATGCATTAGTGTATAAAGGAAATTTTCGAGTGTCTCATCTACTAATCTATGCTTGCAAGGTTCTTTTTTATACTTTGCAAACACGTAGTTTGTATCTTTCCAATAATCATCGAACTGAGATAATAACTGATGTGTTGCTATTGTTTGGAATTTCGGAAATTCGGCAACCGGTTTCTGCAGAATGCGTAATTTGTCCGTATATTCAGATTTGATGCGATCATCTGTGACAGTGATCCAAGCAACATTGATGGCCAAGGAACATTGGTGGCTTTCAAGCTGTAGGTGTCGCACCAAATTAGTTTGATGGCCATTCGAAAGCAGGATTTAGTTGAAGTCATTCATAAGTTGAAGTCATATTTTAAAAAAAAAAATAATTCGCGACTGCGAATTTTTTGGCTTTTAACTTAAAATCACGATCAATTTCTTTTATATGAATTGGTTTTAGATTTAATAACTATAATACAAAGTTGGTTTTAATTATAATAAAAATTTATAACTGTGGTGAAACTGCCCACTAAATTTTCTATACACAAGTCAATGACACAGAAAACAAGAAAAACACTGTGCTACATCTCACGTATTGTGTACGTGAATTGAACAGTGCATAATAAATAGACGCCAAACTGATTTTAGAAACGCCGAATTCGAAGTGTGCAATCTAATCAGACGCCATCTACATTACATGTTACAACATCAACTTTACCATCGGCCGTAGAACTATGATTGTCACAACTACCAGTACGCAACCGACAAATCGACCAACCGCAAATTACGGAATTTGTTCGGAGGGCTTTACCCATATGTAAAGTACAACAGCTTGATAATCAAGTTGCAAAAATGGTGGCCACTACGCTTTCCGAATTGTAGTAGAGCCCGAATTAAAGGAGCTAGTTGAAATGGTTTCTAATTCTGCGGGATAAGGTTGCCGTCTAGAAAGACTTTATAGATGTATATTTTGAAAAATCTACAATGATTTGAACGAAAAACTCTATTTTATGCGAGAAACATAGTCAGCACAATTCGCTCAACGGCAGGCGCCCAATAGGCTGTTTCGCGCATCTACTGAAATTGGCACAACAAAAAAAAAAATCCGAGAAGACTAACGGCAGAAGAATGCAGCCCAACTAAATTTTAAATAAGAAGTTCCAACTAGATGGATTCATATGTAATATATCATTGTTGAAGAGCAACTGAAAAAGTAGTATGAACTAAACTTTAAGACCTAGCGAACCAGGGAATGTGAATGCGATCTAACAGAACTGAATCAGCAATTGAACTAGAAGTAGTGAATTAGATGAACAACTGAACGAGATCCTTACGAACTGTGACCTAAATCAACTGTACGCTTAGGGACCATCTCAATATGATTGACGCTGAGACAATGGACGAATGTCGCTTCTGTAGAAGACAAGAATGCGAGGCTGTTATCGAAGAAGAATGCAGAAGTTGTGCTCTCCATCGGTTTTGAGGCATACGTTTCAAGGAGCTTGTTGTTAGAAAATACACTGTGACGATTAGGGCAAATGCATTAAGGGGCACAAAGCATTTAATGGTCACAGTGCGGTATTCCCAATTTAATAATAATAATTGAACAGATTGAAAATGCTAACTGAAAACAGAACTGTGTCAGATGCAAACACATATTGAGATGGAAACATAATACATATCCTGTGTTTGATATTAATTGCAAGATATTAACACTTAAAAAAGGAATTATAAAATTCACAAAACCATCGAAACTATATAAAAATGGTATTATATATACATACATATATTATCTATTGTACTAAAAGATATTGTGAAGAAGATACAGCGCCATATACATGGCTGTTAGTGCAACAATTGAAAACGCCAACCTTCGACGGAACTGTGCCGTTTAAAACTCCAGTTCGTGACAACGGCACAAACGAATCACAGGACGTTGGCAGACAAAGTGGCAGCTTCGGTGGTGTCGTTGAAGGGTTCCGCCGCTGAAGTTTTGCAAACGGTTCCTGGATCCGAGCGAGGTAATTATGACGCGTTGATGGCAGCGATCGAGCGGTGATACGGTCGCGATCACCGAAAGCAAATGTTTCAGATGGAGCTAATGAATCGTGCTTAAAAGAATAATGAGCCGTTGCAGGAGTATCCAACTGAAATCGAGCGGCTCGCACATTTGGCCAACGCGTATGCACCTACAGAGGTAATCGAACTACTATAGATTCAGACTATTATGAATGGTCCACGCCAAAGAAAACTATCGCTAAAACAGTGTCGTTTGGTCTGACGCATGATCTTTTGAGCAGATCAGCACACAAGGTTAATAGACTTGAGATTGGTTTTAATGAGCTTTAGAAAAGACCATGAAGGAACTAATGCGGACGATGTCGCGAAGGAAACCCATCTCGCGCAAGAGCTCGGATGCAACAACTGCGTAAAAATTGGAAATTTGGAAAAGTGGAACTGTAAACGGGCGGTCGCTGGATTAGACGCTGGACACAGGCGCAACGCATTCCATTATTCGAGCAGACTTAGTAGGAGACGATATCGAGGCGCTGATTAGTTGTAAACTGCGAACTGCTACAGAGGAGGAAGCTGCGATTTTCGAAAAACTGGTTTGTAGATTTCACATTGGAATCTTGCAAGTGACTCATACCTTTCTGATGGGTGAGATTATGGATGAGGTAATAATCGGCGTTGATTTTATGAAACGGCCTTAAATCATCAAGGTGAGTGTTAGCCATCGCCAACAGATTCTACCAAAATCAAAAGCGTTTCTATGGGCTTGTGTGAAAAGAGATAGTGGAGCAGGCCAGCTGGATGTAGTAGAGGCATCAGATGACGCGGCGAATATACTAGTTGGAAGAATTTTAGTGCAAACAGAACGGAGTGAGTGAATTCCTGTTCGTGTAATGAACGAGTTTAAGTCACCGATCATTTTCGAAAAAGGAGTGCTAATAAGCCATAATAATTGTGACGATAACCCATGTGCAAGATGCAACAAAATCTGCAATTATTATGGGTTACTGGTTGAATAAGGTAAGTGAACCGGAAAAGTCTAAAGCAAAACTTTTATTGCAAAAATATAGATCTGTATTTGCTAGCGATGCCAATAAATTTGGAAATTTTGTTATCGTACAACATGGAATAGTGTAACGAAGTTACCCTCTGGTCTTACTGTTGGAGCACGGATGAGCTCGCCGGATGTCCAAAGTTCGTCAACAGAAAATTTATACTCTGTATGGACTTCTGTTCAATTACAATCTTTATTCTCGAATTACTAGCTTTAGGTGCTCTTAGGAGGCTCCTATGTTGCGGAGCGGAGAGCTGAACTGATCGCGTTGAGTAGATGGCGTGGTGTCCGTCCGTGATTCTTAGCGAGTAACTTCAAATGGTCCACGCAACCTTTATACGTATATATATATACGATCGAGCAGCCGAGTCTAACGATTCGTGCTGACTACTATAACTAGCAACCGAGTCTAACGATTCGCGTTGCATGTACAGTCTACAATAGATATATTGTTTCCGCGTGGCGTCTGTCCGTTATTCTTAACGAGTCACTCAAAATCCACGATATCTTTCTACGTATATATATATATATATACGATCGAGCAGCCGAGTACAGTCGACAATAGATATATTGTTTCCGCGTGGCGTCTGTCCGTTATTCTTAACGAGTCACTCAAAATCCACGATATCTTTCTACGTATATATATATATTCGATCGAGCAGCCGAGTCTAACGATTCGCGCTGACTACTGTAACTAGCAACCGAGTCTAACGATTCGCGTTGCACGTACAGTCGACAATAGATATATTCTTTCCGCGTGGTTACTGTCCGTTATTCTTAACGAGTCACTCCAAAATCCACGAAACCTTTCTGCGTATATATGTACGGTCGAGCAGCCGAGTCTAACGATTCGCGCTGACTACTATAACGAGCAACCGAGTCTAACGATTCGTGTTGCACGTATAGTCGACAATAAATATATCTTCGGCAAGTTCGTTTAATGACTGCCGCGTCAGTTAATTTAAACCCAATAATCGTACTATGTCCCTGTTGCGTACGCATTCGTAACCCGCGGTACAGTGTACTTTTAATTTCGCCTTGGTAATTTCCGTTTCGTTCACGCTAAGTCGAGCTCTAGAGCACACGCCTGATCTGTTCCGCTGCTGTGAATCGACTCCCTAAGCTTTCAGTTCTGCGTTGACTCCTCATATTTACTTGTCTTCCCGTTCTTCTGTGTCCTCATTCTTCTTCTTTGGTATGTGTTAGTGAGTTCTCAGTCGGCGAATTGCTCACTCTCTCGCTCTTTGTGTGATTATTGACTAAGGCCTTATTATACTCTTCATGTGAAGAGCGTGAAGTTAAATTCGTAAATCCGTCGCGATCTTAGCAAAGACACAAACCAAAAACACGAATTTAAATTCGTATTTTGAGCCATTACCTGGCATCGCTAATGTAATGCGTACTTTTGTTCCAGAAACATTGTTAACAAAAAAATGGATTTTGAATACATGCTATAAACTGTTGAAAAGAGGAAGACGAGACCTTTCCAACGGTGTATGATTTTTGCGTGCACAGGCAAGCATTTGGTGGCAGCGGTTGCATGAACATAGCGTGTTTTCCGTACTCACTGCAGCAGAATTCGATTAAAACTCGAAATCCAGACACACTTGTTTGAAAAAATATGGATTCTGAATACATGCTATACACCGTTGAAAAGAGGAAGACGAGACTTTTCCAACGGTGTATGATTTTTGCGTGCACAGGCAAGAATTTGTTGGCAGTGGTTGCATGAACATAGCGTGTTTTCCGTACTCACTGCAGCAGAATTCGATTAAAACTCGAAATCCAGACAAACTTGTTTGAAAAAATATGGATTCTGAATACATGCTATACACCGTTGAAAAGAGGAAGACGAGACCATATTTTTTCGAACAAGTGTGTCTGGATTTCGAGTTTTAATCGAATTCTGCTGCAGTGAGTACGGAAAACACGCTATGTTCATGCAACCACTGCCACCAAATTCTTGCCTGTGCACGCAAAAATCATACACCGTTGGAAAGGTCTCGTCTTCCTCTTTTTAACGGTGTATAGCACGTATTCAGAATCCATATTTTTTCAAACAAGTGTGTCTGGATTTCGAGTTTTAATCGAATTCTGCTGCAGTGAGTACGGAAAACACGCTATGATCATGCAACCACTGCCACCAAATTCTTGCCTGTGCACGCAAAAATCATACACCGTTGGAAAGGTCTCGTCTTCCTCTTTTCAACGGTGTATAGCATGTATTCAGAATCCATATTTTTTCAAACAAGTGTGTCTGGATTTCGAGTTTTAATCGAATTCTGCTGCAGTGAGTACGGAAAACACGCTATGTTCATGCAACCACTGCCACCAAATTCTTGCCTGTGCACGCAAAAATCATACACCGTTGGAAAGGTCTCGTTTTTCTCTTTTCAACGGTGTATAGCATGTATTCAGAATCCATATTTTTTAGAACAAGTGTGTCTGGATTACGAGTTTTAATCGAATTCTGCTGCAGTGTGTACGGAAAACACGCTATGTTCATGCAACCGCTGCCACCAAATTCTTGCCTGTGCACGCAAAAATCATACACCGTTGGAAAGGTCTCGTCTTTCTCTTTTCAACAGTGTATAGCATGTATTCAGAATCCATATTTTTTCAAACAAGTGTGTCTGGATTTCGAGTTTTAATTGAATTCTGCTGCAGTGAGTACGGAAAACACGCTATGTTCATGCAACCGCTGCCACCAAATTCTTGCCTGTGCACGCAAAAATCATACACCGTTGAAAAGGTCTCGTCTTCCTCTTTTCAACGGTGTATAGCACGTATTCAGAATCCATATTTTTTCAAACAAGTGTGTCTGGATTTCGAGTTTTAATCGAATTCTGCTGCAGTGAGTACGGAAAACACGCTATGATCATGCAACCACTGCCACCAAATTCTTGCCTGTGCACGCAAAAATCATACACCGTTGGAAAGGTCTCGTCTTCTTCTTTTCAACGGTGTATAGCATGTATGCAGAATCCATATTTTTTCAAACAAGTGTGTCTGGATTTCGAGTTTTAATCGAATTCTGCTGCAGTGAGTACGGAAAACATGCTATGTTCATGCAACCGCTGCCACCAAATTCTTGCCTGTGCACGCAAAAATCATACACCGTTGAAAAGGTCTCGTCTTCCTCTTTTCAACGGTGTATAGCACGTATTCAGAATCCATATTTTTTCAAACAAGTGTGTCTGGATTTCTAGTTTTAATCGAATTCTACTGCAGTGAGTACGGAAAACACGCTATGATCATGCAACCACTGCCACCAAATTCTTGCCTGTGCACGCAAAAATCATACACCGTTGGAAAGGTCTCGTCTTTCTCTTTTCAACGGTGTACAGCATGTATTCAGAATCCATATTTTTTCAAACAAGTGTGTCTGGATTTCGAGTTTTAATCGAATTCTGCTGCAGTGAGTACGGAACACACGCTATGTTCATGCAACCGCTGCCACCAAATTCTTGCCTGTGCACGCAAAAATCATACACCGTTGGAAAAGTCTCGTCTTCCTCTTTTCAACGGTGTATAGTATGTATTCAGAATCCATATTTTTTCAAACAAGTGTGTCTGGATTTCGAGTTTTAATCGAATTCTGCTGCAGTGAGTACGGAAAACACGCTATGTTCATGCAACCGCTGCCACCAAATGCTTCCCTGTGCACGCAAAAATCATACACCTTTGGAAAGGTCTCGTCTTCCTCTTTTCAACAGTATATAGCATGTATTCAGAATCCATATTTTTTCAAACAAGTGTGTCTGGATTTCGAGTTTTAATCGAATTCTGCTGCAGTGAGTACGGAAAACACGCTATGTTCATGCAACCACTGCCACCAAATTCTTGCCTGTGCACGCAAAAATCATACACCGTTGGAAAGGTCTCGTCTTCCTATTTTTAACGGTGTATAGCATGTATTCAGAATCCATATTTTTTCAAACAAATGTGTCTGGATTTGGAGTTTTAATCGAATTCTGCTGCAGTAAGTACGGAAAACACGCTATGTTCATGCAACCACTGCCACCAAATTCTTGCCTGTGCACGCAAAAATCATACACCGTTGGAAAGGTCTCGTCTTTCTCTTTTCAACAGTTTATAGCATGTATTCAAAATCCATATTTTTTCAAACAAGTGTGTCTGGATTTGGAGTTTTAATCGAATTCTGCTGCAGTAAGTACGGAAAACACGCTATGTTCATGCAACCACTGCCACCAAATTCTTGCCTGTGCACGCAAAAATCATACACCGTTGGAAAGGTCTCGTCTTCCTCTTTTCAACGGTTTATAGCATGTATTCAAAATCCATTTTTTTGTTAACAATGTTTCTGGAACAAAAGTACGCATTACATTAGCGATGCCAGGTAATGGCTCAAAATACGAATTTAAATTCGTGTTTTTGGTTTGTGTCTTTGCTAAGATCGCGACGGATTTACGAATTTAACTTCACGCTCTTCTTCATGTGTGTGTTATAACAAATCTCTTATACTCTGTGAGTTTCCTTGTACGCTACCATAAGAAATTACAGGTTTACGTTCTATACTAATAAACTTAATGTTAGTTTACATTTCTGGGTTTTCCTAATTATTCAACTTAAGATATTTTATGTAATCAATTCATTTCTAAATAATAGATTATTCCGTTAAATTAAATCTATTTAGTTCTCAATTAATACCATTTTTATATAATAATAAGAAACATATTTGTAAGAAATGATATTGTGGTGTAGGTAGGAATAGGATATTGTAGGAATCTTGAAGTTATATCAGGCCTCTCCAACTGTGTTTAGGCTATAAGTCGCCCTCTTTGACAGTGTTCAGTGTACCTGTGTCTAACAAAAAATTGCAGTTCAACGAAAGGTGAACACCACCAGAACTCCACGTTCATGGGGTTCACCAAAATATGCTGACCAGCAAAAAGGATGGTTGAACGACTACCCGTAACCAAAGAAAAATTCTCACGGCCGTGAGCGAACTGTTAGGCATGTCTCTTAGATTAGCATAGTGTTGGTGCTATTGCTATTTATTTATAAGAAAAAATGTATTTCGTAGTCGTAACTGTTATATTAATAATGTGATATCATTTGTAACATATAGATTTATTATTTACAACAATGTATAAATTGAAGGCATGTTTAAAAAAGAACCCAGTAATTGGAAAATCGTCAACCGATAATCATTATTCTGTACTTTAGGAATAGTTGTAGTTTTAAGTGCTGCAACTACTTAACAATCAAACTAAATTTAAAACAGTAGTTGTCGTTCCAAGTGCTGCAACTACTCCTAGGAAGTTGAAGTAACAAGTGCTTAAAGTGCTGCAACAAACAAGCCAAACGCTTCTTGTTCATTTTAATGACCCGGACGTGATCATCACGTTAAGGCTATGGCGACGTTTGACAAACTCGTGACAGTTTAGCAAGAGTTAGGTGAAGCAATCTTCACGCTCGTTAGGAATTTCAAGAAGGACTCCAACGACCGTACGCAGACTTCTTCATACTACGAAGGTCGAATTCAGCAAATAAATTAGACATTAATCAACAAATAAGAGCAGTTACTCAAGTACCGATGACTCATAAGTACTTTTCAACAAATTACTACATGGAGGTTATGGTGGTAGCAACCAAATACAAGGGTGAGTTCGAGGGTGCACTCACAAAACCATCCGAAAATACCCTAAGTGCTGCAGTAGGCGAAAAACCTACTGACAACCAAAAATTATTTCGGCGGTTGTCGGCATTAGTGGCTGCCTCGCGTAGAATGTGCATCAGAATAACGGAGGACACGGCCGAACATCCTAGGCAGCATTATAAGCTAAAGTTGAAAACCTTAAAGCAAATGTTGCAGCAGGCAGAAGCTTTAAATTTGGACATCTGGGAACTCTGTGATGATCCAGGATTTGTGGGTTATGAGGAAGCAGCATACAATAGCATCGAAGATCAGGTGCAATCTGTACTGATAAATTTATCACTAAAGGCAGGACCCACGCCTTCACAGAGAAACAGAAGGTGTGAGAAGTTTTTATCAACGGTAGGAAGCGTCGCGATTCCTATCAACGGTAGGAAGTGCGATACAATTGCCGAAGATAAACATTCTATCCTTCCATCTATTTCCACAACTGGGACACAACCAGCCGCTCCCCGTTATTCAAAAAATTTGGTAACTGAAGATGAACCTATCAGGAGATGATGAAATCGACATCTTTCGCTATCAGAAGCAAACTATGAAGCAGCATGGAAAATGCTCCAGGATAGATACAACAACATAAGAGTATTGATATTCACATTAATTCAAAAGCTGTTAGATCAACCTACAAGCTCGTCTTCAGAATCTTCAATAAAAATTCTCTACCAGTAATGGTAGTGATACTACCCACTAATGCTTATTCGCATTAAACAATCTAGACAACGCCAGTACCTCGTTGGACTCTGTTGCTGCAAATCTTAATTAAAAAGCTGAATCGAATAAAATATTTGGCATTCGAAAAGTCCTTAAAATCACCAAGGGAACTTCCATCTATAGAAGAATTCATGTCATTCTTGGAGAACTGATTTCAATAATTTCAATCATTCAGCCACAGACCCAGCACATCGCACTCTGTGCAAAAATTAATTACGTTAGGAGCCGCTGTAAGACAGTTGACAACAACATGCCAACTGTGTAAAACAGCAATTTGTCAGTTATTTGCGTGTCAAACATTTCCACAGCTTAAACCGTCAGAGCGGTGCTCATTTGTAAGGAAGCAGAAGTTTTGCTTAAATTGTCTGAAGCCAGCTCTACGTTCTGTTAGGATAACGGACGAGAAGTTGAATGCAGAGCTATTCGGGATTCCAGATCACAAATAAACATAGTGATAGAAATGGTAGTGAAGAAATTGGAAATAACTTCATTAAAAACAACGGTGAGCATTCAGGGCATCGGGCGAGGAGCAAAAAAGAACAGAGCATCGGATGAATGTCTGCGTGCAATCTCCGCGTTTAGAGGCGTTTGCCCTTCAGAGCATCATATCTCGACAGCCCTCTCAGTCTATAAATATATCTCCGTGGCCGATACTGAAATAAACAGCGCTGCAATGCGGAGTATGCACTACCGAGAAGAAACCAAGGTAGAAGAAGGTATTGAGCGGTTATAAAAAATGGAAGAAGTAGTGGTGGCAGATCAACCGCGCTCCAAAGCAGAGCGTCAATGTGAAATGCAGTTTGTACAGAACATATCCCGATTGACGAAGGCCAATTTTATTGTAAAGCTTCCGTTTGCTGACATGTCGCGTTCATGGATGAATATGAAACATTAGGCCACATGACGAAGATCGACAAGGAATTCATTCTACTACCCAATTATTTTGTGTCTCACCATTGCATGGTCAAACCTGACAGCACTACCACGAAGCTTGGAGTAGTGTTCGATGCATCGGCCAAGGATTCATTACGGACATCGCTGAATGACATATAATATTGTGACGTATGGCAAGGTCCACGCTTTGTGCCGGAGAGCAGAGAGAGTGCGGACGGAGCGTCGCTCATTCCAGTTCGTGTCCGCATTGTGGTTATCGTCATCTCCTCATCATGCCGATGGACAGGCAAGTTCCGTAAAGTGGCGTAATAGAAGTTTCAAAATCAATATTTTTCCTATGAACTTTAAATATCGCCATACTACGGGACTTACAAAGAAAGACGACCATGGTGCGAAAGAGCGACTAGAATGTGCAAAGCAAACCAGTTTTCTGTCTGCAGCTTCGACACAAAGCGTGGAGTAAAATTTAGGGAGTCGGTTAACAAAAGTTTTGCGGGGTAGTTGAGTGTGGTCCAAGAATAAGACCCCATCAGTTCCTACACATTAGAAAAAATGGAAAAAATTGATAGATTTGTTTGAAACTCGGACTGAACACCAAATCTCGAAACCTTTGAAGACAATCAGACAATTCATGTGTTACACCACACATGAAAAGTACAAACAAATATCTTCGCATTGAAACAGAATTTAAGTGATTTTCCAACATTTATCTGCAGCCACAACTAAAGCACGAGCATCACTTTTTCATGGAAGAATATTATACAAACGCGCAGGCATAAATACGTTGATATGAAGTTTATTGGAATGGAATGATGTAATTATAATGAAAAAATCTAGAATCCTTTAATAGTGTAGTGTTATGTACGTGAGGGAGGAGTTGATGAAAGAAACACCACTTGTATTTGTCTTCCTATTTTTTAGTTTATTACACGACAATCACGAGCTTCGCCCGGAAATTTCTTAACTACTCTTATCTTCTACGTTTCCTTAACTTCTAACTTAAAATCAATCTTAACCTTTTACATCAGCTTCGGCGTCATCATGTGATGGCGTTGAAGTCGGTCATTCAGTCGTATGTCGCAACTTCAAAATTTCTTAATTCGCGAAACTAATATTTTATTGATATTAATTTTGCAATCGGATGTTCTACATTTTATAAGTAGAACTTTCATTTTCCGCATTGCATTTTTTCTTTAATTATGGTTCTTATTTTCTTTTTGCCGGTTGTTTAAGACGCACGGACCAAATGTATTCCAAATTGTTTAACTTCACAGAATTATTCATATCTTTACTTTGCTTTGGCTAAAGCCGGAGCGTTGACCAAAAGCTTGTGTTTTGCATGCGAAGCAAAGGTTCTGCGCTTGCATTTCACTGTTGTCTTGAAGTAATTATACTTTATTTGGCCTTGAGTAGTTAGGTTTTAGTTAGCTTTGATGTTGAGCAGAATATAAGTGCCCGCAGTTTCGATGTATAATAGCGACTAACTTTATTCAAGGGTAAAATATAATAGGGTAATACAAATGGAATTGGAACGACAAAGATGATAACTAGAGTTGCCAGATTGATATTATTTCACAATACTTTCCTTTACTAGCATAATTGGCAACATCATCACAAATAATATTTCATTTTTAAGTTAATAGACTAATAAAATGGTTCTTATCCCATTAAGCCAAGTTTGGAATATACATATATATTCATTCTTAGCAGCTGGTAAGCCTTTCGTTAATCCGTCTGCCAACATCTCGCTAGTATGAATATACTCCAATTTTTACGACTAATCCATTAGTTTTTCTTAATGAACTTCACCTTGATGTCTACATGCTTAGTACGTGGTGAAAAATGGTTGTTGCCTATAATGTGAATTGCTCCCTTGTTATCGCAATAAAGTAACATTGAGTTGTTAACTTCAGGAGTTAACTCCGAACCTAATGGATTTAACCAAACCATTTCTTGCATGGCACCCACAATTGCCATTGATTCCGCGTCAGTTAAAGATAATGTAATCGTTCGCTGTCGATGTTTTAACCAAGAAATAGCTCCAGCTTGCATCATGAACACATAACCGGATGTTGAATGTCTATCTTCAGGATTTCCTGCCCAATCAGCATCGCAAAACCCAGTGACACCTTCAGCGGCTTTTTTATACACGATGACTTTGTTGATAGTAGCTTTCAAATATCGCATTATACGTTGTACTACGCCCCAGCGAGCTTTTCCAGGGTTTTGTGAAAAACGACTCAGTAAATTGACTGCAAAACTTATGTCAGGCCAAGTGTTTTGTGCTACATACAAAAGACAACCTATTGCCTCCATGTATGGAACGTTGTTAATTTTTTCCACTGCTTCTTCGGTCTGCGGACACATTTCTGTAGTTAACTTTTGTGACAAATCAAGTGGTGTGGACACAGCATTACAATCATCTATTCCAAAACGTCTTAGTACACTGGAAATATATTCAGATTGATCGATTTTGACTAAATTTTTTACCTCATCGCGTTTAAAACGCATGCCAAGCACAGAAGGCTGTATACGCTTTTGCGTTCAGGTAACTTTGTAAGAACCCAAGTGTCGTTGACTTAAGAGATTTCATGTCATTTTCCACTCTTTGTATACATATTAAGAAACTCAAAACTTCCAGCACAAATGTGCTGGAATGCCCGTCAATGCCGTATAGTCAATGTCATGTTTCTGCGAGCAACCCTTACAAACAAGTCTTGCTTTATACTGCATGAGCTTACTATCAGCAGCATGTTTAACTTTAAATATCCACTTTGATTTGATGGCCCTTTTGCATTCAGGTAACTTTATAAGAGCCCAAGTGTCGTTTGACTTAAGAGATTCCATGTCATTTTCCATTGCGCATTTCCCAGCACCGCCTTCTGCACTATTTAATGTTTCATCGACACGCCTGGTTTCATCGGCATCAGAAATTGCACTGAAAAGCAAATTCCTTTTTGCTTTGTTTGCAATACATTTAGAATGACGAAGACTCGCTATCTGCTGAACAGATGGCTCGCTTTTTTCTGGACTATCACACTAACTTTGAGAATATTCGTTGACATCTGACAATTCCATTATTTCTACTTCCTCGGAACTGTTAATGTCACAAGCTTCATATTTAATGGCATCTGAAAATTTAATTTCATCTATTTTCTCTGAATTATGAAAGCCATAAAAGTGATTTTCTGTACTGATGTTAACAAACAAATAAATTACGTTTCGAGGTCTTGGTTACGTCCGTGGCATTTTCAGTAATTATCTATGGCTGAAGCGTATGCACTGCAGATATCGCGATTGCAAATTTCTTCGCTTTTAACTTTAAAATACGATCAATTTCTTTTATGTGAATTGGTTTTAGTTTTAATAACTATAATACAAAGTTATTTTTAATTATAATAAAAATTTATAACTGTGGTGAAACTGCCAACCAAATTTTCTGTACACAATTGAATGACACAGAAAACAAGAACCACACTGTGGTACATCTCACGTATTGTGTATGTTAACTGAACAGTGCATAAAAAATAGACGTCAAACCGATTTTAGAAACGGCGAATTCGAAATGTACAATCTATATCTCTGATTTTAATCGTGTTTTTTCAGTATATTTTTCAAATCAAACCAGACGCCATCTACATTACATGTTACAACATCAACTTTACCATCGGCCGTAGAGCTGTGATTGTCACAACTACCAGTACGCAACCGACAAATCGACCAACCGCAAATTACGGAATTTGTTCGGAGGCCTTTACCCATATGTAGAGTGGAACAGCTTGATAATCAAGTTGCAAAAATGGTCGCCAAAGGCCACTACGCTTTCCGAATTGTAGAAGAGCCCGAATTAAAGGAGCTAATTGAAATGGTTTCTAATTCTGCGGTATATAGGTTGCCATATAGAAAGACTTTACAGATGTATATTTTAAAAAAATATACAATGATTTGAACGAAAAAATCTATTTTTTGCGGGAAACATAGTCAGCACAATCTGCTCAAACGGCAGGGTCAAATAGCTTGTTTCGCGCATCTTCTGAAATTGGCACAAAAAAAAAAAATCCGAGAAGCCTAACGATAGATGGATCCAGCCGAACTAAATTTTAAACAGGAAGTAAAGTTGCTGAAGAGCAACTGAAAAAGTAGTATGAACTGTGAACTATAAGACCAAGCGAACCAGAGAATATGAATGCGAACTAAAAGAACTAAATTAGCAATTGAACTAGAAGCAGTGATTTAGATGAACAACTGAACGAGATCCATACGAACTGTCAACTAAATAAATTGTAAGCTTAGGGACGAATGTCGCCTCTGTAGAAGAGAAGAATGCGAGGCTGTTATCGGAGAAGAATGCAGAATTTGTGCTCTCAATCGGTTTTGAGGCATACACTTCCAGATTTGAGTCCAATCTGAATACTGAGCTTCATCAGGAGCCTGGTGTCAGAAAATACACTGTGATGTGTAGGGCAAATTTAAGGGGCACAATGCATTTAATGGTCGCAGTGTCCCTAATTTAATAATAATAATTGAACAGTTTGAAAATGCTAACTGAAAACAAAACTGTGTCAGATGCAAACACGTACTGAGATTGAAACATAATATATATCCTGTGTTTGATATTAATTGAAAGATATTAGCACTTAGAAAAGGAATTATAAAATTCACAAAACAATCGAAACTATATAAAAATGGTATATATATATACATACATATATTATCTATTGGTATATACATACATACATGGCTGTTAGTGCAACAATTGGAAACGCCAACCTTCGACGGAACTCTGCCGTTTTAAATCTTTAAACTCCATTTCGTGACAACGGCACACACGAATCACTGGACGTTGGCAGACAAAGTGGCAGCTTTGGCGGTGTCTTTGAAGGGTTCCGCCGGTGCAGTTTTGCAAACGGTTCCTGAATTCGAGTGAGGTAATTATGACGCGTTGATGGCAGTGATCGAGCGGCGATACGGTCGCGATCACCGAAAGCAAATGTTCGAGATGGACCTAATGAATCGTTCCCAAAAGAATAATGAGCCGTTGCAGGAATATCCAACTGAAATCGCACGGCTCGCACATCGCCAACGCGTATGCACCCACAGAGGTAATCGAACTACTATAGATTCAGGCGTTTATGAAAGGTATTCGGGTTGTAGTGCGCCAAAGGTTGGCGACACCTGAAAAACGATGTTAACATTGTTAACTGCAAGTGCAAGAGAACTCGGTCAGCGCTTGTTGTTGTTCGATCGTATTTCAGTGCGATTGCTGTGACCAACTTATTGAATTGACACACTTACTTAGATATCGTATTAATTATTGAGTGGGTCAATGAAGCAATGCACAAATTCTTAATGTAAGCATTTCTCATAAGTTATTTTGTTAGAGAATTAGTATAAATAGATAAGATTTTGTTAAATAAAGTTAATATCAATTCTGAACCAAAAACTGACTGATATTCTTTTCGGCTCTTCACAGGGCTTAGCATTTATCAGCTTCTCACAGAGCTCAGTAAAAAGTCGTGCGACCAATTATGGCGCATGTAAACAATCGGCTGCAGAGCTTAGTAAGTACTTAAATTTTGTTTATAATGCCTTGTTAGGACTATCATCCTTCTCATAGGACCTCGAAGTAGATAGGCAACAAGCATTACATGGCGATCCTGCCAATTCGGGCTGTGATATAGAGCTACAACCCTCAAAAGAGGACATAGACAAAATCTTTGATAAGTGGCAGCAATACGTCGAAGAGAATGATCCAGGACAACCTGATTTAAGTCCAGATTATATACCAACACCACTGACAGCTGGTCCAAAACCAATTAGTTTGGAAGTTTATAGGGACCGGCAGAAAATTATAAAAAAGAATTTAGCCGATTTTAGAAAAAAAATATGTGAAAAGCCCTGTAAACAAGAGCAAAAGAAAAAAAGAGGGGGAAAGAAACGACGATTCCAGAAGGAATGTGCAGACCTTCAGCGTATTATCAATATCAGCCAAGGGAAGCAGAAAAGAAGCCTAATAAAAGAGCTTAATGAACTAAAGAAAAGAGGCTGGAAAAATATTTCACAAAATGGGCAGCAAACAATTTAAAGAAGAAATTATTAATAATAATAATGCAGCGGCTGCGTCTTCATCTTCAACATCGAAAGGGCAAGAGTTAGAAATATTAATATATTTCAATAGTGTTTGTCTACTTTTCATTCTATTACTAAAGCTGCACAATTATTATAAAGCATTTATAAAAAAACAAGCACTTAAAAATATAAGCAATGTATAATCTATAATTAAAGTTAATAAAAAAAAAAAAACAAAAAGCGAATGAAGTTGTTAGAAGATTAAGTTAAATAACGTAAAAGCCTCATATGGATTTCCTTACAAAATTATATAAAAATTTAAAGAAGAGTCCATCAAGAAGGTATAGTGAAAAATATATTGAAATAACAGAAGCAAAACTTAAAGATGCTTGGCTAGATATTTGTAAGGAGGCATCAGCATCTGATTTAGAAGCATTAAAAGTCAAATATAAACAAATTTGTAGTAACATAAGAACATATTTGATACCTATAGAAGATTCTGAATCTGAGTATTCAGATACAGAACAATTTCTTAATCAGAGTATAATTTTTGAGAAGAAACCGTTAGAATCTGAAATTGTTAACCAAGGTATAGAAATAGGAACGCATAGTCATAAAATGGCAAGTTTTGATTTACTGATAGCTTTCAAACTCATCCCAGAGTTTTCGGGTGTTATTAAGGAACTAAATAATTTCTTATCATTAATAAATTTCTATTATGAAACACTTGCGGTAGACCAAAAACCTATATGCATTAAATTTATATTGGCAACAAAGTTATCAGAGACAGTAACGAATAGGATTTTAATAGATGATGCTCCTACAACATTTAATGATTTAAAATTAGTACTAACAAAAGCATACAAATCAAATAAAACTCCAATAAAAATTTTAAATGAAATTTCAAAGTGTTATCAAGGCAACCAAACAGTCACTCTTTTTGCAGCTAAAATTGAATCATTAATAGCGACACTAAATGATTTGCAAACGCAGGAGCAGGGATCAGAGCATAGGCAAGTCATAGTTAGATTGAATGATCAGGTAGGTTTATCAGCATTCAAAGCAGGTTTGAATGAACAAATTAGAACCGTGGTGGCAGCAGCAAGACCACAAAAACTGTGCGAAGCAGTTCAATTAGCTTTGGAAGCCCAGATTAATACTCAAGCTCAGGATAGAGTATCATACTATAACAGGTGCCAAAAAAATAGACTAAATTTTAATGATGGAAGATTTTCTAGTTCACATAACAACCATAATAATAATTATAGGAGTCCCAATATTTATAGTAACAATACCTACAATAACAGAAACAATAATAACAATAGTAATAGATACGACAATAGACGGACTGTGCCGGGAAATGGACATTCCCCCGGGCAGCAGACACCGGGGAGACAAAGAAACAATTTCAAAAAGTAGTAAATATACAATTAAATTCTAATAGTACAACTAGTAACTACGTTAATTTAAAATATAATAATCTACCAATAAGATTATTAGTAGATACAGGAGCAGATATATCGATAATTCAATATGGCAGATTAGATAAGAATAATGTAATATTTAATAGATCGTATGAAATAAATGTTATAACTGATGATACGATAACAACTAGAGGGATAACCAAGCTAAGATTATTGGCAGAAGATAGAATTATTGAGCATAATTTTACTGTAAATAATGACACAAATAGCTTAAAAACAGATGGAATTATAGGCAGGGATTTCCTACTAAAATATAATTGTAAGATAGATTTTGAGACATGCGTAGTGGTGATTCAAATAAGTGAAGAAGAAATTGTTTTGCCAATGAATATGGAGATTAGAAACATTAGTAAAATCATAATACCCCCGAGATCTGAAATAATTCAAACTATTAATTTAGATTTAAATGAAGACAGTGTGGTTTGTGCAAAAGAAATAGAAAAAGGTGTTTTTATAGCAAATTCTATAGTACCAGCATTAGGGATAAAACATGTCAAACTTTTAAATACCAGGGACACAGAAGTAGAAATAAAAAAAGCTAATATAGGCTTAGAACCTCTAAGAGACTACAGTATCATGTCCTATAAAAAGTCAAATGGATGTTATGAAAGATTTCAGGTTATTAGTAAAGATCTGAACATCCCAAAGTTAGATAAGAAAGCAGCAAGCTCTATATTAAACATTTGTAGAAATTACCAAGACATTTTTCATATAGAAGGAGAGACTTTAACCGTTAACAATTTTTATGAGCAACATATTTCGACACTAGACAAAACTCCAGTGTATATAAAAAATTATAGAATCCCAAATGCTCAACTGGAAGAAATGGACCGACAGATTTCCGCCTTGTTGGAGAGTGACATCATTGAACCATCCGTAAGCCCATACAATTCACCAATTTTAATAGTACCAAAAAAAAGTACTGATAGCGAGCAAAAGTGGAGATTAGTGGTAGATTTTAGGCAGCTAAATAAAAAGGTAGTAAATGACAAATTCCCATTAACTAGACTAGAAGACGTGTTAGACAAGCTTGGAACAGCAAAATTTTTCTCTACATTAGATATGACAAGTTCCTTTCATCAAATTCCTTTACATCCCAAATCAAGACCATTAACAGCATTTTCATCGGACAGGGGTCATTTTCAATTTAAAAGATTGCCGTTTGGATTAAAAATTTCAACTAATAGTTTTCAAAGAATGCTAACTTTGGCATTAAGTGGTTTGCAAGACACAGCTTTTCTTTATGTAGATGACATTATAGTATTCGGTTCTAATTTAAGGGAGCACAATGATAAAAAAAGTGCTTGACAGGCTTAGAGCATATAACTTAAAACTTAATCCTGAAAAGTGTAACTTCCTAAAACCAGAAGTAACTTATCTTGGCCACTTAATAACAAGAGACGGTATATTAACCCCATACCATTTTTAAATTAAATACCCCACACCAAGTAATTCAGATGAGGTCAGAAGATTTGTAGCATTCTGTAATTATTACCGAAGATTTATTAAAGATTTTGCTGAAATAGCAAGACCATTAAACAATTTGTTAAAAAAGAAAAGCATATTTCATTGGTCAGAAGAGTGTCGCAATGCCTTTGCTATATTAAAGAAAAGGTTGATGACACCACCTATATTAAGCTATCCAGATTTCTCAAAACCTTTTATTCTCACGACAGACGCCTCTAATTTCGCGTTAGGAGCAGTCTTGTCACAAGGAGAATTGGGTCAAGACAAACCAATAGCGTTTGCAAGTAAAAGTTTGAATAAACACGAATTAAATAAATCAGTAATAGAAAAAGAATTATTAGCAATTCATTGGGGAATTAACTATTTTAGACCGTATCTCTTTGGAAGAAAATTCATTGTATACAGAGACCATAGACCATTAGTTAGTCTTTTCACGCACAAGAATCCATCTTCAAAGTTAACGAGAATACGAGTTGACTTAATGGATTATGATTTTCAAATAATATTTAAACAAGGAAAGATGAATACCAATGCGGATGCACTCTCTAGGATAGAATTAGATAGTAAGAAACTAATAGATATGATTCCAAAATATAACATTAATGTATTAACAAGACAAATGGCGCAAAGGTTAAAGGATAATACGGTAGAAGACCAAAGATTATGTCATAAAAAAGTAGAAAAGCCTTATAGCCCAAACAGGGAGATTGATCACCTTCATGTTTGGAATGCAACGTCGATATCAGATGTAAGGTATATAAAGAAGCTGGTGTTTAAAGAAAAAAGATTTGAAAAGAGGTTTGATAAAATAAAAGGGTACCCATATATAGAGATATTAGCAGCAAGAAATCAGATAGTCGCAGAATATCATCAGGGATCATTATCAGAGATAAAATTGATTTTGAAGACGTTATTATTCAAAGCAAATGCGAGGAAAATTGTTAAGCTGGCTTTAGCAGAGTCTGACGAAATATTTAAAAAGATAAGCATGCAAGAATTTAAAAAAGTATTTAACGAGCTGCAAAAAGAATTGAAACTAGAAGAGTGTCTAGACATATTAATTTATAAACCTCCGAAAGAGATAAAAAATAAGCAAGAAATGGTGAATCTAATTAAAGATTATCATAATTCAGTACATGGGGGACATTGTGGTATAAAGAGATGTATAGCAAAGCTTAAACAGAAATATGTCTGGAAAGAGATGAATAAAATGGTTAAAGATCATGTAAACCAGTGTAAAATTTGCAACAGAGTTAAAATATGTAGGTATACTAAAGAAAGGTATGAGATAACTGAGACACCAGGTACAGCATTTGAGACAGTGACTATAGATACAGTAGGACCGCTACGACCATCAAATGGGTACAGATAGATATTGACAATACAGTGTGAAGTCATGAAAACCAAAGCGAAAATATATAATATTGATGATTATTGTAAGGAATTAAAATTAAAATTACAACATGCGCAAATAACAGCTAAACAAAGGTTGATAGAAGCAAAGCATGAAAGAAGAGAAAAACAGAAGAGAGTAAACAAATCCAAATTTAAAATAAATGATTATGTATATGTAAAAGTTGGAAACAGAAAGAAACTAGAGCCACCATTCAAAGGCCCATTTAAAGTGGTATCGCAAAGTGGTACAAACAGTACAGTATTAATAAAAAATAAAAAAGTAGAGTTGCACAATAACAATCTTATAAAAGCTAGAAATAAGTAGCATCTTGTATGTAAAGACATGAAATTATTTTCTTATTTTAATATAATAAAATAATTTATTTTTAAGGGGTAAGGGTGTAGTGCGCCAAAGGTTGGCGACACCTGAAAAACGATGTTAACATTGTTAACTGCAAGTGCAAGAGAACTCGGTCAGCGCTTGTTGTTTTTCGATCGTATTTCAGTGCGATTGCTCGTGCTGTGACCCAACTTATTGAATTGACACACTTACTTAGATATCGTATTAATTATTGAGTGGGTCAATGAAGCAATGCACAAATTCTTAATGTAAGCATTTCTCATAAGTTATTTTGTTAGAGAATTAGTATAAATAGATAAGATTTTGTTAAATAAAGTTAATATCAATTCTGAACCAAAAACTGACTGATATTCTTTTCGGCTCTTCACAGAGCTTAGCATTTATCAGCTCCTCACAGAGCTCAGTAAAAAGTCGTGCGACCAATTATGGCGCATGTAAACAATCGGCTGCAGAGCTTAGTAAGTACTTAAATTTTGTTTATAATGCCTTGTTAGGACTATCATCCTTCTCATAGGACCTCGAAGTAGATAGGCAACAAGCATTACAGGGGTGTAGATACGAAACGTGCAGTCTACTCCACGCCAAAGAAGACTTCCGCTGAAACATTGTCGTTTGCCTTGACGGATGAGACAGCAAGTCTTTTGAGCAGACCAGCACATAAGGTTCATCGACTTGATATTGGTTTAAGTGAGCTTTAGAAAAGACCATGAAGGAACTAATGAGGATGATGTGTCGAATGACGCCCATCTCGCGCTAGAGCTCGGATGCAAAATGTTACAACTGAGTAAAGATTGGAAAAGTGAAACTGTAAACGGGCGGTCGCTGGATTGGACGCTAGACACAGGCGCAACGCATTCCACTATTCGAGCAGACTTAGTAGGAGACGATATCGAGTCACTGAATAGTTGTAATCTGCGAACTGTTACAGGGGAGGAAGCTGCGATTTTCGAAAAATTGGTTTGTAGATTTCACATTGGAATGTTGCAAGTGACTCATACCTTTCTGATGGGTGAGATTATGGATGAGGTAACAATCGCCGTTGATTTTATGAAAGCGAAAGGTCTTACTTTGGACCTAAAGAAAAAGTTGCTGACGTGCCGAAATATAGAGATACCGATAAGCAGTGGATAAGAACGGCCGCAAATGAAGGTGAGTGTTAGCCATCGCTAACAGATTCTACCCAAATCAGAAGCGGTTCTATGGGCTTGTGTGAAGGGAGATAGTGGAGCAAGCAAGGTGGGTATAGTAGAGGCATCAGATGACGCGGCGAATATACTAGTTGGACGAATTTTAATGCAAACAGAACGAAGTGAGTGAATTCCTGTTCGTGCAATGAACGAGTCACCGATCATTTGCGAGCAAGGAGTGCTAATAGGGCAGTGTTAAGCAGTAGAAGTCATAATAATTGTGACGATAGCACCCATGGGTGCAAAAACATTGTTTTGCAAGATGCAACAAAATTTCCTGCAATTATTATGGGTTACTGGTTGAATGAGGTAAGTGAACCGGAAAAGTCTAAAGCAAAACATTTATTGCAGAAATATAGATCTGTATTTGCTAACGATGGCAATAAATTTGGAAATTTTGCTATCGTACAACATGGACACTGGCGGTGCACTACCGATCCCGCAAGCTCCACGCAGAGTCCCACTAGCGAAACGGCAAGAAGCGGAGCACAAAATCAGTAATAAAGGAATTCACACATACAAAAGCAAAATAAAAGCCGTAAGAGATTGGCCTAGTCCAACTAATGTTCATGAAGTGCGAAGTTTCCTTGGGCTTTGTACTTATCATCGACGCTTCGTACCTGGATTTGCCAATGTTGCAAGAAGTCTACATAGATTAATAAAGAAAAATTTTAGATTTGTGTGAAAAAAGGAAGAAGAAGATGCCTTTTACCAGCTGAAGGAATTGCTGTGTACTGCTCCAATCAACAGATCATCGGTTGTCAAGAAAAAGTTAGCATGAAGCTTAGAGTAGTTTTCGATGCATCGGCCAAGGGTTCATTACGAACATCGCTGAATGACACATTACATTGTGACGTATGGCAAAGTCCTCGCCAACTTATGTCTGAAACGCGCCAATCTTGATCCTTTAAATTGGCTATTCCTTTCAGAGGTTGATGGTCAGTTACCACTTTGAATGGCCTTCATAATAAATAAGCTCTAAAATTTTTTGTAGCCCAAACTATAGATAGAAATTCCCTTTCAATTGTAGACTAACGTTTTTCTGCATCACTAAGAGCCCTACTCGCAAACGCTATCGGTTTGTCTTCCCCTATTTGCCCTTAAGAAAGAACCGCTTCTAATGCTTCGCTACTGGCATCTGTTGTCAAAATAAATTCTTCGTCAAAATTCGGATTAGCTAAAATTTTTGGGGTTATTATAGCTTCTTTTAACTTTTCAAGAACCTACTGACATTCCTCTGACCAATTGGACTTGGAGTCTTTTATGAGAAGCTTATTAATTGGCAGTATTATCGTTGCAGTACCCGGTATGATTTTCCTGTAATAATTTGCTAACCCTAAAAATGCTTGCACCTCTTTTTTATTCTTAGGAGCTGGAATGTTTTTGACGCATTTCACTTTACTGGGGTCAGGAAGAGCTCCCTCTCAGAGCACTTAAGCCCTAAATATATTACTTCTCGCCTCAGGAACTGGTACTTACTAACGGTAAGCTTGAAATTATTTTTTTCTCAGTGCCTCGAAAACCTTCATTAACCTTTTCCATTAATTCCATATCATCAATATAAACAAAGCAATCTATTCCTTGTAGGCCTGTCAATACATGATTTATAATACGTTGAAACGTTGCAGGCGCTCCCGTTAAACCAAAGGGCATCCTATAAAATTCAAAATGTCCTAAAGCTGAACTAAATGCTGTTTTCTCCTTGTTACAGCATGTCTCCTCCTGGAGACATACTTGGAGATATTATGTTGTCCTCTAACATTTTCTCAATCTGATTATTCCTCCCTGTGCGAATGAGGGAGCCGATATTGCTTTTGATTTATTGGTGGTCATTATGGGAGTGGTTGTCAATTTGTTACCCTCCACCAGAAAAATATCATTATATATTTTACATATACTTAAAATCGATTCCCTTTCATCCTTATTCAGATTGTTATCCAAATCTAATTCACTTAATAATTTTTCTAACCTTTCATCTTTACCTGCTTTAATTATCTTATTAATTGTTGCCACTTTATTGAATATTACATAATCATCGAAATCACTATTAGCACGTGAACTCTATTATCTTTAACATTTACCAATGTTTCTCCCATATAAACTCCCGATATTATTTCCTTCTTGTGCATTATTATTGTTTTTGCTTCAGATGCTATTTCAAGTGGTACAATTTTTATTGTCCGTTAATTTACCATCACAGAATTTCTTTCACTTTCTCTTTTTGTGTTTTCCGCAGCAACGCATGGCAAAGTTACTATTAACTCCTTGTTTTCGTCGAAGAACTTCAGTTTTTTACTGAGCAATCTGTAATCTGTTTCACAAATCGTTCCTGCCAAGTATACCATCACCCGGCCAGTTTTGCTCAAGTGCCACCCTGTGTAACGTTAAGCTAACACTTGGCCAATCATTATGTGTCACATTAACAGTTCCTGTTGTTGTAGCACAACCTCCAAAAGCTCCGTTTAAAACTTTTGTATTCGAATTGTTGATTATTGCTTTCTATCTGAGTGCTTTTTCTTTAATTGAACTTGTGTCTGCTCCTGTATCCACCAGCAAGAAAAGTTTCTCATTAATCGCCCCCGCGCAAGGAAATTCAATGAACACGTAATCTTCTGGCTTCTTTTCGTAGCAGCACTCATTAATATTTGCATTAGTCTTAATATTGCAAAGTGTTAATTGTTTTATTATCATATATATTCTCATATTTCTTCTTGTCTTCGTTGTTTTCGTTCGCAAGTTTCATATTATTTCCATTATATTTCTTTTAACCTTTTGTTGCACATGTACTGAATCTATGTGGCCTAAAGTTACTCTTCTTATTATCGGGTTCCCTGGTTACTGGCCTTGCCTGGGCCCTTGGCCGTTTCCCTCCAATGATTTCCTGTTTTTCTTTGCCTGACACTCTTTTACAAAATGTCCTGGCCGGTTACACCAATGACATGTCATACACAGATTCTGTTGCCCTTTCTTGGGTCCATCGGTCGTTTGATTCTTTTGTGTCAATCGTTGCTGATATCCGTTATTCCATGTTGTGTTGCTACTTCTCAACTCTTGTCCTGGTCGCGCTTTATGTCGCTGTTCTGCATTAGTTCTAAACGGATTTAATTGAACAGTGGGATAATTATGTGTAAAATTTTTCCTTTTACAGTTGCAATTGATTTCATGATCATATTTGCAACATTCTTGACAATATGGCGTATTCTTCCTAGTAAGACAATCATCTCTTGTGTGCCAGTTTTTTGTTACAAAAACTACAAACTATGTTGCTCTTAATTTGATATTTGTATTTAATCCAGATTTTACCCATTTATTGTTATTTTCTGAAAAGTGCCCATTTAGATCATGATGCGGACTCTGCAGAAGTTGCTTGTAATGAGAATAACTATTGCTAACCATCCCTATCCTCTGATTATCCTGTCGGGCTTCCGCTTGTCGAATATCATCAGCCACATCAACAGCTTGTTCTACCACATCTTCCAGTGTTGCCTTGTCCGTTCCTATCAAATAGAGCCTTAACGTACTACTATATAACCCTTGCTTGAATGCACGGATTACTGCTTTTTCGACTTCATTTCTTAAAGCTTTATCTGAGTCACCTTTGTAAACATGGGTTGTGATATCTTCCGCCTGCGATCGGAGTGAAAATAATTTATCTGCGAATTGCCGAATATCCTCATTTGGGAACTGTTTCATGGTTTGAATTTCTTCCAGTACCATGTCTAACGACTTACGTTGAAGGTAATATTGTTGTAATAATATCTACAATATAAGCATAGTGCTGCCATCTATGGCATTGTAAGTGTAACTTTCTTTTATATTCTACTTAAATAAATTCAGTCTATTATCTGCCTTTGTATGCAACACAGTTTTTTATTACAGGTTATGGGCCGCTCGCTCACATTTTTTCGCGAATTAATTTTTTAGCCAGTTTTTGCAGATTTGCAAGTGTTAAAAAGACGAATTCAGAATTATTATCGCAATTTAAAATGTCGACAAACTATCTTGTCAACGTTCCCAAGCTATCGGGACGCAATAATTACAGCGAATGGTGTTTTGCGGCAGAGAATTTCCTAATCCTCGAAGGCACGAGGCATCATGTTAAGCCAGAAGACGGAAAAGATATAAAAGCTGAAGATGATAAAAAAACCAAAGCGAAACTAATTATGACAATCGACCCGTCTTTATATGTACACGTGAAAAACGTAACAACTTCGAAAGAATTATGGGAAAAGCTAAAACAACTTTTTGACGACAACGGATTTTCACGAAGAATAAGTCTACTAAGGAATTTGATTTCGATCCGGCGAGAGAGTTGCAGCTCAATGACAAACTACGTGACGCAGATAATTGATACAGCACAGAAACTCAGTGAAACAGGTTTTGAGATCAATGACCAGTGGACAGGATCGTTGCTATTAGCAGGTTTACCTGATCATTTCTCGCCCATGGTTATGGCAATCGAGCATTCCGGGATCCCAATAACGGCAGATTCCATCAAAACAAAATTGTTGGACATGGATATAGCAAGTCATGACGAGAGTCAAATTAATGGTGCTTTTGCTTTCCGTTCTAAGTTTAAGGGCAAACAAAATACAAATTTGTCTATAATGAAAAATGATAAAGGCAGCACTGGCTTGTCAAATTTAAACGTCAAGCAGATAAAATGTTATCGATGTAAACAGATCGGACATTATAAAAACCAATGTACAAATAACGAAAACAGCTCGTCAAATCAGAAAAATAAGAATCGAATGCTGTCGAATGCTTTTAGCGCAGTGTTCCTGAATGGAAATTTCTCCAAAGATGAATGGTATATCGATTCGGGCGCGAGTGTACACCTAACAGCAAATGAAGGCTGGGTTATGAATGCAAAGTACGAACAAAATAAAGAAATTGTTGTTGCAAATAGTGAAAAGGTGTCGGTATTATGTTCTGGCGATGTCAAAATTACAACAACAACAGACGACTGTGAATACGATATTATAGTCGAAAACGTGTTTTGTGTACCAAGCATAACCACAAACTTATTATCTGTTAGTCAGCTGATTATGAAAGGCAACAGTGTCTCTTTTTACAGAAGAAGGCTGTTTAGTATTTAATCAAAAAAATAAGTTGGTTGCTACGGCAGTGTTGGTCAACGGAGTATATAAAGTGAATTTGTTAAAACAAGAATGTTTAGCAGCATCAGTTGTGTCAGTAATAACATGGCATCGCAGATTAGGACACGTCAATAAAGATTATTTAAATAAGATGAAGAACGCTGTACAGGGCATGCCACTTGATAAAAAAGTCGATATAAGCAAGTCCTCGTGTAGAACATGCTGCGAAGGGAAACAGTGCAGATTACCGTTTAAAAGCACTAGCCAGCGAAGCAATAGTCTACTAGATATTGTGCATACAGACATTTGTGGACCTATGGAGAATATGTCTCTAGGTGGTTCGAGATACTTCTTGTTATTTGTTGATGATCATAGTCGTATGGCATTTGTTTATTTTTTGAAGCACAAAAATAAGGCTTTAAAATACTTCAAAATTTTTAAAGCACAAGTAGAAAATCAAACAGAGACAACAATTAAAGCAATAAGAAGAGATAACGGGCTAGAGTATTGTAATAAAGAATTTGAAGATTTTCTGAACAGAGCTGGCGTGATTCACCAGAAAAGCAATCCATACACTCCACAACAAAATGGATTGTGTGAACGATTCAATCGTACGATCGTAGAAAAAGCAAGGTGTCTACTTTTTGATGCAAAATTGGAAAAGAAGTTCTGGGGAGAAGCCATCAATACGGCAGTCTACCTGCAGAATCGAATTGTGGCAGCTGCGTTGGATAATAGAACTCCATATGAATTGTGGACAGGCTCAAAACCGGATATTTCTCATATCAGAATCTTCGGAAGCACTGTGATGGTTCATGTACCTAAAGAAAAAAGAAAGAAGTGGGACAAGAAAACAACCAAATGTATACTCATTGGATACCCAGACAATATAAAGGGGTATAGAGTCTACAACCCCGAAACAAAAAATGTGTCCACTAGCAGAGATGTGATCATCATCGAGAAGGAATCAAAATCTGAAAACCTCATTGAAGCACAAGGTCAGAATATTGATTCAGTGGAGGATAGTGAGAAATCCGATGATACACAACAACAAGAAACTGGATCAACGTCAATTGAAGCACAAGGTCAGAATATTGATTCAGTGGAGGATAGTGAGAAATCCGATGATACACAACAACAAGAATCTGGATCAACGTCAAGCCAAAATAGCTCTGAAAATTTGACAGATACATTTCAAAATCATGATGAGACATATGTTCCCAGCGATTATGAAGATGCATGCAGCACACCGAAGGATGACGAGAACGAAATCCGGCAAGGCCGACCCAAACGCTTAAGGAAGACTCCAGAGAGATATGGGTGGTCAAACCTCTGCGTCGACGGTGAAACATTACATGATGCAGCTGAATTGTCTCTCCATGAAGCTTTAAATGGAACAGAAAAGAAGCACTGGGAGTCGGCTGTGAGAGATGAGTTACAATGTTTTAAAGATAATGATGCGTGGGAGTTATGTGACGCTCCTGAAGATGGTAGAGTTGTACAGTGCAAATGGGTGCTACGCAACAAGTATGACAGTGAAAATAAAGTCCGTTTTCGTGCACGTTTAGTGGCAAAAGGTTTTTCGCAAGTCGAAGGTATGGACTTTACAGAAACTTTTTCTCCCGTGGTGAGACATACAACTTTGAGGCTACTTTTTGCATTATCTGTACAACAAGGTTTTAATACAACGCACCTTGATGTGACAACTGCTTTCTTGAATGGCACTCTTGAGGAAACCATTTATATGCAAATACCAAAAGGTTTTTCGGAAAGAACACAAAAAGGTCAAGTACTTAAATTAAAAAAGGCTATTTATGGTCTTAAACAGTCCTCAAGAGCATGGTACAAGAAGGTAGATGAATGTTTATTAAACATAGGATATGCTAGATCTAAAATCGAACCATGTATGTATACAAAAATACAGAATCAGTTGAAGACTATTATCACATTGTTCGTAGACGATTTCTTTATTTTTTCAAATAATATTAATGAAACTGAAAACTTAAAGCAAGTATTAGCTAGCCAATTCAAGATTAAAAATTTAGGTGAAATAAAGAAATGTCTTGGTGTAAACATTACTGTTAACAAATCTAAACGAACAATAACATTAAGTCAGAGAGATTATATTGATCAGCTATTACATAAATTTAATATGAGCCAATGTAAACCTATTCAGACACCAATGGAAATTAAGTTGAATTCATCTAATAATGTGTATAATAATGTAGATAATTTTCCATATCAGCAAATAATTGGATGTCTTATGTATTTAATGGTTTTAACTAGGCCGGATATCGCATATGCAGTTAGCTTTTTAAGTCAATTCAATGATTGTCATTCTAAAGAACATTGTACATATGTAAAGCGATTGTTAAGATATTTAAAATGTACAAGAGATTATGGTTTGAAGTATTCTGCTGATAGAAGCTCAATACTAGAAGGTTTCGTGGATGCTGATTGGGGCGGAAACATTATTGATAGAACATCATACACTGGAATTTGTTTCACTTTATCTGGTTGTGTAATATCTTGGGAAACAAAAAAACAAAAAACTGTCGCTTTATCCAGTAGTGAAGCTGAATACATGGCTATTACCGAAGCTTGTAAAGAAGCAGTTTATTTGCGAAATTTGCAATATGAAATAACACAAAATATGTACACTATTGACCTTTTCAATGATAATCAGAGTGCGATAAAATTGACTGTAAATCCAATTTTTCACAAGACAACCAAACATATTGATATTAAATATCACTTTTGTAGAGAATGTGTATCAAATAATATTGTGAATATTAGATATTTACCAACGGCTGAAATGCCTGCTGATTTGTTCACTAAAAGTCTATGTTCCATTAAGCATTATAAGTTTATGGATAAATTAGGTGTGCAAATGACTTTATATTGCTAGATGCATTTATATTGCTAGATATAGTGGAGGTGTTGTAATAATATCTACAATATAAGCATAGTGCTGCCATCTATGGCATTGTAAGTGTAACTTTCTTTTATATTCTACTTAAATAAATTCAGTCTATTATCTGCCTTTGGATGCAACACAGTTTTTTATTACAAATATGCTTTTATAATATTATTTAGATTTTCTAAGCTGTTAAATTTTCTTGAACGCAAAAGACTGTAGGCATTTCCATGTAACGTTTGCTTTATACATAATAGATGTGTTGATACTTCTTTTCACTAGATCGCAACCTCCAATGAATTTATAGACCTCGTTGCGCAGATCTATTGATGGTGCACAAGAAAATAATGGCACTAATCGGTTAACAACCTGCGCTATATCTTCTATACCCATTTTGTTAAGATTTAGTTTTAGTTCTCTTTCTAAACTTTAAACTCTTTTAAACTCTTTCTTCCACGTGTTTAATTCTTCTCTTGTTGCATTCGATCTTTGTTCAAGAAGGTCAAGCAATTTTAGAGATATCCTTAATTGCTGTAATATTTTCTTTTATTAATGCAATAGTTTCTTTGTTTACTACTTCCTTTTTCAAATTCTCCCAGGACTTTTCTATAAATCTATCTAACTGTTCCGACAATTTTTATATTCTATTTTTAAAGACTCATAACTTTGTTCATTATTCATTAAAATTTTATTATCGCTTTTACAATTAAGTATAATTTAAAACACGTTTATTACAACATTTTTATTTACATCTCAATGCTTATGATACAAATTGTCCTAATTTTAAACTTGAACTAAAATCACTGTTCTTAACTTACAAAATTTAATGCTCATTAAATTCACCATCATTTTCTATTTAAAGCAAATAATACATAAATTTTTAAATTGCTTTATCACTTTTTTTCTCTTTAACAACACGACAATTCGCACGATACCAAATACCCTTTTTTTTACTACACTCGTGCACCGTAAAATGTATTTGGATATCAGAGATCGCTATAGAGACTGGACTTTTATCTTCACAGATGGATCTATTAAAAATTTCTCTGTAGCTGATATCATCCTCAATGCAGCCCTACCTTGGTACCAAACAATATTCTCCGCGGAAGCAACAGCATTGTTGTTTATTTAAACAGCATTGTTGTATGCAGTCAAACTTGTTAAGAGCAAAAGAGCAAAACACATCATATGTACTGACTTCTTATCCACAATCAAAGCTATCGAATGCATCAACAATAATTCAGCCAATATATGTGAAATTCGAGACATGAATAAATAACGAAAACATAACTGTTCTGGATACCTGGAGACGTCGGAATCACAGGGAACTCGGCGAGCGATGCTGCGGCCAAAGAAGCCACTCTGTCTCCACTCATCACCGCTACTGCACAAGAAAATTTTACCAAAGAAAGAAATGCGCTGGGTGAACTATTCCCACCATTACAGGGACATCAATCCCCATCAAATACCACCTCGCTTCCCCATTGAGAACATATGTCGTAAAAAGATTATTGCGTACACACGCTTCCGCCTAGGACATACAAGGCTAACAAATGAGCACTACTTTACTAAAGATCCCACGCCGACTTGGCCTCTCTGCTGTACAAACTCATTATCGGTGCATCATATTGTCGTCAGTTGCCCTATCGTTGAAAATCTCCGAAAAATACACAAGTTTCAACCGATTGTTCAACTTTTATCAGATGTAACTCTTCAAAATATCAACAACTTCTCGAGCATATTGACTAAACTTAACATCGCCAAGGAAATCTAAGCGGATTATTAGCTTACATACATTACATATATTACATCATTACATAAGCAACTAACTTAAGTTCACCCTTCTTCTATCTCTCCTTATTTCTGTAAATTTATGTTGTGACGCACTTTTTAGCCGAAAGCCTGTGTTGCTAGTTGCTAAGCTTTGTACTTAAAATTGTAATTGTATTACCTTTTTAAATCAATTCAAAAAAAAAGGAAAAACAGCTTTTCTGAATTATTCGTTCAATACGAATATTAATATATTATGAATGTATTTATTTGTGTACGAATATCGCATGAATACCCACGATAATTGTAAACAGATAATTTTCCAAGCATTACTACATACATATGTAAATACATATGTATGTACCAATTGCTTTAAAAGTCGATTGATTTGCATTTTTATGATCATTAGTCCTTAAATCTATGAAATGTAATTATTAATATCAAAAATTTATTTGTTTTACTTTACTTTCATAATGAAAACTTTCATCGTCAATTCGACGAAACATACTTACATATCTACATAAGAATGTTAAAGTTTGCAAATATCTATTATGGTAGTGTTAAGATAACGATGTGTGCTTTTATTAAATGCCTAATGTATGTATGGAATTGTTAGATAATATTATTACGACTAAATGTAATAACTCTACAAGATATCCTCATGCGCACATGAATTTTCGTCACTTAAAATGCTAAACAACGTAACATTACTTTTCATATGTTTGGAGAAAAGCAAAAAGCGATATAAAATTGCTGAATACCTGGATTAACACTGGTCAGTTTTGTTAGATTATTTTTGGTTATTGATGATAAAAGAATTTTGTACACATATGTATGATGTCGTGAATCGCAATCAATAAAAACAAAGATTTTAATTATTAATAAATTACCTTAAATATTAAGTGACAAGAAATTATTATTATAGATAGAGTTGGAAAACCTTTCAAGTCATGAAGGTCGCGATGGCATTGAAAAGAATGTCCCTGACCTACAAAATATTATGTAATCTTCATTCATGCCATGATGCTAATTATTTCATCAGGAAAATTCTTTTGAAATCTGTATATGTTTTCTTTACTTGCAATCTCCATTTAGTATAAAATGTATGACAAACATACATTCATAAGCAATGGGCAAACATACATTCATTCAGAGGGAAGACGAAATGCAAATAAAAAATGTCCCTGACCAACTCAATTCCATTTATTGTTTTCGCTTTGTCGCTAGCTCTTCTAACGGGAAGCTTCGTTTCTTATATTATTATGACTTTTCTTCACATGCATATCCATACGTATGTATTGATGTAGGTACGTCTGAATTCAGGAGAAATCTCCAAAAGGGTGATTAAACCCTACGTGGTTACGATTAGTGTTACCAAAGCAACTATAAATATACAAAATACATGCGCGTGTACTGATTTTAATTAAAAACCTGAAATTAACTATTGCCGATGATTTTTTTTAAAAATTACTTATTTTATTTATAATGTAGCATTTTAATTTCTCAAGTGTGTCAATCTACACTAATTTTAAGAGAAATTAGCGGCTACACTGATTACAATACTTAAAGTCTAAGTTGCATATGTAAAATGATTGCTGGCATACATATGTACATATATAAATATCTATGTAGAAAGAAATGTATTATATTTCAATAGACAACAAAAATAGCCCCTAAAATAGGTATACTTGCGAACATAATTTGATAGCTATTCGTTTTAATTATAATGTAGTGCGATGGAATACAATGCTTCGTTTCTGCTACGACGAAGCAATAAATAATCGTTGTTTTCCTGCATCTTGTTCAACCCAGAGAAATTTTCCGCTGAGTATATTGATCGACTTAGCAAAAATTTTCTATGTACATACATATGTATGCATTTGATAAGCTGTAATATGTATGTATATATGTAGTCTCTATTTAATAAATGCATTCTTAAAATTTGTGAGTAAAAATTTTAATTTGATACCAATGTCATGACTTGTGCAATCTTAAATCCATTTCCATTTACATATGTATGTATATCTACTTTAACTATTGTCTTCTTCCTTAACAACTTGTTAAAAACTAATTAAAAAACTAAATTTATTTAAACTACTAATTAATTACTATTTACTAATTAAACTAATTTATTAATTATTTGAATTAAATTAATTGATTAAATTTAGTTTTTTAGATTAATTAATTAATTAATTATATTTAGTTTTTAATTAATTTTTGTGATTAATTGATTTTTTCCTCGAAAATACTCAAAACGCTATTTTCTCAAAAAGAATTTTCAATTTTTATACATATGCGTTAGAACGATAGATAGGAATGCGAATATTCTAATTCTAATTACGCAATATAATTGTAAATCGATAATTTTTCCAAGTTGTATTACATGTTGTATGTACATATATATACCAATTACTTTAATCGTCGATTGATTTGCAATCATATGATCATTAGTCCTTAAACCTATGAAGTTAAAATATTAATCTCTAAAATTCATTTGTTTTACTTTGCTTTCAAAATGAAAACTCACATCATCGATTTCATTAAAAATATTGAAAACTAAATCAAGGACTTTCCTTAATCAATACTATTAATATATAAAAGTTTCATTATTAGTATTAAAATAAGAGTTGGCAACATTTAATGCGATAGCTTTAACACCGAACTTGCGTAATTTGCTTTCTTGGAATCTTATGTTGTTGATAACTCACATGCTTGTTGTTGCCATGCGCCAAGAAATAGAGACTTTATTCTAAAAAAATTGAATGCATGTATGTATATGGATGTGTGTCTATCAGCTATACAAGAAAAACGAATACATGTATGTATGTAAGATATTTTTTAGAAAGGAATTACCCTATGATGCATTGTCGTAGGAATTACCCATCTGCAAAACCACAAACAATATTACAGTATGCCTTCTTGCTCACGAGTATGTACAAATAATGCTTTTTGGTCAGAGCAAAACGTAAACGAAGGATTTGAAGTCATTGATTTTAATTGACTTGATGAAGTATCAATATTTTGTGAAAGGAGACCTCTTCACGGTTGTGCAGTTGTCATTGCCGAAAAGTTACCATAAATCACAAGCAAAAAGTATTTTCATGTGTAGTGATTGTTGGAGTAAAATCTAAATATCTCCCGTTCTAAATAAGCTAGCCTAATAATTTTTGTATTCAAAATTACGGAAAAATATACTCTTCCGAAAAAACTATGACGCAATAATGCAGAATGATTGCACCATGCCAGCCACGATTTTGGAAAATCGCTAATATCTCCTGACCCAAAGTAGGTAGGATGGTAATTTTTGCGCTCAAAATTAGAGCAAAATATACGCTTTCGAAAAAACCACGCCTAAATAATGCAGAATGATTGTAAAATGCCAGCCACGATTTTCATTCTACAATTGTACCATGCCAGCCACAAATTTTAGTTTACGATAAGCTTCGTTTACGTTCCACTTTTTCTAAGAAAGCACGTGCTCATAGCAAAACGTAAACAAAGGATTCCAATTCACTGATTTTAACTTTTCTCAGGTATTTTTTGGGCTACACACTTCTATGTGGTATCAAAATTTTTAGGAAAAAAGCGGTCTCCAGATTATTAAGTTGTCATTTTCGAAAATTGATCATAAATTAACTGCAACAAGTACTGGCGTGAGAAGCGGTTCTGCTGGCCTAAAATCTGGAATATCTCGTGCTGTAATGTAGCTAGTCATAATGTTTGTACTCAAAATTAAGGAAAGAATTTCTCTTCAAAAATATATAAGTCTCAATACTGCAGAATGAGTAAAACATGGCTATACTGGCGCTTAAACATAATTGAAATTTTCGGGTGTGTATTTGCCTCGATTTTTCAACAAAATCACTCTGATAAGTGCTGTCTTGGAGTTAATCCTGTATGATGTGTATTTATATGTGCGAAATAAAAAAAATTACAGCCTTAGTGTCATATAAGCCACAGTAGAAGGTCCTGATCACCGCAAGACATTTCCTTATATATCTCGAGACCGAAAATCGCTAGAATGTTTATGTTTTTTTTTTAAAACTAAGAAAAATATGCCCTTTCAGAAAAATGATGCCTCAATAGTGCAGAATGTACAGAAAATTCATAAATAACAATTTACTAATGTATTCCACAATGTCATTTTCCTTTTTGTCGAAAAAACTTATAGTGAATTACTATGTTCTAGAAATTATTTTTTAATGAAATTTTTATAATTTAATTTTAATGATTTTTAAAAATTTATCATTTATCAGTACCAAAAAAATGCATCCACAAAAACCACCCTAAAAATCGTGGCTATCTTTTCATGGCTATTTACGCGCTCGTTGCTTGATACTCATTTGGCAATCCAGCTAGCAGTAGTAAAGCCAACGAGTATATTAATAAAGATATTGCATGACTTTCCAATCAACCAACGAAACGAATTCACATTGGCAAGAACATGCGAATCATACATATGGTTTGTTCAAATGAGTTGAAAGAGCTCGAAACTAACGTGAGCCAACATTTATAGAAATAATTTCATAGGGAAGGCAAAGCAAGAGAAGTAAGAATTGGTTCGATGCGGTTCGATTACGCATTTTTAAACAAACGAAGCAAACGCAGAGAAAAAAACACACGTGCGAATAGAAACCATGTGTTGTTGTTGTTGAACTGCTTACTCATTTTGTTTTGCATTTTTATGTTTTATGGTTTGTTACTCCAGAAGTTGATCGAATTATATTTTGTGCAAAATCAAAGCATTGATTGACTTTTTACTTTCGGTGGTGACGGAGACAGCGGGGTAGTTCGTCATCTTCTAGGTGTTTGTTTTTATTCCTATTGTTTCTATAATTTGAAGGTTGTTTGCCAGTGGATGAGGAGAGAGAGAATCGAGGGGCTGTTTCTCTTTGTGACTTTTGTGCTTCTGATCACTTCACGAATTTTTACATCCGCTCACTTTTAGTTTACATAGGTCATGGAGGGTTTTACATGGATTGTATTGAAAAGTATAAGTTTCCTGAATAATGGTGTACATAATATTGTAGTTTGTGAACCAATAATATTCTGTTGGGAAAAATGGGTGGGCCACGCCTCCTTTTTACCCATCCATCCAGTATTACAATATATTTTTATACCCTACACCTAAATTTTGAGAGTAAACACACTTAGTATCGGTGTTAGTAGCGCACAGAAATAGTTAAGCAGCTATAATTATAGTTTATCTTCCGAATTTGGGCGTGAGCCGCCCATTTTGAGTTCACATAGGTCATGGAGGGTCTAAAGGGGTTGTATTGATAATTATACAAATTTTGCTGATTAATAGGATACATATAAGTTTTGGAATCAATATTATTTTGTTGGATGAAAAATGGTCGTGCCACACCCACTTTTAGGCAGTTTACCTAATTTTGTACTCCATGCCTAATTTTTGCTCATTGGTACCCTCAATATAGAGAAATTGAGCGCCAGCGAGACAATACTGCAAGGACGCAGTATACTGCAAGGACGTAGTATATATATATATTATAATATATATATATACATATGTATATACACTGAGGTAATATAAATAGTTCTCAAAAAAACTTAAATAAATATTGATACTTAAACTGCAGCTTTCGTGTTTTATAAATAACCTTTTCCCTTTAAACCATAAAAATGCTAGCTCTTTCCTTGCATTGCTTTAAAAAACGTAGAAGTTGGTAAATACGTATAACTTCCGAGCAGCGACTGCATTGGGTTGCATGTACCTGCATACAAACGTAACAAACATAAATATATGCTATCATTTGAGGCAGGTTTTTCATTGTTTATTGCTCAATAATTTGCCTAATTACTGCTGCCGCTAAAGAAATTGTAACATTTCATTTAAAATTTTATTACCTGCTGTATGGGTCATTATGGTAATTGTCAAGACTTTCGCGAAGCCGTGCACTTAGTCTTTTTATACCCTACACCTTAAGGTTGAGGGTATATTCATTTTCTACTGGAGTGTGTAACGTATAGAACTAGACAAGATAGGTATGGAAAAGTATATATATTCTTGATCAGCATCACCACCAAAATTGAAATAACGATGTCTGTCCGTCTGTCTGTCTGTCTGTCTGTCTGTCCGTTGAAATCACGATCACAGGAGAACGGATTAAGATTTCAAAATGAAATATGGCAAAAATATTCGTTGCTATGTTGGGGTGTTTCGTATGAAAAATGGGCAAAATCGCCGAAGAAGCACGCCTACTTTTTATATCGAGAGTGCAGGTACCTCTGTTTTGCCTATTAAAAAAGGCCATATCAGCATCACTTTTTGAGAGAAGACAAGAAAATTTTATATGTAGGTTTAGACTAACGCTTCCAGTTAATATGCCAAATATGGCCGTGATCCGCCCACTTTTAGTTTACATAGGTCATGGAGGGTTTTACATGGATTGTATTGAAAAGTATATAAGTTTCTTGAATAATGGTGTACATAATATTGTAGTTTGTAAACCAATAATATTCTGTTGGGAAAAAAATGGTAGGGCCACGCCTCCTTTTTACCCATCCACCCAGTATTGCAATATATTTTTATACCCTACACCTAAATTTTGAGAGTTAACGCACTTAGTACCGGTGTTTGTAACGCACAGAAATAGTTAAGCAGCTATAATTATAGTTTATCTTCCGAATTTAGACGTGAGCCGCTCACTTTGAGTTTACATAGGTCATTGAGGGTCTAAAGGGGTTGTATTGATAATTATACAAATTTTGCTGATTAATAGGATACATATAAGTTTTGGAATCAATATTAATTTGTTAGATGAAAAATGGGCGTACCACACCCACTTTTAGGCAGTTTATCTAATTTTGTACTCCATGCCATATGTTTGCTCATTGGTACCTTCAATATAGAGAAATTGAGAGCTAGCGAGACAACACTGCAAGGACGCAGTATACTGGAAGGACGCAGTATATATATATATATTATAATATATATATACATATGTATATACACTGAGGTAATATAATTAGTTCGCAAAAAAACTTAAATAAATATTCATACTTAAACTGCAGCTTTCATGTTTTATAAAAAACCTTTTCCCTTTAAACCATAAAAATGCTAGGTCTTTTCTTGCATTGATTTAAAAAACGTAGAAGTTGGCAAATACGTAAACTTCCGAGCAGCGACTGCATTGGGTTGCATGTACCTGCATACAAACGTAACAAACATAAATATATGCTATCATTTGAGGCAGGTTTTTCATTGTTTATTGCTCAATAATTTGCCTGCCTAATTACTGCTGCCGCTAAAGAAATTGTAACATTTCTTTTAAAATTTTATTACCTGCTGTATGGGTCATTATGGTAATTGTCAAGACTTTCGCGAAGCCGTGCACTTAGTCTTTTTATACCCTACACCTTAAGGTTGAGGGTATATTCACTTTCTACTGGAGTGTGTAACGTATAGAACTAGACAAGATAGGTATGGAAAAGTATATATATTCTTGATCAGCATCACCACCAAAATTGAAATAACGATGTCTGTCCGTCTGTCTGTCTGTCTGTCTGTCTGTCCGTTGAAATCACGATCACAGGAGAACGGATTAAGATTTCAAAATGAAATTTGGCAAAAATATTCGTTGCTATGTTGGGGTGTTTCGTATTGAAAATGGGTAAAATCGCCCAAGGACCACGCCTACTTTTTATATCGAGAGTGCAGGTACCTCTGTTTTGCCTATTAAAAAAGGCCATATCAGCATCACTTTTTGAGGGAAGACAAGAAAATTTTATGTGTAGGTTTAGACTAATGCTTCCAGGTAATATGCCAAATATGGCCGTGATCCGCCCAATTTTAGTTTACATAGGTCATGGAGGGTTTTACATGGATTGTATTGAAAAGTATATAAGTTTCCTGAATAATGGTGTACATAATATTGTAGTTTGTAAACCAATAATATTCTGTTGGGAAAAAAATGGTAGGGCCACGCCTCCTTTTTACCCATCCACCCAGTATTGCAATATATTTTTATACCCTACACCTAAATTTTGAGAGTTAACGCACTTAGTACCGGTGTTTGTAACGCACAGAAATAGTTAAGCAGCTATAATTATAGTTTATCTTCCGAATTTAGGCGTGAGCCGCTCACTTTGAGTTTACATAGGTCATGGAGGGTCTAAAGGGGTTGTATTGATAATTATACAAATTTTGCTGATTAATAGGATACATATAAGTTTTGGAATCAATATTAATTTGTTAGATGAAAAATGGGCGTACCACACCCACTTTTAGGCAGTTTATCTAATTTTGTACTCCATGCCATATTTTTGCTCATTGGTACCTTCAATATAGAGAAATTGAGCGCTAGCGAGACAACACTGCAAGGACGCAGTATACTGGAAGGACGCAGTATATATATATATATATATTATAATATATATATACATATGTATATACACTGAGGTAATATAATTAGTTCGCAAAAAAACTTAAATAAATATTCATACTTAAACTGCAGCTTTCGTGTTTTATAAAAAACCTTTTCCCTTTAAACCATAAAAATGCTAGGTCTTTTCTTGCATTGATTTAAAAAACGTAGAAGTTGGCAAATACGTAAACTTCCGAGCAGCGACTGCATTGGGTTGCATGTACCTGCATACAAACGTAACAAACATAAATATATGCTATCATTTGAGGCAGGTTTTTCATTGTTTATTGCTCAATACTTTGCCTAATTACTGCTGCCGCTAAAGAAATTGTAACATTTCTTTTAAAATTTTATTACCTGCTGTATGGGTCATTATGGTAATTGTCAAGACTTTCGCGAAGCCGTGCACTTGTGTTTTTATACCCTTCACCTTAAGGTTGAGGGTATATTCACTTTCTACCGGAGTGTTTAACGCATAGAACTAGACAAGATGGGTATGGAAAAGTATATATATTCTTGATCAGCATCACCATTAAAATTGAAATAACGATGTCTGTCCGTCTGTCTGTCTGTCCGTTGAAATCACGATCACAGGAGAACGGATTAAGATTTCAAAATGAAATTTGGCAAAAATATTCGCTGCTATGTTGGGGTGTTTTGCATTGAAAATGGGCAAAATCGCCGGAGGAGCACGCCTACTTTTTATATCGAGAGTGCAGGTACCTCTGTTTTGCCTATTAAAAAATTTCATATCAGCATCACTTTTTAAGAGAAAATAAGAAAATTTTATATGTAGGTTTAGACTAATGCTGCCAGTTAATAGGCAAAATATTGGCGTGATCCGCCCACTTTTAGTTTACATAGGTCATGGAGGGTTTTACATGGATTGTATTGAAAAGTATATAAGTTTCCTGAATAATGATGTACATAATATTGTAGTTTGTGAACCAATAATATTCTGTTGGAAAAAAATGGGCGGGCCACGCCTCCTTTTTACCTATCCACCCAGTAGTGCAATATATTTTTATACCCTACACCTAAATTTTGAGAGTAAACGCACTTAGTACCGGTGTTTGTAACGCACAGAAATAGTTAAGCAGCTATAATTATAGTTTATCTTATATATCTTATATATACGAGTATATATTCAGCTTTAAGGTGTATTGTATTTCGGCTACAGCCCGCCTGTAGACAACACCTTTACTAGTTTAAACAAAATGTGCTTATATAGCAAATGAATAAATAAACATAATTTTCAAAACAACACTCGCCTATTTATTTTTTTTTTTTTTTTTTTTTTAAGAGGAGGGGAAATCTTCAAAAGATACCAGAAACTGGCATGCACGACTCACACTATGAAGTGTGCCTACGTACTAAAACCTAACTCCTCTTGTGATGGGAGTGAGAGAGTCGAAGCAGACCACTTATATTGGGTCCTTTTTCGTCTCACCACCATCTCACTAGGACCTATCTACGGGACATGCAGAATAGATCCAGCTCCGTCCTCATAACAAAGTCCTGTGTCGTAGCCAGCAGGTCTTGAAGGTTGATACTGCGAACCTCGTCGTCATTTATAAAGTGGCGACCCAGTACGGCAATCCTTTTGCTAGCTATCGCTGGACACTGGCACATTACATGCACCGCTGTCTCGTCCTCTTCCAAACACAGCCTGCAAACACCATCCTCAGCAAGACCAATCTTGTTAAGATGATATGTGAAGTTCCCATGTCCGGTCACTATCGCTGCTAGCCAGCTCAGGGTCTTCCGTGGTAGTTGGGTGACCCATTTCACTGCGCCGCCCATAGGCCTGCTTAAAACAGTCCTAGATTGTCTACAAGTAGTTAAACTCTCCCATCTTTCCAAATGAGAGAATTCCACCCACCGATTAACTAATGCCCTCACCGAACCTTTGCTTAACGCAACTTTCGGCTCCAGGCCCACAAATGCAAATGATGACCCTTGCTTGGCAAGTTCATCAGCTAACTCATTCCCGCTGATACCAGAGTGCCCCTTTACCCACACGAGTGTGACTTCGTTGATACGGGCACACTCACTAAGTTTCAGGGAACATTCCTGTGCCAGCTTCGAATCAACATATGTCCGTTCCATGCACCTATTCACGGATTGATTGTCCAGTGCAATCACGATTTTCTTGTCTTGCACCTTTCCCTCAGCCAGGTGATCCAGCGCATGAATAAGGTCAAGCATTTCTGCTTGGTATACAGACACATACCGCCCCAGACTTAGCGTGCACGCCAGGTCCAACTCTGCCGAGTAGACTCCAGCTCCCGCTTTGCCTTCCATCAGCGACCCATCAGTAAACATACTGATGTCGCTCCTTCCACACTCCATATTCGTTTGGCCATCAGTTATGAGCATAATGTGCCTCTTCGCTGAGGCTACAACTTTGCTCATACCATCCAGTGGCATCAGCGTCTCCCCGACCCCGATGTTAACGAGATCAAGAATACGCCTATGCCCTTCCATCGCACCAAATCCATACCATGTGCCACACGCCTTCATGCGCAGTGCTGTGAGCGCCGCCGTCTTCTTAATAAATAAGTCTAACGGAAGCAAGCCCACTAGTGCCTCAAGGGCAATAGTCGGGGATGTTCGCATTGCACCGGTAATAGCGATGCACGCCATACGCTGGACCCTATCCAAACTTCCTCGTATAGTCTTTTGGTCCGATTTGGGCCACCAGACAACCGAGGCGTATGCAATTATGGGTCTAGTTATTGCAGTGTAAATCCAGTAGATGGCCCGGGGGGCTAGGCCCCAGCCTAAGCCATATACGCGCCTACACTGGAAAAAAGCCTTCTTCGCCCTTCGGATCTTATACTCAATATGATCGTTCCAGGATAGTTTACTATACAGGATTACTCCCAGATATTTAACGTTCCTAGAGATCTTACTTTCAGCACCAAAGAGATTAAGCCGGCTCATCTCCAGACCTTTCCTCCTTATTATAAAGAGAATCATGTCTGACTTACTAGCGTTGATGGTCACCTCCTGTGCAATGCACCACCTCTCCACAGTTCTGAGTGCATGCCTCATTACATTGGCAATGGTGTCCAAGAACATTCCAGAAACCATCAAAGCTATATCGTCCGCATACCCAACCGTGTGTATGCCTATCTCATCTAAACTTTGGAGGAGACCATCTACCGTTAAATTCCACTGTAGTGGTGAGAGGACACCTCCTTGCGGGCACCCTCTCTTTATCCTCCCCCTAAATTTCGACTTTCCACACTGAACATTGATTGCCCTATGTTTCAACGAGCTGTCCACCCATTTAATAATCAATGGACTGACCTCCCGACAATCAAGAGCTTCACGCAGTTTTCCGAAGCCTATTTTGTCAAAGGCAATTCTATGTCCATAAATACAGCCATAGTAATACCTCAGACGGCTAGCTCCTTCTCCACAACCCTCACAATTTCATGCAGGGCAGTGTCGGTAGATCTTCCTGCACGATAAACTTGCTGGAATCTACTTAACGGTCTACTCACTAGCGTTGACGTCCCCAGAAAATCGGGCACAATCCTCTCCAACGTCTTTAGTAGGAAGGACGTGAGGCTGATTGGCCTAAAAGACTTCGCCGCAGAGTAGTCGCCTCTTCCAGGTTTGGGGAGAAAAACTACCTTTGTTTCTCTCCACTTATTTGGAATGTATCCTGTCGCTAGACAAGCTACGAATATTCCATGAAGTCTTTCAAGAAGAACATCAATGCCCCACTGAAGTAGGGCCGGAAATATTCCATCCAGTCCTGAGGCTCCAATTTCTTTTCCGCCTCCCTTCTGCCACTCCCGCTAACCCTTTTGCAGGTTGTGAGGTGTGGCGGGGCTCACGCTCTGTGTCGGAGCGCAGAGCGTAAGCAAACGGAGTGCCGCTCTTTCCAGCCCGTGTCTGCAATGCTGATATCGGCATCTCCTCTTTCCATCATGCGACGGACTGATGAGTCCCGTATGATGGCGTGAGGGAAGTTTCGAGAAAACAAGTTTTTTTTCTATGAACTTCACATCACGCCATCCTACGGGACTAGCAATTAACGCTGACGCCGATAAGAGAGAGCGAGATGTCCATATGTGCAGAGCGGTCACGACTGGAATGAGCAGAGCAAACCAGTTTTCGCTCTGCAGCTTCGTCACGGATCGTGTGCTGAAGAGTTGGACAGTCGGTGATAGAGAGTCGAAAAGGAATAGTTGAGGGTCGCGTTTTCAAATTGCAACAGCGCAGAAAATTTACTTTTGTTACAAAAAACAATTAAATAGTCAAACAAATAACAAGCAACAATTTTCTTGAAAACATTCCTTTTACCCGAAAGTTAAACGTTTGTCTCTGTAAGAAGCCATCTCGGGGAAAACGTTGATCAAAGTGCGAAGTGCTGTTGAATTTGTGTGACGGTCGAACTCAAATAGCAAGAACAATGCAAAAAGTAATGGCAGTCAGTGCTTTGAAATAAATAGATGGAAAGCAATTGGCGTAAACAGCAACGTTTTATCTCACTTGAGAAAGATTAATGCTCTAAAATCGTATTAATACGCTTTTGTGTTGGCAGAATTTGCCTGGTGAATGTGTTTGTTGCACACTAAATAGACCAAAGTTGAAACCAAAGTTTTTGCAATTCACCATTTTAACGTTCGTAAAATCCGACCAAATTTTTTTTTTGTTACCTTGGACAACAAAAAAAGAAAGAAAAAGGAACCGTTAAAAGAAAAATGTGAAGCTGCGCTAACGCATGTGAATAAAAAAAGGTAGCGATTAAATATGCATCAGATTGTAAAAGTTGATCTTGTGGAAAGACGATGAGAAGAGCAAACAAGTCGTCATATTAGAAAGAAAGTTCTTCAAATCTACTGCACCACTTCTTACCCAGGTTTACTTATATATATGTATTTAGTTCTGTATACATTTTTTTTTATATATAAATATAACACAAAAACTAAATTTCGGAAAGAAAACTTAAGATAGAAATGCAGTTTGCATACTGCACTAAATTTTTAATTAAACGCCAGACAACTCTCAGAACAGAAAAAAAAAATTAAACAAAATATTGCATGTATACATGCAAAGCGTTAAATAAGTATGCATATAACACGTTGATTATATGCATCTAAAAAAAATGAATTTTTTTATAACACTTAATCATATATAAAACCTTAATAAATTGTTCTTAAAATTAGATTTAAGATTTACAAATATTTCCCATTTTTAGTTTTACGTACTTACTTACGCTTTTTTTATGATGCAATGTAAACTAAATATTTGAAAAAAAAAGAAAAACAAAACACAAAAAAGTAATACTTTTGAGTAACATGAATTTAACGCCAGGAAATAAATATGTCCATAATACTGAAAGGAATTCATTAACATTAAATTGATACTGTTATTAATTAAACTGGAACGACAAAAGTAAGAAATTGTATTAGTTTTTTTTTGACGATCAAACAATTAGAAGTTGGTAGAAGAAGTTGAAACCGACTTTCTTGGTTTTCTTTTATATATAGTAAATACGTACATAATATAATGGTAACTGTATTTAGCCTAAATAAAGTTTAAGATAAACATTTGTGTTATATACAAGCTGCTGTTCGTATACATAAGTACGCTGCTGTAAGTTCTTCGTATGCGTTCTTATGATTTTTGGGTTTTTTTTTGTAATCATTTGCAAATGAATACAAGCGTTTCCCTTACTGACGTCATTATTGTTTAATTTTCATATTAAGCCAAGTAAAAATTATATTTCTTAGCATGATTCAAGTTATCCACGCTTTTGAATAATTATATTTACATGCTCTTGTATTGTTCAAACTTATGAAAGTCTTTATAAGAAATAAATTAATATGCATTGAAAATTAATAATTTTTTTTTCTGCTAGATAATGAATTAAACCTTCACTTAGGTTGACAGGTGAGTTAGCGGTTTCACTCCGCGCAGCCAGGCGACACACGAAAAGGGGTTGACGCACAAGTTTTCAACGCGCCAACCATGGTAGGGTGGGTATAGAAAGGGAGAGGGAAATAACACCTACTCCCCCCCCCCCCCCCCCTCCACTCATCTCCTTCTCCCACTGATCCTCCGCGTACGTGATTGTTTTTTTTTTCTTTACTTGGTACGTTGGTTTCTTTTTTTTGCCGCCAAAAACTCACCACTGATCGCGAGTGGATTACGTCGTGTCGGTTTAAAGTTATCGGTCTTGCCTACGGCAGTAGAGCCAAAGTAAGCCTCAGCTCCTTTCTGTTTTTTTGTAACCGGGGTTATCGAGACACTGTCGGGGTTGTTGAAGAACCCCCCCACTTTCCCTGAGCACAGCCGGACGAGCTGAGCTGCACTGACAGTGGTCATTTCTTTTTTTTTTCCGCCTTTTGAATTTTTTTTTTGTTAAATTTAGTTTACAGCGCTCTCTCCACCCCCATAACGTTACAAGGTATGTGAGAACGGCTCATTAGAAGATAGGCTTCCCGGAAAGTGTACTTCTATCAGTATCTGCAGATATTCACCCATAGTTTCTGACATTGTGCCATCCACTCTTCGTAGAAGGCCCAACCTTGATACAGGGTCTTTCGATATTGTCTTCTGTAATCTACTTACATCCGACATATCCTTTACACTACTACAGAAATTCCTCCACGTCTCTCTTTTACGTCGACGAAGAGTCCTTTTTAGTAGCCTTTTCTGTTCTTTATACAGGTTCCATGATTCAGGACTTGCCATCCTCATATGCCTGTTAAAGGCCTTCCTTGCCTCCTTTTTCATGGTCTCAAATTCATCATTCCACCAAGGTGTCTGACTCGCTTCTTCCACTACTTCTTCCACTACCTCAGTCATAGTCAAAGTTAGAACCTTGACTTCGCTTTCGACATCCGCCGTTGTTCTAGGAACAAGAAATTGCTTATTCGCTAGTAATTCCCTTAACACTTCAATGTATTTAATACCGTCCGTATTAGCGGGAACCCTTCGCAAGATGCTACTGCGTTTTTTCCTGGAGCCATAGAGAATGCCGAACCCAATGGCCCTACGGTCGGACATCGTTGGAGTGTCCAGTACCATCCAGTCCAGCACCCTCTCCAGCATCCCTGAATCAACCAACGCGATGTCGATAACTTCTGCTCTGCGAACATCCACAAAATTGGTTCGACACCCTTGTTTGCAATATACAAGCCTTGCATTACCACAAATTCAAGTAAAGCCTCTCCTCTGTGATTGTCGCTATTGCTACCCCACACAGTATTGTGTGCATTAGCATCACAGCTAATTACCAGTCCTGCACTCCTATCAACACAAAAATGCACTAGTGCATATGGAAGGTATGCAGACGCTAGAAAGAAGGATCCAGCACCATCACCTATCCTTACCACAGTAAGGTCCGGTGTGCTCAAGTGAGGACAGAGTACTGCTAATACTCCGCGCCTTACCAGGATGCAAGTCCTCAGTCTGCCACCCATCTGCGAACAGAATAGTGTGGCTCTGCTACAAGATAAACCTCGAATCGCATCATGAGATATCCAGGGTTCTTGTATTAGCGCACTATCTAGCCCTTCCCCCACAAAGTGCCTAGCCAGCATTGCTGACACAGCCCTACTGTGGTGTACGTTGAGCTGAATCACCTTTAATTTAGCCTGGGCCCGGCCCACCTAACGCCCCGACTTCCATCTCACCGGGGAAATGACCGCCGGTCCCGTGCCAGGGGCCCCACGCTCACAATTCATCCTTCCGGAATTTGACCAAAGCTTGATCGAGCCCGCAGTTGAGCTTCGCTCCTGCGCGCTCAACTGCAACGGCCTCTTCCTTCGGGCACTAAACCAAGAGAATGACGCCTTCGTTACCTGCAGCACCAAACTTACCCGCGCGAATAACCCTCCATTTAGAAGTGTCCTTTACGCAGGCATTCTGGCGCTGCAGCCTCCTGAGGATGAAGTCCTTGGACTCAGTTGTGCCATGAACAAGGATCACCATCTTCCTCGCATCCCTCAACACACTAAGCCGATCCACACTCAGGCGAGCATTCTCCCACAATCCTTCCAAACTGCCTAAGCGCCGAACCAGCCATGCCTTGGATTCCTGATTCTTGCACTTTAATACAATGAATCCGTCTTCCAAGGTTGCGTTGCCCACAAACCCAATATTACCGCCTTCCACATCTATCCGATCCAGGTCCCCCAAAAGAGAGGACTTGAAAGCCCTCAAATGCAAGTCCTGCATCGGCCCCTCCCTAGAAAGGTTAGTAATGCCCATAAGGAGGTCTCCTTCTGCCACTTTCGCAAAGGAGATCCCCGTACCAGCGGGTTTCTTTGCCGTAGCTGCCTTCCGCCCTGCACGCGTGGTCATCATTAGATGACTCGTGCCGGGTTTCCCCGCTGCAGCTTGACCAACACTAGCGGTGTCCACTGTTCTCCGCACGTCACGATCCTTAGCGTTTAGAATCATCCGCTGAACCGAAGCAATTAACGGTGTACCGCGATATCTTTTTGCCGGTGTCGATGATTCTGGCGCGGGATCTTCAGGCGAGAGCTCACTGAACCGCCGAGATAGCTTGTTCACTGCTACAGACTACGCTCGGCTTCCGAGGTGGCGTCAGCCATACCAGTTGGTTCGACGCAAGATCCGGTTGACCACTCGGCCTCCAAGGAGACTCCATTGTCCTTCTTCATTTGCGCTTCTCCTACTGGAACTACATTTAGGACTGTGCCTGCCTCAGCTGACCCCTGAACATTTGTAAATGTTCCATGGTCCACATTGGCAGTTGGTTCACCTTTCGGCTTACCAATATCTGAGAACACTGAACCCTTTTGGGGTTCCATACCCACAGACACCTCTGTCCACGTTACATCGGTTTTTTTGTTTTTTGTATCCTTATAATTCCCACGAGTAAAGCGGAAAATACGGACCATCCCAGCAGAGCCGCTTACGGGGACTAGGCATTTATTACTACCGACCTCGCCTGGGCGTCGATAGAGACCGTTAGCGACTGACCAGTTTAACCACGCGTCAGCCATGCAGGTATACGGCACGGGTACCTCAACACCTACACCTTCGGTGGGGATATTTTATTGAGGATAAGAATAAAATTATCCCGTTACCTCAAACCCTCCTCCTTTATCCGGGCTTGGGAGCGGCACCCGACCATGGTAGACCATGTTCGTGAGGCGGAGTTCTCGTCTATTTATTGGTTTGAATTTTGTTTAATCGAGAATACAATAGTATCAATTTCTGTATTCTTAAAATTATATGTTCTAACATATAGCAGGCACATGTATCAGGACCATCCAAACATTTATCCGAAGACCAACAGCAAGCTGAATAAAGATGTCCGTGGGATGATTTTATTAAAAATTGATCTTGATAATTGCTCAGTTGGATGTAGCAATTAAAAATTTGTACGAAATGGTCTTCATGCAAAGTTTTGGTCTTAGAAGTTTAGAACAAAAGAAAAACAGAAATATACAGGTTTTGACGATGGATGGTACTATGATGCAATGAAAGGTTGTTTCTAAATGCGAAAGCTTAGCTTTCACACAGTTCATGAAGACTAATTTGCGAAACCGTGCAGTTTATATAGCGAGCATTGCATTTAATATGCACCAACAAAAGATCGCTGATGAGAAACTGTGGCGGCTTTCGAAATAGCTATCCGATCTGCCTATTGATCAAGACTTGTATTAACAATTGTGCTGTTGCCCAATTATGACGATTTACAGCACACATTAATTCAATAAGCGCGACAAAATCCAATTCATTCCTAAAAAATTAGCGGGGCATAGCTTACAAGAGTATTCCATATATAATCAACGCATGTGTTTTCGCATGTATACACATATTTATGTAAAAAAATAGTTACATATCTACATACTTGATATCAAGACAAAGTTTTGGCGTGTGTGTAGTCTATAACAAAAGCTAAACTAAAAGCAAAAAACCGAAGGTTTTGGACTTAGAAGTTCCTTGAGTTGGTTTCGGTAAGTTTTCCATGTTGTAGTCAGGTGAGACGGCAGTGCCTCATCCCATGATATTTTTAAATCCCATAATTGTTGTAAGAATATTTTTGCAATGATAACAATCGGAGCCATAATTCCCAGGTTACTGTTACTGTTAAGCATGTGACCAGTTTTTATGCAAAATGTGTCCATTTTGGATTGCCATGTTAACCAATGTCTTAATGCAATCGCCTGATTCAACATCAAAATCCAGGTAAATTTCCTTGTGGTCGGTTGGTATTCCTTGTAGCAACTGGGGTTGATTGGCGCACCACTTCCTCAGTTCGAAGGCAGCTGATTTCAATATTGTTAAAAATTTCTTCTTGAATGATGATGGCCGGTGGTAAGCTATCACTTCCCGTTAGACAATCATCTACGTAGAAATTGTTCTTCAACGCTTCAGCTCCTAGAGAATCCTTTGGAAGTTCTCCTCAGCTAACTGCGAAAGACATTTAATGGCTAAATCAAGAGCAGCTCTGGTCCCATAGGTCACCGTATTTATGTAGATGATAATATTTTACCTCTGCTTCTGTAGTGTTTCTCCAGATGATTGACTGATATATTCTGTCAGATGGGTTGACGAGGATCTGTCTGTATATTTTTTGTATATCTGTGGTGAATACATATCGTGGCAACCGAAATCGTAACAATATTTTGAAGAGTTCCATTCGAATAACCGGTGCAATGTGCATGATATCATTCAGGGACTGACCTGACGACGTTTTTGCTGATGCATCGAAAACAACGCGAATTTTCGTACTGCTGCTTTCTGCCTTCATGAGGCAATGATTTGGAATAAAATAATTGCGTGTCATCACATGTCGGCCGGGAAATTCAGTCATATGACCCAACTGCTCGTATTCTTTCATGAACTCTCCCCATACGACTGCTTGAGTATAGGGTCTTTACTCAAGTGCCTTTCGAGAGCTTTGAATCTGTTAGTAGACAACAGCTTTGTTTCTCCTAATATGGCTGTATTTTCCGTAAATGGCAATCTAACGACGAATCTTCCTTTAGCATTTCTGGTGGTATTGTGAAGGAAATGCGACTCACATCGTCGTTCTGCGGGTGTGTGGATTGACCATTCTTCAATTTCGTCTAATTTCCAAAATTTTTCTAGTAGGGCATCAGTAGTTTCATTATCCTTGCTGAAAATGCCGCACGTAGCTTTATCATGCTGTACCTCTTCTACTTTTCCTGATACTATCCAACCAAACACAGTGTTTTGTAGTGTAGGAAGTTCGCTGCCTAAGCGAAGCTGTCCGATGGATAACACTTGATAGAAGTTTTCCGCGCCTAGTAGTACATCTATTCTTCCAGGTTGGTTAAAAGTGGGATCGGCTAGCTGAATATTCCCTGGGATCTGCCACGAAGATACGTCAAGCAGTAGTGATGGCTGATCATTGACAATTTTTGGCAACACCAGTTCTTCTAATCGTGATAAGAAAGCATTGATATTTGACTGCATTTGCACATTGATTCGATATCTACATTCCTTACTGTTGTGATTTTTCAGTTTAGATTTTATTCATTAATAATCCAATAAAAATTAAAGTACATATGTTCTTAAAAACTACCCAACTGCCCACACGATGAAAAACGTGTCCCTCCCAGTCACATGTCAAAAACTCCTTAAGGTCATTACACATGGTTGACTACAGTATGTATAATAGTCGATACACACTGTTGACTACTTTTGGTATAATAATTGTCTGTGTAACACCTTCCCTTTTGAATAGGTTCCTTTAAGGCGGCGCGTATTTGTCCACAGGTCTGCGTTTGCGTTTTGATCGACGTAGAACTTGTGGGATTTCCATCATAGCGTTTTGATTATTAGATTGACCCGCTCGTTCGTTGGTTCGTTGTCACTATCGATGTTGATGATGTCCGGGTTATTCGTTATGTCCGGACTTTTAGCAGATAAAGGTTCAAAAACTTCAAGTGCTGAGGTCCAAGGCTTTTCATGGTCTTCGAAATTTTCCTCAGAATTGGGGGTGCGCCGTCGAAGCTGATTTATATGTGATCTGATTATTTTGCCATTTTCGAGTCGTACATTGTACATTGATCTCTCCAGGAGTCCATTTAAAATGATTCGCTCCGTGTTGCATTCTGGCAAATATGGTGTCGAAACGTTGAAGTTCTCTTGAGACCGCGCCATGCTTTCTGTCAAATTGTTTTTTCATTTTAGCTGCAGCCATCGACGTATTATTTTCGCAGCTCAAAACTGGTTTAAGCTGATCTAATGTTTTCCGCATCTGTCTGCCCAACATTATCTCTGCTGGTGATTTCTTGTCTGGAACATTTGGATTTTCGGTTGATCGGTATATTTGTAAAAACGTGTGCATATTCTCAATTGTCGTCCCTTCTCCTTCCATCTTTTTGAGTGCTCTCTTGAACGAGTCAACAAACCTTTCTGCCTGTCCGTTAGACATGGGATGATAAGGGCTAGTGTATTTATGTTCAATTCCATTGGTTTTCAAAAATGTTTCGAAATAAGTGCTTTTAAATTGAGTACCGTTGTCTGATAGAATTGTTGATGGTAAGCCGAAACGTGAAAATGTTTCTCTTAGAATTTTTGTTGTTTGCTTTGATGGAATAGATGTTGTTTCTATTATCTCCGGCCATTTGGAATATGCATCAATCACCAGTAGAAAATAAAACCCATCAATTGGTCCGGCATAATCTATGTGAAGTCGATCCCAAATTTTGGGTGGAGTAGGCCATGGTTGTAATGGAGCTTTGACTGGCATCTTTGCTGCTGCTGCACAGCTGGTGCAACTGTTGACCATTACTTTAATATCGTTGTCGATGTTTGGCCAGAATACGTAATTCCAGGCAATTGCTTTTGTCCTCTCGATGCCTGGGTGACCCCGATGAAGCTGTTTTAGAATTCGGTTTCGAAAAATTTGTGGAATGACAAGTCTGTCTCCATACATGATACATCGCTTCATCTGTTTTAGGTTGTCTCTTCTGTGGAATAACGACTTGAGTTCAGCGTTTTCCGTAATTTGTGGGGGCCATCTATTTATGATATAGTTTTGGATATTTGATAACAGTTCATCTTTCGATGTCTCGTATTGTATCATGTTGAATGTTATTGGCAGTGATTTAATGGCTTCACTGATAACAGTATTAATCACGATTTCCGATTTTATTAATGCAATAACAAAATCTGCTGGAACTTCACAATTTTTGTTGATTAAACGTGATAATACATCCGCGTATCCAAAACTACTGGTATTTACAAAGCTAATTTCGAAATCGTATGCAAGGAGTTGAATTGCCCATCTCTGCAATCGATTTGCTTGGTGAACTGCGATACCAGTTTTACGTCCGAAAATTGCTAATAGTGGTTTGTGGTCGGTGTGAAGCTTAAATCGCCGCCCGTATATCATTTTGTGAAACTTTGTTACCGCAAATATAAGAGCAAGAGCTTCCTTTTCTATTTGGCTGTACCCTTGTTCAGTAGGTGTTAATGATCGAGCCGTATGACAAACAGATTTTATGGTGCCATCTACGTATTCTTGAAGAAGACATGCACCGAGTCCGTATCCAGATGCATCTGCTGCCACAATTATGCTTTGTTTTGGATCATAATGTGCTAATGTAAGGTCGGACGACAGAATGTTCTTTAAATTTTGAAATGATTGCATATGTTTGGTGTCCACGGTCATGAAACATTGGATTTTAAAAGTTCATCTAGCGGTCCTCTGTGTTGTCGCATATTGCTAACAAACTTGCCGTAGAAATTGATTGCACCAAGAAATGATCTCAGTTCTGTAACATTGGTTGGATCTGGCATATTGATAATGGCGCGAACACGATCGGGGTTTGGCTTGAGACCATGTTGAGACGTAGCCCAGGTAGCTTATTGAAGTTTTGTAAAACTCGCACTTTTCATATTTCAGCTTGAAACCGTATTCTTTTATTCGGTTGAGTACAGCATGAAGATTCTTTGCGTGTTCACTTTCATTTTTGCCTGATACAAAAATATCATCTATATACGCTGCCGCATCTGGTATGCCTGCTAACATTTGGTCCATGATTTGCTGAAAGATAGCTGAAAACGTTTTAATGCCAAAAACCATTCTGTTGTATCTAAATAGTCCGATATGCGTATTTATAGTAAGAAGGTGCTTTGAAGCATCATCTACTTGAATTTGTAAAAATGCGTCCGACAAATCCAGATGACTGAAAAATTTTGAATGGATATTGATGTGATTCGAGGCGCTCGTTCAGTCCAGTAGAAAAATCTCCGCACACACGTATGCCGCCAGCTGCTTTCTTAATGACAACAATGGGTGCTGCCCAATCAGAATAATTAACAGGAGATAAAATGCTACAATCTTGTAGGCGCTGTAACTCGGTCTCTACCAGCTGCTGCATGGCGTAAGCAATGGGGCGTTTTGGTCTGAAGACTGGTTGAGCATCGGGTTTAATCTGCAAAACAGCCTTTGTTTTGTTGCAGAGTCCAATTTTACCATCGAACACATCTGAAAAAGATAATTTTAATTGAGCCATTGAGTTTTTAATGAATGTTTGATCAACACTCCCCTGTAAATTCTGTATTTGATTACACACAGAATTTATTGACTGATCCTGCAGTTGAAAAGCGTCCATCCAATCAAGACCCATAACATTTAAATCGTGTATTGGTGAAACGCGACAGATAAGTGACTGCATTTTTCTTTGAAATTTGACTGTGCACTCGAATTGTGAAATAAGAGGTAGCTTGCCTGTTGCGCTACGTGCTAACTGGTCAACTGTCTTAGTTTCATCGATGTTTAGTTTGTCAAAATTCTCTTTTGATATAATTGTAATGTCTGACCCTGTGTCAAACTGAAGTTTTACAAGTGTGCCGTTGATGTCTACATTGATGTATTTGTGCAAACATTGTACTTGGTTGGTCACAAAAATTCCGTTTGTTTGCACTGGTTGCTTGTGCGTTTGCTTGTGACTTTTTTTTGAAACATTTTCGATGCGTTGTTGACGTTGTGAGCCACCTTTGTGGTAGTTATTGTTGTTACTGCCTGTGCAATAACCTTCCTTGTGCCCAGTTTTTTTTACAGTTGCCGCATTTATGGCTTTTGTAGGGACATAAACGTGCGTAATGAAAGTCGCCGCAATACCAGCATGGAGTCTTTGGAATTTTCCTTTCCTTTTCCCTGTTAACGATTGCTTTAACTTCATTTACGGTCGAGGTTCGGTGATTTTCAATAAGTGTAGTGTCGGCTTTTAAATTCAATATTCTTTGGCATTCTCTTGACAATGTGTCCAAAGTAACAGTTTCGTTTTCGCCGTCTAATTTGTTGAGTATTTTTGTACGAATCTCAAAATCTGATGATGATTTGAGTCCCATGACAAAAATCAAACATTTAAACTGATCTATTGACAATTTGTTGAGATTGAAAAGTTCGCACTGTTTATTAACAAATCCTGCATATGTGGCGAAATCTACATTTGGATCTTTGCTTATCTGCAAACAATTGTATCGAATGTTGAATTGTGAAACCTGCATTCCGCAAAGTTTCTTCAGCAATGCTACTGTTTCTGCAAAATTTTTGTCCCGCGGGTGTTTTGGAAGAATGTAATTGATGTATTTATGATACACTACTGAGTTCATCTTCCTTAGAAGTAATCTGGTCTTTGCTGCGTCATCTAATTTACTTGCATCCTGTTCGAAAATGTCTTCATATCGCGCAAACCATGCGTCGAAATTGAGGTTATTGTCAACATCGAAACAAAATTCCGTGATACTCGAACCCAGTGCTTCAATTTAACATTGTTTTTGGAGTCGTTTGATGGAATTATCTTGGTAAGGATGTTTGGCATTGCCACACTATCTTCATGTTGTTGTTCTTGCATTTTTGCAAGCAATTGCGCTAATGTAACTTCGATAGCAGTTGCCATGACTTTGCACTAATTAATTATTGATGCGAACAAATTTTAATTTTTTTCCTTGTCGCCACTTTTGTTGTGATTTTTCAGTTTAGATTTTATTCATTAATAATCCAATAAAAATTAAAGTACATATGTTCTTAAAAACTACCCAACTGCCCACACGATGAAAAACGTGTCTCTCCCAGTCACCTGTCAAAAACTCCTTAAGGTCGTTACACATGGTTGACTACAGTATGTATAATAGTCGATTCACACTTTTTGTATATTAATTGTCTGTGTAACACTTACTTTGAGTGCCGATACCTTCTAATGCAAATGACGCATATTTGCCTTGGAGGCCCAACTGCTTAACCAATCTCTCTGTGACGAGATTGGCTTGTGAGCCCGAGTCCAATACTGCTCTACATTGTACTTCACGACCACTGTTCGCTATTAGTCGAAGACGAACAGTCCTGAGTAAGACTTATTTTCTGGTTGGCGCGCCACTCTCTGCCGATAAACTAGCCGGCCTTGATGTGATGGCGAACGTGGGTTTCTTAATAGATGATGATGCGTTTTTTTCTCTGGAACTGTGCAACAGGGTGTTGCATAGCTTGTTGCATTTAAAGCACCTACGTGAAGCAGACGTGTTGGCGAAGTGTCCTTCTTTTAGACAATTGAAGCATAACTTGTTTGTTTTTGCTTGAAATTGGATTCGAGGAAGACCAGAAATTCCTTGACATTTGGTAACTCCTTTCGGTTCTTCAACGATCGCTCGTACATAACGTAAATTTCCTTATCCAACTTCTTCAGTAAAAAATGCAGAAGAATCCATGATGAAGATGAGAAGAGGATCCTATGATGATGTCATGATGCAAAGGCCTTCGAGCGACTTCAAGAATTAATTAATTGTATGATGTATTTTTTTATCGATGTCACCGATGTCGCAGTGAATGAGACCTCCAGAAGCTTGTAGAGCAAACTGGACCACAAGATCCTTATCTTGTTGTATCTGTTATTCAGTAGGTTCCAAGCAACATCATAATTTGAGGTGCAGATGTCGTAAAATTTTTTCAGCTTCTCCTGAAAGGATGGTTTTGAGGTACCACATCTTATGTATCCTTGGCAGAGGCTGTTCGTGCACCAATTGTTAGAACACATCATAAAACTGTCGTCATTTAAGATAGTTACCATAAAATTGAGGTATGGTGACTCTTGGCAATCGTAAGGGTTCGTTGTTTAAGATCGTGGCTGAAGACTTTGTTGGCTTGTCCAAAATTGACAATTTCCTACGCATTACTTAAACTCTATCTTCACATTCCACATATGCATTGAAATAATATCCGACGCTGATTAGTTGGTCGCAATATTCCAAAATTTTGTAATTGGTCTTCTCGATCTCCCGCCACAGCTTCCCTAGTTGCTGAAGATTTGTCTCAGCAAACTGCACCTGATCAACTGGATTTCTTCGATGCCGTCTAATAACCGAACCATCGAGCCGATTGGCGCACACTGTCGTCGAAACATTATCATAAGATATGCGGTTCCTTCTGAATTATGGGCCGATTGTTGAGTTGATGGCGTATTCTTTCTTTGTGCGTCGTTGTCGTCAACATTGGATCCGGCTACAGAATTTCTGCTGTCTTGTGTTTGTTCTTGTTGAATGGCATTTAGTTCAGCTTCGAACTGTTTCCGATATTGTGTTGCCAATGTCATTAATTGACAATAATAGTCCTTGACAAAATAGTCATCAATGGTTGGAACATCTTGCAGATCCTGTACGGTCTTGTATGTGGGGGTGAACAAAGTGGTTGCAGTCGCCAATCGTTCGAGTCGTGCTTCATAGTATGCAGCATACTTCCTGTCTGCTGGATCCCTTTTATAATTTCGGATGATAGTGATGTTTGATCTCCTGTCTCCTTTTGGGCAGCTACTAATTCTCCTAACGTCTTCATATTGGTGCAGCTTTGCAGTTGTAGCTTCCTAATCAACGGTCAAGAAGATGCGGATAATGGTGAACTCAGTACAATATTGTGATCGTGATGCTTGGATCAAAAATAGTAGTCGAGCCCACCCTGGGCGCAAAATGTTCAAATCCGCGTTTGGTTTTTGTTGACTTGAAACTGATTGCACTATGACGGTTTTACTAGTTTGAGTTTAGTTCAAGCACATAAACTTGAACTAAAGAACGATTGAACTGAACACTAAACGCTTTCGGTGACAATGAAAGTCTAATTTTATTATTCAATTCTCTTATATAATTAAAATTTCCACACATACATTTACATTTACTCATAATTGCGGTAGCCTTGGCATTGCATGAACCTCTGTGAACCTCACTGTCAAGGTAGATGTTCAACGACACCTTAGGCTCGCGTTGGTCATTTATACTGACACAGTAATATGCAACGCCGTGGCTAACTGAACTGTAATACGCATAAATAGAAACAAAACGGACCATAAGTTTCTGCAATGCGATTAAAGACGTTACCCTCAACATTATAATAATATCAGCAAATCAGCACAACAACAATATGAAACAATGCACGATCCACGAGTTTTTGGCGAAGCAACAATTTTCAACTTTAACTAAAATATAAAAAATATATATGTATGTATAATTCCAGGTGAAATTATATAAACCCAATCCTTTTATTGAATGTAATAACGGTTTCGGGTATTCATATTTTGGTTGATATAACGACTTTGAATACAAATATATATTGCGAAACCTTAGACCAATCGAACTCTCAATTAAACTTAGCATTGCATTGGTCTTTCCGCAATTCGATGGTCCAATTATAAGTCCTCGTATAGAATTCGGTAACAATGAACTGTGTCTTAATTGTGATGTTTTATTTAACGAAAAATCTAAATTTTTAACAAAAATATCCTTGTCTTGCATAACGAAATGCGTTTTTGGCAATTGATATATAAACAAATATGTTCCGTACTTATATTCATTTCAATTAAAACAGTTTAGTTGATAACATATACAATGGTTGTATGCTATAAAAGGAGATTTAGTCAAAAGTCAAACGTAGTTGGTAAAGGTTTAATAGACTCACTGCCAATTGAACTTCATTTAACCGGTTATCAAATATGTGGACCAGGAACAAAACTAAAAGAACGCTTAGCACGAGGTGATAAAGGAATTAATTCCTTAGATGCAGCGTGCAGAGAGCATGGCATTGCTTAATCTCAGGCGAAAGATATTAATGGAAGGCATATTGCAGATAAATTATTTACTTTGTAAGCAGGAAAGGCTTTACAAAGCGCAAAATCGGCAGACAGCGACTTTTCAGAAAGACGAAACGCTTTTTTAGTGGCGGCTGCTATGAAAGCTAAAACTAGTAAAGGTGTTGTCTACAGCCGGGCTGTAGCCGAAATACCCTACACTTTAAAGGTGCATATATACTCATCTATATAAGATATAAGTATAAGATAAACTATAATTATAGCTGCTTAACTATTTCTGTGTGTTACAAACACCGGTACTAAGTGCGTTTACTCTCAAAATTTAGGTGTAGGGTATAAAAATATATTGCAATACTGGGTGGATGGGTAAAAAGGAGGCGTGGCCAGCCCATTTTTTTCCCAACAGAATATTATTGGTTCACAAACTACAATATTATGTACACCATTATTCAGGAAACTTTTATACTTTTCAATACAATCCATGTAAAACCCTCCATGACCTATGTAAATTAAAAGTGGGCGGATCACGTCCATATTTGACATATTAACTGGAAGCATTAGTCTAAACCTACATATAAAATTTTCTTGTCTTCTCTCAAAAAGTGATGCTGATATGGCTTTTTTTAATAGGCAAAACAGAGGTACCTGCACTCTCGATATAAAAAGTAGGCGCAGTCCTTGGGCGATTTTGCCCATTTTCAATACGAAACACCCCAACATTGCAACGAATATTTTTGCCAATTTTCATTTTGAAATCTTAATCCGTTCTCCTGTAATCGTGATTTCAACGGACAGACAGACAGACAGACGGACAGACATCATTATTTCAATTTTGGTGGTGATGCTGATCAAGAATATATATACTTTTTCATACCTATCTTGTCTAGTTCTATGCGTTACACACTCCGGTAGAAAGTGAATATACCCTCAACCTTAAGGTGTAGGGTATAAAAAGACTAAGTGCACGGCTTCGCGAAAGTCTTGACAATTACCATAATGACCCATACAGCAGGTAGTAAAATTTTAAAAGAAATGTTACAATTTCTTTAGCGGCAGCAATAATTAGGCAAATTATTGAGCAATAAACAATGAAAAACCTGCCTCAAATAATAGCATATATTTATGTTTGTTACGTTTGTATGCAGGTACATGCAACCGAATGCTGTCGCTGCTCGGAAGTTATACGTATTTACCAACTTCTACGTTTTTTAAAGCAATGCAAGAAAAGAGCTAGCATTTTTAAGCTTTAAAGGGAAAAGGTTGTTTATAAAACACGAAAGCTGTAGTTTAAGTATGAATATTTATTTAAGTTTTTTTGCGAACTAATTATATTACCTCAGTGTATATACATATGTATATATATATTATAATATATATATATATATATATACTGCGTCCTTGCAGTATACTGCGTCCTTGCAGTATTGTCTCGGTGGCGCTCAACTTCTTTATATTGAGGGTACCAATGAGCAAAAATTTGGCATGGAGTACAAAATTAGATAAACTGCCTAAAAAAAAGTGGGTGTGGCACGCCCATTTTTCATCCAATAAAATAATATTGATTCCAAAACTTATATGTATCCTATTAATCAGCAAAATTTGTATAATTATCATTACAACCCCTTTAGACCCTCCATGACCTATGTAAACTCAAAGTGGGCGGATCACGCCCAAATTCGGAAGATAAACTATAATTATAGCTGCTTAACTATTTCTGTAGATCACGCCCATATTTGGCATATTAACTGGAAGCTTTAGTCTAAACCTACATATAAAATTTTCTTGTCTTCTCTCAAAAAGTGATGCTGATATAGACTTTTTTAATAGGCAAAACAGAGGTACCTGCACTCTCGATATAAAAAGTAGGGGTGGTCCTTGGGCGAATTTGCACATTTTCAATACGAAACACCCTAACATAGCAACGAATATTTTTGCCAAATTTCCTTTTGAAATCTTAATCCGTTCTCCTGTGAACGTGATTTAAACGGACAGAAAGACAGACAGACAGACAGACGGACAGACATCGTTATTTCAATTTTGGTGGTGATGCTGATCAAGAATATATATACTTTTCCATACCTATCTTGTCGAGTTCTATGCGTTACACACTCCGGTAGAAAGTGAATATACCCTCAACCTTAAGGTGTAGGGTATAACTAAATTTTGCACGAGCAACGTATTGAATGTCAAGAAAATAAAGAAAACCATTAAAAGGAAATGTATGAAAAAATATTTTACTAATGCTGTAAAAAAGGCAATGAAAACAATAACGCACAAAAACCTGAAGACATTCCCGTCGCTATTAAAATTTCAAGAAAAGTAGTGAACAATTCCTTCAGGAAAAAGAAAAGGGCAATCGAGATAATACCACGTGTTATACCATTACCTAAAAGAGGAGCTTTGCTATCACTTGTACCATTCTTGACTGCACTTGGAGCACTCGGAGGCTTACCTTCTGGTGGATCTGCAATCGTCGAAGCTATTAATGATGCTAAAAATTGCAGAGAACAGTTGAAAGAAGTAAATCGCCATAACAAAATTATGGAAGCAACTATAATGGAAAAAGGTTTATACTTAAAGCCATATAATTAGGGATTAGGTTTATATTATAACCCTAGGCAAAAAACGATTAAAGAAGCTACCCAAAAGAGCATTCACTTATATCGATTTGATGAAACATACTATTAAATTATCAAATTTTAGAGGTGTTTTTATGAGGGATAGCCTACCAAAGCGAATACATCAAAAAGAATGTGGAATTGTTAATCTAGATACTTGCAACGGTCCTGGAACTCACTGCGCAGCTTATTATAAAACTGAAAATAGAAAGGAATATTTTGATAGGTTTGGACATTTGCAGCCACTAAAAAAATTTTAAAGTATATTGGTCCAAATATACACTATAATTACACCAAATATCAAAACTGTAATTTTTTTAATTGTAGTTATTTATGTCTAGAATTTCTTTACAATATAAATAAAAATAGTCAATAAATTTTGATCATAAAATCTGTTAAGATTGCAAAGAAAAAGCTAAATTGACTTTTTCTTACTTATAAATTGGTTTACCCTAGCACATTAATATGTAAGAGCCTTACTCTCTTTCGTTATTTCTATATGTAAATAATTACAATATATTGTTGGCGTTGTTTCATGTTTTGCCATTTGTGTATCTTATTCAATTTCTCAAATATTTTAATTCAACTCGTTGTATATTTTCTAATTCTACTCAAACTAAATCTTTTATTTCTACTCAAAATAAATGTAATAAAAAAGAAGTTCTTCGATTATGAGAATTTAGTTTCTGCCCGTATTCAATTTCGCGATTAGAAATCGCTTAAACCAACCAAACAGTATTTAAGCATTTATAAACCATTAAAAAAAGTCTTAAAATGAATCAACAATAAGCAACATTCTATGCAATAAGTGCAGTCGAAGATTTTAAGAAAAACAATTATATAAGGAACGTGATGTCCCTAAAACATACGGAAATTAAAAAAGCTACGCAATAAGAAATGTTAGATAAACCAACACCAAGTATGGACAGCGCATATTAATGGAAGTGGAGGATAGTCTTATTTTCCTACCGCCTAGATTCAATAATATAAGTGATGAAACTATAAAGGAGTTCTGCAACAGATCTTATTACTTAATTAAAGTTATGGAGAAGGATAAAAATGGATTCCTCCAAAAAAAGTGATGGTAGATTTTCCTGTAGAGCAACCTGAAATGTATTTTTATACCCTACACCTTAAGGTTGAGGGTATATACACTTTCTACCGGAGTGTGTAACGCATAGAACTAGACAAGATAGGTATGGAAAAGTATATATATTCTTGATCAGCATCACCACTAAAATTGAAATAACGATGTCTGTCCGTCTGTCTGTCTGTATGGAGGAGGATAAAAATGGATTCCTCCTAAAAAAGTGAAGGTAGATTTTCCTGTAGAGCAACCTGAAATGTGAATTTTGTTTAATCAAGAACACAATAGTATCAATTTCTGTATTCTTAAAATGATATGTTCTAACATATAGCACGCACATGTATCAGGACCATCCAAGCAATTATCGGAAGACCAACAACAAGCTGAATAATGATGTCCGTGGGATGATTTTATTAAAAATTGATCTTGATAATTGCTTAATTTGATTTAGCAATTAAAAATTTGTACGAAATGCTCTTCATGCAAAGTTTCTTTATATTTTCCTACAAACTCTTAAACACAGAACAAAAATTCGTAGATTTTTATTTGACGAATCTTTTTATTTTTATAAATGCAGGAGATTCATTTATGCACTAAAACTGATACGGTTGCGGAACCCACCCCCCGATAGTGTGGGACTCCCACTCAGGTGGACTACCCACTGAAACCTTCCTCATCGGTGAGGATAACGAAACTGACCAGAATCTTTACTTAACACCTGTCTTATATGCAATAATTTCAACCTTTTTCATTTCTATGTTATTCAATCACGTTGAAACATGTTTAAATTCAAGCACACCTGCAGATACGCTACTCGTAAATTCAGAGCACTTTTCCGAAATTTTGTTACTTTTGATATAAAATTGTCTTCTTCTGCTTATGTTCTTCTTTCAAAAAAACTAATCCAAAACCACATCAAAATTCAAACAAACGAATTTTCTCTGATTGTTTCCGTTTATAGCGCCACCAGTCTCTGGCGTAATCGCGGAGTAGCTCATTTAATGGCAAGAGCAAGCTGCTGTAGTTGATTTGATAACAGCTGGCTAGATCTTCCATGTTTTCAATAAATTCTAAAATGGAACGTGTCCCATTGAAATGCAAATTCCATTGGCTCACCGTATTCATGATGTCGTATTCTCTATGGTCATGCGATTGCTGCATTGGGTAACTTGAATGCTGTATTTCATTGACGATGGTTGGTGACGGAAACAATGCGGTTGTTGCGGGTACTGCGAGTGAATCGATTTTCAGATTAATGCGCTCTGCCGAGTTCCGTCGCGATCGCTGTCCTTTTATGTATTGGCTCAAGTGTTGTCTCATCTCTTTCACAGTGTCATCTATTGGTAAGCTTAGAAGTTTCATTTGAGCTTTTAATTCCTCTTTCTTTAATTTGTAGATGGAACTTAAATTTTCCGGTAGTTGTTCATCATAGTTGACTTGCACTTGCTGTGGCTTTGAAGGCATGGTTGGAGCATTCGAGTGGCTCGGTGCGCTGCTGCATTTGTTTCCCTGCTGATCTGGTGAATTACTTGACTGGTTCGGAGGATTGCTTAATTTATCAGCTTGATGGTGTGGAGAAATGCTGCGCTGATCTGGTGAAATATTCCTGTGTTGAATATCCTGTTGTTTCTGTAAGTTACTTCTTTGTATGGAAGCACCGCCTGTTTGAACAATCGGTTGTTCATTTTGTTCGCTTCCAGAGGAAAGCGGTCCCTGTTCGGGCGCCATTTGTAATGACGAGTTTTCCTTTCCCAGCCGGGAATAGCTCACTCGTCCCAGGGTTCGTGGCAAGTGGATCTCGGAACCACTTGCGAACAATATTTTAAGCTGCGTTTCCGAATTTCGTTCGATTGGAGTTCCCACCAATCTAGCACTGACTCAGAGAGTTCAGCTCGGACGCAATGCTGAGTATCGTATTTATTATATTTCCTTAAAAATTTTTATAAAATCGTATCTATTTTCCTTAACAATTTTTATAAAATCGTATTCTATTATTTTTCTTTAACAATTTTTATAAAATTAGTACTATAAGAGCCTCAGTGGGTCGCGTAAATAAAGAGCCACAATGGGTCGCGTAAAATAAAGAGCCACAGTGGGTCGCGTAAAAATAAAGAGCCACAATGGGTCGCGTAAAATAAAGAGCCACAGTGGGTCGCGTAAAATAAAGAGCCCCAATGGGTCGCGTAAAATAAAGAGCCACAATGGGTCGCGTAAAATAAAGAGCCACAGTGGGTCGCGTAAAATAAAGAGCCACAATGGGTCGCGTAAAATAAAGAGCCACAATGGGTCGCGTAAAATAAAGAGCCACAGTGGGTCGCGTAAAATAAAGAGCCACAGTGGGTCGCGTAAAATAAAGAGCCACAATGGGTCGCGTAAAATAAAGAGCCACAGTGGGTCGCGTGAAATAAAGAGCCACAATGGGTCGCGTAAAATAAAGAGCCACTAATGGGTCGAGTAAATAACCAAAATGCCATAACCAAAAGCAAAAATGCGAACCTTTGGTGTCTACTGTTGCGTGACTAGTATATTAGTTTGGCATCAGATCAAAGGCTGATTTCTAATGTTCAAATAAGCTCGTTAAAAGCAGCAAGCGAAATAAACTGTCCCCGAATTCTAAGACATTTCCAATGGAATCGGCCGTGAACGGAGACAAATTCCATTCGAAAAAATATTTTGTCCGTCGGCTGATGGCTATTTATTCATGTGTCTGTATATCTGTCAGTAGATGTATGCTTTCTGGTTTTCTGTACTCGATCTGCTAATGTGTAGCTATGTAAGCGTAGTGTGTATTTATTTGCATACGCTCACTTGGAAGGAACAGGTTTTGCGTATTAATTTCAGTTCTATTCTTCGTGGTCGGTTCGTATTCTTTATGTTTTTGATTTACTATGTTTGTCGTTCGGTTTGTATGTACATGTATGTTTGTATGTTCATTTGTTTAACGCGAGTGTAAGTTTGATTATTTCTATTTCGTCTTCTGCTTTGCTCTTCATAATTAACTAATATATGTAAATATGTGTATCCAATTGTCTAATCTAAAACTATTTATATTAAAATGTTATTGTAACGAATTGTGGTCGTTACAACCGGAAACATTATTCGGAAAAGAAAACCAAACACAAGCGGTTTAAATTAATTTTATATTTGACAACTAATAATTTCATCACTTGTGTCTCCTAAAACCAGCAAAAATATTGCTACCAAATAGAAATGTGAAAAATTTTAATTAAAAGTAGTAATATTTGTGGAATAATACTACTAAATCATAATAAGCGAGCACCTGTATATAAAGGGAACTAAATTAAAACTATGATGTTTTAATAGTACTCAGCCATTGATACGAAACTTTGGTCACATTGTAGTAAAACAGAATTGCGAAATAATAGGGAATGACATAATATTAAAATATGGGAACAACGTAAATTCTACAATAAATCTCATATCAAAAAAACACTAAAATAAAGACTAAAAGTAATGGTAAAGTAAACTCCGGGTGGATAGGCATTGGAAGAATAATGTGGATAGTAACAGTGGCAATAATAAGAACTAAATGTTGAAAGGGGAGAAGAAATGTACAGCCAAGTCCACGGAACACAATAGAACTCCCAACGATATATACACCAACAACGATACAAAAAGCCCGTATTCACAAAATCCCATCACCATCCTTATAAGTACATATCCACCAAGTTTGAAAGACAGATGCAAAAAACTAATGCGTGCAGATAACCTACACCGAAACGGTACAACTGCATATATATAAGTTTATAAATTTAAAACCGGAGTGAACTTTGAGTTCAATTTATATTTAGATTTAAGCAGCAGTATTGTGACAAGCAAGCAACAAAACTGCAATTATGAGAAGCACCACTTATATAGAAAAAACTTTAAAATACGAAACATTGCAATTTTAATTTCACTCGTAAGTATCGTAAGTATCTCCATTCCAAAAACTGTTTATGCAAACCGCACCAACGTTGTTAAACTACATAAACTAACCAACGAAATAGCATAAAATAAATGAGCACAAATACACAGGTTCATATACTTCTATTGTTGCGTTTTATAAGCCACCTGGAGACCAATAACAAATTATAATAAGGCGGCTAAACTCCCTGGCATGGACGTAATACACGAACGAGCAACAAACGGAACTACCGCTTTATATTCCCCAGGTTAATTTGTATCATATTCGTATTTTTCGTTTAATTTTAGTCAACACTTAATTTGTTATTATTCACCGTAGCAAATGCTCGTTGATTCATTTAGTGGCAGGATTCTCGAACTCCGAAGTCACTAATAAGGGTCTTCATGCCATGATGTCTCTGCTCCTAGTGTCCTTATGGCGTGCAACGCTCTTCCTTGAATTTTAGTCGGGTTTGTTCGGTTGTATTCGTAACATTGAACACCTAAATTGCCGTCCAACAGTGAAAGAAGTCTGTCGACTTCTCTTAAAAGTAATGTTAAGGCGTAGGATTCATCGCTCTGAATCCTTAACACTTTAGGCGGCCTTCTGGCATTTTTGAACTTAAATTTTGCTCTTCGTTATTTCTCAAAGTCACTAGTAAATATAAGATCTTTTGGTTTCTATTTCCTCTACTACTATACTCTCTCTCTCTCTGTTGTGTTTGTCTAATGTTTTTACTTTCTTGTATGAGTAGTAAGTACTGAGTAAATATTAAGATTTTAATGGTAATACCCATTTTGACCATCTCTGAGTCCACTTTGACTACTCCATTTCCAATTGTAAATGAGCAAAGGTCAATTGAAAATGAGATTTTTTATATGAAAATGTGGTTAGAATAAATACAAATGAGATTTTTCATATGACAATGAGAATAGAACAAATGCAAATGAGATATTCCAAATAAAAATGAAAATTTATTTATCCATGAAATTGATGTATGTTGTTTTAAATTATAATAAAATGCATAATGCCCATATTTTTATAAAACAATTTTTAATGATGTATGTATAAGAGACGTACTCTTTGGAAAAAAAGAAACGCATATGCATCATATATATGCTAACAATTATAATTAAATGCCAAATTCCATATGATTTCTGTTTATGGTGGATTGGTGAAATGTTGTAGAACGCTGTATTGCACGTGTACATCCACTGATGAACACCCTTCTCATTGCACCATAAATTAATCCTTTAACGTACTGCAACAGCTGCCCTCCAACTCCACCTCGCACATGACAGGCGAATAGAATTATGCGAAAAACTAAAGGTAAACTTAGAAGCATTGCCCGAAGTGACTAGCAAAAGATTTTCGTATTTTTATTACTTCATTATTCTTTGTTACAAATAGTACAATAACTCGAAAATCCTGCGAAGTCCTTCGGACTTGTCTGAAGGAACAAAAACCATTTGCACTTATTCAATTTTAAACAATAATGTTGGTTTAAGTAGCAATGAAATTAAACAAATTTAAAAATTCATGTATAAGTCATCAAATTTAACAAGTCATAAAATTTAATTAATGCAGTGTATAAAAACACTCGCAATTGTAATTTCTATGATCTAAAATGGCTAAACTAAGAAACAGGTAAATTTAAGAAACACGCTTTCTGTTTTCATTTACACCCCCCTCTTCAGTGTTTATCAGATATTTTCTTATGAGCTTTCTCCGCTGATGCAACAATGGTATATTTACGAAATTCCTTGGAAGCTGATTTAACAATTTTGGCACCGAAACATTAAGAGCATTTTTTCCATAGTCGTTAAAATAGCTTCTAGCTGCATACCGCCCTTGTACTCGCCTTCGCGTTTCGTAAAAGTGAGTAATTGGTTGCCTAAACCGGGATTCTTCGTAAAATTCCATTAGCAAAGTATACTTAAAAATGTTTTCCATACTATTCGTACATCTAGATACGACGTCCAAGACCTAGTGCCCAATGGTGTCAAATCCGTATTCAAATTGTCACTTCGCTTACTCCTTGCCAATATTTTCAAAATATAATTTTGACTCTTCTGTAGACACTTGCATTGAATTGATGTTCCGCACGCTGTGATGCCATGACATATCGCAAGATACGCTTGCTTTAGCACAGCAAAATTGCAGTTATTGCTCAAGTGATAGATAAAATATGATGCTTTCAGCAGTTTCTTTTCCAAATATGCAACGAGCATACCAGCTAAGGTTGTCATCAATTATTACACCGAGATACTTATATGTTTTAACCAGCTCAATATGCACGTTGCAGTTATCACAAATGTTTGTGTAGAGATCTCCGGTCATGAAATTTTATGCGTATATCCGATATAAGTTGCGATTTGTTACCACCAAAGCAGTATTATCTGCGTATGCGAATGCGTAGCTATTTTTAATACATTTGAGCATATCATTGGCGTAATTTATGTGCATCAATGGTCCTAATTTAGATACCTGCGGTACACCGTAATACACTTTGATCTCGCTGCTCAGCTCTCCGCCGACTCTTACACGAAATGTTCGTAAAAGCAAATAACTACGAAACCATATTAAATACTCTCCGCGCACACCCGCTCTATGCAATGACGTGGTAAGCGTTGTGTGTGACAGCGTATCAAATGCCTTGCTGAAATCCAGGAATAACACCAAAGAGTGATGTCCTTTACTTAACCCTTCATTAAAAATGTTAGCAAAGTTTCCCAGGACTTTGTTAAAATTTTTCCCACTCTGGTATCTGTATTGACTTGGATGAATAATATTATGCTTGGCGATGAAACCCTTAAGGCGTCTTGCAATTATTTCTTCTAAAATTTTTTCCATCACATGCAAAATTGATACGGGTCTATAGTTCTTAATATCGGATTTGAGACCACTCTTGAATATTGGCCTTACAATTGATTGTTTGAGTGACTCGGCCACTTTTCCCTCTCTAATGCGTAAATTAATCAGCTTCATTTTAACTGGTGTCAGAGTCTCCGCATTATTTCTTAAATCCTTTGGCCTTATGCCGTTACATCCAGGGCCCTTTTTTACATTCAAAGTCGCGATGATATTGTACACCTCCTGCTCAGCTGCCTCACTGACATAAACCGACTGACCAATGGCATCAGTCGTGGTACATATGGTTTTAATCTGACAGTCATGTATAACATTTCTTGTAGTACTTTTAAAAAAGTCTGCCAAATTTTTCTGTATGCTCTCATCTAGATTTTGTGTTCTTTTCCTTAAAACTTCATTAATAGTTTCCCATGTTTTTTTAATTTTAATGTCATTCCTATGTTCATAAAATTTTTCTTTATAGTATTTATTTTTCGCATTTAGTAATTTCTTATTGACTAGGTTCCTAAATTTCTTGTATTCGGTTTCTCTTGCCTTGCCATTCATTTGGTCTCGCCATCTCTTGTACAGTTTATCTCGTTTATTGCAGTTCTGCGTTGATCCATTGATGCGGCTTCCGCTTTTTGCCTTCTTTTCTGACTGATTTGGACTTATTGTAAATTTCAATAAAGGTGGTTTGTATCATTTTGCAGAGGTTATCTACATTTTCAATATCCAACAGTAGGACCCAATTTGTGTCTCTTATTAAGTCATTGACCCTGTTATCTTCTATTTTGGTGCTTCGTTGTTGCGGTATGATTTCTGTTTGCCTGACGTCATATAATTTTATTGAGCACCATAAACAGAAATGATCTGATACATCCGTTATCACTACAACTGCCTCAACTTCAGAATATTTCAAATCCATGATCCATTATAACGGGTGAGATATGTGACCTTGATGCACAGCCAAGAGTGATGTCATCAACGAGGTAAATAAGCTGCTTGATAATATAAAGATTTGGTGGATAAGAGGAAAAATACAGTCAAAAAATATCGCAGCTAATACTCTCCAAACCAACATAAAAAGCAGTAAAATAGCCCACGCTCTTATCGCACAAAGCGTCATATAAGAAAATAAATAGCGCCACCTGGGTGGAAGATGATTCTGGTTTTGCAGCAATTGGGCCATGCCATGCAAACGGTTTTGTTTTGGATAAAAGGACAAAATCCTAAAGTCTTAGAAATCGGAGCTCAAATCGCTGCAAGAAGTTTCGATGCCAGGGCCACGGAATGGAATGTAAATTACTCGCTCGACCGGCAGAAAATTATTTGTTATGGCAGCTAGACTGGGTTTAGTAATCACGAATACAAGCACAACTCCTACATTTAGCAGATTTAGTATGTAAATGTAAATGTAACTTTAATAACCGAGATTATAGCTGAAAATCTTATATTGTACGCATTAGTCCTGATCATCACAGCCGAGCAGTCTTCACAAACTACGCTTCGAATACATGTTAATGGACTATAGGTGCAAGTTGATTAGCCATGCTTTGCTGACTTACTTAGAGAGCGTGAGCGGACCGAACAGTGTCGGAAGCAAAGTGAAAGTTATTATAATCTAACGCAATTGCTTTTCGGGCATGGATAATTCTGTAAATATCTTTATATGATTGGTAAGACTGTAACTGTAAACGGAAGTGTGCTGTATTTATGGAGACCCGGGTCACTATAATTTAAAACGTACAGTATTTTACTGCGACAAATGTGTTGACCGTTTAGAGTTAGAACAGCACATGATCAACTGCCTGAAAATTTAGCTAAGGGCATCTTAAAGAGCGAAGAAAACTAGAAACTTATAGCAGGATATACTAAAGGATATGTTGTCCAGTAAAGGACCATGTGGGTCTGCACCTTGATGTAATGGAAAAGTAGTCCCAGGGTTCCATTATTACAAAATTACAGCTTTATGTTATCCAGTTATTGATAAAATTACTATTTGTTAAAAATGTTATCAAGAAGACTTTCTTTGAATTGCCCACGTCATAATATAACTACGTCGTCAGCATATGCTTGACAGTACGACCCTGCCTCCGTCCATGCTTCATAGTAATGGAGAAAGTACAGCTAATAGCGGGCATCCTGTCGTGGTGTTTACTTCCTCTGTAGTAACTTTCCTCGTTCTTATGTTTTAAGCTATCCATGCTGCCACAATATTATTTTTCCCTGTATGGTCAAAAGGTCCTTTTTTTCTAAAAAGCCACAGAAGGCAGTCCTTGCCTTCCAAGGATTTATATATTTCGTTCGTCAGCTGCTGCCAGCTCGTTTTCTTTCTCATTCTGTAGACATTTTTCAGTTATCTTTTCTATTGTCAATAAGAAGGAGGTCAAGCAGATTCGATTAAAGGATCTGGTGAGAAAGGAAACTTTCTTCCATACCTTTCGGAAGAACACATTCTTTACTTGCCTTGAGGCTTTTGGTGTATGGCTCAAAGTTATATTAGCTTTCGAAATTGCTGACAGTGTTGGTATTATGATATCATACAAAAACTGCCGATGGTCAAGAACAACTAGTAGGTAGGTACTTTATGTCTAAAGCTCAATTCAGTCACCAATTATGACTATGTCTTCCTGCTTATTATTATTATTTGATTGCTTATTGTATAAGCAATATAAGCTGTTATCATTATATTATTAAATATAGCTTTGAATAGACAGTAGAATTGAAGACCACCGGCATTTTTACCATGTCAAACGGTATTATACTTGCATTTTTTTATGTATTTGTATGTTAATATATATTGAGTATTTAATTCTCTATTTCTTAAAACTTCTACTATGCTTATAACGAGTTTTATTTCTTAGGCTGGGATAAAACTCAGTCTGTCCAAGGTTCGTTAAAGGGGTCTCGCAACCATCTAACATTCAACGTATTCCCGAATTTCTCAAGCCTGTCTTCGCGATAGTCTAGCACTGACTCTGTAAAGACTTCAACTCGGACGTTGGCTTTGTGTTTAAATTTTTATTATTTTATTATTATTCGCTTAACAATTTTTATACTTATATTAATGCTAAATAATTTTTATACCTAATAATACGTACAATAAAAGAGAGGGATAGAATATCCAGCAGCAGAGGGCTGCACAATGTGTATCACCTAGTCAAAGCACCAAAGGGAGACGCGGTGGGTACAACAACTCTGCGGACCGAGCCGGTTGCTGGGCAGAAGCCGAAAGAAATTCCATAGTGCGGTTTCTGGAACGAAGTCGAAAGCAACCCGATAGTGGGATTGCTGGGCCGAAGCCGAAAGACGTTGAAAATAAGGTGGTTTCAAAAATACACAAAGTCTGAGCAACTACTGCAAAACGACTTTGGACAGATTCCAACTTCTTGAAATATTCTGATTTTTGAGCCTCTTATACGTTGTGCGGTGGTTGGACTGATTGTGAATCGAAGGCTTTGGCTATGATTTAGCAAATACGTGGAAAAGCAAAAGCGAATAAAATGTCTTGCTTATATGATCTATGCTAGTGACTTCGAAATCTGCATCTGGCGGATTTCACGATTTCTTCAATAAGTATGTTTTTTATGTTTCTATTTATTTTTATTAATTTGCTTTAATAAAAAATAGAAAACATGATAAAATATGAATAAAAAAAGATATGTAAAGTATTATTAAATGTTGAGCGAAAAAATGCTTGGCCGCTGGTTGGCCTCCCTCGTGTTGGAATTTTTATATGGTGCTTCAGAGAGTAGTTTGTGTATAATAAAGAGAATTGTAACATGGCATTAATTATGCTTGTTACAAAATAAGGAGCAAAAAAAAAGGATTAGTTATATATATATATATATATATTTTGTTGTTCGATGATAATTTGTGAATATATAATTTGAATATGTAAAAAAAAAAAAATGTGTGGCGGAATATATTTGGTAGTAAATATAATGAATAAATGGTGTTTTGTAATTTTTAGTTTCACTTGGCGATATAATAATTTATACGTATATAAAAAGAATGTGAAGGTTTGAAAATAGATGTATTAATTTTGTGTTTAGAATTGCAATATTTGTGTGGGGTTTTTTTTGTAGAAGGGCCGGACGTGAGAAAGATCGTGATTTGTGACGATGATTTTCCATTGGTCCTGACGGCTGATTTTTGACCACCCGTCTTGTACGGTGACTGTGGCGGTGCCTTCTGGTCGGCGTATCATGAAGGTTCGTTTCTTCGGCATCTGTTGTGGTGTTTTTTTTTATTTTCTGAAGCCATCCTCCTTTGTTGGCTTCTGATGGCTGGTGGAGATGACTGGTGGATGGAGAGCTGCTCGAATTTTGTTCAGGTTTGCTTTGGGTTTCGATAGTATTTTATATGTGCCTAAGTGTCCAGCAGTGATGGCACCATGCTTCTCTTTCGCGGTTTTCTTTCGGTCTTCCTTGCGGACGCATAATCGCCATTGGTTGGTATGCGGACCGGTTCCTGTCTGGCGTCGGTTTTTTATATATCAGTAGAGGTTGCCGGCTTTTTCATGTGTTTTTGGCTATGACGTTTGCCTTGTTTCATTATTTCGTCTTCGGATAATCCTGGCATGTATTGCAGGTGGTGATAATATGTTCTACTATTTATTTTTATTTTTCTCTTTCCGTAGTTACGGACGGAAATAGTTTTCCCATTGGGTAATGCATTTGCCTTTTCTTCTCTATGATTTGGTTTTGTGGGATGCCCTAGTTTGTTTTTGAGGTCGTCTCCCATGAAGGTTAGAGATGCTCCGGTGTCAATATAAGCATTCAATGTATATTGATCGCATTCTACCTGCCTATAATAACAGGCAGCGACGGGTGGTATGTATGTATTTCTCGTTTGATGGCATTGACAGTCACGAGATAAGCTTCCCATCTTCAGCAGGACAGCATTTTCTTTATCTGACACTTTTCCCTAGGATACCTTGGTTGTTGGCAACACCAGCAGTGTAAGCGTCGATCGTAAATGGAAGGCGTGATGCAGTTATTAGCATGTCTACTCATTCTTACTTCCTCACCTATAAGGTGCTTGTGATATGAGTTCGTCGAGATTATCAAAATTGTTGCACCTGATGCAGAATCGGTATTTGGGGCGCAATACCTCGTATGCTCGCTTTTCATGTGTAAGTGCTGTCTTATTAGTGTCAATAAGTGGAGAATATAATCTTTGGCGCGTTTGCGATTATTTTGTTTTCTCAGAATTATCTCTTCTCTTCTCTTTCTCTTTATCTGTTCTAATCTCCGTAAATATCTGGGTGGCTGGAAAAATGTTTTCGCTGCTGCTCGTAAGTCCTCCCATGTGTGAACTTCGTTTCTTTTCTATCGCCAGCAGTCTCTCGCTCTGTACTTGAATATTTCATTCAATGGTAGCAGGAGGTGGTTGTAATTGATTCCACAATAGTCAGCTAATTCTTCGATCTGTGTTCATAACGTCAATATAATTATTATTGGCGAGATTTGTGGATGGTTGCCATGTGCCAATAGGCGTATCATTATATGAATCTTGTGTTGGAGTATGCACAAGTCTTGTTTGTTTCTTCGCGTTGTCGCTTTTCTTTTGGAAACGTATGTAGTTGCTAATTCGTTTTCGGCTATCTGTCATGGTACCGTTGGTAGGTAATCCCTTTTCGTTGAACTATTTTTTCAACTCTTCTTTCCTTATGTAGTAAAGCCAGGTGGTCCACGTTTCGTCGATTTCTTTCAGTATTTATGTTGTAACCTGACTTTCTTTTGAAGAAGAATTCACAGATTTATTGGGAATAAAACTCAATCTGTCCACGGTTCGATAAAGGGGTCGCTCAACCCTCTATGTTCAACGTATTCCCGACGGCTATTTCTGACGCCTATCTTCGCGACAGGCTAGCACTGCCTCTGTAAAGAGTTCAGCTCGGACGTTTTTTTTTTTGTGTTTAAATTTTTATTTTTCTATTATTATTCGCTTAACAATTTTTATACTTATGCCCAACAATTTTTATACATAATAATACGTACAATGAAAGAGAGGGGGATAGAAAATCCCGCACAAGTCTGCGCAATGTGTATCACCTAGCCAAAGCACCAAAGGGAGACGTGTGGGTGGACCTTAAAAATGCGAGGCCAAATCGACCAAAGAATTGGATCATTCCTCCTACCTCCCAATGATGCCAAGTTTCTCCAAATTTATTTCACTGGCAATGAAGCTACAGAGGTTGAACAGCGTTGCGCAATCACTACAGAAATCAGACGGAAGTCGTTTGAAGTCCTCAAGCTATGTTACGCGAACACAAAAGCGTCATTCGTCTCTTCAAAACAGCCCTAGACCAGATTCCGGCAGATGATTATACGGTTGTGATAAGAGCTGACAAGACACCGGCTCGAGACCATGAGCGGCGCTTCAACGCAACGCTGATAGGTGACGTCGCTGTTATTATGATCGGCACAGACTTTGAGCGATGCGATATCATTATCCATCGCCGGAATGCAAGAGTTCAACGCATTGAGGAAACTCATCGATCGTATGATGCACTACAATATCCAGTGCTTTTTCAACTTCAACGTAATGCAGATGAAACCAAATGCAAATGAAGAGTCGACAAAAAAGTTTCCTGTATGGACATTTATGTCTATCGCCTTATGATCAGGCCTAATGAATGTAATTATTTGTTGCAATGTCGTAAAGTCTTCCATCAATTTATTATCGACATGCACGCAAAAATTGATAGTGAAAGTCTGCTCTTCATTCGTTTCAATCAGCAAAAGCTACGCTTCGAAGAATATGTTCACTTACGTGATGCGATCGCCAATGATGGAAAGGCTGCAAATATCGCCCAGATGGTGATCTTGCCAGCGAAATACACAGGCAGTCCGCGACACATGCACCAGTATGCTGAAGATGCTATGACATACGTGCGCAAGTGTGGACGGCCAGACCTCTTCATCAATTTCACATGCAACACAGCATGGAAAGACATCACCGGCCTTTTATTTACCGGCCAAAGTTCAACAAAAAGACGCAATATCCTCTCCCGAGTATTCAAATAAAAGTTGACAGGGCTAATGGGTGTCATCACCTAAAATCACATATTTGGCGAAACTCTGTGCTGGATGCACTCGGTTGAAAGGCAGAAACGAGCCCTGGCCTAAACAAAAAATCATTCCAACGCAAATTGACGATGTTATTTCTGCAGAACTCCCGAATCCCACAGCAGATCCGGTTTTATTTGAAAACACATGATCCACGGGCTTTGCGGTGAACTGAACACAAATTCACCATGCATGAAAGAAAGCAAGTGTACAAAGCGCTATCCACGCGAGCTGCTCTAAGAAACTCAAAGAAGAGGCGATGGATATCCTCTGTATAGGCGAAGAAAGGTAAATGACTGTGGATGCGCAACTACAATTAAAATGCGCATTGTAGATGTTGACGGCGATAACAGATGGATCGTGCCCTACTCACCGCGTCAACAAAGGCAGCGACATGGCAGTATTCGGGCTTGTCAATCAAACTGACGAAATCACGCAATTCCAGATGGTTTGTTACATCAGCAGCAATGAAGCAGTTTGGCGAATACTTTCATTCAACATCCACGAACAATATCCAACAGTTCAACACGTAACTGTTCATGAGGAAAATGTCCAGCGTGTTTATTTTACCGAATGAAATTTTGAAAATAGAGCCGAACAGCCGCCACACACCACTCTCATCGCTTTCTTTGAATTGTGTGCAACAGAAAACTTCGCCCAAAACTTTAGCATAGCTTGAAATTCCAAAATATTACACTTGGAACACGTCGTCTAAGAAGTTCATAAGAAGAAAGTGTGTTGCGATTGTCGCAGAATATGCTGGTGTGCATTCTTCTGATGCTTTGGGACGTGTCTACACCGTTCATACGAATAAAGCTGAATGCTATTATTTGCGATTGTTATTGCATATGATCGAAGGTCCAACAGCATTCGCCACCTTGAAAACCATCCATAGAAATTAATGTCAGACTTAGCGTGTTTCCAATTGGGCCTGTTTGAAAGTGATCAGCATTGGAACACAAAGCTAAGAGAGGCATCATTCACGTGTCAGCCAAAACAAACACGCACTTTGTTTATGGTAATTTTAACAACATGTTCACCATCTAATCCACGACAATTGTGGGAAACGCATCGCGAAAGCTTAGCTGAAGAAATTCTCAGGCAATCACGCCCAACTAATCCTAATCAGGAGTATTCGGACGAGATTTTAAATTAAAACCTACCGCTGATTGAGGACATGTGCATATCTATCAACAAAAACTTCCTTATTCAACTTGCAATGCCGGCTCCGATACGGGACATAAACAGTGACAGAGACTTGGTACGAGAACAGCACTTCGATATCAACCAGTAACAACAATATGTGAAAACTCAAACAAGACGGGTGCTTTATGGTAAAAAAACTGCTTACGTAGAAATCATGGGTAACAAACGGAAATGGGGGACTTCTTTTTCTCGATGCACCAGGAGGTACTTGTAAAACATTCCTCATCAATTTAATATTCGCGTCGGTTCGAATGCGGACGCACTGCACACTTAGCACTGGATCTTGCATTGAATTTGAACCAGAGAAATTTAAGAAAATCATGTTATCGACGAACATGCGTGTTCATTTGCCGGCAGAAGATTTCTACGCCGGCAGCCATCCACGTAAGTCACAACACGACAGCTGACGAAGTACTTTTCCGAAGAGCCTATTGCGGTTACCGACCCCCGCCAAACATCCCGAAGCACGTTGACGTAGAGCCTAGTTCGGGTACTCGTCTTCGAGCCGAAGTACGCCGACGACATACGAAGCACGCTGACGAAGAGCCTAGTCGGTTACTCGTCATCGGGGGGGTGAAGGTTTTGACGTCTTCTGTATCATGAAGTACTGTCCCAGGGACCATATGGCTTGCAGCTAAATGGTTCAAGACCGACTATGCGTGGTGAAGAGCCACACCCTGCACGAGGTGCCCCTGCTCAACGAAACATAGCGGATCTAGAGAGGAAAACTCGAAAAAACCCGTAATCCCAGGTGCCTGAACCGTGCCTATGGGACGAATGGCACTACGTTAGTGTGTCTTATAACGGTGGCCTCCAGATACCTGGCGCCCTCTGGTTGTAATTAGCCTTACCGAGATAGAAGGGGCTATGTCTCGGTGGACATTCCAACCCCTTTACTCGTGGGATCTGCATGAATATTTACAAAAATGAAGAAAATAAAAAACAAACAAGTGTACAGGCAACTACAGTGCCTGAAATCACTAACCAGGTCATTGACCTTTTACCATCTTGCTCAGCGGCTGCTAAAACCGCAAATGATGGTGAAACAGCACGCGGCTTGGCAATCGGAGGGGCTTCATTGGACCTTACTGATGCGGCTGCTGTGGTGGAGTCTAGTTCGAATCCGCAGGCTGCAATGGCCATGGATACGGAGATTCCAACGGATGAGGAGGAGGCACTGCTTAGATCACCTCCTCATCCTGTTATGCAGTCACATAGAATAAGGCTTTGCGGCGCTGCAAAAAGACGGCTTAAGTTCTATGTGGCCAAAGGGCATAACATTGAGGAGGCCAGAAGGCTAGCTTTGGAGCCTATGGTTAAACCTGGTGTGCGGGGCACACTGCAGAAGAGACCTCGGGCTGCCAACACGACACCGGAGGATAATCCCCCAAAAAAGGGCGCTCGGGAGTCTGTGGCGGAAACAAGCTCAATGGGCGTTGGGGCTGTTGCGGCCCCCGCCGATTCGGTGGTGCCTGCTACGGACGCTCAGAGGCCCTCTTTCTGTAAGGTTGCCTCCGGGGTGAAGCTGGGCATTATTCCTGCGGATTATCCTCAATCCGTATGGAGTACTGCACAGCTGAAGGCAGTACAACACGGCATCCTAAATGAGGTGCGCAGAAAAAGGAGCGGCTCAACAAAACCGCAATTTACGGGATGTTTGTTCCGGCCGGGATGACTGCAGATAACCTGCAAAAACTGTGCAACTGCAGAGTGGATTACGGCTAATGTGCCGAAATTAAAACCATGGGCGGATGCACACATAAAGGTGGTGCAGGAAAATGATGTTCCTAAGGCACCACTTTATTTTGGGTACTTTCCGGAAGTGGACAGTATCAGGACAACAGACATCCTCGAACTACTGGAAGGCCAAAATGAGGGCCTTAGAGTTGGCGACTGGCGGGTGGTCCGCAGAGCTCAGCGAGGAGCTGTTGTTGAGATTGTGTTGGCGATCGACCCGATATCGGCAAATGTGCTGAAGGATCGCCAACATAAAGTTGATTATGGGTTTGGCTGCGTCATCATTAGGCCTACCGTGAAGCCGACTGAGCCAGGTGCGCAGCCACAGTCAATCCCGACTGGAGCCCAACCTAAGGGGGCACAGGGTAGCTCTGCCACCCCTGGTTGTAGCGGCACTTCTACCGAGAAGCTATAGGCTAAAGTGCCTGCTGTGCTAGAGCAGGAGTCCGCGAAGGAGTCAATAGAACCGTCGGGTACAGAGGCTAAGGGCGTCGGTAAGCCTATTTCTACCCCCACTATCCGACAGGTGTTGGTTCAAGCTGGAGCAAGTAGTGCTCCCTCAACGACCTCGGTTAGTGCAACCACACGACGTGCCAGTGATTGACGCCCTAGGCTTGGTAGGAGGCCTGGTGGCGCTGATAGGGCCAGAAAGGGGGATAGATGTTCGCCCGAGGAGATGGCCCGGTTTTCTGGAAATCGTGCCAAAAAAGTGGCATCTAGGGGCCACACTAAGAGCCGCAAATGAAGCGGCCAACACTAGGGTTGACGAGCGGACAATCCAACTGTCTGCAAATCAACCTTCACCATGCTAAGGCTGCTTCCTCTGTGCTAAGCATGGTCTATCAGGCGGAAGCCTTGCACATAGCGTTCATACAGGAGCCTAGGGTCCATAGAGGAGTTATCAAGGGCCTCGGTGTCACAAATGGTAAGGTAATTTACTGCACCAGCTGTGACCGTCCCAGGGCGGCCCTTTTAATTAATAATAACATTAATTTTCTGCCACTTTCAGAGTTCATGACGGGTGATCTAGTTGCTGCATGGGCAGAGGTGCGCACGGCAAACGGATTGGAAGGAGTCATTGTTGCATCCGCTTACCTTCCGGGAGATGATGAGGTGGCGCCAACCAGGGAAGTCAGGGAGCTGGTGGAATATTGCCAACGGAAATGCCTCCCGTGGATGATATGCTTCGATGCCAACGCCCATCATGAGATCTGGGGCAGCAGAGACACCAACAAGAGGGGTGAGTACCTTTTCGAGTTTGTCTTAAAAAACAACATTTTTATTCTCAACCGGGGTGATGAGCCAACCTTTGTCAACTCCATACGTGGTGAAGTCCTTGACCTAAGTTTGGCAAATGACAAAATGGCGTCTATTACCTCAAACTGGCATGTATCGGAAGAGGCATCCATGTCTGATCATAAGCATATCAGATTCAGTATGGGTGTCTCTTTGGTGCAAGGCCGAGTTTTCAGAAATCCCAGGAAAACTAACTGGGAAAACTATCGCTTTATGTTGGAAGGAAGCGTTAACCGCTCACAATCACCTATCTTAACGATTGATGAGCTTGAATTTGAGGCTCGCGTGCTCAATTCAAATGTACATGAAGCCTTCACTAGCAGCTGTCCACCATCAAGGGAACAACAGCGAAAAATGGTCCCATGGTGGAACAGCTCCCTCAATAAACTGAAAGTAGAGGTAAGAAGACTGAATAGAAGAAGAGAAGGTCAAAAAGAACTTCCTGGAGACGAAGTTGTGAGGAGATTAAAAGTTTCCCTGACTTTCTTCGTCTGAGGAGGTTTCTCTCCAAGGACCACTCAAATGGTACATGTACCCTCAAAAAGCCTGATGGGGGTTACACGTCATCCATGGAGGAGACCAGCTCGCTGCTGCTGAGTACTCACTTCCCAGGATGCGTTTTTATAGAGAATCCCAGTGTTACGGCACGTGTGACGGCAATGCCCCCTCTCGCAACAGGGAGGGAGGCGGGTCTAACGGGATCCATCTTTGACAAAGAAAAGGTCCGATGGGCTCTTGGGACTTTTAGTCCCTATAAAGCCCCTGGACCAGATGGGATATATCCGTGTCTATTGCAGCAGGGTGCGGATGTGCTGGTCCCTGTCTTGTCAAGAATGTTTAGGGCAAGCTTGCGGCTTCGCCATCTTCCATTTGCATGGGCAGAGGTTAGGGTTGTTTTTATTCCTAAGGCCAATAGCGGCTCTGTGCAGCTACCAAAGGCATATCGGCCCATTAGCCTCAGCTCATTTTTCCTTAAGACAATGGAAAAACTCCTGGACATGTATATAAGGGAGACGATATTAACTGAGTCACCTTTACATGAATTACAGTTTGCCTATCAAGCAGGCAAATCAACTGAGACTGCGGTCCACAACCTAACTAGAGTGATAGAAAAGGCTCTGCAGTCAAGACAAATTACTTTGTGCACATTCATGGATATTTCAGGAGCCTTTGACAATACGTCTTATGAAGCTATCTTTGATTCCATGACAAGGAAAAATATTCCTCCCATGATAACCACATGGACTATTAACATGCTGAGGTCCAGAGTAGTTCGGTTTGAGCTTGGAGGGAAGCTACAATCAATTAAGGCCACCAGAGGATGTCCCCAAGGGGGGGTATTATCACCACTGTTATGGACACTGGTTGTGGATGAACTCCTGAATAAGCTGAATTCATTGGGCTTCAGCACTCAGGGCTATGCTGACGATCTTGTGGTCTATGTTGTAGGAAATCATCAGCCTACGATATCTGACTGCGCGCAGCGGGCCATTAATATTACAAAAAGATGGTGTGAGGAGAAGGGCCTTCGCCTGAATCCTGAAAAGACCACCTTAGTACCCTTTACCAGGAAGCACAAGATTAGGCTGGAAAAGCCTGTTCTGGAAGGGACTACAATAGAATTCTCCAAGGAGGCAAAGTATCTCGGGGTTATCCTGGATAGAGCACTTACTTGGAACGCACACCTCAGCAGTGTTATCCAGAAAGCCACAAGGGCATTCTATGCCTGTACTAGGTTCTATGGTAAAACTTGGGGCATCAGCCCTAAAATGACCTACTGGGCATTTGAAGTTATTGTAAGACCAATACTGACATATTCGGCGTTGGTCTGGTGGCCCAAGGTTGATCAAAACGAAGCTGCAAAAGCCCTAAATAAGTTACATCGACTGATCTGTGTGGGCATTACTGGTGCTATGAAATCGTGCCCAACCATGGCCCTTAGTGTCCTGTTACACATCCCACCCTTATCGATAATGATAAAAAGGGAGGCATGTCTATCGGCACTCCGGCTCAGTCGTATCTCCACTATGCACTCCGGCTCAGTCGTATCTCCACTATGAAAAGTGGGGATCTACATGGTCATATGAGAATTGCGGATATTTTCATTAATGAACCCATTGTCAAATTCAGTGACAACATGCCAAAAAAATTGGCTTTCTCCAGGAACTACACGGTTATTGTATTTGACCGAGAGGACTGGAGAAATAGGAATTTGAATTTCGAACAGGGAGCTCAGATTTGGTGTACCGATGGGTCCAAAATGCAGAATGGTGATGCTGGCGCTGGCATTGTAGGGCCGAGATTTCAGAAAGGTATACCAATGGGAAAGTATGCTACTATCTTCCAGGCAGAATTGTTTGCCATAGAGATATGTGTGAGGGAATGTCTTCGTAGGAGGGCATGTGGTGCACACATCTATATCCTCTCTGATAGCCAAGCGGCTTTGAAAGGCCTCAGGTCTGAAACAATTGGATCCAGGCTTGTAGACAACTGTCGCAAGTGCCTAATCCAACTGGGACAAAACAATACCATTACACTGGGATGGGTCCCTGGGCATGAGGGCTATGAGGGGAATGAGAGAGCTGACTGCCTAGCAAGGCGAGGTGCTCAGCGACCTTTTATAGGTCCGGAGCCTTTTTGTGGACTATCCTATGGATACAAACGGGAGGTAATCCGGCAGTGGGAGGAAATCGAGTTTGAGAGGGCGTGGGCAAATACTTTAGGCCATCGCCAATCAAAGAGATTTCTTACCTTAGCTAAAGGAGTGTCATCAAAACTTCTTCTGCTAAATAGGAAGGACTTAGGTGTCCTTTCAGGTTTTCTTACGGGCCACTGTGGCCTAAGATACCACCTGAAAAAAATCGGCATGTCTGAAACGGACATCTGAGCATGTTCTCTGCGATTGTCCTGCTCTTAGCAATCAGAGGCGGTTAAGCTATGGTGATTCAATTATGCCTCACTCTAAGATTTGGATCACTAACTCAGGAATGGTGCTGAATTTTATAAAGAGCTTAGATCTGGGTTAGGTAAGGGCATGCACAATAGATCCAAGAGGTCGCGGTGCAGCAGTGCCTATAATAATAATAATAATAATAATAATACTCGTCATCGGGCCGAAGTACGCCGAAGGCTTACGAAGTACTTTGACGAAGATCCTATTTCGGTTACTCGTCAAAAAACCGACACCCGCCGAGCATTCCCGAAGAACGTTGCCGAAGAGGATAGTTCGGTTAGTCGTCATCTAACCAGCACTCCTGAAACCTGTCGACGAAGAGCCCAATTCGGTTACTCGTCGATGAATCAACATATGCCGATCGTTTGCCGAGTCACGGATAACGGAAACTCACGAGGATCAACGTTGGACTAGGAATTGTAGGATGGAGAATAAATTTGGTGAAATAAAGTGTATATATTTAGATATAAAATTTAGTGCAGTGGCGTTTTTATGTGCGAAGGTCCAACATCATTCGCCGCCTTGAAAACCATCCATTGAAATGAATGTCAGACTTATATAGAAGCGCGCTTCCGATTGGGCCTGCTTGAAAGTGATCAGCATTTGAACAGTGATCACGTGTCACCCAAAACAAATACGCACTTTTCTTGCGATAATTTTAACAACATGCTCACTATTTAATCCATGAGAACTGTGGAAACGCATCGCGAAAACTTAGTTGAAGCCATTCTCAGACAATCACGCGCATCTAATCCTAATAAGGAATATTCGGACGAGATTTTCAACCACAATCTACTGCTGATCGGGAGCAGGTGCATATCCGTCAACAATAAAGTCCTTATTCAACTTGAACCGGGTCAGCTAGTCCTTTATATTTGTAGTATAAGTTTTATTTTTATTGAAAGATTTATTGCTTTGGGAAACATGATTTTATTTTAAAACGTTTTATTGAATAGAACAGTACTTTCAATTTGCATTTAGTGAATTAAGGAAGTATTGTATTTTTTATTTTTTAACGCTATCAAGTTGCCGCAATTATGATTGTGGCCGAATGTCAGCCAACTTAGCGCCGCTAAGTGTTGAACTTTCTATTCAATTCTCGTCTTTCGACAGGTCAACATTTTTGCAGCGCAGGTCAGACTATCAACAGTTTTAAACTTTTTTAGTGCAGAATTTTGTGCTGAAATAAGAAAACGACATTAGTCTTTTATAAAAAGAAAATTACAACAAATAAATTAAGAAATCTATTTAAGAAAATAGATGACTTCTAATATAAAAAAGAATAATTACTTGGCAAAATATTTGTAATTTAATTTGATTTTATTACATTTCACAAATATTAGCAAAATTCACTTTTAAATATTAACATATTTTAGTAGACATACGCAGAAGATACTGCGTAAATAATTCCAGAATGTGCTCCGTAAATAATGGGTTTGGAGTTTGTAGATATTTTCTATATACCTTTCTCCTTAGCAGCGAAGGTTGGTTGGTGTATTTGTAGTGGCTAATTGGCCTGCTCATATAAAACGAGTACATATTTATAAATTGCTCTACGAGTTATGCACTTTTAAAAGAACTGATAACTGTATTGGGATAACTATAGCCATAGATTTTGAAACTAGCTGTTGGGTTTAAAAAAAATCGTGTAAAATGTCGGGTTAGATGTTGGACTTTTGTTAACTGCTGTAAAATTTATAATTAGCAGTTTTTATCCAAATAAGTTTAAACCATAAATTGGGTTTCCTCTTTTTTAATGGCTTACTTTGAAAGCTTCAGAGGGAGAAGAAATATATGCCAACTTAAGTGGACCACAATTACAAAAATATACATAATTCATGGAGTATTCACAAGACCATTTATTAAAAATCTTTTTAGGTTTTTTCTCTCACAAGCTTTTGTGAGAAAAAAGAAGTTGAAAAATTTTATGATGTCTAAATTATTTGCGATGTAAGCCCTTGATTTTTACAGTAAGTGCAAATTGTTTACTACCTAACCTATTGCATTTATCTGCACGTGCTAATAAAATATGTACCTCCTTAATCTTAGAGCAGTTTGTAAATAGTTTTTATATGAGCAAAACACTTTGTGATTCTGGTGGTGAACTTTGATCTTTCTTACAAGCTAAAACTTGCTGTTACAAAGCGTATAACGTGCAAAAATAATCTGTTTTGGCTTGTTACCGCATAAAATTTAATGAAGTTAAAACGCTTGCGTATTTCCACTTCACCCTAATAACTTAGTATTAGTAAATTAGTAAGTATAACTTAGTTATACATATCGCGAATCCCTTTAGCTTTTCTCCTTTGAATGCCGTTTAGCTTTAGGCCAATTGAATCACCCAAAATAAAATAAACTATTAAGCAATAGAAGTTCACAGAATACTTATGAGCACACGGTTCAATTAAATTTTAAACCAATAATATCACAATTAAAATATTGTGGCGAAAATACACCGATCTATACGTATGTATGTATAGAGCGCTAGCGAAAGATCCAGAAGTTATTTGATATTTCCACAACGCAGCATACACAATATAACATGATTCATTGCTGAAACAATTAATTCATGGAAAGGGAAGTTTCTAGACAATCCAGTAAGATCTGGAGTAGTCCGACGATTAACGTAGCGATAATTATCGAACAGTATAAATAGACACAAACCATAGCAACGGGGACAGTTTAATTTTGGAAAGCAACTAAGTAACATCGTGGAAGTAACAGTTTGAAAAGTGTTGAGTGAGAATAAAATAGTTGAATTTTGAATTGCGTCCATTTCTAAAGCCAGACTGTTTATCCGAGATAAGGCTATATTCAGCACACATTGAAGATATTTGGTTAAAAGCTATTCTTTCAAAAATTTTTTATAAGAAAGGGAGAATAGAAATTGGACGAAAATCATTATCGGATTTCGGAATTGGAATAACCTTAGCCACCTTCCAGGCATCCGGAAATGATGAGGCCGTAAAGATTCTATTAAGAGTGTATGTTATAACAGGAAGTAATTCACTGGTTAGCAGCCTGATGAAGGATGGATAAATGCCATCTAGTCCAACTGCATTGGATTTAAGAATTATTAGGCTTTCTAGAACTTCATTTCCATCAACGCATCTGAAACAAAATGGATTGGAAGGACCAAGCGAGCGGAGGCTGCATGCCATGTAATGATTCGAACTAAAAAAAGGAACATTAAGATTTAGAAATATGTTGTTAAGTACATCACAGTTTACGTCATCGTGATACGAGGATCTAGAATACTTAATAAGACCAAGATTACGGATTTAGTTCCAAGTGCGCTTAGAATTAATTGCAGATGAAAATTTGGTACTAAAATAAGCACGCTTCTTTTTTGACAGCTTTGGTTACGGATCTTTTAGCATTAGTGAACTTTAAATGCAGAGCCGGTAGTCTAAATCGTTTCCATCGCTTGAACGCTAAATCACGTTGTGAAATCAATTCTTTAATTGTATTTGAAAACCAGGGCTTGTCAGTGCATTTTGAAACCTTTTTTACGAGGGGAACGAACTTATCAAAAGCTTTTTTAATTTCCATATTAATAAAATTAATTTGTTCATTGACAGATAACATAGTGTGAGTGGCGTTGCAGTTAACAAGTGCAATATCAGAGCGTAGCCTAGGAATATTAATATCTCTAAAGTTTCGAGAGGTAAATGATACAGGAATGCAATTAAGTCTAAAATCATAGGCTAGAAACAGTAAATCATGTCGCGAAAATTGAGATGCAGATAATTGATTATAAAATCGGATTTTATTACTATCGGACACAAAGATGACATCGATTAGGTTCTCACTACTACATGTGTAGTGAGTAGGAACATTCACATTTACCGGGTATAGGGCGAGGCTACACATGCGGTCGGTTAAGATATTATCAGCAAGGAAGTTACAATTAAAGTCCCCAACAACAATAATGTTCTGATAACAGGGCACTAAGTTTTGAATAAAATCGAAAAACTCATCCATGCTTACACGACAATTGGGAATCCAGTAGCAACTTGTCATCTTCAGAGTGAATTTCGACAAATAAGAGTTCAATACTTGAGTTTAGAGGCGATTTGAGTTTCACTTTACAGGTGATATTATTTCTGATAAAGATTGCGACGCCTCCAGCATGCGACAATCTGTCATTACGAACTAATCGATACCCATGAACCGAGAACAATCCATCATGCAATGTAGGGTTAAACCATGTTTCAGAGATGCATACTGCATCTATATCGGACTTCTCAAAAATGTATCTAAATTTGTCAATTTTATTATTTAGACTCTGTGCATTAATATGGCAGATTTTGAGGCCATCACTTTGCATACACAACACGTGCACCATATTATACAAACAGGCACTGGCACTTCCACCATTAGTGACATCTGAATTCATAACAGACATTAGAACAGGAGAACAACCACCAGTACATCCAGCCTGTTTTAAAGGCGTAACCACAAAAAAATAGAACAATTGAATAGAGGCGGTCGGTCTTTGAGGCTCCGTAGAAGTAGTGAGGAATATAAGAGAAGTAAAAAGTTAAAATACATAGAAATGAGATGAACATGAGAATTATAGGCAATAAATTTTTCTTACAGGGTAATAATGTACTAAATAAAAAGAGAAGGTGATGATTTCGGTTTAAAATTTTCATTGGAGGTTGTCGTCAACTTGGTCGCTATCCGCCATAGCCTCCAGTTGTCCTGCATGTGTAATGGTTGCCCAGCTGCTGTTGTTCCTCAGTTTCACAATAACAACACCCCGCCTCGTGGACACTGCATAAATCCGATTGCTACGTTTTAGCTTTACAGCAAGTTGAAGTAATAAGCGATTCGAACGCGTCAAACTCTCGTTCAGGAATATGCTTTTAGAAGATTCCATACCAACGTCAGAAAGCAAAAGTTAACGAGCCTCTCGTTTACGAAAATTAGCAGCAGCTTTAAAAACTGCGTTCTTATCTGACAACGTTTTGAATCTGATGATAATGGGCAAATCTAGATCACGGTTTTTCTGCGGTGGGCGAAAAATTGAAATAGTGGCAGGCATTGAACATCCCACAGCATAGCACAATTTATTAATAATAATATTTAAGTCCTCGCCATCAAGTTTGGGGACCCCTGCAATAACTGCATCACACGCAATTGCGCTTCTCTCAGCTGCGTCACACCTTAATTCCAATTTTGCTAACAAATCTTTAGTTGTGGCAAAGTCCATTTTTATTTGTTGGCAATCGCACCTCTGCTCCTCCAGACAAAACACACGCCGTTGCAGATCTTTCAAAGAGTCATCGAAAGCGTTCAATCTCTGAGTAATGTTCGCCTCCATCTGACTAACTAGTTCAGAGAGCTCGCTCCGATGACGAGTCAATTCTGCCGAGAAGCGACTCAGCAGAAGATCGGCATGCTTTTCAAGCCCCACATCAAGCTCACAAGAATTTACATCGCTCAAGTTTACCGCACTCTTAGTGGTAAAATCCGATCCCACAGCACCGACAACAGCAGACTGAGCTTTCTTACAGCGAGTGTTGATCACAGCGTGAAAGGAAGAACCGTTCGGCATGTTTCACAGAAATATGTGTATAAGCGAAATATGTATATATAAGAATGTATGTATTTGACACCAGAAAGTTCACAAAATAATTTTCAAATAATTATACTTTAATTAGTTATTTTTGATGTTGCACTATTCACTGATTTAATCAAATTACAATATACTAATTATGACAGAGATTATTACGTAGAAGACTGTGTACCAAAAGATTGAATAAATGGAGGAAAACACAAGCCACGGCGGAGACCAAAAAAACACGTCTGCTTACTCTCGCATCACAACTTAAACACCCACACACTTATTAGAATCCAAAATAATAATAGCAGCCTACAGTGAGATTGTGGATTGGGAGACGAGTGCTTGTCCAACATCTGTTGTTAAAGAGTTCGAGATTTGTTCAACAAGCATCGATTGAAAAAGAAGCGGGAGCATAGACATTAATTCTCTTATTTTTAGGTTAGTCAACCACGTGAAATTGGTGTAATTCTAGTCTAATACATTTCATTAAAATAAATTAAACTCTTATTTTTAGACGAATCAAGGTGTGTTTATTGCCTCAATAGCCCTTCCACATATTATAAATCAACAATTTTACGTTTATGGATAAAAATAGAAGAGAAATGGCAAGACTACAGTTTGAATGAGAAATTACGGCTGATGAGGACCCAAAGTCAAACACTATTCTAATCAAATCTATAACCGATGAAGATGGGAAAAATTTCCACATTCCACCATGTTATCAATCATACAAACAACATCCAGAACATATAAAATTGCAAGAATTGAAAAAAGTCGCAAATACATTAGAAAAAAAATGGACGAAATAAGAATTGGCCCTTTTGAGATAGAAAAAAAAAAATCACGGATTCAATTTTTAAAATAAACACCGGAAGTGGTGGAAGATCCGCGGGCTTGTACCATGTCACAAAGCTCATTCCCATGGCTGAATGATTCGTGAGACTCAAAGCTTAAATTCACTTTTAAAAGGGAATTAAGCAGCTCAAGAGGGGGTGATGTAAGTGTAAGGCACATGCACGTTACGTTACGTGCGTTACGTTACGTTATTAGAATCAAAAATAGTAATAGCAGCCTACAGTGAAATTGTGGAATGGGAGACGAGTGCTTGTCCAACATCTATTGTTAAAGAGTTCGAGATTTGTTCAACAAACATCGATTGAAAAAGAAGAGGGAGCATAGACATTAATTGTTGATTCTCTTATTTTTAGGTTAGTCAACCACGTGAAATTGGTGTAATTCTAGTCTAATACATTTCACTAAAATAAATTAAACCCTTATTTTTAGACGAATCAAGGTGTGTTTATTGCCTCAATAGCCCTTCCACATATTATTTATATATTAAATATGTTAAATATATTATACAATAGTGTATACGATAACAAAACCAATGCCTCCAATAAACATGCCAGAAGTTAATTTGTTAGTGCTTCGATAGTAGATGTAATGTCTTTGTTCCTTTGAATTGCGGAAGCCTCTTTAGGAAAAACAAACACTTTGAGCCGTGGTACTATTGAAAGGGTTCAAAGTTTTGTCTTAAGGAATAATAAACTGAAGAGTATTTGAAATCTTTGGAACATCCGAAACTCCTGAACTATATAAACTATCCATACTTGATGCAACTGCATGACCTAGAACCTGTACAGCTAGACAAATAGAAACTTCTTAAAAATAGTGTGGTGAAAAAATCCATATTAAAATGAAAATGTATTGGCATCTTGATCATATGAAAGAACCTAGATAAAAACAGCTGACTGTATTTGCATTTTTAATAAAAGTTAACTCCGTTTTTTATGAAAATAAGCAATAATGAACAAATGCAAGACTTGAAAAATGTTCCTTGTGAATTTAAACAAGCATTAGTTGCTTTTAATCCACTCCCATTGACTTTATTTGCATATTTGAAAAACCAAGATTTCGGCCTAGCGCAATGAAGAAGAACAAGAGTTTCATTGCTCTCTCAAAAACTTTTGTAAACAAAACTTGCAAGTTGTTACAAACTCACTTGTCAAAATTGCATGCATTTGGTTTTTGTAATCTACTACAGCTAAGTATAATTTCACTAAAATATTTAAAGATAAAATTCATTTTCCAGTCTTGTGTTGTTTTTGGTTATAAACACGAGTTTTATTTAAACATATTTTTTTATTGTTATCGAACCGTTACATAATTATTAAACACTAAAGACAACCGAAACCCTAACGCTAAACTAAAGAAATTCTAAAGATTAGTACACAAAAAAAGAACAAATGACGCATACGTTGTTATATATAAGTAATTAAAAATATATAATACAATACATATCCAAAAACACAATAGATGGTTTGTGATAGTTTATAAACAGTTTATCCAAAATTTTCAAAATGGTGTATAAAATAGGGAAGTCTTCGCGTTTTATTAACGTCGTCACAAGCGGACATAACGCTTTTTGTGAGAGGTCCAGGCCCACAGGAAAAAACACCAATCTTAGAAACCTGCTCTCATGGAGTAAATAGAAATAAATGAGTACACATGCATCGTTACATTAATTACTTACATAAGAGTGTTTCTTTTGAACGAATTTCAAGAAGCTAGACATATCCGGGCGTCCAAAGTGGTTGACTGCTTTCAAACCAGTAAATATTGAAGTCTTCGATAATCTTTGGAAGTGATTTTCACAAATATACTAAAAATAAAGATAAGTGATTTCGCGAGTCGGTAATTAATATTCGGTAATAACACCCACCAACATTGTTGTGCGTAAGTCAAATTTGTGAAAGAATTGCGTAATAAAAATATGAATTTCCAGCACATTTGTTACGTCCTTTTTCTCTACATCTCGTAAAACATCAATAAACCATTCGAAATGCTTATGAGAAGGGCAGATCCAGAGGAAGTACACCTTCTTACAAGCAACCCCGGAGTAACGATTTGTGCTAGTCCCAAATACTAAGTCATTGAGAATGGAGGCGTACGGGGTAACACCAATACCACCACCAACCATAACTGCTACCTCAAATTTATACCAATCTTGATTTCCTCCGCCAAATGGACCTTCAATACGAATTTTTGGCTGGTCTTCGGTGTTATAATTACATGGATCGAAATAGTTGCGTAGCTTCCATGTCCAAGGACCTTGCGCTTTAATGTGACAGCTAAGATAGTTTTCGTGAGGAGCTGAAGTTAATGTAAAACTGTGCATCTCATGTTGACGAAGTGCAGTACAAGAAAGTCGTACCCATTGACCTGAAAGGTACTTGAGATTTGGAGGTCGATAGAATTTTATTTTTAGAACATCTGAAGGAAGCAGATCAGTTTCAATGACGTCCAATGCCATATATTTTGTTCTCAGCGAAACAATCTAGAAAAATATGAATTTTACTGATCCATTTATGCATTTTATATAAGAATAGTATGGTAACTGAATACAATAACTAAAGAAACGAGAATAACTTCAATTTAATTATAAATATTCATTGCATTCATATAATACTTATATACTTTCCCTTAGTCCTTATAAGGGAAAAATATAGGAAATATAGGCAATACAACTGACGAATGGCTTCACAAATTTAATTATACCTTGTCTAGTGTGTAAATTACTCCTGGTAGCAAAAAGAATAACCAGAAGCGTGGTGGGCCTGTCAGACGTGCTAAGCCATGAACTAAACTCAGAGTGTAGATTCCAACAAACAGACTGTGCATATTCCAGAAGAAATTGTATGCCTTTTTACGAATGATGGGATGTGCAAAAATAAAAATTACGCACATAATAATGAAAAGAAGTATCCCAGTTATGCCTTAAGTGAAAATGTTTTTTTATAAACCAAAATATTTAATACCTAAATTTACCTGTTATTGTTTGAAATAGCCAAAACGTTATATCTGGCTTATAATCTGAAGCAAAGTGGACTTCACGTGTAAGGCAACGTAAATTCTCATGCGATTGCGTTGAAACGTGGTAAAAGTTTACAATGTGACCCACTGAATGTAGTATTGAAAAAAACAAAGCTGTGCATGCGGCAATTTTGTGAAATTGTATATGCGAGTCCAAAGGAATATACTGCTGTATAGGGAATTCCTTCAGCTTTGTTAGAAAATTTCTATGAGGTACAAAATTGAGAATCTTATTTATGAGACATCCCAATGTAGAATAGCTACTTACCTGGACATTGTAAGCAAAAGTAGAGAGTAACAAAATGAAAGTGAAGCTGCTGAGCCTCTTGTAATTGCGATCCCAACACCTATGACGTGACGCAAGTCAGTGTGTTCAGCCATAAAAGAATAGTCTGCAATTGGTAAAAATTAAAGGCAAAAGAATGGAAGAATCTTGGGCTGAAGGCCGCACGCATGCAACTGCAATTATTGCCAGCCGTCAAGCTCTGAATATGAGACAGAGTCATAGCTGCATAATCTGGAAGCCATGGCATACAAAGGGTTTTTATACACCAAAAATATAAACAAAAAAGAAGGGTATCGAAAAAGAACTATTTTTCCTTCCCCATAATAGTACAGCTAATTTTAACAGCTGAGGAATTTTGATGTATCCTGCCGCTCCAACTATGTTTAGCATATGTATGTAAGGGTATGAAAAAACATTCTAATAGCCATGCTACATTGCAATTTTCGATTGAACAATTTTTAAATTTGTTTTGGCTTTCTGTGGGAAATGTAGGTATTTAACCAGTAGCTGTCTTGTAGGGTTTATAGTCTTTTTTGTCGCATATATTTAAATAAATTGTTCGTCTAATCGATTAAATCGATTTAAATTAAATTAACATATTACACTCATTGCAAATTGTGGTAAACGTACTATATACCATTTGTTTAAATAATATAATAAACAAATCCCGTTTCTTAAAAAGTTGCAATTTTTTTTTTTTTTAGCTCGAGGGAATAAGAAACGGAGAGTGTAGTAATAGAACTAGATCTGCAATACCTCATTCAAGGTGGCTGAAAACAATATGAAAATAGCAGCAAGTTGGTAGGATTAGATTGTTCTTAGCTTGTGCGGTGACTGTAATACTCACGTATAAATCGCTCAACAAATAGCACAATTGTGACGATATAGAATACAAACAAGTAGAATATATTTTGCCGATTTTCCTCAAGGAAGGTTATGTAACGGTCCCATTTTTCCTGTAAGCAATTGCGTGGTCTCTCCTGCATTGGTTCAATATTGAATGATTTCATCCGCGCAACATTTGTCGATGTATCCAAGAAATTCTGTTTTGCACCCTTGCAGTCCAGACCAATAGCTACGAAATCCCCTTTATATTCTTTCATCATTAGCTTAAAGTCTTGGTATGTAAGATGGTCTTTATGTCTTAGACCTACATCTTGAAACATGCCATTTATTAATTCCGTAACGTGATCATCGCTTAGACTTGTGGTTCGTGCTATTTCCACCAGGGAGCGCATCATTTCACTGAGTTCGCCCTTATCAATAACTCCATTGCGATCGTTATCGCACATATCAAAAATAATTCGAAGCTTATCATCTGTTTTACCTCGTGAGAACAGTACCACAGTTTCAAGAAATTCTTGGAAGGATATGCGACCATCTTTATCCTTATCCACTATATTAAACAAACCTTGCGTACAAACATGTCATTTGATTTCATACCTAATGCAGCGGCAAACTCAGCTTTTGATAAACTTGTTCGCATGACAGTCATTACTTCCCCTTCGATTGAGACATCGGACTGACGTCGTCGCTCTTCTGGTCTTAGTCCAAATGTTAAAGCGTAGGCCTCGCGGAAGAAGTACTCCAGACGTTTCTGTCGACGTTCACGTGTTTCAGCTTGCCCAAGCATAATATCACGATTAACTTCAATTAGCGCCATTTCCTTCTTATGCAAAATTAAAAAGTCCTCTAGTTTCTTAACAAACTTACGTCTTGCCCCATGCGATTCTAACTCAAGCACCAAATCATGGTCATTTGGAACTCGAAGAAGTATGTACGGTTTTGTTTTTACATGATGCGTAGCTGATTCCTCAACAGTGATCAAATCAACATTTTTCAGGCCAAAGGTGCGCAATTTTTCACCTTTCCTGTCAACGGTGTAAATTGCAGTTTCGGGACCAAACTTCACAGTTACTAGACGTTTTTGATTTGCATGTAACCACTCGCGTGGGATCATTTTGTCCACAGTACCCTTCAGCTGTGGAGATTTGAGAGCTTCCTGACGAATTTTTAATTTCCGTCTCTTGCTGTTCTGTAGCTTGACAATGCAATATCCAGCAGCACCGCAGAGTATTGGAACAAATCCTAAAAACACACACACGTATATGAACATTAACTCCGAACCAGAAAAGTAATCATATCCCTCTAGATAATTGCATGATTCCAATTCAGTCGCATTTAGCTGAGTGGGCTGCGGACAGCGGTCTCTATTGTGCCACACGAAGACATTTTTCTGTATACTATCTTGTATATCTGTACTGTTTACTATGATGTCCCACAATCTAATTTTACGAATTTTTTCAATTTCTATCGGGCTGAAAACTCCATTCCGGTGATTTTCAAACCAAAATCGATCTGAGTCGCGAATTCGCTGAAATTGCTCCTTTATTACCTCTGTGAAAAGTTCGCCTGGTTGACCATAAGATTCTAACATTCCACCAACATAGACATCTATATCATTTAATTTGTTATTATAAGCGGAGATCAATGTTCTGAAAAAAATAAAATACTGACGGTAAAAGCGTGTGTGTAAATAAAGCTTTGTTTTGTATTGTATTCCCTGCAGTAAAATCTTCTAGTTCTTAACTGTATAATAAGAAGTTATTTTTGAACCGGGAGTAATAATGCGTTTGCATAAAACATTTTTTTTTTTGGTTTGAGGTCTAAAAATTTTTAAGAGCCAAAACCACTCGTAAACATTTTAAATCCCATTGAAATTATTGTTTCAATTCCAGCGCTAAACCAAAATGTTTCGCATTCTTAGCTGCCATTTTTAGTTTGCAACTCCGATTCGAAGTTCGAAATTACAGACAACCTTTCTTGGGAAAGAGATAAATTTTGCCACCAAAATATTCTGCCAAATGTCATAACTAACTCGCCATATGCAGAAAAATTATAACAATACTTTCATAGTGTATTATAATATATCCATAAGCAAAATGTATAATACATTATAAAAATGTTTGTGTTTTTCAGATAGAAAAATCATCGAACTGGATGACTAGGTCGATGCCAATGGACGATGGTGATTGTGACTGCCGTGGCAAAGACGACGGCTTACAAAAGAGAATGAAATAACTAAGAATCTATTGCAATACATTTAAAAATTAACTAATAAATAAATAATTATTAAATTCATTTTCTTCAAACCGCTGCATATGTCAACACAAAGCAATACTTGTTTATTTATTTTTTCATTTCGACAGTTGGGACTGGACTATGTATTGAAAGCCTTAACAAGCTGATCAGTTTTAGAAAACCTTAATCGGACTAAATACTTTTATCGAAATGAAGTATAAGCCTCAATGCATGTTATTTTAATGGAAAGAACTCTAGATTTCTACACCACAAAGTAAAATATATTTTACCACAAGTAAAATTCAATCCAATGTCAAAAATCATATCAATATTATAATATCTTTACACCGCTTTAACTCAGCTAAACGCATTTAAGTCACTAAGAACAAGCTTATCTTCACGTTTAACCATACAAATTAAACGTGTTCAACTTCGCAATAATACAATATCTGTATTTGTATAACAATAATAATATGATGACAATAAAGTTATTTAAAAACCTTTCTTTTTTTGGCAACCAAAAGGTAGTAAAATTTAATAGTAACATATAATTTGTATAATTTCCATTACCAATTTTTATAGGGTGAGATTCCTATTAAGCTTTACACGCAATAGTAAAGTCCAATTGTAAAGCGTCTTGTAAATGCTTTTAGCAGTGCTATTCTAGCAGTAACGTGACAGTGGGAAAGCTTGGCACTATGGCACATGATGGAACAGTACAACTTGTAACAGCCCGCTAATAAGTGAGGTGTGTGCTTGTTGTTGCTAATCGTGAAAAGCTGTTTTCAACATGGCGATTCACAAATTAAGAGAAAAAAGCTTTAATTTTAAGGCACGAATAGCAATATTAAATTCTACTGCGAGAATATACCAATATGTGATATATGTTTTTGTATACATACAGTTCGTGTCGTCCGTGAACAACAAGTAGTTGTCGTTCTTTAAATGTTCCCAGTGGGAGGAGAAGCGCCCCGATGGCACTTTTGGAACGTAGCTTTGGCAGCTTCCACTTTTCGTACCACCTTTGTTTCTTTTTACATCGGCATTTTATAGGATGGAAGCATTGAAATGCTGAGAATATTTTCGAGAGAAGCCAAATAAACAATACCACTGACCATACAACATATAGACAGCTAAAAGTCCACTTTTTCTGTACTACAAAGCTTTCAGTAGCCTGGGTCCCAAATAATTTCTTGCTCTCATGTGCTCTTTTTCCATGCAATTGTTTTTGTTTTACCAGTGCTCCTGACTCTCTATTGTCTCATTCCCTCCACTTACGAAAAAAGCATTCGTATTCTCTTCCGCAACTAGTGGGATCTAGATCGCGCTCATTACTTTCGTTCTTCTTTGCATATTCATATTTTATGTGTATGTGTGCCTGATGTTAACATTGTATGTGTGCTTAACTTCTTGCATTCATAATATTTTTGCTTTTCTTTAGTTTTTGATTATTTTGAAGAAGTTTTCTTGTTTGCGGTGGAAAGGGCCTAATTGAGTCGGCATACCGTGACAGATTGTGTACTCTATAAAATTTGATATATGAGAATGCATATAAAGAGAATATATTTCCATTCTAGAAACCAGTGTTTATGTTTCCGAACATTGAAATTATAATATAATAAAGGAATTGTGTATTTTAATACATAAATTTGGTTTTCTAGATCTATTCTTCTACTATGCATTTAGAACATTGAATTGCAATGTACGAATAATTTTAATTCAAGTAATTTTGGTAATTACAGCATTTCTTTACTATAAATGATAAATTGCAATAAATTCTAGAATGGAAATATTTTAGTTTTGCAACACTTCGCTAATCTCCGGTCTTGCAGAGTATAAAGGTCGCCGGTATGCCGACACAAATGATCCCTTTGCCAACGTAAACAAGAAGAAGAGAACATACTTGGAAACCTTTAAAAATCAAGAATATCACAAATAATTTGAATGCAAGAAATTAAGCACACATACAATCAGGAACACATACGCATAAAATATGAATATGCAAAGAAGAACGAAAGTAATGAGCGCGATGTAGATCCCACTAGTTGCGGAAGAGAATACGAATACATTTTTCGTAAGTGGAGGGAATGAGACAATAGAGAGTCAGGAGCACTGGTAAAACAAAAACAATTGCATGGAAAAAGAGCACATGAGAGCAAGAAATTATTTGGGACCCAGGCTACTGAAAGCTTTGTAGTACAGAAAAAGTGGACTTTTAGCTGTCTATATGTTGTATGGTCAGTGACAATACGCAGGCATATAAATATTTTTTACCCACACTTACGTACGTGATTGTTTTTTTTTCTTTACTTGGTACGTTGGTTTCTTTTTTTTGCCGCCAAAAACTCACCACTGATCGCGAGTGGATTACGTCGTGTCGGTTTAAAGTTATCGGTCTTGCCTACGGCAGTAGAGCCAAAGTAAGCCTCAGCTCCTTTCTGTTTTTTTGTAACCGGGGTTATCGAGACACTGTCGGGGTTGTTGAAGAACCCCCCCACTTTCCCTGAGCACAGCCGGACGAGCTGAGCTGCACTGACAGTGGTCATTTCTTTTTTTTTCCGCCTTTTGAATTTTTTTTTTGTTAAATTTAGTTTACCGCGCTCTCTCCACCCCCATAACGTTACAAGGTATGTGAGAACGGCTCATTAGAAGATAGGCTTCCCGGAAAGTGTACTTCTATCAGTATCTGCAGATATTCACCCATAGTTTCTGACATTGTGCCATCCACTCTTCGTAGAAGGCCCAACCTTGATACAGGGTCTTTCGATATTGTCTTCTGAAATCTACTTACATCCGACATATCCTTTACACTACTACAGAAATTCCTCCACGTGTCTCTTTTACGTCGACGAAGAGTCCTTTTTAGTACCCTTTTCTGTTCTTTATACAGGTTCCATGATTCTGGACTTGCCATCCTCATATGCCTGTTAAAGGCCTTCCTTGCCTCCTTTTTCATGGTCTCAAATTCATCATTCCACCAAGGTGTCTGACTCGCTTCTTCCACTACTTCTTCCACTACCTCAGTCATAGTCAAAGTTAGAACCTTGACTTCGCTTTCGACATCCGCCGTTGTTCTAGGAACAAGAAATTGCTTATTCGCTAGTAATTCCCTTAACACTTCAATGTATTTAATACCGTCCGTATTAGCGGGAACCCTTCGCAAGATGCTACTGCGTTTTTTCCTGGAGCCATAGAGAATGCCGAACCCAATGGCCCTACGGTCGGACATCGTTGGAGTGTCCAGTACCATCCAGTCCAGCACCCTCTCCAGCATCCCTGAATCAACCAACGCGATGTCGATAACTTCTGCTCTGCGAACATCCACAAAATTGGTTCGACACCCTTGTTTGCAATATACAAGCCTTGCATTACCACAAATTCAAGTAAAGCCTCTCCTCTGTGATTGTCGCTATTGCTACCCCACACAGTATTGTGTGCATTAGCATCACAGCTAATTACCAGTCCTGCACTCCTATCAACACAAAAATGCACTAGTGCATATGGAAGGTATGCAGACGCTAGAAAGAAGGATCCAGCACCATCACCTATCCTTACCACAGTAAGGTCCGGTGTGCTCAAGTGAGGACAGAGTACTGCTAATACTCCGCGCCTTACCAGGATGCAAGTCCTCAGTCTGCCACCCATCTGCGAACAGAATAGTGTGGCTCTGCTACAAGATAAACCTCGAATCGCATCATGAGATATCCAGGGTTCTTGTATTAGCGCACTATCTAGCCCTTCCCCCACAAAGTGCCTAGCCAGCATTGCTGACACAGCCCTACTGTGGTGTACGTTGAGCTGAATCACCTTTAATTTAGCCTGGGCCCGGCCCACCTAACGCCCCGACTTCCATCTCACCGGGGAAATGACCGCCGGTCCCGTGCCAGGGGCCCCACGCTCACAATTCATCCTTCCGGAATTTGACCAAAGCTTGATCGAGCCCGCAGTTGACCTTCGCTCCTGCGCGCTCAACTGCAACGGCCTCTTCCTTCGGGCACTAAACCAAGAGAATGACGCCTTCGTTACCTGCAGCACCAAACTTACCCGCGCGAATAACCCTCCATTTAGAAGTGTCCTTTACGCAGGCATTCTGGCGCTGCAGCCTCCTGAGGATGAAGTCCTTGGACTCAGTTGTGCCATGAACAAGGATCACCATCTTCCTCGCATCCCTCAACACACTAAGCCGATCCACACTCAGGCGAGCATTCTCCCACAATCCTTCCAAACTGCCTAAGCGCCGAACCAGCCATGCCTTGGATTCCTGATTCTTGCACTTTAATACAATGAATCCGTCTTCCAAGGTTGCGTTGCCCACAAACCCAATATTACCGCCTTCCACATCTATCCGATCCAGGTCCCCCAAAAGAGAGGACTTGAAAGCCCTCAAATGCAAGTCCTGCATCGGCCCCTCCCTAGAAAGGTTAGTAATGCCCATAAGGAGGTCTCCTTCTGCCACTTTCGCAAAGGAGATCCCCGTACCAGCGGGTTTCTTTGCCGTAGCTGCCTTCCGCCCTGCACGCGTGGTCATCATTAGATGACTCGTGCCGGGTTTCCCCGCTGCAGCTTGACCAACACTAGCGGTGTCCACTGTTCTCCGCACGTCACGATCCTTAGCGTTTAGAATCATCCGCTGAACCGAAGCAATTAACGGTGTACCGCGATATCTTTTTGCCGGTGTCGATGATTCTGGCGCGGGATCTTCAGGCGAGAGCTCACTGAACCGCCGAGATAGCTTGTTCACTGCTACAGACTACGCTCGGCTTCCGAGGTGGCGTCAGCCATACCAGTTGGTTCGACGCAAGATCCGGTTGACCACTCGGCCTCCAAGGAGACTCCATTGTCCTTCTTCATTTGCGCTTCTCCTACTGGAACTACATTTAGGACTGTGCCTGCCTCAGCTGACCCCTGAACATTTGTAAATGTTCCATGGTCCACATTGGCAGTTGGTTCACCTTTCGGCTTACCAATATCTGAGAACACTGAACCCTTTTGGGGTTCCATACCCACAGACACGTCTGTCCACGTTACATCGGTTTTTTTGTTTTTTGTATCCTTATAATTCCCACGAGTAAAGCGGAAAATACGGACCATCCCAGCAGAGCCGCTTACGGGGACTAGGCATTTATTACTACCGACCTCGCCTGGGCGTCGATAGAGACCGTTAGCGACTGACCAGTTTAACCACGCGTCAGCCATGCAGGTATACGGCACGGGTACCTCAACACCTACACCTTCGGTGGGGATATTTTATTGAGGATAAGAATAAAATTATCCCGTTACCTCAAACCCTCCTCCTTTATCCGGGCTTGGGAGCGGCACCCGACCATGGTAGACCATGTTCGTGAGGCGGAGTTCTCGTCTATTTATTGGTTTGAATTTTGTTTAATCGAGAATACAATAGTATCATTTTCTGTATTCTTAAAATTATATGTTCTAACATATAGCAGGCACATGTATCAGGACCATCCAAACATTTATCCGAAGACCAACAGCAAGCTGAATAAAGATGTCCGTGGGATGATTTTATTAAAAATTGATCTTGATAATTGCTCAGTTGGATGTAGCAATTAAAAATTTGTACGAAATGGTCTTCATGCAAAGTTTTGGTCTTAGAAGTTTAGAACAAAAGAAAAACAGAAATATACAGGTTTTGACGATGGATGGTACTATGATGCAATGAAAGGTTGTTTCTAAATGCGAAAGCTTAGCTTTCACACAGTTCATGAAGACTAATTTGCGAAACCGTGCAGTTTATATAGCGAGCATTGCATTTAATATGCACCAACAAAAGATCGCTGATGAGAAACTGTGGCGGCTTTCGAAATAGCTATCCGATCTGCCTATTGATCAAGACTTGTATTAACAATTGTGCTGTTGCCCAATTATGACGATTTACAGCACACATTAATTCAATAAGCGCGACAAAATCCAATTCATTCCTAAAAAATTAGCGGGGCATAGCTTACAAGAGTATTCCATATATAATCAACGCATGTGTTTTCGCATGTATACACATATTTATGTAAAAAAATAGTTACATATCTACATACTTGATATCAAGACAAAGTTTTGGCGTGTGTGTAGTCTATAACAAAAGCTAAACTAAAAGCAAAAAACCGAAGGTTTTGGACTTAGAAGTTCCTTGAGTTGGTTTCGGTAAGTTTTCCATGTTGTAGTCAGGTGAGACGGCAGTGCCTCATCCCATGATATTTTTAAATCCCATAATTGTTGTAAGAATATTTTTGCAATGATAACAATCGGAGCCATAATTCCCAGGTTACTGTTACTGTTAAGCATGTGACCAGTTTTTATGCAAAATGTGTCCATTTTGGATTGCCATGTTAACCAATGTCTTAATGCAATCGCCTGATTCAACATCAAAATCCAGGTAAATTTCCTTGTGGTCGGTTGGTATTCCTTGTAGCAACTGGGGGTGATTGGCGCACCACTTCCTCAGTTCGAAGGCAGCTGATTTCAATATTGTTAAAAATTTCTTCTTGAATGATGATGGCCGGTGGTAAGCTATCACTTCCCGTTAGACAATCATCTACGTAGAAATTGTTCTTCAACGCTTCAGCTCCTAGAGAATCCTTTGGAAGTTCTCCTCAGCTAACTGCGAAAGACATTTAATGGCTAAATCAAGAGCAGCTCTGGTCCCATAGGTCACCGTATTTATGTAGATGATAATATTTTACCTCTGCTTCTGTAGTGTTTCTCCAGATGATTGACTGATATATTCTGTCAGATGGGTTGACGAGGATCTGTCTGTATATTTTTTGTATATCTGTGGTGAATACATATCGTGGCAACCGAAATCGTAACAATATTTTGAAGAGTTCCCTTCGAATAACCGGTGCAATGTGCATGATATCATTCAGGGACTGACCTGACGACGTTTTTGCTGATGCATCGAAAACAACGCGAATTTTCGTACTGCTGCTTTCTGCCTTCATGAGGCAATGATTTGGAATAAAATAATTGCGTGTCATCACATGTCGGCCGGGAAATTCAGTCATATGACCCAACTGCTCGTATTCTTTCATGAACTCTCCCCATACGACTGCTTGAGTATAGGGTCTTTACTCAAGTGCCTTTCGAGAGCTTTGAATCTGTTAGTAGACAACAGCTTTGTTTCTCCTAATATGGCTGTATTTTCCGTAAATGGCAATCTAACGACGAATCTTCCTTTAGCATTTCTGGTGGTATTGTGAAGGAAATGCGACTCACATCGTCGTTCTGCGGGTGTGTGGATTGACCATTCTTCAATTTCGTCTAATTTCCAAAATTTTTCTAGTAGGGCATCAGTAGTTTCATTATCCTTGCTGAAAATGCCGCACGTAGCTTTATCATGCTGTACCTCTTCTACTTTTCTTGATACTATCCAACCAAACACAGTGTTTTGTAGTGTAGGAAGTTCGCTGCCTAAGCGAAGCTGTCCGATGGATAACACTTGATAGAAGTTTTCCGCGCCTAGTAGTACATCTATTCTTCCAGGTTGGTTAAAAGTGGGATCGGCTAGCTGAATATTCCCTGGGATCTGCCACGAAGATACGTCAAGCAGTAGTGATGGCTGATCATTGACAATTTTTGGCAACACCAGTTCTTCTAATCGTGATAAGAAAGCATTGATATTTGACTGCATTTGCACATTGATTCGATATCTACATTCCTTACTGTTGTGATTTTTCAGTTTAGATTTTATTCATTAATAATCCAATAAAAATTAAAGTACATATGTTCTTAAAAACTACCCAACTGCCCACACGATGAAAAACGTGTCCCTCCCAGTCACATGTCAAAAACTCCTTAAGGTCATTACACATGGTTGACTACAGTATGTATAATAGTCGATACACACTGTTGACTACTTTTGGTATAATAATTGTCTGTGTAACACCTTCCCTTTTGAATAGGTTCCTTTAAGGCGGCGCGTATTTGTCCACAGGTCTGCGTTTGCGTTTTGATCGACGTAGAACTTGTGGGATTTCCATCATAGCGTTTTGATTATTAGATTGACCCGCTCGTTCGTTGGTTCGTTGTCACTATCGATGTTGATGATGTCCGGGTTATTCGTTATGTCCGGACTTTTAGCAGATAAAGGTTCAAAAACTTCAAGTGCTGAGGTCCAAGGCTTTTCATGGTCTTCGAAATTTTCCTCAGAATTGGGGGTGCGCCGTCGAAGCTGATTTATATGTGATCTGATTATTTTGCCATTTTCGAGTCGTACATTGTACATTGATCTCTCCAGGAGTCCATTTAAAATGATTCGCTCCGTGTTGCATTCTGGCAAATATGGTGTCGAAACGTTGAAGTTCTCTTGAGACCGCGCCATGCTTTCTGTCAAATTGTTTTTTCATTTTAGCTGCAGCCATCGACGTATTATTTTCGCAGCTCAAAACTGGTTTAAGCTGATCTAATGTTTTCCGCATCTGTCTGCCCAACATTATCTCTGCTGGTGATTTCTTGTCTGGAACATTTGGATTTTCGGTTGATCGGTATATTTGTAAAAACGTGTGCATATTCTCAATTGTCGTCCCTTCTCCTTCCATCTTTTTGAGTGCTCTCTTGAACGAGTCAACAAACCTTTCTGCCTGTCCGTTAGACATGGGATGATAAGGGCTAGTGTATTTATGTTCAATTCCATTGGTTTTCAAAAATGTTTCGAAATAAGTGCTTTTAAATTGAGTACCGTTGTCTGATAGAATTGTTGATGGTAAGCCGAAACGTGAAAATGTTTCTCTTAGAATTTTTGTTGTTTGCTTTGATGGAATAGATGTTGTTTCTATTATCTCCGGCCATTTGGAATATGCATCAATCACCAGTAGAAAATAAAACCCATCAATTGGTCCGGCATAATCTATGTGAAGTCGATCCCAAATTTTGGGTGGAGTAGGCCATGGTTGTAATGGAGCTTTGACTGGCATCTTTGCTGCTGCTGCACAGCTGGTGCAACTGTTGACCATTACTTTAATATCGTTGTCGATGTTTGGCCAGAATACGTAATTCCAGGCAATTGCTTTTGTCCTCTCGATGCCTGGGTGACCCCGATGAAGCTGTTTTAGAATTCGGTTTCGAAAAATTTGTGGAATGACAAGTCTGTCTCCATACATGATACATCGCTTCATCTGTTTTAGGTTGTCTCTTCTGTGGAATAACGACTTGAGTTCAGCGTTTTCCGTAATTTGTGGGGGCCATCTATTTATGATATAGTTTTGGATATTTGATAACAGTTCATCTTTCGATGTCTCGTATTGTATCATGTTGAATGTTATTAGCAGTGATTTAATGGCTTCACTGATAACAGTATTAATCACGATTTCCGATTTTATTAATGCAATAACAAAATCTGCTGGAACTTCACAATTTTTGTTGATTAAACGTGATAATACATCCGCGTATCCAAAACTACTGGTATTTACAAAGCTAATTTCGAAATCGTATGCAAGGAGTTGAATTGCCCATCTCTGCAATCGATTTGCTTGGTGAACTGCGATACCAGTTTTACGTCCGAAAATTGCTAATAGTGGTTTGTGGTCGGTGTGAAGCTTAAATCGCCGCCCGTATATCATTTTGTGAAACTTTGTTACCGCAAATATAAGAGCAAGAGCTTCCTTTTCTATTTGGCTGTACCCTTGTTCAGTAGGTGTTAATGATCGAGCCGTATGACAAACAGATTTTATGGTGCCATCTACGTATTCTTGAAGAAGACATGCACCGAGTCCGTATCCAGATGCATCTGCTGCCACAATTATGCTTTGTTTTGGATCATAATGTGCTAATGTAAGGTCGGACGACAGAATGTTCTTTAAATTTTGAAATGATTGCATATGTTTGGTGTCCACGGTCATGAAACATTGGATTTTAAAAGTTCATCTAGCGGTCCTCTGTGTTGTCGCATATTGCTAACAAACTTGCCGTAGAAATTGATTGCACCAAGAAATGATCTCAGTTCTGTAACATTGGTTGGATCTGGCATATTGATAATGGCGCGAACACGATCGGGGTTTGGCTTGAGACCATGTTGAGACGTAGCCCAGGTAGCTTATTGAAGTTTTGTAAAACTCGCACTTTTCATATTTCAGCTTGAAACCGTATTCTTTTATTCGGTTGAGTACAGCATGAAGATTCTTTGCGTGTTCACTTTCATTTTTGCCTGATACTAAAATATCATCTATATACGCTGCCGCATCTGGTATGCCTGCTAACATTTGGTCCATGATTTGCTGAAAGATAGCTGAAAACGTTTTAATGCCAAAAACCATTCTGTTGTATCTAAACAGTCCGATATGCGTATTTATAGTAAGAAGGTGCTTTGAAGCATCATCTACTTGAATTTGTAAAAATGCGTCCGACAAATCCAGATGACTGAAAAATTTTGAATGGATATTGATGTGATTCGAGGCGCTCGTTCAGTCCAGTAGAAAAATCTCCGCACACACGTATGCCGCCAGCTGCTTTCTTAATGACAACAATGGGTGCTGCCCAATCAGAATAATTAACAGGAGATAAAATGCTACAATCTTGTAGGCGCTGTAACTCGGTCTCTACCAGCTGCTGCATGGCGTAAGCAACGGGGCGTTTTGGTCTGAAGACTGGTTGAGCATCGGGTTTAATCTGCAAAACAGCCTTTGTTTTGTTGCAGAGTCCAATTTTACCATCGAACACATCTGAAAAAGATAATTTTAATTGAGCCATTGAGTTTTTAATGAATGTTTGATCAACACTCCCCTGTAAATTCTGTATTTGATTACACACAGAATTTATTGACTGATCCTGCAGTTGAAAAGCGTCCATCCAATCAAGACCCATAACATTTAAATCGTGTATTGGTGAAACGCGACAGATAAGTGACTGCATTTTTCTTTGAAATTTGACTGTGCACTCGAATTGTGAAATAAGAGGTAGCTTGCCTGTTGCGCTACGTGCTAACTGGTCAACTGTCTTAGTTTCATCGATGTTTAGTTTGTCAAAATTCTCTTTTGATATAATTGTAATGTCTGACCCTGTGTCAAACTGAAGTTTTACAAGTGTGCCGTTGATGTCTACATTGATGTATTTGTGCAAACATTGTACTTGGTTGGTCACAAAAATTCCGTTTGTTTGCACTGGTTGCTTGTGCGTTTGCTTGTGACTTTTTTTTGAAACATTTTCGATGCGTTGTTGACGTTGTGAGCCACCTTTGTGGTAGTTATTGTTGTTACTGCCTGTGCAATAACCTTCCTTGTGCCCAGTTTTTTTTACAGTTGCCGCATTTATGGCTTTTGTAGGGACATAAACGTGCGTAATGAAAGTCGCCGCAATACCAGCATGGAGTCTTTGGAATTTTCCTTTCCTTTTCCCTGTTAACGATTGCTTTAACTTCATTTACGGTCGAGGTTCGGTGATTTTCAATAAGTGTAGTGTCGGCTTTTAAATTCAATATTCTTTGGCATTCTCTTGACAATGTGTCCAAAGTAACAGTTTCGTTTTCGCCGTCTAATTTGTTGAGTATTTTTGTACGAATCTCAAAATCTGATGATGATTTGAGTCCCATGACAAAAATCAAACATTTAAACTGATCTATTGACAATTTGTTGAGATTGAAAAGTTCGCACTGTTTATTAACAAATCCTGCATATGTGGCGAAATCTACATTTGGATCTTTGCTTATCTGCAAACAATTGTATCGAATGTTGAATTGTGAAACCTGCATTCCGCAAAGTTTCTTCAGCAATGCTACTGTTTCTGCAAAATTTTTGTCCCGCGGGTGTTTTGGAAGAATGTAATTGATGTATTTATGATACACTACTGAGTTCATCTTCCTTAGAAGTAATCTGGTCTTTGCTGCGTCATCTAATTTACTTGCATCCTGTTCGAAAATGTCTTCATATCGCGCAAACCATGCGTCGAAATTGAGGTTATTGTCAACATCGAAACAAAATTCCGTGATACTCGAACCCAGTGCTTCAATTTAACATTGTTTTTGGAGTCGTTTGATGGAATTATCTTGGTAAGGATGTTTGGCATTGCCACACTATCTTCATGTTGTTGTTCTTGCATTTTTGCAAGCAATTGCGCTAATGTAACTTCGATAGCAGTTGCCATGACTTTGCACTAATTAATTATTGATGCGAGCAAATTTTAATTTTTTTCCTTGTCGCCACTTTTGTTGTGATTTTTCAGTTTAGATTTTATTCATTAATAATCCAATAAAAATTAAAGTACATATGTTCTTAAAAACTACCCAACTGCCCACACGATGAAAAACGTGTCTCTCCCAGTCACCTGTCAAAAACTCCTTAAGGTCGTTACACATGGTTGACTACAGTATGTATAATAGTCGATTCACACTTTTTGTATATTAATTGTCTGTGTAACACTTACTTTGAGTGCCGATACCTTCTAATGCAAATGACGCATATTTGCCTTGGAGGCCCAACTGCTTAACCAATCTCTCTGTGACGAGATTGGCTTGTGAGCCCGAGTCCAATACTGCTCTACATTGTACTTCACGACCACTGTTCGCTATTAGTCGAAGACGAACAGTCCTGAGTAAGACTTATTTTCTGGTTGGCGCGCCACTCTCTGCCGATAAACTAGCCGGCCTTGATGTGATGGCGAACGTGGGTTTCTTAATAGATGATGATGCGTTTTTTTCTCTGGAACTGTGCAACAGGGTGTTGCATAGCTTGTTGCATTTAAAGCACCTACGTGAAGCAGACGTGTTGGCGAAGTGTCCTTCTTTTAGACAATTGAAGCATAACTTGTTTGTTTTTGCTTGAAATTGGATTCGAGGAAGACCAGAAATTCCTTGACATTTGGTAACTCCTTTCGGTTCTTCAACGATCGCTCGTACATAACGTAAATTTCCTTATCCAACTTCTTCAGTAAAAAATGCAGAAGAATCCATAATGAAGATGAGAAGAGGATCCTATGATGATGTCATGATGCAAAGGCCTTCGAGCGACTTCAAGAATTAATTAATTGTATGATGTATTTTTTTATCGATGTCACCGATGTCGCAGTGAATGAGACCTCCAGAAGCTTGTAGAGCAAACTGGACCACAGGATCCTTATCTTGTTGTATCTGTTATTCAGTAGGTTCCAAGCAACATCATAATTTGAGGTGCAGATGTCGTAAAATTTTTTCAGCTTCTCCTGAAAGGATGGTTTTGAGGTACCACATCTTATGTATCCTTGGCAGAGGCTGTTCGTGCACCAATTGTTAGAACACATCATAAAACTGTCGTCATTTAAGATAGTTACCATAAAATTGAGGTATGGTGACTCTTGGCAATCGTAAGGGTTCGTTGTTTAAGATCGTGGCTGAAGACTTTGTTGGCTTGTCCAAAATTGACAATTTCCTACGCATTACTTAAACTCTATCTTCACATTCCACATATGCATTGAAATAATATCCGACGCTGATTAGTTGGTCGCAATATTCCAAAATTTTGTAATTGGTCTTCTCGATCTCCCGCCACAGCTTCCCTAGTTGCTGAAGATTTGTCTCAGCAAACTGCACCTGATCAACTGGATTTCTTCGATGCCGTCTAATAACCGAACCATCGAGCCGATTGGCGCACACTGTCGTCGAAACATTATCATAAGATATGCGGTTCCTTCTGAATTATGGGCCGATTGTTGAGTTGATGGCGTATTCTTTCTTTGTGCGTCGTTGTCGTCAACATTGGATCCGGCTACAGAATTTCTGCTGTCTTGTGTTTGTTCTTGTTGAATGGCATTTAGTTCAGCTTCGAACTGTTTCCGATATTGTGTTGCCAATGTCATTAATTGACAATAATAGTCCTTGACAAAATAGTCATCAATGGTTGGAACATCTTGCAGATCCTGTACGGTCTTGTATGTGGGGGTGAACAAAGTGGTTGCAGTCGCCAATCGTTCGAGTCGTGCTTCATAGTATGCAGCATACTTCCTGTCTGCTGGATCCCTTTTATAATTTCGGATGATAGTGATGTTTGATCTCCTGTCTCCTTTTGGGCAGCTACTAATTCTCCTAACGTCTTCATATTGGTGCAGCTTTGCAGTTGTAGCTTCCTAATCAACGGTCAAGAAGATGCGGATAATGGTGAACTCAGTACAATATTGTGATCGTGATGCTTGGATCAAAAATAGTAGTCGAGCCCACCCTGGGCGCAAAATGTTCAAATCCGCGTTTGGATTTTGTTGACTTGAAACTGATTGCACTATGACGGTTTTACTAGTTTGAGTTTAGTTCAAGCACATAAACTTGAACTAAAGAACGATTGAACTGAACACTAAACGCTTTCGGTGACAATGAAAGACTAATTTTATTATTCAATTCTCTTATATAATTAAAATTTCCACACATACATTTACATTTACTCATAATTGCGGTAGCCATGGCATTGCATGAACCTCTGTGAACCTCACTGTCAAGGTAGATGTTCAACGACACCTTAGGCTCGCGTTGGTCATTTATACTGACACAGTAATATGCAACGCCGTGGCTAACTGAACTGTAATACGCATAAATAGAAACAAAACGGACCATAAGTTTCTGCAATGCGATTAAAGACGTTACCCTCAACATTATAATAATATCAGCAAATCAGCACAACAACAATATGAAACAATGCACGATCCACGAGTTTTTGGCGAAGCAACAATTTTCAACTTTAACTAAAATATAAAAAATATATATGTATGTATAATTCCAGGTGAAATTATATAAACCCAATCCTTTTATTGAATGTAATAACGGTTTCGGGTATTCATATTTTGGTTGATATAACGACTTTGAATACAAATATATATTGCGAAACCTTAGACCAATCGAACTCTCAATTAAACTTAGCATTGCATTGGTCTTTCCGCAATTCGATGGTCCAACTATAAGTCCTCGTATAGAATTCGGTAACAATGAACTGTGTCTTAATTGTGATGTTTTATTTAACGAAAAATCTAAATTTTTAACAAAAATATCCTTGTCTTACATAACGAAATGCGTTTTTGGCAATTGATATATAAACAAATATGTTCCGTACTTATATTCATTTCAATTAAAACAGTTTAGTTGATAACATATACAATGGTTGTATGCTATAAAAAGAGATTTAGTCAAAAGTCAAACGTAGTTGGTAAAGGTTTAATAGACTCACTGCCAATTGAACTTCATTTAACCGGTTATCAAATATGTGGACCAGGAACAAAACTAAAAGAACGCTTAGCACGAGGTGATAAAGGAATTAATTCCTTAGATGCAGCATGCAGAGAGCATGGCATTGCTTAATCTCAGGCGAAAGATATTAATGGAAGGCATATTGCAGATAAATTATTTACTTTGTAAGCAGGAAAGGCTTTACAAAGCGCAAAATTGGCAGACAGCGACTTTTCAGAAAGACGAAACGCTTTTTTAGTGGCGGCTGCTATGAAAGCTAAAACTAGTAAAGGTGTTGTCTACAGCCGGGCTGTAGCCGAAATACCCTACACTTTAAAGGTGCATATATACTCATCTATATAAGATATAAGTATAAGATAAACTATAATTATAGCTGCTTAACTATTTCTGTGTGTTACAAACACCGGTACTAAGTGTGTTTACTCTCAAAATTTAGGTGTAGGGTATAAAAATATATTGCAATACTGGGTGGATGGGTAAAAAGGAGGCGTGGCCCGCCCATTTTTTTCCCAACATCCGGTAGAAAGTGAATATACCCGCAACCTTAAGGTGTAGGGTATAACTAAATTTTGCATGAGCAACGTATTGAATGTCAAGAAAATAAAGAAAACCATTAAAAGGAAATGTATGAAAAAATATTTTACTAATGCTGTAAAAAAGGCAATGAAAACAATAACGCACAAAAACCTGAAGACATTCCCGTCGCTATTAAAATTACAAGAAAAGTAGTGAACAATTCCTTCAGGAAAAAGAAAAGGGCAATCGAGATAATACCACGTGTTATACCATTACCTAAAAGAGGAGCTTTGCTATCACTTGTACCATTCTTGACTGCACTTGGAGCACTCGGAGGCTTACCTTCTGGTGGATCTGCAATCGTCGAAGCTATTAATGATGCTAAAAATTGCAGAGAACAGTTGAAAGAAGTAAATCGCCATAACAAAATTATGGAAGCAACTATAATGGAAAAAGGTTTATACTTAAAGCCATATAATTAGGGATTAGGTTTATATTATAACCCTAGGCAAAAAACGATTAAAGAAGCTACCCAAAAGAGCATTCACTTATATCGATTTGATGAAACATACTATTAAATTATCAAATTTTAGAGGTGTTTTTATGAGGGATAGCCTACCAAAGCGAATACATCAAAAAGAATGTGGAATTGTTAATCTAGATACTTGCAACGGTCCTGGAACTCACTGCGCAGCTTATTATAAAACTGAAAATAGAAAGGAATATTTTGATAGGTTTGGACATTTGCAGCCACTAAAAAAAATTTTAAAGTATATTGGTCCAAATATACACTATAATTACACCAAATATCAAAACTGTAATTTTTTTAATTGTAGTTATTTATGTCTAGAATTTCTTTACAATATAAATAAAAATAGTCAATAAATTTTGATCATAAAATCTGTTAAGATTGCAAAGAAAAAGCTAAATTGACTTTTTCTTACTTATAAATTGGTTTACCCTAGCACATTAATATGTAAGAGCCTTACTCTCTTTCGTTATTTCTATATGTAAATAATTACAATATATTGTTGGCGTTGTTTCATGTTTTGCCATTTGTGTATCTTATTCAATTTCTCAAATATTTTAATTCAACTCGTTGTATATTTTCTAATTCTACTCAAACTAAATCTTTTATTTCTACTCAAAATAAATGTAATAAAAAAGAAGTTCTTCGATTATGAGAATTTAGTTTCTGCCCGTATTCAATTTCAATTAGAAATCGCTTAAACCAACCAAACAGTATTTAAGCATTTATAAACCATTAAAAAAAGTCTTAAAATGAATCAACAATAAGCAACATTCTATGCAATAAGTGCAGCCGAAGATTTTAAGAAAAACAATTATATAAGGAACGTGATGTCCCTAAAACATACGGAAATTAAAAAAGCTACGCAATAAGAAATGTTAGATAAACCAACACCAAGTATGGACAGCGCATATTAATGGAAGTGGAGGATAGTCTTATTTTCCTACCGCCTAGATTCAATAATATAAGTGATGAAACTATAAAGGAGTTCTGCAACAGATCTTATTACTTAATTAAAGTTATGGAGAAGGATAAAAATGGATTCCTCCAAAAAAAGTGATGGTAGATTTTCCTGTAGAGCAACCTGAAATGTATTTTTATACCCTACACCTTAAGGTTGAGGGTATATACACTTTCTACCGGAGTGTGTAACGCATAGAACTAGACAAGATAGGTATGGAAAAGTATATATATTCTTGATCAGCATCACCACTAAAATTGAAATAACGATGTCTGTCCGTCTGTCTGTCTGTATGGAGGAGGATAAAAATGGATTCCTCCTAAAAAAGTGAAGGTAGATTTTCCTGTAGAGCAACCTGAAATGTATTTTTTAAACTAAATGTTCTTATATAGCAAATGAATAAACAAACATAATTTTTAAAACAATACTCGTCTATTTATTGGTTTGAATTTTGTTTCATCAAGAACACAATAGTATCAATTTCTGTATTCTTAAAATGATATGTTCTAACATATAGTACGCACATGTATCAGGACCATCCAAGCAATTATCGGAAGACCAACAACAAGCTGAATAATGATGTCCGTGGGATGATTTTATTAAAAATTGATCTTGATAATTGCTTAATTTGATTTAGCAATTAAAAATTTGTACGAAATGCTCTTCATGCAAAGTTTCTTTATATTTTCCTACAAACTCTTAAACACAGAACAAAAATTCGTAGATTTTTATTTGACGAATCTTTTTATTTTTATAGATGCAGGAGATTCATTTATGCACTAAAACTGATACGGTTGCGGAACCCACCCCCCGATAGTGTGGGACTCCCACTCAGGTGGACTACCCACTGAAACCTTCCTCATCGGTGAGGATAACGAAACTGACCAGAATCTTTACTTAACACCTGTCTTATATGCAATAATTTCAACCTTTTTCATTTCTATGTTATTCAATCACGTTGAAACATGTTTAAATTCAAGCACACCTGCAGATACGCTACTCGTAAATTCAGAGCACTTTTCCGAAATTTTGTTACTTTTGATATAAAATTGTCTTCTTCTGCTTATGTTCTTCTTTCAAAAAAACTAATCCAAAACCACATCAAAATTCAAACAAACGAATTTTCTCTGATTGTTTCCGTTTATAGCGCCACCAGTCTCTGGCGCAATCGCGGAGTAGCTCATTTAATGGCAAGAGCAAGCTGCTGTAGTTGATTTGATAACAGCTGGCTAGATCTTCCATGTTTTCAATAAATTCCATTGGCTCACCGTATTCATGATGTCGTATTCTCTATGGTCATGCGATTGCTGCATTGGGTAACTTGAATGCTGTATTTCATTGACGATGGTTGGTGACGGAAACAATGCGGTTGTTGCGGGTACTGCGAGTGAATCGATTTTCAGATTAATGCGCTCTGCCGAGTTCCGTCGCGATCGCTGTCCTTTTATGTATTGGCTCAAGTGTTGTCTCATCTCTTTCACAGTGTCATCTATTGGTAAGCTTAGAAGTTTCATTTGAGCTTTTAATTCCTCTTTCTTTAATTTGTAGATGGAACTTAAATTTTCCGGTAGTTGTTCATCATAGTTGACTTGCACTTGCTGTGGCTTTGAAGGCATGGTTGGAGCATTCGAGTGGCTCGGTGCGCTGCTGCATTTGTTTCCCTGCTGATCTGGTGAATTACTTGACTGGTTCGGAGGATTGCTTAATTTATCAGCTTGATGGTGTGGAGAAATGCTGCGCTGATCTGGTGAAATATTCCTGTGTTGAATATCCTGTTGTTTCTGTAAGTTACTTCTTTGTATAGAAGCACCGCCTGTTTGAACAATCGGTTGTTCATTTTGTTCGCTTCCAGAGGAAAGCGGTCCCTGTTCGGGCGCCATTTGTAATGACGAGTTTTCCTTTCCCAGCCGGGAATAGCTCACTCGTCCCAGGGTTCGTGGCAAGTGGATCTCGGAACCACTTGCGAACAATATTTTAAGCTGCGTTTCCGAATTTCGTTCGATTGGTGTTTCAACCAATCTAGCACTGACTCGGAGAGTTCAGCTCGGACGCAATGCTAAGTATCGTATTTATTATATTTCCTTAACAATTTTTATACAATCGTATCTATTTTCCTTAACAATTTTTATAAAATCGTATTCTATTATTTTTCTTTAACAATTTTTATAAAATTAGTACTATAAGAGCCTCAGTGGGTCGCGTAAATAAAGAGCCACAATGGGTCGCGTAAAATAAAGAGCCACAGTGGGTCGCGTAAAAATAAAGAGCCACAATGGGTCGCGTAAAATAAAGAGCCACAGTGGGTCGCGTAAAATAAAGAGCCCCAATGGGTCGCGTAAAATAAAGAGCCACAATGGGTCGCGTAAAATAAAGAGCCACAGTGGGTCGCGTAAAATAAAGAGCCACAATGGGTCGCGTAAAATAAAGAGCCACAATGGGTCGCGTAAAATAAAGAGCCACAGTGGGTCGCGTAAAATAAAGAGCCACAGTGGGTCGCGTAAAATAAAGAGCCACAATGGGTCGCGTAAAATAAAGAGCCACAGTGGGTCGCGTGAAATAAAGAGCCACAATGGGTCGCGTAAAATAAAGAGCCACTAATGGGTCGAGTAAATAACCAAAATGCCATAACCAAAAGCAAAAATGCGAACCTTTGGTGTCTACTGTTGCGTGACTAGTATATTAGTTTGGCATCAGATCAAAGGCTGATTTGTAATGTTCAAATAAGCTCGTTAAAAGCAGCAAGCGATATAAACTGTCCCCGAATTCTAAGACATTTCCAATGGAATCGGCCGTGAACGGAGACAAATTCCATTCGAAAAAATATTTTGTCCGTCGGCTGATGGCTATTTATTCATGTGTCTGTATATCTGTCAGTAGATGTATGCTTTCTGGTTTTCTGTACTCGATCTGCTAATGTGTAGCTATGTAAGCGTAGTGTGTATTTATTTGCATACGCTCACTTGGAAGGAACAGGTTTTGCGTATTAATTTCAGTTCAATTCTTCGTGGTCGGTTCGTATTCTTTATGTTTTTGATTTACTATGTTTGTCGTTCGGTTTGTATGTACATGTATGTTTGTATGTTCATTTGTTTAACGCGAGTGTAAGTTTGATTATTTCTATTTCGTCTTCTGCTTTGCTCTTCATAATTAACTAATATATGTAAATATGTGTATCCAATTGTCTAATCTAAAACTATTTATATTAAAATGTTATTGTAACGAATTGTGGTCGTTACAACCGGAAACATTATTCGGAAAAGAAAACCAAACACAAGCGGTTTAAATTAATTTTATATTTGACAACTAATAATTTCATCACTTGTGTCTCCTAAAACCAGCAAAAATATTGCTACCAAATAGAAATGTGAAAAATTTTAATTAAAAGTAGTAATATTTGTGGAATAATACTACTAAATCATAATAAGCGAGCACCTGTATATAAAGGGAACTAAATTAAAACTATGATGTTTTAATAGTACTCAGCCATTGATACGAAACTTTGGTCACATTGTAGTAAAACAGAATTGCGAAATAATAGGGAATGACATAATATTAAAATATGGGAACAACGTAAATTCTACAATAAATCTCATATCAAAAAAACACTAAAATAAAGACTAAAAGTAATGGTAAAGTAAACTCCGGGTGGATAGGCATTGGAAGAATAATGTGGATAGTAACAGTGGCAATAATAAGAACTAAATGTTGAAAGGGGAGAAGAAATGTACAGCCAAGTCCACGGAACACAATAGAACTCCCAACGATATATACACCAACAACGATACAAAAAGCCCGTATTCACAAAATCCCATCACCATCCTTATAAGTACATATCCACCAAGTTTGAAAGACAGATGCAAAAAACTAATGCGTGCAGATAACCTACACCGAAACGGTACAACTGCATATATATAAGTTTATAAATTTAAAACCGGAGTGAACTTTGAGTTCAATTTATATTTAGATTTAAGCAGCAGTATTGTGACAAGCAAGCAACAAAACTGCAATTATGAGAAGCACCACTTATATAGAAAAAACTTTAAAATACGAAACATTGCAATTTTAATTTCACTCGTAAGTATCGTAAGTATCTCCATTCCAAAAACTGTTTATGCAAACCGCACCAACGTTGTTAAACTACATAAACTAACCAACGAAATAGCATAAAATAAATGAGCACAAATACACAGGTTCATATACTTCTATTGTTGCGTTTTATAAGCCACCTGGAGACCAATAACAAATTATAATAAGGCGGCTAAACTCCCTGGCATGGACGTAATACACGAACGAGCAACAAACGGAACTACCGCTTTATATTCCCCAGGTTAATTTGTATCATATTCGTATTTTTCGTTTAATTTTAGTCAACACTTAATTTGTTATTATTCACCGTAGCAAATGCTCGTTGATTCATTTAGTGGCAGGATTCTCGAACTCCGAAGTCACTAATAAGGGTCTTCATGCCATGATGTCTCTGCTCCTAGTGTCCTTATGGCGTGCAACGCTCTTCCTTGAATTTTAGTCGGGTTTGTTCGGTTGTATTCGTAACATTGAACACCTAAATTGCCGTCAACCAGTGAAAGAAGTCTGTCGACTTCTCTTAAAAGTAATGTTAAGGCGTAGGATTCATCGCTCTGAATCCTTAACACTTTAGGCGGCCTTCTGGCATTTTTGAACTTAAATATTGCTCTTCGTTATTTCTCAAAGTCACTAGTAAATATAAGATCTTTTGGTTTCTATTTCCTCTACTACTATACTCTCTCTCTCTCTGTTGTGTTTGTCTAATGTTTTTACTTTCTTGTATGAGTAGTAAGTACTGAGTAAATATTAAGATTTTAATGGTAATACCCATTTTGACCATCTCTGAGTCCACTTTGACTACTCCATTTCCAATTGTAAATGAGCAAAGGTCAATTGAAAATGAGATTTTTTATATGAAAATGTGGTTAGAATAAATACAAATGAGATTTTTCATATGACAATGAGAATAGAACAAATGCAAATGAGATATTCCAAATAAAAATGAAAATTTATTTATCCATGAAATTGATGTATGTTGTTTTAAATTATAATAAAATGCATAATGCCCATATTTTTATAAACCAATTTTTAATGATGTATGTATAAGAGACGTACTCTTTGGAAAAAAAGAAACGCATATGCATCATATATATGCTAACAATTATAATTAAATGCCAAATTCCATATGATTTCTGTTTATGGTGGATTGGTGAAATGTTGTAGAACGCTGTATTGCACGTGTACATCCACTGATGAACACCCTTCTCATTGCACCATAAATTAATCCTTTAACGTACTGCAACAGCTGCCCTCCAACTCCACCTCGCACATGACAGGCGAATAGAATTATGCGAAGAACTAAAGGTAAACTTAGAAGCATTGCCCGAAGTGACTAGCAAAAGATTTTCGTATTTTTATTACTTCATTATTCTTTGTTACAAATAGTACAATAACTCGAAAATCCTGCGAAGTCCTTCGGACTTGTCTGAAGGAACAAAAACCATTTGCACTTATTCAATTTTAAACAATAATGTTGGTTTAAGTAGCAATGAAATTAAACAAATTTAAAAATTCATGTATAAGTCATCAAATTTAACAAGTCATAAAATTTAATTATTGCAGTGTATAAAAACACTCGCAGTTGTAATTTCTATGATCTAAAATGGCTAAACTAAGAAACAGGTAAATTTAAGAAACACGCTTTCTGTTTTCATTTACACCCCCCTCTTCAGTGTTTATCAGATATTTTCTTATGAGCTTTCTCCGCTGATGCAACAATGGTATATTTACGAAATTCCTTGGAAGCTGATTTAGCAATTTTGGCACCGAAACATTAAGAGCATTTTTTCCATAGTCGTTAAAATAGCTTCTAGCTGCATACCGCCCTTGTACTCGCCTTCGCGTTTCGTAAAAGTGAGTAATTGGTTGCCTAAACCGGGATTCTTCGTAAAATTCCATTAGCAAAGTATACTTAAAAATGTTTTCCATACTATTCGTACATCTAGATACGACGTCCAAGACCTAGTGCCCAATGGTGTCAAATCCGTATTCAAATTGTCACTTCGCTTACTCCTTGCCAATATTTTCAAAATATAATTTTGACTCTTCTGTAGACACTTGCATTGAATTGATGTTCCGCACGCTGTGATGCCATGACATATCGCAAGATACGCTTGCTTTAGCACAGCAAAATTGCAGTTATTGCTCAAGTGATAGATAAAATATGATGCTTTCAGCAGTTTCTTTTCCAAATATGCAACGAGCATACCAGCTAAGGTTGTCATCAATTATTACACCGAGATACTTATATGTTTTAACCAGCTCAATATGCACGTTGCAGTTATCACAAATGTTTGTGTAGAGATCTCCGGTCATGAAATTTTATGCGTATATCCGATATAAGTTGCGATTTGTTACCACCAAAGCAGTATTATCTGCGTATGCGAATGCGTAGCTATTTTTAATACATTTGAGCATATCATTGGCGTAATTTATGTGCATCAATGGTCCTAATTTAGATACCTGCGGTACACCGTAATACACTTTGATCTCGCTGCTCAGCTCTCCGCCGACTCTTACACGAAATGTTCGTAAAAGCAAATAACTACGAAACCATATTAAACACTCTCCGCGCACACCCGCTCTATGCAATGACGTGGTAAGCGTTGTGTGTGACAGCGTATCAAATGCCTTGCTGAAATCCAGGAATAACACCAAAGAGTGATGTCCTTTACTTAACCCTTCATTAAAACTGTTAGCAAAGTTTCCCAGGACTTTGTTAAAATTTTTCCCACTCTGGTATCTGTATTGACTTGGATGAATAATATTATGCTTGGCGATGAAACCCTTCAGGCGTCTTGCAATTATTTCTTCTAAAATTTTTTCCATCACATGTAAAATTGATACGGGTCTATAGTTCTTAATATCGGATTTGAGACCACTCTTGAATATTGGCCTTACAATTGATTGTTTGAGTGACTCGGCCACTTTTCCCTCTCTAATGCGTAAATTAATCAGCTTCATTTTAACTGGTGTCAGAGTCTCCGCATTATTTCTTAAATCCTTTGGCCTTATGCCGTTACATCCAGGGCCCTTTTTTACATTCAAAGTCGCGATGATATTGTACACCTCCTGCTCAGCTGCCTCACTGACATAAACCGACTGACCAATGGCATCAGTCGTGGTACATATGGTTTTAATCTGACAGTCATGTATAACATTTCTTGTAGTACTTTTAAAAAAGTCTGCCAAATTTTTCTGTATGCTCTCATCTAGATTTTGTGTTCTTTTCCTTAAAACTTCATTAATAGTTTCCCATGTTTTTTTAATTTTAATGTCATTCCTATGTTCATAAAATTTTTCTTTATAGTATTTATTTTTCGCATTTAGTAATTTCTTATTGACTAGGTTCCTAAATTTCTTGTATTCGGTTTCTCTTGCCTTGTCATTCATTTGGTCTCGCCATCTCTTGTACAGTTTATCTCGTTTATTGCAGTTCTGCGTTGATCCATTGATGCGGCTTCCGCTTTTTGCCTTCTTTTCTGACTGATTTGGACTTATTGTAAATTTCAATAAAGGTGGTTTGTATCATTTTGCAGAGGTTATCTACATTTTCAATATCCAACAGTAGGACCCAATTTGTGTCTCTTATTAAGTCATTGACCCTGTTATCTTCTATTTTGGTGCTTCGTTGTTGCGGTATGATTTCTGTTTGCCTGACGTCATATAATTTTATTGAGCACCATAAACAGAAATGATCTGATACATCCGTTATCACTACAACTGCCTCAACTTCAGAATATTTCAAATCCATGATCCATTATAACGGGTGAGATATGTGACCTTGATGCACAGCCAAGAGTGATGTCATCAACGAGGTAAATAAGCTGCTTGATAATATAAAGATTTGGTGGATAAGAGGAAAAATACAGTCAAAAAATATCGCAGCTAATACTCTCCAAACCAACATAAAAAGCAGTAAAATAGCCCACGCTCTTATCGCACAAAGCGTCATATAAGAAAATAAATAGCGCCACCTGGGTGGAAGATGATTCTGGTTTTGCAGCAATTGGGCCATGCCATGCAAACGGTTTTGTTTTGGATAAAAGGACAAAATCCTAAAGTCTTAGAAATCGGAGCTCAAATCGCTGCAAGAAGTTTCGATGCCAGGGCCACGGAATGGAATGTAAATTACTCGCTCGACCGGCAGAAAATTATTTGTTATGGCAGCTAGACTGGGTTTAGTAATCACGAATACAAGCACAACTCCTACATTTAGCAGATTTAGTATGTAAATGTAAATGTAACTTTAATAACCGAGATTATAGCTGAAAATCTTATATTGTACGCATTAGTCCTGATCATCACAGCCGAGCAGTCTTCACAAACTACGCTCCGAATACATGTTAATGGACTATAGGTGCAAGTTGATTAGCCATGCTTTGCTGACTTACTTAGAGAGCGTGAGCGGACCGAACAGTGTCGGAAGCAAAGTGAAAGTTATTATAATCTAACGCAATTGCTTTTCGGGCATGGATAATTCTGTAAATATCTTTATATGATTGGTAAGACTGTAACTGTAAACGGAAGTGTGCTGTATTTATGGAGACCCGGGTCACTATAATTTAAAACGTACAGTATTTTACTGCGACAAATGTGTTGACCGTTTAGAGTTAGAACAGCACATGATCAACTGCCTGAAAATTTAGCTAAGGGCATCTTAAAGAGCGAAGAAAACTAGAAACTTATAGCAGGATATACTAAAGGATATGTTGTCCAGTAAAGGACCATGTGGGTCTGCACCTTGATGTAATGGAAAAGTAGTCCCAGGGTTCCATTATTACAAAATTACAGCTTTATGTTATCCAGTTATTGATAAAATTACTATTTGTTAAAAATGTTATCAAGAAGACTTTCTTTGAATTGCCCACGTCATAATATAACTACGTCGTCAGCATATGCTTGACAGTACGACCCTGCCTCCGTCCATGCTTCATAGTAATGGAGAAAGTACAGCTAATAGCGGGCATCCTGTCGTGGTGTTTACTTCCTCTGTAGTAACTTTCCTCGTTCTTATGTTTTAAGCTATCCATGCTGCCACAATATTATTTTTCCCTGTATCGTCAAAAGGTCCTTTTTTTCTAAAAAGCCACAGAAGGCAGTCCTTGCCTTCCAAGGATTTATATATTTCGTTCGTCAGCTGCTGCTAGCTCGTTTTCTTTCTCATTCTGTAGACATTTTTCAGTTATCTTTTCTATTGTCAATAAGAAGGAGGTCAAGCAGATTCGATTAAAGGATCTGGTGAGAAAGGAAACTTTCTTCCATACCTTTCGGAAGAACACATTCTTTACTTGCCTTGAGGCTTTTGGTGTATGGCTCAAAGTTATATTAGCTTTCGAAATTGCTGACAGTGTTGGTATTATGATATCATACAAAAACTGCCGATGGTCAAGAACAACTAGTAGGTAGGTACTTTATGTCTAAAGCTCAATTCAGTCACCAATTATGACTATGTCTTCCTGCTTATTATTATTATTTGATTGCTTATTGTATAAGCAATATAAGCTGTTATCATTATATTATTAAATATAGCTTTGAATAGACAGTAGAATTGAAGACCACCGGCATTTTTACCATGTCAAACGGTATTATACTTGCATTTTTTTATGTATTTGTATGTTAATATATATTGAGTATTTAATTCTCTATTTCTTAAAACTTCTACTATGCTTATAACGAGTTTTATTTCTTAGGCTGGGATAAAACTCAGTCTGTCCAAGGTTCGTTAAAGGGGTCTCGCAACCATCTAACATTCAACGTATTCCCGAATTTCTCAAGCCTGTCTTCGCGATAGTCTAGCACTGACTCTGTAAAGACTTCAACTCGGACGTTGGCTTTGTGTTTAAATTTTTATTATTTTATTATTATTCGCTTAACAATTTTTATACTTATATTAATGCTAAATAATTTTTATACCTAATAATACGTACAATAAAAGAGAGGGATAGAATATCCAGCAGCAGAGGGCTGCACAATGTGTATCACCTAGTCAAAGCACCAAAGGGAGACGCGGTGGGTACAACAACTCTGCGGACCGAGCCGGTTGCTGGGCAGAAGCCGAAAGAAATTCCATAGTGCGGTTTCTGGAACGAAGTCGAAAGCAACCCGATAGTGGGATTGCTGGGCCGAAGCCGAAAGACGTTGAAAATAAGGTGGTTTCAAAAATACACAAAGTCTGAGCAACTACTGCAAAACGACTTTGGACAGATTCCAACTTCTTAAAATATTCTGATTTTTGAGCCTCTTATACGTTGTGCGGTGGTTGGACTGATTGTGAATCGAAGGCTTTGGCTATGATTTAGCAAATACGTGGGAAAGCAAAAGCGAATAAAATGTCTTGCTTATATGATCTATGCTAGTGACTTCGAAATCTGCATCTGGCGGATTTCACGATTTCTTCAATAAGTATGTTTTTTATGTTTCTATTTATTTTTATTAATTTGCTTTAATAAAAAATAGAAAACATGATAAAATATGAATAAAAAAAGATATGTAAAGTATTATTAAATGTTGAGCGAAAAAATGCTTGGCCGCTGGTTGGCCTCCCTCGTGTTGGAATTTTTATATGGTGCTTCAGAGAGTAGTTTGTGTATAATAAAGAGAATTGTAACATGGCATTAATTATGCTTGTTACAAAATAAGGAGCAAAAAAAAAGGATTAGTTATATATATATATATATATTTTGTTGTTCGATGATAATTTGTGAATATATAATTTGAATATGTAAAAAAAAAAAAATGTGTGGCGGAATATATTTGGTAGTAAATATAATGAATAAATGGTGTTTTGTAATTTTTAGTTTCACTTGGCGATATAATAATTTATACGTATATAAAAAGAATGTGAAGGTTTGAAAATAGATATATTAATTTTGTGTTTAGAATTGCAATATTTGTGTGGGGTTTTTTTTGTAGAAGGGCCGGACGTGAGAAAGATCGTGATTTGTGACGATGATTTTCCATTGGTCCTGACGGCTGATTTTTGACCACCCGTCTTGTACGGTGACTGTGGCGGTGCCTTCTGGTCGGCGTATCATGAAGGTTCGTTTCTTCGGCATCTGTTGTGGTGTTTTTTTTTATTTTCTGAAGCCATCCTCCTTTGTTGGCTTCTGATGGCTGGTGGAGATGACTGGTGGATGGAGAGCTGCTCGAATTTTGTTCAGGTTTGCTTTGGGTTTCGATAGTATTTTATATGTGCCTAAGTGTCCAGCAGTGATGGCACCATGCTTCTCTTTCGCGGTTTTCTTTCGGTCTTCCTTGCGGACGCATAATCGCCATTGGTTGGTATGCGGACCGGTTCCTGTCTGGCGTCGGTTTTTTATATATCAGTAGAGGTTGCCGGCTTTTTCATGTGTTTTTGGCTATGACGTTTGCCTTGTTTCATTATTTCGTCTTCGGATAATCCTGGCATGTATTGCAAGTGGTGATAATATGTTCTACTATTTATTTTTATTTTTCTCTTTCCGTAGTTACGGACGGAAATAGTTTTCCCATTGGGTAATGCATTTGCCTTTTCTTCTCTATGATTTGGTTTTGTGGGATGCCCTAGTTTGTTTTTGAGGTCGTCTCCCATGAAGGTTAGAGATGCTCCGGTGTCAATATAAGCATTCAATGTATATTGATCGCATTCTACCTGCCTATAATAACAGGCAGCGACGGGTGGTATGTATGTATTTCTCGTTTGATGGCATTGACAGTCACGAGATAAGCTTCCCATCTTCAGCAGGACAGCATTTTCTTTATCTGACACTTTTCCCTAGGATACCTTGGTTGTTGGCAACACCAGCAGTGTGAGCGTCGATCGTAAATGGAAGGCGTGATGCAGTTATTAGCATGTCTACTCATTCTTACTTCCTCACCTATAAGGTGCTTGTGATATGAGTTCGTCGAGATTATCAAAATTGTTGCACCTGATGCAGAATCGGTATTTGGGGCGCAATACCTCGTATGCTCGCTTTTCATGTGTAAGTGCTGTCTTATTAGTGTCAATAAGTGGAGAATATAATCTTTGGCGCGTTTGCGATTATTTTGTTTTCTCAGAATTATCTCTTCTCTTCTCTTTCTCTTTATCTCTTCTAATCTCCGTAAATATCTGGGTGGCTGGAAAAATGTTTTCGCTGCTGCTCGTAAGTCCTCCCATGTGTGAACTTCGTTTCTTTTCTATCGCCAGCAGTCTCTCGCTCTGTACTTGAATATTTCATTCAATGGTAGCAGGAGGTGGTTGTAATTGATTTCACAATAGTCAGCTAATTCTTCGATCTGTGTTCATAACGTCAATATAATTATTATTGGCGAGATTTGTGGATGGTTGCCATGTGCCAATAGGCGTATCATTATATGAATCTTGTGTCGGAGTATGCACAAGTCTTGTTTGTTTCTTCGCGTTGTCGCTTTTCTTTTGGAAACGTATGTAGTTGCTAATTCGTTTTCGGCTATCTGTCATGGTACCGTTGGTAGGTCATCCCTTTTCGTTGAACTATTTTTTCAACTCTTCTTTCCTTATGTAGTAAAGCCAGGTGGTCCACGTTTCGTCGATTTCTTTCAGTATTTATGTTGTAACCTGACTTTCTTTTGAAGAAGAATTCACAGATTTATTGGGAATAAAACTCAATCTGTCCACGGTTCGATAAAGGGGTCGCTCAACCCTCTATGTTCAACGTATTCCCGACGGCTATTTCTGACGCCTATCTTCGCGACAGGCTAGCACTGCCTCTGTAAAGAGTTCAGCTCGGACGTTTTTTTTTTTGTGTTTAAATTTTTATTTTTCTATTATTATTCGCTTAACAATTTTTATACTTATGCCCAACAATTTTTATACATAATAATACGTACAATGAAAGAGAGGGGGATAGAAAATCCCGCACAAGTCTGCGCAATGTGTATCACCTAGCCAAAGCACCAAAGGGAGACGTGTGGGTGGACCTTAAAAATGCGAGGCCAAATCGACCAAAGAATTGGATCATTCCTCCTACCTCCCAATGATGCCAAGTTTCTCCAAATTTATTTCACTGGCAATGAAGCTACAGAGGTTGAACAGCGTTGCGCAATCACTACAGAAATCAGACGGAAGTCGTTTGAAGTCCTCAAGCTATGTTACGCGAACACAACAGCGTCATTCGTCTATTCAAAACAGCCCTAGACCAGATTCCGGCAGATGATTATACGGTTGTGATAAGAGCTGACAAGACACCGGCTCGAGACCATGAGCGGCGCTTCAACGCAACGCTGATAGGTGACGTCGCTGTTATTATGATCGGCACAGACTTTGAGCGATGCGATATCATTATCCATCGCCGGAATGCAAGAGTTCAACGCATTGAGGAAACTCATCGATCGTATGATGCACTACAATATCCAGTGATTTTTCAACTTCAACGTAATGCAGATGAAACCAAATGCAAATGAAGAGTCGACAAAAAAGTTTCCTGTATGGACATTTATGTCTATCGCCTTATGATCAGGCCTAATGAATGTAATTATTTGTTGCAATGTCGTAAAGTCTTCCATCAATTTATTATCGACATGCACGCAAAAATTGATAGTGAAAGTCTGCTCTTCATTCGTTTCAATCAGCAAAAGCTACGCTTCGAAGAATATGTTCACTTACGTGATGCGATCGCCAATGATGGAAAGGCTGCAAATATCGCCCAGATGGTGATCTTGCCAGCGAAATACACAGGCAGTCCGCGACACATGCACCAGTATGCTGAAGATGCTATGACATACGTGCGCAAGTGTGGACGGCCAGACCTCTTCATCAATTTCACATGCAACACAGCATGGAAAGACATCACCGGCCTTTTATTTACCGGCCAAAGTTCAACAAAAAGACGCAATATCCTCTCCCGAGTATTCAAATAAAAGTTGACAGGGCTAATGGGTGTCATCACCTAAAATCACATATTTGGCGAAACTCTGTGCTGGATGCACTCGGTTGAAAGGCAGAAACGAGCCCTGGCCTAAACAAAAAATCATTCCAACGCAAATTGACGATGTTATTTCTGCAGAACTCCCGAATCCCACAGCAGATCCGGTTCTATTTGAAAACACATGATCCACGGGCTTTGCGGTGAACTGAACACAAATTCACCATGCATGAAAGAAAGCAAGTGTACAAAGCGCTATCCACGCGAGCTGCTCTAAGAAACTCAAAGAAGAGGCGATGGATATCCTCTGTATAGGCGAAGAAAGGTAAATGACTGTGGATGCGCAACTACAATTAAAATGCGCATTGTAGATGTTGACGGCGATAACAGATGGATCGTGCCCTACTCACCGCGTCAACAAAGGCAGCGACATGGCAGTATTCGGGCTTGTCAATCAAACTGACGAAATCACGCAATTCCAGATGGTTTGTTACATCAGCAGCAATGAAGCAGTTTGGCGAATACTTTCATTCAACATCCACGAACAATATCCAACAGTTCAACACGTAACTGTTCATGAGGAAAATGACCAGCGTGTTTATTTTACCGAATGAAATTTTGAAAATAGAGCCGAACAGCCGCCACACACCACTCTCATCGCTTTCTTTGAATTGTGTGCAACAGAAAACTTCGCCCAAAACTTTAGCATAGCTTGAAATTCCAAAATATTACACTTGGAACACGTCGTCTAAGAAGTTCATAAGAAGAAAGTGTGTTGCGATTGTCGCAGAATATGCTGGTGTGCATTCTTCTGATGCTTTGGGACGTGTCTACACCGTTCATACGAATAAAGCTGAATGCTATTATTTGCGATTGTTATTGCATATGATCGAAGGTCCAACAGCATTCGCCGCCTTGAAAACCATCCATAGAAATTAATGTCAGACTTAGCGTGTTTCCAATTGGGCCTGTTTGAAAGTGATCAGCATTGGAACACAAAGCTAAGAGAGGCATCATTCACGTGTCAGCCAAAACAAACACGCACTTTGTTTATGGTAATTTTAACAACATGTTCACCATCTAATCCACGACAATTGTGGGAAACGCATCGCGAAAGCTTAGCTGAAGAAATTCTCAGGCAATCACGCCCAACTAATCCTAATCAGGAGTATTCGGACGAGATTTTAAATTAAAACCTACCGCTGATTGAGGACATGTGCATATCTATCAACAAAAACTTCCTTATTCAACTTGCAATGCCGGCTCCGATACGGGACATAAACAGTGACAGAGACTTGGTACGAGAACAGCACTTCGATATCAACCAGTAACAACAATATGTGAAAACTCAAACAAGACGGGTGCTTTATGGTAAAAAAACTGCTTACGTAGAAATCATGGGTAACAAACGGAAATGGGGGACTTCTTTTTCTCGATGCACCAGGAGGTACTTGTAAAACATTCCTCATCAATTTAATATTCGCGTCGGTTCGAATGCGGACGCACTGCACACTTAGCACTGGATCTTGCATTGAATTTGAACCAGAGAAATTTAAGAAAATCATGTTATCGACGAACATGCGTGTTGATTTGCCGGCAGAAGATTTCTACGCCGGCAGCCATCCACGTAAGTCACAATACGACAGCTGACGAAGTACTTTTCCGAAGAGCCTATTGCGGTTACCAACCACCGCCAAACATCCCGAAGCACGTTGACGTAGAGCCTAGTTCGGGTACTCGTCTTCGAGCCGAAGTACGCCGACGACATACGAAGCACGCTGACGAAGAGCCTAGTCGGTTACTCGTCATCGGGGGGGGTGAAGGTTTTGACGTCTTCTGTATCATGAAGTACTGTCCCAGGGACCATATGGCTTGCAGCTAAATGGTTCAAGACCGACTATGCGTGGTGAAGAGCCACACCCTGCACGAGGTGCCCCTGCTCAACGAAACATAGCGGATCTAGAGAGGAAAACTCGAAAAAACCCGTAATCCCAGGTGCCTGAACCGTGCCTATGGGACGAATGGCACTACGTTAGTGTGTCTTATAACGGTGGCCTCCAGATACCTGGCACCCTCTGGTTGTAATTAGCCTTACCGAGATAGAAGGGGCTATGTCTCGGTGGACATTCCAACCCCTTTACTCGTGGGATCTGCATGAATATTTACAAAAATGAAGAAAATAAAAAACAAACAAGTGTACAGGCAACTACAGTGCCTGAAATCACTAACCAGGTCATTGACCTTTTACCATCTTGCTCAGCGGCTGCTAAAACCGCAAATGATGGTGAAACAGCACGCGGCTTGGCAATCGGAGGGGCTACATTGGACCTTACTGATGCGGCTGCTGTGGTGGAGTCTAGTTCGAATCCGCAGGCTGCAATGGCCATGGATACGGAGATTCCAACGGATGAGGAGGAGGCACTGCTTAGATCACCTCCTCATCCTGTTATGCAGTCACATAGAATAAGGCTTTGCGGCGCTGCAAAAAGACGGCTTAAGTTCTATGTGGCCAAAGGGCATAACATTGAGGAGGCCAGAAGACTAGCTTTGGAGCCTATGGCTAAACCTGGTGTGCGGTGCACACTGCAGAAGAGACCTCGGGCTGCCAACACGACACCGGAGGATAATCCCCCAAAAAAGGGCGCTCGGGAGTCTGTGGCGGAAACAAGCTCAATGGGCGTTGGGGCTGTTGCGGCCCCCGCCGATTCGGTGGTGCCTGCTACGGACGCTCAGAGGCCCTCTTTCTGTAAGGTTGCCTCCGGGGTGAAGCTGGGCATTATTCCTGCGGATTATCCTCAATCCGTATGGAGTACTGCACAGCTGAAGGCAGTACAACACGGCATCCTAAATGAGGTGCGCAGAAAAAGGAGCGGCTCAACAAAACCGCAATTTACGGGATGTTCGTTCCGGCCGGGATGACTGCAGATAACCTGCAAAAACTGTGCAACTGCAGAGTGGATTACGGCTAATGTGCCGAAATTAAAACCATGGGCGGATGCACACATAAAGGTGGTGCAGGAAAATGATGTTCCTAAGGCACCACTTTATTTTGGGTACTTTCCGGAAGTGGACAGTATCAGGACAACAGACATCCTCGAACTACTGGAAGGCCAAAATGAGGGCCTTAGAGTTGGCGACTGGCGGGTGGTCCGCAGAGCTCAGCGAGGAGCTGTTGTTGAGATTGTGTTGGCGATCGACCCGATATCGGCAAATGTGCTGAAGGATCGCCAACATAAAGTTGATTATGGGTTTGGCTGCGTCATCATTAGGCCTACCGTGAAGCCGACTGAGCCAGGTGCGCAGCCACAGTCAATCCCGACTGGAGCCCAACCTAAGGGGGCACAGGGTAGCTCTGCCACCCCTGGTTGTAGCGGCACTTCTACCGAGAAGCTATAGGCTAAAGTGCCTGCTGTGCTAGAGCAGGAGTCCGCGAAGGAGTCAATAGAACCGTCGGGTACAGAGGCTAAGGGCGTCGGTAAGCCTATTTCTACCCCCACTATCCGACAGGTGTTGGTTCAAGCTGGAGCAAGTAGTGCTCCCTCAACGACCTCGGTTAGTGCAACCACACGACGTGCCAGTGATTGGCGCCCTAGGCTTGGTAGGAGGCCTGGTGGCGCTGATAGGGCCAGAAAGGGGGATAGATGTTCGCCCGAGGAGATGGCCCGGTTTTCTGGCAATCGTGCCAAAAAAGTGGCATCTAGGGGCCACACTAAGAGCCGCAAATGAAGCGGCCAACACTAGGGTTGACGAGCGGACAATCCAACTGTCTGCAAATCAACCTTCACCATGCTAAGGCTGCTTCCTCTGTGCTAAGCATGGTCTATCAGGCGGAAGCCTTGGACATAGCGTTCATACAGGAGCCTAGGGTCCATAGAGGAGTTATCAAGGGCCTCGGTGTCACAAATGGTAAGGTAATTTACTGCACCAGCTGTGACCGTCCCAGGGCGGCCCTTTTAATTAATAATAACATTAATTTTCTGCCACTTTCAGAGTTCATGACGGGTGATCTAGTTGCTGCATGGGCAGAGGTGCGCACGGCAAACGGATTGGAAGGAGTCATTGTTGCATCCGCTTACCTTCCGGGAGATGATGAGGTGGCGCCAACCAGGGAAGTCAGGGAGCTGGTGGAATATTGCCAACGGAAATGCCTCCCGTGGATGATATGCTTCGATGCCAACGCCCATCATGAGATCTGGGGCAGCAGAGACACCAACAAGAGGGGTGAGTACCTTTTCGAGTTTGTCTTAAAAAACAACATTTTTATTCTCAACCGGGGTGATGAGCCAACCTTTGTCAACTCCATACGTGGTGAAGTCCTTGACCTAAGTTTGGCAAATGACAAAATGGCGTCTATTACCTCAAACTGGCATGTATCGGAAGAGGCATCCATGTCTGATCATAAGCATATCAGATTCAGTATGGGTGTCTCTTTGGTGCAAGGCCGAGTTTTCAGAAATCCCAGGAAAACTAACTGGGAAAACTATCGCTTTATGTTGGAAGGAAGCGTTAACCGCTCACAATCACCTATCTTAACGATTGATGAGCTTGAATTTGAGGCTCGCGTGCTCAATTCAAATGTACAGGAAGCCTTCACTAGCAGCTGTCCACCATCAAGGGAACAACAGCGAAAAATGGTCCCATGGTGGAACAGCTCCCTCAATAAACTGAAAGTAGAGGTAAGAAGACTATTCAATAGGGCGAAAAAAACGGGCAACTGGTCTGAATATAAAAGCGCTCTTACAGGCTATAATAAGGAACTGAGAAGGTCAAAAAGAACTTCCTGGACACGAAGTTGTGAGGAGATTAAAAGTTTCCCTGACTTTTTTCGTCTGAGGAGGGTTCTCTCCAAGGACCACTCAAATGGTACATGTACCCTCAAAAAGCCTGATGGGGGTTACACGTCATCCATGGAGGAGACCAGCTCGCTGCTGCTGAGTACTCACTTCCCAGGATGCGTTTTTATAGAGAATCCCAGTGTTACGGCACGTGTGACGGCAATGCCCCCTCTCGCAACAGGGAGGGAGGCGGGTCTAACGGGATCCATCTTTGACAAAGAAAAGGTCCGATGGGCTCTTGGGACTTTTAGTCCCTATAAAGCCCCTGGACCAGATGGGATATATCCGTGTCTATTGCAGCAGGGTGCGGATGTGCTGGTCCCTGTCTTGTCAAGAATGTTTAGGGCAAGCTTGCGGCTTCGCCATCTTCCATTTGCATGGGCAGAGGTTAGGGTTGTTTTTATTCCTAAGGCCAATAGCGGCTCTGTGCAGCTACCAAAGGCATATCGGCCCATTAGCCTCAGCTCATTTTTCCTTAAGACAATGGAAAAACTCCTGGACATGTATATAAGGGAGACGATATTAACTGAGTCACCTTTACATGAATTACAGTTTGCCTATCAAGCAGGCAAATCAACTGAGACTGCGGTCCACAACCTAACTAGAGTGATAGAAAAGGCTCTGCAGTCAAGACAAATTACTTTGTGCACATTCATGGATATTTCAGGAGCCTTTGACAATACGTCTTATGAAGCTATCTTTGATTCCATGACAAGGAAAAATATTCCTCCCATGATAACCACATTGACTATTAACATGCTGAGGTCCAGAGTAGTTCGGTTTGAGCTTGGAGGGAAGCTACAATCAATTAAGGCCACCAGAGGATGTCCCCAAGGGGGGGTATTATCACCACTGTTATGGACACTGGTTGTGGATGAACTCCTGAATAAGCTGAATTCATTGGGCTTCAGCACTCAGGGCTATGCTGACGATCTTGTGGTCTATGTTGTAGGAAATCATCAGCCTACGATATCTGACTGCGCGCAGCGGGCCATTAATATTACAAAAAGATGGTGTGAGGAGAAGGGCCTTCGCCTGAATCCTGAAAAGACCACCTTAGTACCCTTTACCAGGAAGCACAAGATTAGGCTGGAAAAGCCTGTTCTGGAAGGGACTACAATAGAATTCTCCAAGGAGGCAAAGTATCTCGGGGTTATCCTGGATAGAGCACTTACTTGGAACGCACACCTCAGCAGTGTTATCCAGAAAGCCACAAGGGCATTCTATGCCTGTACTAGGTTCTATGGTAAAACTTGGGGCATCAGCCCTAAAATGACCTACTGGGCATTTGAAGTTATTGTAAGACCAATACTGACATATTCGGCGTTGGTCTGGTGGCCCAAGGTTGATCAAAACGAAGCTGCAAAAGCCCTAAATAAGTTACATCGACTGATCTGTGTGGGCATTACTGGTGCTATGAAATCGTGCCCAACCATGGCCCTTAGTGTCCTGTTACACATCCCACCCTTATCGATAATGATAAAAAGGGAGGCATGTCTATCGGCACTCCGGCTCAGTCGTATCTCCACTATGCACTCCGGCTCAGTCGTATCTCCACTATGAAAAGTGGGGATCTACATGGTCATATGAGAATTGCGGATATTTTCATTAATGAACCCATTGTCAAATTCAGTGACAACATGCCAAAAAAATTGGCTTTCTCCAGGAACTACACGGTTATTGTATTTGACCGAGAGGACTGGAGAAATAGGAATTTGAATTTCGAACAGGGAGCTCAGATTTGGTGTACCGATGGGTCCAAAATGCAGAATGGTGATGCTGGCGCTGGCATTGTAGGGCCGAGATTTCAGAAAGGTATACCAATGGGAAAGTATGCTACTATCTTCCAGGCAGAATTGTTTGCCATAGAGATATGTGTGAGGGAATGTCTTCGTAGGAGGGCATGTGGTGCACACATCTATATCCTCTCTGATAGCCAAGCGGCTTTGAAAGGCCTCAGGTCTGAAACAATTGGATCCAGGCTTGTAGACAACTGTCGCAAGTGCCTAATCCAACTGGGACAAAACAATACCATTACACTGGGATGGGTCCCTGGGCATGAGGGCTATGAGGGGAATGAGAGAGCTGACTGCCTAGCAAGGCGAGGTGCTCAGCGACCTTTTATAGGTCCGGAGCCTTTTTGTGGACTATCCTATGGATACAAACGGGAGGTAATCCGGCAGTGGGAGGAAATCGAGTTTGAGAGGGCGTGGGCAAATACTTTACGCCAACGCCAATCAAAGAGATTTCTTACCTTAGCTAAAGGAGTGTCATCAAAACTTCTTCTGCTAAATAGGAAGGACTTAGGTGTCCTTTCAGGTTTTCTTACGGGCCACTGTGGCCTAAGATACCACCTGAAAAAAATCGGCATGTCTGAAACGGACATCTGAGCATGTTCTCTGCGATTGTCCTGCTCTTAGCAATCGGAGGCGGTTAAGCTATGGTGATTCAATTATGCCTCACTCTAAGATTTGGATCACTAACCCAGGAATGGTGCTGAATTTTATAAAGAGCTTAGATCTGGGTTAGGTAAGGGCATGCACAATAGATCCAAGAGGTCGCGGTGCAGCAGTGCCTATAATAATAATAATAATAATAATAATACTCGTCATCGGGCCGAAGTACGCCGAAGGCTTACGAAGTACTTTGACGAAGATCCTATTTCGGTTACTCGTCAAAAAACCGACACCCGCCGAGCATTCCCGAAGAACGTTGCCGAAGAGGATAGTTCGGTTAGTCGTCATCTAACCAGCACTCCTGAAACCTGTCGACGAAGAGCCCAATTCGGTTACTCGTCGATGAATCAACATATGCCGATCGTTTGCCGAGTCACGGATAACGGAAACTCACGAGGATCAACGTTGGACTAAGAATTGTAGGATGGAGAATAAATTTGGTGAAATAAAGTGTATATATTTAGATATAAAATTTAGTGCAGTGGCGTTTTTATGTGCGAAGGTCCAACATCATTCGCCGCCTTGAAAACCATCCATTGAAATGAATGTCAGACTTATATAGAAGCGCGCTTCCGATTGGGCCTGCTTGAAAGTGATCAGCATTTGAACAGTGATCACGTGTCACCCAAAACAAATACGCACTTTTCTTGCGATAATTTTAACAACATGCTCACTATTTAATCCATGAGAACTGTGGAAACGCATCGCGAAAACTTAGTTGAAGCCATTCTCAGACAATCACGCGCATCTAATCCTAATAAGGAATATTCGGACGAGATTTTCAACCACAATCTACTGCTGATCGGGAGCAGGTGCATATCCGTCAACAATAAAGTCCTTATTCAACTTGAACCGGGTCAGCTAGTCCTTTATATTTGTAGTATAAGTTTTATTTTTATTGAAAGATTTATTGCTTTGGGAAACATGATTTTATTTTAAAACGTTTTATTGAATAGAACAGTACTTTCAATTTGCATTTAGTGAATTAAGGAAGTATTGTATTTTTTATTTTTTAACGCTATCAAGTTGCCGCAATTATGATTGTGGCCGAATGTCAGCCAACTTAGCGCCGCTAAGTGTTGAACTTTCTATTCAATTCTCGTCTTTCGACAGGTCAACATTTTTGCAGCGCAGGTCAGACTATCAACAGTTTTAAACTTTTTTAGTGCAGAATTTTGTGCTGAAATAAGAAAACGACATTAGTCTTTTATAAAAAGAAAATTACAACAAATAAATTAAGAAATCTATTTAAGAAAATAGATGACTTCTAATATAAAAAAGAATAATTACTTGGCAAAATATTTGTAATTTAATTTGATTTTATTACATTTCACAAATATTAGCAAAATTCACTTTTAAATATTAACATATTTTAGTAGACATACGCAGCAGATACTGCGTAAATAATTCCAGAATGTGCTCCGTAAATAATGGGTTTGGAGTTTGTAGATATTTTATATATACCTTTCTCCTTAGCAGCGAAGGTTGGTTGGTGTATTTGTAGTGGCTAATTGGCCTGCTCATATAAAACGAGTACATATTTATAAATTGCTCTACGAGTTATGCACTTTTAAAAGAACTGATAACTGTATTGGGATAACTATAGCCATAGATTTTGAAACTAGCTGTTGGGTTTAAAAAAAATCGTGTAAAATGTCGGGTTAGATGTTGGACTTTTGTTAACTGCTGTAAAATTTATAATTAGCAGTTTTTATCCAAATAAGTTTAAACCATAAATTGGGTTTCCTCTTTTTTAATGGCTTACTTTGAAAGCTTCAGAGGGAGAAGAAATATATGCCAACTTAAGTGGACCACAATTACAAAAATATACATAATTCATGGAGTATTCACAAGACCATTTATTAAAAATCTTTTTAGGTTTTCTCTCTCACAAGCTTTTGTGAGAAAAAAGAAGTTGAAAAATTTTATGATGTCTAAATTATTTGCGATGTAAGCCCTTGATTTTTACAGTAAGTGCAAATTGTTTACTACCTAACCTATTGCATTTATCTGCACGTGCTAATAAAATATGTACCTCCTTAATCTTAGAGCAGTTTGTAAATATTTTTTATATGAGCAAAACACTTTGTGATTCTGGTGGTGAACTTTGATCTTTCTTACAAGCTAAAACTTGCTGTTACAAAGCGTATAACGTGCAAAAATAATCTGTTTTGGCTTGTTACCGCATAAAATTTAATGAAGTTAAAACGCTTGCGTATTTCCACTTCACCCTAATAACTTAGTATTAGTAAATTAGTAAGTATAACTTAGTTATACATATCGCGAATCCCTTTAGCTTTTCTCCTTTGAATGCCGTTTAGCTTTAGGCCAATTGAATCACCCAAAACAAAATAAACTATTAAGCAATAGAAGTTTACAGAATACTTATGAGCACACGGTTCAATTAAATTTTAAACCAATAATATCACAATTAAAATATTGTGGCGAAAATACAGCGATCTATACGTATGTATGTATAGAGCGCTAGCGAAAGATCCAGAAGTTATTTGATATTTCCACAACGCAGCATACACAATATAACATGATTCATTGCTGAAACAATTAATTCATGGAAAGGGAAGTTTCTAGACAATCCAGTAAGATCTGGAGTAGTCCGACGATTAACGTAGCGATAATTATCGAACAGTATAAATAGACACAAACCATAGCAACGGGGACAGTTTAATTTTGGAAAGCAACTAAGTAACATCGTGGAAGTAACAGTTTGAAAAGTGTTGAGTGAGAATAAAATAGTTGAATTTTGAATTGCGTCCATTTCTAAAGCCAGACTGTTTATCCGAGATAAGGCTATATTCAGCACACATTGAAGATATTTGGTTAAAAGCTATTCTTTCAAAAATTTTTTATAAGAAAGGGAGAATAGAAATTGGACGAAAATCATTATCGGATTTCGGAATTGGAATAACCTTAGCCACCTTCCAGGCATCCGGAAATGATGAGGCCGTAAAGATTCTATTAAGAGTGTATGTTATAACAGGAAGTAATTCACTGGTTAGCAGCCTGATGAAGGATGGATAAATGCCATCTAGTCCAACTGCATTGGATTTAAGAATTATTAGGCTTTCTAGAACTTCATTTCCATCAACGCATCTGAAACAAAATGGATTGGAAGGACCAAGCGAGCGGAGGCTGCATGCCATGTAATGATTCGAACTAATAAAAGGAACATTAAGATTTAGAAATATGTTGTTAAGTACATCACAGTTTACGTCATCGTGATACGAGGATCTAGAATACTTAATAAGACCAAGATTACGGATTTAGTTCCAAGTGCGCTTAGAATTAATTGCAGATGAAAATTTGGTACTAAAATAAGCACGCTTCTTTTTTGACAGCTTTGGTTACGGATCTTTTAGCATTAGTGAACTAAATGCAGAGCCGGTAGTCTAAATCGTTTCCATCGCTTGAACGCTAAATCACGTTGTGAAATCAATTTTTTAATTGTATTTGAAAACCAGGGCTTGTCAGTGCATTTTGAAACCTTTTTTACGAGGGGAACGAACTTATCAAAAGCTTTTTTAATTTCCATATTAATAAAATTAATTTGTTCATTGACAGATAACATAGTGTGAGTGGCGTTGCAGTTAACAAGTGCAATATCAGAGCGTAGCCTAGGAATATTAATATCTCTAAAGTTTCGAAAGGTAAATGATACAGGAATGCAATTAAGTCTAAAATCATAGGCTAGAAACAGTAAATCATGTCGCGAAAATTGAGATGCAGATAATTGATTATAAAATCGGATTTTATTACTATCGGACACAAAGATGACATCGATTAGGTTCTCACTACTACATGTGTAGTGAGTAGGAACATTCACATTTACCGGGTATAGGGCGAGGCTACACATGCGGTCGGTTAAGATATTATCAGCAAGGAAGTTACAATTAAAGTCCCCAACAACAATAATGTTCTGATAACAGGGCACTAAGTTTTGAATAAAATCGAAAAACTCATCCATGCTTACACGACAATTGGGAATCCAGTAGCAACTTGTCATCTTCAGAGTGAATTTCGACAAATAAGAGTTCAATACTTGAGTTTAGAGGCGATTTGAGTTTCACTTTACAGGTGATATTATTTCTGATAAAGATTGCGACGCCTCCAGCATGCGACAATCTGTCATTACGAACTAATCGATACCCATGAACCGAGAACAATCCATCATGCAATGTAGGGTTAAACCATGTTTCAGAGATGCATACTGCATCTATATCGGACTTCTCAAAAATGTATCTAAATTTGTCAATTTTATTATTTAGACTCTGTGCATTAATATGGCAGATTTTGAGGCCATCACTTTGCATACACAACACGCGCACCATATTATACAAACAGGCACTGGCACTTCCACCATTAGTGACATCTGAATTCATAACAGACATTAGAACAGGAGAACAACCACCAGTACATCCAGCCTGTTTTAAAGGCGTAACCACAAAAAAATAGAACAATTGAATAGAGGCGGTCGGTCGTTGAGGCTCCGTAGAAGTAGTGAGGAATATAAGAGAAGTAAAAAGTTAAAATACATAGAAATGAGATGAACATGAGAATTATAGGCAATAAATTTTTCTTACAGGGTAATAATGTACTAAATAAAAAGAGAAGGTGATGATTTCGGTTTAAAGTTTTCATTGGAGGTTGTCGTCAACTTGGTCGCTATCCGCCATAGCCTCCAGTTGTCCTGCATGTGTAATGGTTGCCCAGCTGCTGTTGTTCCTCAGTTTCACAATAACAACACCCCGCCTCGTGGACACTGCATAAATCCGATTGCTACGTTTTAGCTTTACAGCAAGTTGAAGTAATAAGCGATTCGAACGCGTCAAACTCTCGTTCAGGAATATGCTTTTAGAAGATTCCATACCAACGTCAGAAAGCAAAAGTTAACGAGCCTCTCGTTTACGAAAATTAGCAGCAGCTTTAAAAACTGCGTTCTTATCTGACAACGTTTTGAATCTGATGATAATGGGCAAATCTAGATCACGGTTTTTCTGCGGTGGGCGAAAAATTGAAATAGTGGCAGGCATTGAACATCCCACAGCATAGCACAATTTATTAATAATAATATTTAAGTCCTCGCCATCAAGTTTGGGGACCCCTGCAATAACTGCATCACACGCAATTGCGCTTCTCTCAGCTGCGTCACACCTTAATTCCAATTTTGCTAACAAATCTTTAGTTGTGGCAAAGTCCATTTTTATTTGTTGGCAATCGCACCTCTGCTCCTCCAGACAAAACACACGCCGTTGCAGATCTTTCAAAGAGTCATCGAAAGCGTTCAATCTCTGAGTAATGTTCGCCTCCATCTGACTAACTAGTTCAGAGAGCTCGCTCCGATGACGAGTCAATTCTGCCGAGAAGCGACTCAGCAGAAGATCGGCATGCTTTTCAAGCCCCACATCAAGCTCACAAGAATTTACATCGCTCAAGTTTACCGCACTCTTAGTGGTAAAATCCGATCCCACAGCACCGACAACAGCAGACTGAGCTTTCTTACAGCGAGTGTTGATCACAGCGTGAAAGGAAGAACCGTTCGGCATGTTTCACAGAAATATGTGTATAAGCGAAATATGTATATATAAGAATGTATGTATTTGACACCAGAAAGTTCACAAAATAATTTTCAAATAATTATACTTTAATTAGTTATTTTTGATGTTGCACTATTCACTGATTTAATCAAATTACAATATACTAATTATGACAGAGATTATTACGTAGAAGACTGTGTACCAAAAGATTGAATAAATGGAGGAAAACACAAGCCACGGCGGAGACCAAAAAAACACGTCTGCTTACTCTCGCATCACAACTTAAACACCCACACACTTATTAGAATCCAAAATAATAATAGCAGCCTACAGTGAGATTGTGGATTGGGAGACGAGTGCTTGTCCAACATCTGTTGTTAAAGAGTTCGAGATTTGTTCAACAAGCATCGATTGAAAAAGAAGCGGGAGCATAGACATTAATTCTCTTATTTTTAGGTTAGTCAACCACGTGAAATTGGTGTAATTCTAGTCTAATACATTTCATTAAAATAAATTAAACTCTTATTTTTAGACGAATCAAGGTGTGTTTATTGCCTCAATAGCCCTTCCACATATTATAAATCAACAATTTTACGTTTATGGATAAAAATAGAAGAGAAATGGCAAGACTACAGTTTGAATGAGAAATTACGGCTGATGAGGACCCAAAGTCAAACACTATTCTAATCAAATCTATAACCGATGAAGATGGGAAAAATTTCCACATTCCACCATGTTATCAATCATACAAACAACATCCAGAACATATAAAATTGCAAGAATTGAAAAAAGTCGCAAATACATTAGAAAAAAAATGGACGAAATAAGAATTGGCCCTTTTGAGATAGAAAAAAAAAAATCACGGATTCAATTTTTAAAATAAACACCGGAAGTGGTGGAAGATCCGCGGGCTTGTACCATGTCACAAAGCTCATTCCCATGGCTGAATGATTCGTGAGACTCAAAGCTTAAATTCACTTTTAAAAGGGAATTAAGCAGCTCAAGAGGGGGTGATGTAAGTGTAAGGCACATGCACGTTACGTTACGTGCGTTACGTTACGTTATTAGAATCGAAAATAGTAATAGCAGCCTACAGTGAAATTGTGGAATGGGAGACGAGTGCTTGTCCAACATCTATTGTTAAAGAGTTCGAGATTTGTTCAACAAACATCGATTGAAAAAGAAGAGGGAGCATAGACATTAATTGTTGATTCTCTTATTTTTAGGTTAGTCAACCACGTGAAATTGGTGTAATTCTAGTCTAATACATTTCACTAAAATAAATTAAACCCTTATTTTTAGACGAATCAAGGTGTGTTTATTGCCTCAATAGCCCTTCCACATATTATTTATATATTAAATATGTTAAATATATTATACAATAGTGTATACGATAACAAAACCAATGCCTCCAATAAACATGCCAGAAGTTAATTTGTTAGTGCTTCGATAGTAGATGTAATGTCTTTGTTCCTTTGAATTGCGGAAGCCTCTTTAGGAAAAACAAACACTTTGAGCCGTGGTATTATTGAAAGGGTTCAAAGTTTTGTCTCAAGGAATAATAAACTGAAGAGTATTTGAAATCTTTGGAACATCCGAAACTCCTGAACTATATAAACTATCCATACTTGATGCAACTGCATGACCTAGAACCTGTACAGCTAGACAAATAGAAACTTCTTAAAAATAGTGTGGTGAAAAAATCCATATTAAAATGAAAATGTATTGGCATCTTGATCATATGAAAGAACCTAGATAAAAACAGCTGACTGTATTTGCATTTTTAATAAAAGTTAACTCCGTTTTTTATGAAAATAAGCAATAATGAACAAATGCAAGACTTGAAAAATGTTCCTTGTGAATTTAAACAAGCATTAGTTGCTTTTAATCCACTCCCATTGACTTTATTTGCATATTTGAAAAACCAAGATTTCGGCCTAGCGCAATGAAGAAGAACAAGAGTTTCATTGCTCTCTCAAAAACTTTTGTAAACAAAACTTGGAAGTTGTTACAAACTCACTTGTCAAAATTGCATGCATTTGGTTTTTGTAATCTACTACAGCTAAGTATAATTTCACTAAAATATTTAAAGATAAAATTCATTTTCCAGTCTTGTGTTGTTTTTGGTTATAAACACGAGTTTTATTTAAACATATTTTTTTATTGTTATCGAACCGTTACATAATTATTAAACACTAAAGACAACCGAAACCCTAACGCTAAACTAAAGAAATTCTAAAGATTAGTACACAAAAAAAGAACAAATGACGCATACGTTGTTATATATAAGTAATTAAAAATATATAATACAATACATATCCAAAAACACAATAGATGGTTTGTGATAGTTTATAAACAGTTTATCCAAAATTTTCAAAATGGTGTATAAAATAGGGAAGTCTTCGCGTTTTATTAACGTCGTCACAAGCGGACATAACGCTTTTTGTGAGAGGTCCAGGCCCACAGGAAAAAACACCAATCTTAGAAACCTGCTCTCATGGAGTAAATAGAAATAAATGAGTACACATGCATCGTTACATTAATTACTTACATAAGAGTGTTTCTTTTGAACGAATTTCAAGAAGCTAGACATATCCGGGCGTCCAAAGTGGTTGACTGCTTTCAAACCAGTAAATATTGAAGTCTTCGATAATCTTTGGAAGTGATTTTCACAAATATACTAAAAATAAAGATAAGTGATTTCGCGAGTCGGTAATTAATATTCGGTAATAACACCCACCAACATTGTTGTGCGTAAGTCAAATTTGTGAAAGAATTGCGTAATAAAAATATGAATTTCCAGCACATTTGTTACGTCCTTTTTCTCTACATCTCGTAAAACATCAATAAACCATTCGAAATGCTTATGAGAAGGGCAGATCCAGAGGAAGTACACCTTCTTACAAGCAACCCCGGAGTAACGATTTGTGCTAGTCCCAAATACTAAGTCATTGAGAATGGAGGCGTACGGGGTAACACCAATACCACCACCAACCATAACTGCTACCTCAAATTTATACCAATCTTGATTTCCTCCGCCAAATGGACCTTCAATACGAATTTTTGGCTGGTCTTCGGTGTTATAATTACATGGATCGAAATAGTTGCGTAGCTTCCATGTCCAAGGACCTTGCGCTTTAATGTGACAGCTAAGATAGTTTTCGTGAGGAGCTGAAGTTAATGTAAAACTGTGCATCTCATGTTGACGAAGTGCAGTACAAGAAAGTCGTACCCATTGACCTGAAAGGTACTTGAGATTTGGAGGTCGATAGAATTTTATTTTTAGAACATCTGAAGGAAGCAGATCAGTTTCAATGACGTCCAATGCCATATATTTTGTTCTCAGCGAAACAATCTAGAAAAATATGAATTTTACTGATCCATTTATGCATTTTATATAAGAATAGTATGGTAACTGAATATAATAACTAAAGAAACGAGAATAACTTCAATTTAATTATAAATATTCGTTGCATTCATATAATACTTATATACTTTCCCTTAGTCCTTATAAGGGAAAAATATAGGAAATATAGGCAATACAACTGACGAATGGCTTCACAAATTTAATTATACCTTGTCTAGTGTGTAAATTACTCCTGGTAGCAAAAAGAATAACCAGAAGCGTGGTGGGCCTGTCAGACGTGCTAAGCCATGAACTAAACTCAGAGTGTAGATTCCAACAAACAGACTGTGCATATTCCAGAAGAAATTGTATGCCTTTTTACGAATGATGGGATGTGCAAAAATAAAAATTACGCACATAATAATGAAAAGAAGTATCCCAGTTATGCCTTAAGTGAAAATGTTTTTTTATAAACCAAAATATTTAATACCTAAATTTACCTGTTATTGTTTGAAATAGCCAAAACGTTATATCTGGCTTATAATCTGAAGCAAAGTGGACTTCACGTGTAAGGCAACGTAAATTCTCATGCGATTGCGTTGAAACGTGGTAAAAGTTTACAATGTGACCCACTGAATGTAGTATTGAAAAAAACAAAGCTGTGCATGCGGCAATTTTGTGAAATTGTATATGCGAGTCCAAAGGAATATACTGCTGTATAGGGAATTCCTTCAGCTTTGTTAGAAAATTTCTATGAGGTACAAAATTGAGAATCTTATTTATGAGACATCCCAATGTAGAATAGCTACTTACCTGGACATTGTAAGCAAAAGTAGAGAGTAACAAAATGAAAGTGAAGCTGCTGAGCCTCTTGTAATTGCGATCCCAACACCCATGACGTGACGCAAGTCAGTGTGTTCAGCCATAAAAGAATAGTCTGCAATTGGTAAAAATTAAAGGCAAAAGAATGGAAGAATCTTGGGCTGAAGGCCGCACGCATGCAACTGCAATTATTGCCAGCCGTCAAGCTCTGAATATGAGACAGAGTCATAGCTGCATAATCTGGAAGCCATGGCATACAAAGGGTTTTTATACACCAAAAATATAAACAAAAAAGAAGGGTATCGAAAAAGAACTATTTTTCCTTCCCCATAATAGTACAGCTAATTTTAACAGCTGAGGAATTTTGATGTATCCTGCCGCTCCAACTATGTTTAGGATACATGTTTAGCATATGTATGTAAGGGTATGAAAAAACATTCTAATAGCCATGCTACATTGCAATTTTCGATTGAACAATTTTTAAATTTGTTTTGGCTTTCTGTGGGAAATGTAGGTATTTAACCAGTAGCTGTCTTGTAGGGTTTATAGTCTTTTTTGTCGCATATATTTAAATAAATTGTTCGTCTAATCGATTAAATCGATTTAAATTAAATTAACATATTACACTCATTGCAAATTGTGGTAAACGTACTATATACCATTTGTTTAAATAATATAATAAACAAATCCCGTTTCTTAAAAAGTTGCAATTTTTTTTTTTTTTAGCTCGAGGGAATAAGAAACGGAGAGTGTAGTAATAGAACTAGATCTGCAATACCTCATTCAAGGTGGCTGAAAACAATATGAAAATAGCAGCAAGTTGGTAGGATTAGATTGTTCTTAGCTTGTGCGGTGACTGTAATACTCACGTATAAATCGCTCAACAAATAGCACAATTGTGACGATATAGAATACAAACAAGTAGAATATATTTTGCCGATTTTCCTCAAGGAAGGTTATGTAACGGTCCCATTTTTCCTGTAAGCAATTGCGTGGTCTCTCCTGCATTGGTTCAATAATGAATGATTTCATCCGCGCAACATTTGTCGATGTATCCAAGAAATTCTGTTTTGCACCCTTGCAGTCCAGACCAATAGCTACGAAATCCCCTTTATATTCTTTCATCATTAGCTTAAAGTCTTGGTATGTAAGATGGTCTTTATGTCTTAGACCTACATCTTGAAACATGCCATTTATTAATTCCGTAACGTGATCATCGCTTAGACTTGTGGTTCGTGCTATTTCCACCAGGGAGCGCATCATTTCACTGAGTTCGCCCTTATCAATAACTCCATTGCGATCGTTATCGCACATATCAAAAATAATTCGAAGCTTATCATCTGTTTTACCTCGTGAGAACAGTACCACAGTTTCAAGAAATTCTTGGAAGGATATGCGACCATCTTTATCCTTATCCACTATATTAAACATCTTGCGTACAAACATGTCATTTGATTTCATACCTAATGCAGCGGCAAACTCAGCTTTTGATAAACTTGTTCGCATGACAGTCATTACTTCCCCTTCGATTGAGACATCGGACTGACGTCGTCGCTCTTCTGGTCTTAGTCCAAATGTTAAAGCGTAGGCCTCGCGGAAGAAGTACTCCAGACGTTTCTGTCGACGTTCACGTGTTTCAGCTTGCCCAAGCATAATATCACGATTAACTTCAATTAGCGCCATTTCCTTCTTATGCAAAATTAAAAAGTCCTCTAGTTTCTTAACAAACTTACGTCTTGCCCCATGCGATTCTAACTCAAGCACCAAATCATGGTCATTTGGAACTCGAAGAAGTATGTACGGTTTTGTTTTTACATGATGCGTAGCTGATTCCTCAACAGTGATCAAATCAACATTTTTCAGGTCAAAGGTGCGCAATTTTTCACCTTTCCTGTCAACGGTGTAAATTGCAGTTTCGGGACCAAACTTCACAGTTACTAGACGTTTTTGATTTGCATGTAACCACTCGCGTGCGATCATTTTGTCCACAGTACCCTTCAGCTGTGGAGATTTGAGAGCTTCCTGACGAATTTTTAATTTCCGTCTCTTGCTGTTCTGTAGCTTGACAATGCAATATCCAGCAGCACCGCAGAGTATTGGAACAAATCCTAAAAACACACACACGTATATGAACATTAACTCCGAACCAGAAAAGTAATCATATCCCTCTAGATAATTGCATGATTCCAATTCAGTCGCATTTAGCTGAGTGGGCTGCGGACAGGGGTCTCTATTGTGCCACACGAAGACATTTTTCTGTATACTATCTTGTATATCTGTACTGTTTACTATGATGTCCCACAATCTAATTTTACGAATTTTTTCAATTTCTATCGGGCTGAAAACTCCATTCCGGTGATTTTCGAACCAAAATCGATCTGAGTCGCGAATTCGCTGAAATTGCTCCTTTATTACCTCTGTGAAAAGTTCGCCTGGTTGACCATAAGATTCTAACATTCCACCAACATAGACATCTATATCATTTAATTTGTTATTATAAGCGGAGATCAATGTTCTGAAAAAAATAAAATACTGACGGTAAAAGCGTGTGTGTAAATAAAGCTTTGTTTTGTATTGTATTCCCTGCAGTAAAATCTTCTAGTTCTTAACTGTATAATAAGAAGTTATTTTTGAACCGGGAGTAATAATGCGTTTGCATAAAACATTTTTTTTTTTGGTTTGAGGTTTAAAAATTTTTAAGAGCCAAAACCACTCGTAAACATTTTAAATTTATTTATTTATTTATTTATTTATTTATTACAACAACTAATGCACTAAGACACAGTCTTTTTTAGCATTTAAAAATTTAACATAAGAATTTGTAATAAAAAAACTATACAACTTATTTTAAAAAAAAAAAACAAAATGAAATTATAACTAACGACAGTGAATTAACACCAGTTAGAGAAAGAGAAAGAAAGAGAAAGAGGAAAAAAAAAAAAAAAATAAAAGATGAAATAACACTTAGCTCATGTTCCAGAATCCAAGAAATGACACCTCACCTGACGCCTGAAAGCACCCTCATCTGGCAAGATCTTCAGCCTGCTTGGCAAGCTATTCCAGAGTCTGACAGTGCTGATGAAAAACATTCTTCCCGTATTAAGAAAAGAAAACGGAGGAATTATAAGATTCCGCGTCCGAGTCGAAGTACCAAATTGTAACTTAGAATACAGATAACTTGGTATGCCTGTTGAGATCAGTTTATAAAGAAATAAACAATTCCTATAATTTAAGAAATTAGCAAAGTCACCTCCAAGTAGTGAATGTCTCCTTTCACCAATATGATCATATCTTTTCAGACCATAAACAAATCTAATCATATTATTCAGCAACACCAACATTTTTTGGCTCGATATTGAATCCAGATTGCAGTAAATAAGCTCAGCATACGTTAAAATGGGAAGAATGAGTACCAAGACCAGTTTCTTACGAGTTTCTGTTGGAAGAAATTCCGCAGCATATCTCAAGTTACGCAGCACGCAGTAGGCTTTGCCAACCACAGTATTGATGTGATCAGTGCAAGTTAACGTAGAGTTAACACAAAAACCGAGATTATTTACTTTGGAAACAAACGTGAGCATCGACTCCCCAATAAATAACGGCGGCAAAACGGAAAAATCTAGGTAATTGCTAGATATCGGGAAAACAAACGATTTGGATACATTCAATCTTAAAGAATTCATATTTGACCATAAGGCAATGTTTTTAAGGTCATCATTAATTTTCGTACACAACTCATCTATGGAAGTAACTGGGCCTGACAAATATACTTGCACATCATCCGCATAAGCGTGTATGTCCCATGTATGTGTAAATCCCATTGAAATTATTGTTTCAATTCCAGCGCTAAACCAAAATGTTTCGCATTCTTAGCTGCCATTTTTAGTTTGCAACTCCGATTCGAATTTCGAAATTACAGACAACCTTTCTCCTTGTCTAGTGCCAGTAAGTGGGAAAGAGATAAATTTTGCCACCAAAATATTCTGCCAAATGTCATAACTAACTCGCCATATGCAGAAAAATTATAACAATACTTTCATAGTGTATTATAATATATCCATAAGCAAAATGTATAATACATTATAAAAATGTTTGTGTTTTTCAGATAGAAAAATCATCGAACTGGATGACTAGGTCGATGCCAATGGACGATGGTGATTGTGACTGCCGTGGCAAAGACGACGGCTTACAAAAGAGAATGAAATAACTAAGAATCTATTGCAATACATTTAAAAATTAACTAATAAATAAATAATTATTAAATTCATTTTCTTCAAACCGCTGCATATGTCAACACAAAGCAATACTTGTTTATTTATTTTTTCATTTCGACAGTTGGGACTGGACTATGTATTGAAAGCCTTAACAAGCTGATCAGTTTTAGAAAACCTTAATCGGACTAAATACTTTTATCGAAATGAAGTATAAGCCTCAATGCATGTTATTTTAATGGAAAGAACTCTAGATTTCTACACCACAAAGTAAAATATATTTTACCACAAGTAAAATTCAATCCAATGTCAAAAATCATATCAATATTATAATATCTTTACACCGCTTTAACTCAGCTAAACGCATTTAAGTCACTAAGAACAAGCTTATCTTCACGTTTAACCATACAAATTAAACGTGTTCAACTTCGCAATAATAGAATATCTGTATTTGTATAACAATAATAATATGATGACAATAAAGTTATTTAAAAACCTTTCTTTTTTTGGCAACCAAAAGGTAGTAAAATTTAATAGTAACATATAATTTGTATAATTTCCATTACCAATTTTTATAGGGTGAGATTCCTATTAAGCTTTACACGCAATAGTAAAGTCCAATTGTAAAGCGTCTTGTAAATGCTTTTAGCAGTGCTATTCTAGCAGTAACGTGACAGTGGGAAAGCTTGGCACTATGGCACATGATGGAACAGTACAACTTGTAACAGCCCGCTAATAAGTGAGGTGTGTGCTTGTTGTTGCTAATCGTGAAAAGCTGTTTTCAACATGGCGATTCACAAATTAAGAGAAAAAAGCTTTAATTTTAAGGCACGAATAGCAATATTAAATTCTACTGCGAGAATATACCAATATGTGATATATGTTTTTGTATACATACAGTTCGTGTCGTCCGTGAACAACAAGTAGTTGTCGTTCTTTAAATGTTCCCAGTGGGAGGAGAAGCGCCCCGATGGCACTTTTGGAACGTAGCTTTGGCAGCTTCCACTTTTCGTACCACCTTTGTTTCTTTTTACATCGGCATTTTATAGGATGGAAGCATTGAAATGCTGAGAATATTTTCGAGAGAAGCCAAATAAACAATACCACTGACCATACAACATATAGACAGCTAAAAGTCCACTTTTTCTGTACTACAAAGCTTTCAGTAGCCTGGGTCCCAAATAATTTCTTGCTCTCACGTGCTCTTTTTCCATGCAATTGTTTTTGTTTTACCAGTGCTCCTGACTCTCTATTGTCTCATTCCCTCCACTTACGAAAAAAGCATTCGTATTCTCTTCCGCAACTAGTGGGATCTAGATCGCGCTCATTACTTTCGTTCTTCTTTGCATATTCATATTTTATGTGTATGTGTGCCTGATGTTAACATTGTATGTGTGCTTAACTTCTTGCATTCATAATATTTTTGCTTTTCTTTAGTTTTTGATTATTTTGAAGAAGTTTTCTTGTTTGCGGTGGAAAGGGCCTAATTGAGTCGGCATACCGTGACAGATTGTGTACTCTATAAAATTTGATATATGAGAATGCATATAAAAAGAATATATTTCCATTCTAGAAACCAGTGTTTATGTTTCCGAACATTGAAATTATAATATAATAAAGGAATTGTGTATTTTAATACATAAATTTGGTTTTCTAGATCTATTCTTCTACTATGCATTTAGAACATTGAATTGCAATGTACGAATAATTTTAATTCAAGTAATTTTGGTAATTACAGCATTTCTTTACTATAAATGATAAATTGCAATAAATTCTAGAATGGAAATATTTTAGTTTTGCAACACTTCGCTAATCTCCGGTCTTGCAGAGTATAAAGGTCGCCGGTATGCCGACACAAATGATCCCTTTGCCAACGTAAACAAGAAGAAGAGAACATACTTGGAAACCTTTAAAAATCAAGAATATCACAAATAATTTGAATGCAAGAAATTAAGCACACATACAATCAGGAACACATACGCATAAAATATGAATATGCAAAGAAGAACGAAAGTAATGAGCGCGATGTAGATCCCACTAGTTGCGGAAGAGAATACGAATACATTTTTCGTAAGTGGAGGGAATGAGACAATAGAGAGTCAGGAGCACTGGTAAAACAAAAACAATTGCATGGAAAAAGAGCACATGAGAGCAAGAAATTATTTGGGACCCAGGCTACTGAAAGCTTTGTAGTACAGAAAAAGTGGACTTTTAGCTGTCTATATGTTGTATGGTCAGTGACAATACGCAGGCATATAAATATTTTTTACCCACACTTAGACGTGTGCTCTCCCTTTCGAGAGCGCTGTACCGAAAAGAAAGGAATATGTATTTTTATTTTCAAAGCATCTTTTTGTTTGATTTTAGTTCTCTCATTAAACCTAAAAATATAAAAAAACTAGTTATGGTTTGAAAAAAAAATTTTTGTTTTTTTATTTCGTACTCATGAGTAAATGCATGTATTCTATCAATACTGAAGGGTCTGCCACGCAAAGTGTCATGATGGCTGCCCTAAACGAAGCAGCAATCACCACAATAGCCTATCAATTTCAATTAGCCACACATAAGGCATCATCATCGCATTTTCACATATGTATATGAATACATGAGTTAATAGGATCTTCGAGAGAAATTAGCTTTCAGTGCTTCACTTCAGCTTCCTGGGAGCAGAAAAGAATTGATTATCTGGGGTTGTTCTGTTTACACCATAAAGTAAGTGGCGCATCACACATGAGTTTAATTCTGCATGCATTAAACCGCTTGTGGGAAAAGGAATAATTCATGCATTAAGAAACACTTTGCAGAGAAGTTCGTGCTTCTTCAACCAATCTCTCTTATGGAGTAAGTAATTCTGTAAAACACAACATGCGTTTACTATTGTGGAAGCTTTTTCCTCGTTAAGCAGAATTCTAATTCTTGTAACCAACATTCTAAACGCCCTCTAAATATTTTGCCTGGCACGGCTTAGTCTGAAATTAAATCCGAAGTAGTGAAATTAAAAAGTAACTACACTTAGGAAAGAAACTTACAAACAACACATTTGCTAACTGGTAAAATTATATGCTTAAATGAAAATTATAAATACCACAAGTATTAAAATTCACTAAATCCTAAAAATACGAATTTTCAACGTGGGAACTAAAGAAATATAACACGTATCAATCAAGCAGTTACAGGAGATTAATAGAATAATCATAAATTAAGGCGACTTCACTGATGAGACTTTAATAAACAGAGACCAGGGGAAATCTAATTTGGCCAACCATACCGACAGCAGGAAACTCAGAAGTATTATTTCTTCAGGCGCATCGTAAGGCTTAAATTAGTTTATTTTAAATATAATTAACACAAACGCAACATTGAAAAAGATAGATGTTTTCATCCTTCTTTGAATTAAAATTATAATTGATAAATTGCGTAAATACAAATTTTTTTAAAGGAAAAATTGAGACACTGGAGGAATTAATTGAAAAATTTGGTAAAATTACGAGTACTGCGTGCCACACGCATACATTTCTTTCCACTTAATTTATTTATCATTAACTTATTGCACTTCATTAATATTATTTATGGCTTGGTCATTGCTCCGCTTCCGTCAACATATTTTGGGTCATCAACTCAAAAAGTTGAAAGCTGACCTCTTGAGTGCATTAAACCCTTCAGTGCGACGACCGCTGACATCGTCAGCTATGCTTGCACTGCATTTTTTGGAGTTCATTGCCGTGAAGCAATGTTTAAGTGCAATGTAAATAAACTAAAACATAATAGCTTAATTACGATCACCAATCATGCGACAACCAATCGGAGTTGTCGAAGTTAGGGGAATTTTCGAACTTAGGTTAAGAAACTTTACCTTATAAGCAGACCAATTTTAATAATAAAGTCAGAATTATTATGACCCTATACGGATAACCAATTTACATTATTATAGAGTCCGGCGGAGCTTAACCGCCTTTAGAATAAAAAAAGTTTAATCCGGAGACACCTTGCTCGCCTAAACAATCGGCAGAGCCTAACTGCCTCAAAATAAAAAGGTAATTTTTTTATTTTTATATATATATATATGAGGAAACGATAAAGCTAGGGACAATTTAGATGAGCTTAAACCAAGACGTTACATGGCGATCCTGCACCCTGCGTTCCTGTCAAGATCCTGTATGGCAAGAGGACATTTTAGATATCGACGCACCAACAGAATCAGAAATAGAAACAATTTTCAATAAGTGGGAACAATTGGCAGAATACACACCGGGTCCAATCCCTGATGACGCGCCACCTTATGTACCAACAACAAAAGACCAAGGACCAAAGCCGATAACTATCGAACAGTATAGGCGACGCAACAACAAAAGACAGCAACAGCAAGTACCACAGATTAAACAAAAAAAGAAGCGCGGAGGAAAAGCTTTCAATAAACGCAAGGATCTGGCAATATTATATAACAGCTAGAATCTGTCAACAACTAACAAAGAAAAACAGCTACTTAAATCAAAAATAAAACAAAGAAGAAGCAAAATTAAAAAAAAAAAAAAAAAAAAATTAATTAAGATGTCGTTAATACAAACTAAACCTGTTTATAATGAACAGAACAACACATACACTTTCAACGATTTATATACACAAAACGCTTTACTGTTAATAATAAAAAGTAAAGTAAAGTAAAAGTATATATAATATACAAAATTAATAAATATTATAAAAAATATATAATAAGACGAGTAAATGAACAGCAACTAAGAAACATCTAAATTGTAATAAAAAATTCAAATAAATATATATATATGTGAAACACAATAAAATTTTAAATGAATAACATTTTTGAAGAATTGGAAAAAATTTTAAACAATCTGAAAAAAGCTCCAAATAGAAAATACACAACAAATTATCAGAATAAATTACGTACATATTTACTAGAATTAAAAACAAAATTTGAAAAACAACTAGAAAAGGTTGAAAAAAAAGAACATCAAACACTAATTACCAATTACCAACAACTAGAAAAGGTTGAAAAAAAAGAACATCAAACACTAATTACCAATTTCATATCATATACAAACAGCATAAAAAAACTTGTCACCATGACATCCACCGAAAACACTTCCACTAGCCACTCATCTACCACTAATTTTGACATTCTAAAATACATCAAAATAATACCAGAATTTACAGTTAAAAAAGAAGAATTCCCAAAATTTATAGGATTGATAGAATTAATTTCAGGAACAATACCTCAGGAACATGATGTATCTTTTTGCAAATTTATCAAAGAAACTAGAATACCTATAGAAATAAAGAATAAAATCAATTTATTAGCTGCAGCCGATAGTTCTATACAACTAATCAATAATTTAAAAACAATATTTAAACCAACGAAGACTGCAAACAGCATTTTTCAACAATTAATTCACCTAAAGCAAGGTCCAAAATCTGGTTTCGCGTACAGCGATGAAATAAATTCATTGATTACAGAGTTAAATAACATTCAATTAGCAGAGTTAGGTAATGAAAATACCAACACAATACTGAAATCTAACGACATAATAGCTTTCAATACGTTTAAAGATGGTCTAAAAAGCAACAGCATTAAACAGACCATAGAAGCAAGTAGAGTAAAAACGTTTAATGAAGCTGTTACTATCGCAGAAGAAGCTAGAGAAAGAGAAACTGACTGTATACTAACTTATAGAGATAAACAAAATTTTAGAGCAAACAATTTCAGGCAATACCCACGACAATATAATAATCTAAATAGACAACATCAACATTTCAACTACAATAATCCGAGATACAGTAATCAAAATGCATACAACAACACTTATTACGGAAATAACAAAAACATTAACAGAAGTAGTAACTACACACGCAATAATAATAATAATAACAATAGTAATTACAGATACAATAACAATAATAGTAACTACAGATTTAGTAATAATAATAATAATAATCGTATCAATAACCAGCGAAGGAGGATAAATTATATAAATGAAGACCCAAAAAACGAGTAAAACCCGACTACCGTAGTGGAAAATTTAAATTCGGTAGATCAGGGAGAACACAACAAATATTTAATTTACACAACAAAAATTATGCCAGCAACCATATAAATATCAGATGTAATGATAAAATTTTAAAATTTCTAATAGACACCGGTGCAGACATATCAATTATAAAGTTTAAGGCAGTAGCTAATGAAATTATAGATAGAAATAATAATTGTACAATAACAGGTATATCTAATCAAAATATCGATACATTAGGTATAACTACAATTAAATTAAGTATAGCCAGTGGTCTAATCACTCACAGTTTCCAAACGGTCGAAAATAATTTTCCAATAATAGTAGATGGAATTCTTGGTAGAGATTTTTTGCTTAAATATCAATGTAAAATAGATTACGAAACCTTAACAGTGACGATTACGCATAAGAATGAAGACAATATTTTCGACATAAATACTGACATGAATACAATAACTATACCTCCAAGAAGTGAAATACTACACCCTATAAAATTAAATGTGACAGAGGATAGCATAGTATGTAACCAAAAAATTTCTGATGGCATTTTCATAGCAAATTCCATTATACCATCAAAGGGAATTAAACACATTAGAATCCTGAACATCTCAAACGAAGAGGTATCTTTAGCACAACCCCAACTTGAAGTAAAACCATTAAGAAATTATCACATAATAACAAACCATAATAACAACACTGACAAGCGTTGGGATGAGGTCAAAAATATGTTAAAAATAGACATTCGCGATCCCAAAGCAAAGAACGAACTGCAAACAATATGCAAACAATATCAACATATTTTCCATTTGGATGAAGACAAACTGACAGTCAATAATTTTTACAAGCAAAACATAAACGTACTTGACAATAATCCAGTATACATTAAAAATTACCGACTACCACTCACACAAAAGGATATAATTAGAACAGAAGTACAAAAGTTACAAGATAATGACATAATTGAACCTTCTATAAGCCCATATAATTCACCATTGCTGGTAGTTCCAAAGAAAAGTACTAATGATACAAAAAAATGGAGATTGGTAGTAGACTATAGACAATTAAATAAGAAAATCGCTAACGACAAATTTCCTTTAACTAGACTAGACGACATGACAAGCACCTTCCATCAGATAGAACTAGAACTAGTAAAGGTGTTGTCTACAGCCGGGCTGTAGCCGAATACCCTACACCTTAAAGCCGCATATATACTCGCATATATATTTAGAAGTGGTGCGATATAATATACTCGTATATATACAATATATATATTATATATCTAATAATAAATATACAATATATATACATATAATAACAATAATAAAAAAAAATTTTTTGTAAAAGTGGGCGGACTACGCCCATATTTGGCATATTAACTGGAAGCATTAGTCTAAACCTACATATAAAATTTTCTTGCCTTCTCTCAAAAAGTGATACTGATATGGCCTTTTTTAATAGGCAAAACAGAGGTACCTGCATTCTCGATATAAAAAGTAGGTGTGGTCCTTGGGCGATTTCGCCCATTTTCAATACGAAACACCCCAACATAGCAACGAATATTTTTGCCAAATTTCATTTTGAAATCTTAAACCGTTCTCCTGTGATCGTGATTTCAACGGACAGACAGACAGACAGACAGACGGACAGACATCGTTATTTCAATTTTGTTGGTGATGCTGATCAAGAATATATATACTTTTCCATACCTATCTTGTCTAGTTCTATGCGTTACACACTCCGGTAGAAAGTGAATATACCCTCAACCTTAAGGTGTAGGGTATAAAAACAGTCCAGACCTCTAACAGCTTTTTCAACAAAAGACGGACAGTACCAATTCAAAAGACTGCCCTTTGGATTAAAAATATCATCCAATAGCTTCCAACGCATGTTAACTGTAGCTCTTGCTGGATTAGATTCCAACGCATTTTTGTATGTTGATGACGTAATTGTTTTCGGCTGCTCATTACAGCACCATAATGAAAATTTAAGAAAAATATTTGAAAGATTAGATAAATACAACATTAAACTAAATCCATCTAAATGTCAATTTCTGAAACCAGAAGTGGTATACTTAGGACATCTAATCACTTCAAAAGGTGTAACTGCCGACCCAGAAAAGTGTAAAACAGTCAAGAATTATCCCATACCAACGAACGCAGACGAGACTAGACGATTTGTAGCATTTTGCAATTATTATAGAAGATTTATAAAAGATTTTGCGAAAATAGCAAAACCACTTAATAACCTTCAAAAGAAAAAGGAAAAGTTCGTTTGGACTGAGGAATGCCAAAACGCATTTAATTGTCTGCAAAAACGAATTATGGAACCACCAATATTACAATACCCCGACATGGAGAAGGAATTCATACTGACTACAGACGCATCCGACTATGCATTAGGTGCCATTCTTTCTCAAGGAGAAATAGGCACAGATTTACCAATATCATATGCAAGCCGTTCCCTCAATAAACACGAAATAAATAAACCAATCATAGAGAAAGAACTTCTTGCTATTCATTGGGGAATAAACCATTTCAGACCTTATCTATATGGAAACACATTTACAGTAGTTACAGATCACAGACCTTTAGTCTCACTTTTTACTAATAAGAATCCATCAAGTAAAATGACTAGAATTAGAATAGATTTAATGGACTATGCTTTTAAAATAATATTCAAACAAGGTAGATTAAATACAAATGCGGACGCGCTATCTAGGATTAAGATTGATTCAAATACACTGAAAACAATGGTACCCACAGTTAATGTTATAACAAGAAGAAAAAATTAAAAGAAAACAATAACAATATAGAAACACAGAATGAAAGTACTATTACACATGAGCCTGATCAACTCTATATGTGGGATTGTATCTCCATCTCTGACGTTCGTAATATAAAGAAATTAAGATTTGAGCTCGTAAGTCGTACGCATTGCAATCACGGAGATAATAAGTTTCAGCCAAATATTTATATAAATACAAAAGATGCATTAGTGGTAATTAGCGAAAATCTCAACAATAAGACTTTAGAGTCAGTTTGGGAGAAACTGATAAACCAATTAAATAAAAATAATATTGAAAAGCTAGCAATTGAAGATAATGATAGTATTTTTGGGTACATCAAAAAAGAAGATGTAAAAAGAACGTTCAATAAAGTAATGAAAGAATTAATTAATGCTGGAAATCACAGGCCTATAAATATCTTAATATATAAAGCGCCAATAACGATTAATGATAAATCAGATCAAACGAGATTGATCAAGGAATATCACATAACCCCAATTGGAGGTCATAACGGAGTTAAAAGAACTATATCAAAATTAAAACAAAAATATATATGGAAAAACATGAGTAAGATGATAAAAGGTTTTGTAAATAAATGCATCGAATGTAATAAAAATAAAATAACAAGACACACAAAAGACGAACTAGTATTAACCGATACACCATTCAGACCATTTGAGATACTCACAATAGATACAATAGGACCTTTACACGTAGCTAACGGACAAAAATACATATTAACAGCTCAATGTGAACTAACAAAATATATAGAAGCACACCCTATGCCCATAAAAGAAACAACAGAAATAGCAAAAACATTAGTAGAAAAGATAATATTAAAACACGGCACATTTAGAATAGTTAAAACAGACAAAGGCACAGAATTCACTAGTGAAATTTTTTCCAATATATGTAAAATCCTAAACATAAAACACAAAACATCAACTCCATACCACCATCAAACACTATGGACAGTAGAAAGAAATCACAGAGTATTGAATGAATATATGCGATCATTCACAAACAACTTAGACTGGGACACATGGATACCTTACTACACATTCTCATACAATACAACACCACATACAGACACAGGCTACACACCTTTTGAACTAGTGCACGGAAGATTAGCAACACTACCAAATGAAACACTCAAAACAGACCATGTACGTAATACTGACGACTATATAACAGAACTTAAAACAAAACTACAACACGCATTCGAAAAAGCAAAACAAATGCTGGAAAAGTCAAAATTAATAAGAAAAATAGAATATGATAAAACCATGAACAAAATTAATTTTAATGTAGGAGATTTAGTATTCCTTAAGAAACAAAACCAAAGGAAATTTGACAATCAATACGATGGCCCATACAAAGTTGTTGAAACTAATAATGTAAACAGTAAAATTAGAATAAAAAATAAACTCCGAATTGTACATAACAATAATTTAAAAATATATTTAAAATAAGCAATAAATGCCGTTTAGTATACAAAATTCATATCTTATAAAAACTACAACCTATGTGTAAACACATATATATTATGTTATATTAGTCGAAAATTCCCTTACGAAACAAAAACAAAAAAAAAATTTTATTTCCTTTAGAAAGAAAATTTTTTTCTAAAAGGGCGGAGGTGTACTGCGTGCCACACGCATACATTTCTTTCCACTTAATTTATTTATCATTAACTTATTGCACTTCATTAATATTATTTATGGCTTGGTCATTGCTCCGCTTCCGTCAACATATTTTGGGTCATCAACTCAAAATGTTGAAAGCTGAGCTCTTGAGTGCATTAAACCCTTCAGTGCGACGACCGCTGACATCGTCAGCTATGCTCGCACTGCATTTTTTGGAGTTCATTGCCGTGAAGCAATGTTTAAGTGCAATGTAAATAAACTAAAACATAATAGCTTAATTACGATCACCAATCATGCGACAACCAATCGGAGTTGTCGAAGTTAGGAGAATTTTCGAACTTAGGTTAAGAAACTTTACCTTATAAGCAGACCAATTTTAATAATAAAGTCAGAATTATTATGACCCTATACGGATAACCAATTTACATTATTATAGAGTCCGGCGGAGCTTAACCGCCTTTAGAATAAAAAAAGTTTAATCCGGCGACACCTTGCTCGCCTAAACAATCGGCAGAGCCTAACTGCCTCAAAATAAAAAGGTAACTATTTTATTTTTATATATATATATATGAGGAAACGATAAAGCTAGGGACAATTTAGATGAGCTTAAACCAAGACGTTACACATCGGAATTAATAGCAAGACTAATTTCGGTTAACACAGCACGTTAAAAGCAGTAATGGACTCTTTAAAAACTCAACTGACTTTGAACGCGAAACAATTGAAGAAACTATAAATTGTACAGAGTCGTTAGACATTATTAAATCTCTACCAGACTTTTCTGGAAAATTGAACAGTTATGTGAGTTGGCGAGAAGCTGCCAACAATTGTATGACTCTATATGTAAAGGTTAATGGAAGGTATTTTGCGCCATTAACAATTTTAAGAAATAAAAAAGTTGTAGAAGCTAGTGATGTATTAACGTAAATTAATGTATCACGGGACGGTCTGGATTTCGCCTACGCTGATAAACGACCGACACACATTACAGAACAAGAACTCACTATTCTTAAGCAGGGAAATCATTCAATTATGGAATACTATAATTTAATCAAATAAAAATTAACGCTTTTAATATGTAACAGGCATAATTAATGCCATGTTACCATTGTTTTTAGTATACACAAAACACTGCTCTCTGAGCTTCCATATAAAAATCCCAACACGAGGGAAACCGGTTCGTAACCGAACAGCGGCAATCAATTTCTTTATATTCTTTTTTTTTATTCTTTAACTATGTTTGCTATTTTTGTATAGAAGCAGATTAATAGAAATAAATTATAAACAAATAAAACATAAAAAAAGCATCAAATTAAATAAACGACGAAATCCGCCAAGTAAGGGTTTCGAAGGCACTAACATACGTCACACAAGCAAAACCATTTTATTCGCTTTTGCTTTCCCGCTGATTCGTAATCAGAGGTTTGAATTCTCAAACAGTTCAACCATCATACCACGTATAGGATGCGCAAACTGCAAAGTATTTTCAGAGTTGGAAACCGATCAAAGTCGTTTGTAGTAGTTGCAAAGTTTTTGTGTTTTTTGAATCCCTTTCCCCTCCCCCTTCCAGCTCTTTCGGCCTCGGCCTAAGTCACAGAACTAACAGTGGCTTTCGACTTCGGTCTCAGTGTTCAGAAATAACTGACGCTTTCGGCTTTGGCCTCAGTCACAGAACTAACAGTGGCTTTCGACTTCGGTATCCGTTGTGCAAAAATAATTGTACAACTACTAGGTAGGACACCTACACAAGGTACCAAACCAGAGACTTTTTGTTGGTGGACGCTCTGACGTCACCGAATAAATTTCAGGCCATCTGCCGAGTAGCACTTTTGCTCTCACTCTAACCTCTCGCCTTCCGCATATCAAGGCCTTCTGCCAGGAAGTTGTTGTACTTCCTACCAACCACCGCGTCTCCCTATGGTGCTTTGAATAGGTGATACACATTGTGCAGCCTTCTGCTGCGGGATACTCTATCTCCCTCTTTCATTGTACGTATTATTAGGTATAAAAATTGTTAAGCATTAATATAAGTTTAAAAATTGTTAAGCGAATAATAATAAAATAATAAAAATTAAAAAACCAATAACAACGTCCGAGCTGAACTCTTTACAGAGTCAGTGCTAGACTGTCGCGAAGACAGTCGTGAGTAATTCGGAAATACGTTGTATGTTAGAGGGTTGCGAGACCCCTTTAATGAACCCTGGAAAGACTGAGTTTTATCCCAGCCTAAGGAGCAAAACTCGTTATAAATAAACAAAACTATAATGACTCATGGCCCAAAGACGGCTATAACGAAAGAATTAAATTTAAAGAAACAACAAAATGCTTTAAGGGTTTCTATAGCAGGTTTAAATGGATCTTTATAAAATATACTATTTTCATTATCCCTAGAAGACCTACCAAATGCTTTAGCTAAGGCTCAAGAGTTGGAGTCAAACAATAGGAGAGCTTACTTTGCTCTTTAATTTGATTCCAAGACGAATTTTCCAAAATTATAATATTATTAATAATGATAGGTCATTGCAAACATCCAATATTAATAACAATAGACCATTTATAATGCGAATTTTCCTAGACAATTCAATAATTTTACGTCAGTTTAATACCCATCAAAATCAAATAAGTATAGGACAGGGAAACTCAAACCAGCATGAAAAGCGGGAAGCGGGAAGCTTACAAGTCACTAGCCAACCACAGCAAAAAATACCAAAGAATCAATAACCTAAGTGAGGATGCTTTTTTAGGCGAAGAAATGTCCTGCCCTACATTTTCGGGAGCAGTGACAGTATAAGAAGATACTTCAAAAAATTAATAGACACAGGCGCTACAAGCTGCTATTGTAGGCCTAATACCTTAACAAATAGGCAGGAGTTAGTTATTAAGAAGAGGGTAAGAACCATCAATGGCTTTACTGTAATAGCGCATTTTTCCCATTTAACTCTATTCGGACTGAAACAGAGGTTTTATGAATTATATAGCTTGGAAAACGATTTACTGACAGGAGCAAATTTTATAAAGAGAGCAGGAATAGTTTTGAATCTTCAGAAATGTTTTCTAGAACAAAATAGTCAGAAATATAAAATATTTTCACTAAGAGTTGATGAAAACAAATATTTTCACTAAGAGTTGATGAAAACAAGACTATCAATATGAACCAGCAATTAAATTATACATTACAAGAGACTAAAGATAATAACTTCCAAAGAGGAAAAGTAGTAAAAGAAATAAATATTTTACATAACAATATAAGACGGAACCTTTAAGCTACGAATGGTTGTAGACTATAAAAAAATATCTGATGTGGCCAACACATGACTTCCTTGTATGACGGCAATTGTATGGTTTTATTTCAAGAATGGTTAATATATATTTTATTTATATTTTAAAATTGAAGTTTTGAAAAATTTTTACTTCCATAATGAAAAAAATTTCATAGGCTTCGCTTAATTTAAATAATCTAAATAGTAGTAAGTAAAAACAACGAAGTACAAATTAGTTTCCAAACACCTTTAACTATCAATCGTACTAATTTTAATTTCCCTGTTTAGTTCTGTTAGTGTACAACCAATTGTTGTAAAAGATATAGCAGCATAACATTCATTTATCATTATCATTTATGTAATTCGGATAATGCATCCTTCGTGTTCCTTTGGCGAAGGGTCCTTTTGGTGCGAACCATCATCAAAATTGGAGCTACAAAATTGTCCCTTATGTAAGGCCCAAAAAAAAATAGTTTGTGTTTTTTAGGAGTGTTTGTTTTTGAGTAATGTATGAAATTTGAAAAAGACTATATGAGAAGTGTCCTTTTCGTGCAACCGATTGCATCCAAAAAGCGAGGTGAACAACTAGGTCTTATAAGAGTCTCAAATACCAAATTTCAACTTTCTACGATTCTCCGTTTTTAAGTTATTGAGGATACATACATACGTACAGGCCTCAATATCGAAATTTTTCATGATTACAATACTTTCTTGTATTTACTACGTATACAAGGAAGTAAAAATGAACAGGCAATATAAGATAGGTATCCGATTCCGGATTCAAACGTTATTCTATGGAATTTGGAAAAGGCTAAGTACTTTTCTACTTTAGATTTGGAGCCAGGATTTCATCAAAAATGATATTGAAAAAGCGTGTTTTCGGTAAATAATTGCTAATATGAATACATTAGAATGCCTTTTGGCTTGGAAAACGCTCCTAGTATATTCCAAGGCGCAATGGCCGATATCTTGCGAGATTATATTGGTAAATTAATTATATTTTCTGAAAATGTTGAAGAACATGTCCACCATCTCAAATTAGTAATAGACACACTAAAAAATTCAGATATGAAAATATCTTTAGAAAAATAACGTTTTTTCGAAAAGGAGATAGAATTTCTTGGTTATTTAGTTAGCCACAGAATTATTTATTATTATTATTATTATTGTATTGGAGTGGTGCACTGCGACCTATAGGTCTATTGTGCCTCCTGCCCGAGCTCACAGTTCCTGTAGTAGCCCTATCCGTTCTAGAAAACTGATAATTTTCCTCAGTTTTACGGATCTAATGGCCTGCTCACTCATGTAGACTGTTTCAAATATGGCCAGTCTTGAAGACATAAGCGCAGCACACGAAGTTAGTATATGTATTGGGGTTTCTTTGTCTCCCATACAGAATCTACACGGCTGGTCATCAATCATCCCTATAGTATGTAGGTGTTTCCTCAGCCTACAGTGACCCGTAAGAAACCCAGTAACTATTCGTAACTGGTTTCTTGGATGCATTCTCTAAATCGCACTAGGTTATATGCTCCTAACGCTTTTTTGGAATGCTCCAGACCTGTCTGATTGTTCCAGTATTCCCTTCTGAGTTCGTCCTCTTCGATTCTCAGCTTTTGATGCACTATGTTGGGCGCAATTCCACAACATGGTTCAGGACCTACTAGTGAGGTATTGGCTCCCTCTCTAGCCAGGCGATCTGCTTCTTCGTTGCCCTTAATCCCTACATGCCCTGGTAGCCATAGTAGGTGTAATTTGTTTTTTGCTCCGAGCAGATTCAGTTTTTCAAGGCATTCCCATACAACCTTGGAGTTTATATGGTATGAACTTAATGCCTTGATTGCAGCTTGACTATCGGTTAAGATGGCAATGCTTTTTTTCTCGAAATTCCTGTCTAGATTGAATTTCGCACATCTATCAATTGCGATTATCTCAGCTTGAAAGATGCTTGCATACACACCCATCGGCTCCGAGTATTTTGTTCTGGGACCGTAGACACCAGCCCCGGCGCCGCAACTCATTAAGGACCCGTCCGTATACCACGTTATCATAGATTTATCCATGGTATACGTATCCGTCAGTCCTTTCCATTCTTTCTTATTGCTTAGTTCAGTCTTAAAGGATTTTGTAAAGCTGAATCTAGGCTGCATTTTATCCTGTGGAAGGAGATACTCCGGGAAGTTTTGAGTGAACTTTCGACTTCCCCTACCGGATCTCGCAATGGTATCGCCCGTACCCGAATGTACCCTATAGTACGCTCTCTTAGCCTGCATTTGAATATGCAGGTGCAGTGGTGTAAGTTCCAATAGGACTTCCATCGGTAGTGTGGGGCAGGTACGCATAGATCCGGTTATACATATGCAAGCCAGTCTTTGTACCCTATTTAGGGTTTTTTGTGTTGTAATTTGATTTGTCCTGGCTGCCCAGACTATAGCTCCATATGTGATGATCGGCCTTATTATCACTACATAAATCCATCGCATAATTGACGGTGTACAGCCCCATCTTTTCCCTGCGATGGATCTGCAGGTCATCAAAGCTCTTGTTGCCCGGTTGACTGTTGCATCAACGTGCGGCCTCCAATTAAGCCTTTGGTCTAAGATAACCCCTAAGTACTTAACCTCTTTCATATAAGTTATTTCCACTCCATCCATTGGTATTGGGTTGAGAGTTCTTAGCTTATATTTTCTAGTGAATGGCACAATTGTAGTTTTGCTTGGATTAAGTCTAAGCCCCACCTTCTTGCACCATTGACTGGTTATTCTTAGTCCCTGTTGTATTCTACCAGGGAGAACTTCTTCGAATCTTCCACGACATAGTATCACTATATCGTCGGCATACCCTTGACAGTATAGTCCTGCCTCCGTCAGGCGGTAACAGAATTATTTAAAAAGAGACCCAAAAAATTCTATTACAATAGCAATTTTTACACAACCGGTTACATTAAGACAATTAAGAAGACTCACGGGTTCAATTGGCAAACCTCTAACAAGTCATTTGTCTGGCGAGAATGGACGAGATTCACAATAAGTGTAAAAAAAAATAAATATTACATTAGATAAAAGTAGTGGTAATATAGCGGTTCTGGCACAAAGGAAATCGAGGGTGCTAGTATTTGGGTTAGTGTCTTCGCTATAAAAAATGGGTAAGTATTCTTATGTTTGGTTTGTGTCCCTGATATATTTGCTTTTTTGTTATCGATAAAATTATATTTTTGCATTATAGGTTTGTGGGTTTACTACAAAAAAATATATTATCTTGTTATAGGTTGATATAATTGTTATAGTTTGGTTATTGTCGAGGGTATTTTGTAGATTTTTATACACATAGATTTATATTTCTTTTGTGCAATAATACCATTTAGGTGTATTTCGTAGCTGGAATATCAATGCTCGTTAAGTATTTCGATTGACGAATTCCTATGGTGCGATCGTGGATGTTTTTGTTGTTGGCCTGAGTTTAGGTTTTGGCTTATTGTCTTGTAGTTGTTGTTGTTGTTTGTGTGTATTTTAACTGCGATAATCCCTTAAAATTAAGGTGCACTAAGTGTGGCAGCAAACGCAATTCACATGATCGCCGTAAATTACAAAAGGAAAAATTTCATTGACATTTTATGGGTTTATCCAAGAATTTTCAATTTTAAGCGAAAAAATATTTATATCGAAAGGCAACAAATTAGGAAGAAGTGATGAGACTCTGAGTTCACAGGATTCCTTGTGCAGGTGTACAAATTAACGTTATTCGTAATGGGATCATCCTATAAACCAATTATCCCTTATCTAACAAAGCCAATTAGAGGAAATTCGTTTGTTTGTATTTAATAACGTTTTGTGGATTGGATTTTTTTCAAAAGGAGAGAAGAAGAAGAAGAAGGAGAAGAAGATGATGAAGAAGAAAACGAAGAAGAAGAAGAAGAAGACAATTTTATATAAAATGTAACAAAATTTCGGACAAGACATCAGTTTCTGATATCACTCAGTCATCACACGACCAGCGAAAATTAAAACAACAAAAATATTTAATATAATTTGAAATAATAGAAGTGAAGCAACTTAAAATTGTGAAAGAAGACAGTACTTAAATAGTGAAAGAATATAGAAGCAGACAATTTCAATCGGTGAGTATATACACATCTAAGTTCCTTTTTTTTTGCATAGTTTCCTCAGTTTAATCTTAGTTTTGTTTCGTGTTTTAATTTAGTTTCTACATACATTTAAACAACATTACCTTTGCTCAATTTAACCGCCGAATATAAGATTCAAAATGAATTTCATCTGTGAAAAGTGTTCGACAACCTTCACTGCCAAGCGGAGCTTATTAAGGCATATTAAAGCAAAGCACATGAACAAATTGTTCAAATGTGACGAGTGCCAACAAGAATTCGCTAGAAATTATAAATTGGTGACACATAAGAAACTCGTTCATGCAAATGAGGAAGTTGGCCCTTCAGCTGCGCTGAAAAACATACAAAGCAGCTCTTCTTATTGCAAAGAATGCAAAACCAACGTTGAAATAAAAAATTGGTCATTTCATATAAGAACCAATACACACAAAAAGAATTGCTTCGTACCTACTCGTAACAGCAACAAAAAATATATCATGTCCGCCTTAATAAAAGAATTGAATATTTTATTTATGAAAACAAAGATGAAGGTTTACTAATATCCGAAGAATTCTTTCTAAAAAGTGAGGTTGACATTGTGCAAGAGCTAAAAAATTGCTTAGCTAAACACGGAGACCCACTATGGAGATAGATAGTGGGTGGAGCTTGGCGAAAATCTGCCATCTTGAAATAAACATAAATCTGTACCGGCCAATAAGAGGTTCATCATACTTGCCTCTACCAAATGTCCTGGGCCTGAATTAATGTAAAAAAAAAAACGACGAATATTGCTTTGAATGGACTCTCATCGCTGCTCTGTGTCCGAAAGAATTTAATCCTCAAAGACCGCAAGTTTACAACATTCCCAATATTAAGGATAACATAATTAGTCTATCGAATGGAATCGTTTTAAATTTTGAGTGTTTAACATTCCCTCTAACTTTGAAAGATATGAGCAGTTTGAAAAAAACAACAGAGACATAATCGTCAATGTATTTGGAGTTGATGAAGAAGTTAATGCTATAATTGGCCCTTAATACAGCACAAGAATGGAAAAAAGACATCATGTCAACATGCTTCTTATCCAGGACTCGGAACTTTCGCATTATGTATGGATTAAATGTATTTCAAGGTAAGATATACATATTTTATAGTACTATTTTCCAATTTATTTTTTATATTTTGCCAACAGTTAATTATTTGAGTTATTTAAATAAATATATTACATAATTGTATTTTGTCCAATTTTTAAAATTGATCTGTTTGGTATTTTTTCGTTTTAATAGACTTCTACGGTTGCAAGTTCCACGTTACGAGCACGAAGCGGATTTCTGCTATTAGTGCCTACAATACTCAGGGAATTCTGATATCATGCAACATCGCCATATATGTACAAAGACTGTGACAGTGATGCCGGACGTGGACCACAGTAAGATATTTTTCAAAAATTATGAGCGAAAATTAGACGTTCCTTTCGTTCTACACACTGATTTCAAGTGTATACTCAGTAGTGTAGATGACAGTGGTAACAATAAGTTAGTCAATAAGCACATACTGGTACCGTTTAGCTATAACATATATTGTAGCTTTAATGATAGGTTTAGCAAATTCGTTATATATTCGGGGGAGGATGCTCCTAAAAAATTTGTAGAATATATAGGTCGGGATATTTTATATATTTATAATAATCATTTAAGTGTAAATAAACCTATGGCCCCCTTAACAAGCGAGCAGTCAAGATATCAATTCGAAAGCAAATCTTGTCACATTTATAGGAAAGAACTAAATGCAGATAGAGTAGCAGACCATTGTCACTTTACTGGCAAATACAGAGGTCCAGCACACAATAGCTGCAATCTGCAACACCAAATTGCCAATTTCATTCCAATATTCTTTCATAATTTTTCCGGGTACGACGCTCACTTGTTCATGAAAGAAATTAACCTCATTGAAGGTAAAATAAATGTTATACCACTGAACAAGGAGTTGTATTTTAATAGAATATTTAATGTAACTGAATGCTAAAAATTTGTATGGTTGGGCAATGTCTGAATATCTTCTACGGGTGTTTCGAATGGGTCAAAGATGTTGATAAATTTTATGTTTGGAAAATTGATGAAAACTCATCCTTCGGCTATATCTTGGAAGTAGATCTAGAATATCCAACATATCTTCATGAAATCTATAACGACAAACCGTTCTGTGCAGAAAATAAAACACCTCCCAATTCTAAGTATTATTATTATATGCCGGATGCCTCTCTTGCTCTGTGTAGTATCAATGCGCTCTCACGACATGGACGCTCGACCGAGCAATAGAGGCGATCTCAAAGCTCGGCTGTAGGCTTCGTGCCTTTGGTCTCGGGTGTGCGTTGCATTCTGGTTTTGACAATGAACAACAGCAGTGCGTTCCACCTTAGCATCCAGTCTCGATTGAGCAAAAATCCAAGCGAAGCCATAGGGAAAATATCCTTAAATCCAAAACGAAATTATACGAAAGAAGTGCTCTTCCAACTCAACACTATCTACAACAACACCATTAAAGAAAAACAAAACGACATACATCACACAAACATTTTGTGAACCTCGCGCCGAATAAGTGCTCCAGCGCTGACACCCTCAACTCTGCGTGGTACAAGTTACGTTGCACCTTTTCTGTCGGCCCAAGGAAATCATCTACGTTCCTGTGTATTTCTGTAACAACACACATATTTATATATATATATCAGGCGCTGATATTTAAGCGCCCTTGAGTTTTTGAATACATAGCAGAAACCAGTTATTTGTTTGCTTTACTGCTTGTACTATACGCCTAGAAAAGCAATTCGGTTGTTACTCTCTCGCGATCGCTCTTTAGAAACCCAAAAAACCACCACCTCTTGCTGGTCTTTGGTTCGTGTTGCGTTGAAAACACGCTCTTAAAGTCAAACAGATTGCGTCGCTTGGTACGTGTTTGTTTCGCAAACGCGCTCTTCGCAAACTTTCCATCTAAAAGTTATTCGCCCTTATTGAAACCAAAAACCACCACCTTTTGCTGGTCTTTGGTGCGTGTTGCTCGCTACGCGCTCTTCACAAACTTCCATTGAAAAGTACTGCGCTCTTTTTGAAACTAAAAACCAGAGACGACGAGACCCCGGACTCTTCTAGTACCATCAAAAAATGCAAAATGAAAACACATGTACACTGTACATAAGATTTCCCATTGAATTGTTTTTGCTTTTAGACGGGCCGCTGCTACTATGGTTACACAATGACAGATTGAATGAGATATTCATTTACTGAAAACAATTCACAACTGATACAATGTTATAAAAGGACTTTACTGTTGAAAATTATTATTTTGCATGGAAAATAGAAGAATTAGCATATATTGAAAAACTTATTAGGGAATAAGAACATGTCAGAATTTTAACCTCACGTTGAGCTGCAAAGTTTATTATTTGAGGTCCAGTAGATATGCCTTTTAACTTTACTTTAATTAAATATAAATACTGCACTGTATTATTCACTTTAATAACAATCAAATACAAAATGTTCGTTACGGTTTGACAAACTTACAGATAATATGTTCATTTTACTTAGTTAAAGAGCTATAAGGACACACTTTTCATACTACTTTTTATATTGTTGAATTTAAATTTTATTATTATTTACTTAGTTAAAGAGCTAAAAAGACACATTTTTCATACTTTTTATATTGTATTTCCACACCGCCCGTGAGGTATACAGTTCGGTGCGTATTTCACCTTTAGGAAGGCCTATTTCACCCTTATGCAAACACGCTAAAAGTGCGTTATGCGAAGTAGTTTTTGTCGAAAACTAGAAGTTGATGCATCTCTTTTAAAAAATCTTATTACGAAATAAATTCGAACTCTAACAAATAAAGCAACGAAAGCTTCACTACTGCAGTTATTGCAACAAACAAAGGGTGCCATTCCGAGAAGCTTGGGTCCAAATATTTCTGCTTGCTAATTAAAGCGCAATAGCAAAAACGATCTTTTTAATTATACTTCTTATGGTATTTTAATAACAACATTCCATTGAACAGCGCTTTTTAATTGATTTTTACTTTTAAAGGCCCTTAATTTCTAAACTAAGTCTTTGTGGCAAATTTTATTATTATACTATTTTTTGGAAATGCAGTGGCTATTTAATGTATAATAAGTTTAAACCAAATTAGTTAACTGTTTTTTACTTGAGCACTTATGCGAAAATTACTCTTACTCTTTTGGAATGGAATCTGTGAACAAACATTGTATCGAAGTGTCAGTCCAAGTCACAGAAATAAAAGCGCGGGAGAAAAATCGCTAACTTTAATCAGTAATTTCTATTGGAAAAGGTTGTTGACAACTTATAAGTTTTATAAAATAATGAAGCGAGAAGATTTTTAAAACTGTTTCGTGAAAGTAAAATTCCGAAATCTTAAAAAATTTGGTTATTTAGCGGAGTGAATATTGTACCGAAAACACAATTTTTGTGGTAAGAAGAAGAAGAATGTGAACACGAAATATGGCTTCGATTGTTTTGTGTACGCAATGCCCCCGGGGTTTTGCGTAAACACAAATTTGCATGGAATTTGTTCTTGGGATCCTCGTCGATTAACGCACACATGCATGGCATTTGTAATAGTCAGAGTCTCATCATCTCTGCTAAAAACCACCACCTATTGCTGGTCTTTGGTTCGTGTTTGTTCCAAAAACACGCTCTTCGCAAAACTTCCAACCAGAAGTTCTGCGCTCTTTTTGTCATGGAGTCTTTAAAACAGTGACGGCCATTCTTATACTATCACATTTTAAGCATGTGTGCGGATGAGTTTGTTTTCAGCACTGAGAGAAACTAAAAAAATTGCGTGTTTCGTTCTTTTCCGCAATTTACAATGTAAAGTGGCGTTTTCAACAATAACTATTAAAAATTAATTATTATTAATATCATATATAATTAATATGTATAATATAACAATAATATTAATTATTATATAATATAATAATGTTCATAATTAAAACATGATTAGTTTCCGGGTGTAGCCAAAATGAACGAACTCAGCGTACAGCCCAGAGATACCGAGATAGCTGATTTATTCCAGCGATTGTTCGGCTTCCCATTCGGGTTCCAGAAGTTTGTTGGTGTTCGTGAAAAACACGGAATTTTGTATAGAAGTGTTCGTGAAAAATTGGAAATCTGATGAAGAACTCCCCACCAGAGACCCCTACTCACCTCTTGACGCGCCGTTGATGAGGGGTCGGAGACGACAAGATTTTGCCTTTGTTTACAATATTTTATGTATACCTTAACACTTTGTTTTGAGATTTCAACTCAATTGTAAACTTGTAAAAATAAAATAAATTATTTCGATTGAACGCATAATGATCTTATCTATGATTATTACTTTACATTAAGCGTATTATATATAGTGATGGTATTAAATGTTCGCAGAACAAAAAATTTGAGTGAATATTCTAATATATCTTTTATTTACAGGAAATTTAATACACGTGTTTATTATGCGTATAATACTCATCTACATATTTGGGTTCCGTTTACAAAGTAAAATTATTGCTTATATTTTAAGACTTTAATTTTTGGCATATAAAATACATTGCAGAATTTTTTAACGCTTTGTTGTTGCATGTATTATACAACATTTTATTTCATCAATGATTGTAGTTCATATGGAGGACTTCAAAGTATTTGGTTGGCTGCATTTTTAACTTTAACTTAATCCAGTCCTCATAAAACAATTCAATAAATTTTTCTTACTTATTTATGTGAATACAAAAAATAAAATATACATCTTCTCTAAAAATAATTTATAAATTGAGGTTATGAGTTAATAGAAAGAAAACAGCATCAATGTAGTATTGGCATATCTACATTTTCATTTCCACCTTACTAGTAAATTTTATTACCCGTTTGCAAACTGCGTATGTTTCCGCGTACTTTTGCATGTACTATGGTACTTAAGTAGTGTTACTATATTACTACTTTTTGAGGAAAAACATGTTTTCGCTACATTAAAATTACACTAATGTGTTTGAAATTCTTAATTGATTACAATATTAAAGTACAATTTTTGGTACCATACACTTTTTGCAATTTCGTACTGTAATAATTTCATGAAATTCCTTATCTTTTCACCTCAAAGAAGAAGAAGAAGAAGCATTTCATAATTTCATTTATAATATAATAACATAAAAACATGAATTATTAATGCTCTCATGTAATTGAACTATTGAACAATATTATCAAATACATATTGACACATATAAATACAGCAGAATTCGTTTTTGAAGAGTGCAGTAACATAAATGAATGTGTGCTTTATGGCAGCAGCAATCAGATGTGAATGCGCGTGGTGAATAACACGTACAGTGTACGTGAAGAAATCGAAAAAACGAAGTCACAAATCTTCGGAAACCCGAGTGAGTCAGCCTTCTCGTTATCTCTGCTACAGCCCCTGCTCGTCAGCGACTGACAGCTTGGCAGCGACTGACGTAATTTTATTGGAAGCACTCTTTGTATACATATTAAGAAACTAAAAACTTCCAGCACAAATGTGCTGGAATGCCCGTCACTGCTTTAAAAACCATAGATTAAAAACTTCCAGTTATCCACTATCAATTCAACAAGATAATTTAACTTCATAAAAAATATTCGTGCGATAATTGTAATAAAAATATTGTAATTAATAAGACAAAGAAGAAATGGCATTGCCAAACATTTCGTGGGCCTTTCATTTCGTGGAGAATTAATAAATTACGACATATACACACACGCTCATTACACTGTCACCACATAGTGCGCTAATCGTTGGAAACGCACTCGCTTAACATACCGAATTCCAGCGCTCTATTAATTGGAAAGCAGCTGCGACACTGCTCGCTGCCAGCGCTCTGCTTATTGGAAGCCTCACCGTGTAAATTTTGCGAAAACGATCTTTTCGTTCGCTCGGTCAGCGTAAGGAAATAAATATTTTTCGCGTGAACATCTTCGGTCATCTCATTAGTTTTACTACACTGCTAATACAGCAGCACGTCAACTATAATCTTACTGATTAATAATCAACCGCTTAATATAATTTTATTATATTGCGCCCAGTTATTAACCGCAGATATAAAAATACAGTTTTCTACTAATCAACTTTGTGTTTTCATTTGCAGCACTGTTCGACAGTGCCCAACTTATTAATTTTAATGTTTCACTTAAATAACTATAAAACTAAATTATTACTCCTTTGCCTTCACTGTGCGCAAATGAGGCCAATTGTTGAACGACATCGAATCCGTTTACATTCGAGCACTTAACACGCGAATCTAATATATTTAACATTTTGTAAACTAAATACGCCTCGTGACGCGCCACTGCTCGTAGAAGTTTTATTGACTTAAATCTACAATCAATCAATCAGAATGGCTTTGCTTACTGCATTGAAGCGTTTAACCGAAAGCCTGCTGGATTTAGGCGATGAGTTATAGCTTCTCGATGAGGCAGCCACGTTATTTGCACTCGAAGTGCATAGAACGGAATTGACTTCGCAATGGGCGCTTTTCAAATCCACATACGACACAGTGGTCGAAAACATGGCTGATGATGCATGTCTCGCACAGGAGAGCGACCAAATCAAGGCAAACCGAAAGAAGTGTTACAATGTGTATGTGAAATGCATGGCACTCATCAATGAAATGATCAATGCAGCAGACGCATCAGCCACCCCAGCCAAGTGTGACGTATCAATGGAACTCCCGCCTACTAGCTACAATATTCACCTGCCGCCATGCGATACGGAAGTTTTTAAGGGCGACTACGTATCATGGCTGTCTTTCCGTGACATGTTCTTAAATCAGAAGGCCAAAAGAAAAGCAAAAGAAATTGTATAAAATTCGGCTCTGACAAATGAAGGCTTCGCACAGGCTTGGCAAAACCTAAAGGATCGTTATGAAAATAAACGCGTTCCTGTTAACTCGCTTTTAAAGAATCTTTTCGGTCTCGCGATAATTTCAAAGGAAACCCCGTACGACATTAAGAATTTGAAACGCGAAGTTAACAACACTATCGCCGCGCTCACGCTATCATCGTTTTTCTTCGTTATAGTCGGCTACCGGAAGCCACCCTTCTGTTATGGGAACAGTCGATCCTAAATAAGGTCGAAATTCCGAAATGAATCGAACTCGATGCGTTCTTGACCCAGCACGTTCAAACTCTTGAGACCGTGCACGATATGAAAGACGTTTCTACCAAGACTCGCCAAGCTTCTGCATCTCGGCAGGCAGCTCCCTCATCGAATAGAGTAAACACCTTTCAGCTGAAATGCGCTGCGTCGCTCACATGTGCCCTCTGCGAGGGCACTTACATCTCTGTTTCCTAATGGGTCATTCAACGCAAACCCTCTCACACTCAGAATTACCTAATCAAAATCCCAACATCCTCCACTCAACCCCTTTCAACTACTTTCAGCTAACCAAACGTAAACCAATCACCCTACAACCCACTAGGAAACTCAAACATACTAGCACAACACAACCTAAGTCGTCGTCCGTCTGTGAGCCGCCCACACCGTCTGTAACTCTCTCAAGTTACAGCCATGAACTACACTTGGCTCAAAGTGAAACTGCAGTTCCCTTATTTCTTTATCTATCTTTCTTTATCTTTATCCAAGTAACTGTTAGTACGTCTGTGTATTCCATAATGTCCGTTATGTCTGTCCGTTCTCCACGCGCACAAGTGCGGTGACCTCCCCTTAGGTCCAACAGCACATCAGCCTAAATGGTAGTGTTTAGCAACACATCGTAAATTTAAATAAAGCGTTTATTTTTTTTTTTAAAAATAAGTAAAAGAAAAAAATATAGCTCCTTTCTTTCATTTTTCACTTCATTTCCTTTATATTTTTGTTTTCTTTCTCTGTTTATACAACTTTTCTTATTACTACTCTTAAATGTTACTTTATTCTATATATGAATATGCATAATGGAATTTCTTTGTTTCTTTATTTGTTTCTGTTTTTTCTTCTCTTTTAATATTTATTATCTACTACTATTATGTTATATTTTTTTTTATCAGCAAACGCTTACCCGGTTCCAGACTGATGATGGCGCCACCTTGCAGCTCCTGACCTGTAAAGATAATATTTTTTTCTGTTTTAACCTCCTACTTTTATTTATTTTCTGCCTCTTAACTTTGCTTTCTTTAATTTGCTTTTCTAAAACTTAAACTTTTCTAATATTTAATTTACTAATTTTTTTTTCTTTGTATTCTTGTAATGCTTTTCCTAAATAAAAAAAAAATGATAATAAAACAAAACAAAATCATAAACAAAATAATAATAATAACAATCTATATCCCAAAAATTTTATTAATAATAAGTGAGGAAAAAAAACTGCAACCGCTCCTGTATTTTCCATGTAATTTTCAACTGTTCTCGTATGGTGTTGTAGTTTGATTTTCCTGTTTTTGTACTGGATTCTATGTGAATTATGAACTGTTGTTGTTGTGTTGATGATAATGTAATATATGTTTTCAACGTTGTGAAAGTTGACTTAAGTCATTCTTCTTGTGTTGTATATATTTATCTGTGTAACTTTTCTCATATATTGTCTTGGTTTGTGAAAATTTCTTGATGTTGCTGGTGTTGTGTTTACATATATATTCACTTTTTAAAATTGTTTTGTTCAATGCAGCGTATCTTGATTATATTTACTCATGTAGTTTAATTTTATTCTATGTACTTTTACGTACCAGAATTGGCGCGAATCGTGAATTGGTTTGTTTTTTTTTTTTTTATGTATTTGGCTGAGTTTTTTTTTTTGTTAATGTGATTTACACTTGTTCACTTCTTATTGTTTTTGGATTGTATTTAGAAAATTTATGTGCGTTGATGTTGTTGGATTTGTGTTTAGTATGTAATTTTGTTATTTAATATTTATATAACAAAATATAATCTACTTATAAGTTTCACTAGCCCAATGAAATTTTTGGGCGCAATGCAATCACAATTTGGCGCACTTTTTTTCATGCTGATTTTTTTTTATGGCAATCTTTTGTGTTTTCTCTTTTTTCTTTGTTTTTCAAACCCGCTTCTCAAGAACCATCCGACATCAACCCGTATCCAAACTTTTTTTCTTTCAATCCTGCTCCTCCCACTTTCCCTATTTCCCTGTTCAATCACACTTCCATTCACACCTTCCACAATCACCTTTCCACACAAATCATTCAACCAGGAGACTTAGGGTCTTACTGTGAGGGGAAATCTTGAGTTTATTCTCTACAAAATAAACATATGGCACATGCAACAATTAAACAAAACAGTACAATCTACTAACACCAAACACAAAGCTTACTATTAATAAAATTGCTCCTTTGGTCTTGGAGATATGTGGACACGGTTTGCCACTACAGGCTCAAAACCGTCGATGCTGTTTACAGCATAGAACGTGTTCGTAAAAAAAAATTGTAGGCCGTGTCCACTTGTCTCCACTCAAAGTGTGGCTGCGACCCCCTTCTCATGCTCTAAGAATCTGAGCTAGCCGGGCTAAATTACAACCACTACCAAAGGAGTTCGTCAAGATGTCGATCCTTCACCGATATTGCACCTACCGTAGTATAAACGAAAATATCACAGAAATTATCACTAAATCTTAAAGTAATATTTCATTAACTAAAACCTAACATTGCACTATTAACGGCATCTAATGGTAAAAGAAAATATCACAGAAAGAGAAATAAATAAATAATAAGAGTCAAGTCTAGCATTTACAAAAACGAGTCAAGTAAACTTAAAACTTAAGCAAAATAAGAGGAAAAATAACTACTAGCTTATAATAAAGAAATAATTGTCCAATCTAAAATCTACAACGGCCACTACATAAAACCTACATTACCTTACGACACAAACAAATCTATAGCGTGGTATACTCCTAACTTTTTACCACCAAGTGTGCCGAGCTCGTACAAAGAGTTGCCAACTTTTTTTAAAATTGTACATTTAACATTGGCTGGCCCCAGCTTGGCGTTGTAACCATCAATGAGGTTACTCTGTTTTGGGCGGTAAACCACAAAATTTCGGCGGTATACCAATTGTCCAATTTGAAAATTTACATCCCTACTACGCGTGTTATACGCCTTGGCGCTTTTTTCGTGAGCCATCTGTAATGCTTTAGAAATCCTTTTGCGAATCAAACTAAGTTTATCCGCTTGGCTCACGACTGCTAAATCTTCACCTTTCACAGAGCTCACACGACGCATTATCTCATAGGAGTTTGCGTGTTGCATCATGTGAGCCCCAAACACGGCGTAGTAGGGTGCCAAGTCAATTGAACAGTGGACAACACTTCTCAGCGCAAATGCTGCGTCACTAATATGCAGGTCCCAGTTTGGTTGGTTCTCTCCTACAAACGAACGCACAATTTGCAAAACTGACCGGTTTACCCTTTCAGCTGCATTCGCTTGAGGAGAGTAAACTCCTGTTCTGACATGTTTAACTCCATACTTTTCTAAAAACTCTTTAAACATGCCAGAAACGATCTGTTTCCCATTGTCAGAATGTACAAACTCAGGGATACCAAAAACATGAAACACACTACTTTCTAAAAACCTAACTACATTAGCGGAGGTGGCAGTTCGCATTGGTTGGAGAAAAACGAACTTCGAAAAGTGGTCTAGACATACGAAGATGAAGGAATTGCAGTTCTTTGATCTGGGATAGGGGCCCATAAAGTCGATATAGAGACGCTGGAAGGGTCGTTCAGTTATGTACTGCTTTCCCATTAATGGACGGTGCATTGCTTTGGACCTTTTGCTGCCCTTGCATATATCACAATTCTTAACACTATATTGCACGTCGCTAACCATTCCCGGCCAATAATAATTTTGTCTTAAGCGAGCCAGCGTCCCCCATGTCCAGCTTAAGGTGAGCTATGACAAGCCTCCAGTAATCTAGAACGCAATTCAGACGGTATCCAGAGCTGCCAAGCGTGATCTTCTTGAACCACATCACCCGTCATAAAACCCGTACGTCTGTACACATACCCGTCCGAAATTACGAAATCTGGTAGTTTGTCTTTGTTTTCAGTCACTGTGTTCCTCAATTCCTCATATTCTTCCGAAGCAAAAGCTGGGGAATTGAGATCAACATCAAGTGATCTGTCTACCGGTCCTATCTCTTCCAGATACAAGCGAGAAAGAGCATCCGGCACCACACTCTGTGAACCTTTTCGGTGTTCAATGATAAAATTGTAAGCTTGAAGTTCCATCTGGCTAATCTTCCAGACAAGTATTTTTGGTTCATCAACCACTTCAAGCTCGCGTGATCCGTAATTATGGTAAAAGATAAACCTTCCACATAAGGACGGAACTTCTTCACGCTTAATACTGCAGCGTAACACTCAAGCTCAGTGACACTATAATTCTTCTGAGCCTTATTGAGTTTCGCTGATATAAACGCTATCGGGTGCTCATTCTCTTTATCAACCATCTGAAAGAGAACTCCTCCCACTCCCTGCGTAGATGCGTCACATTTGATATAAAAATGTCTGTTGAAGTCCGGATTACTAAGCACTGGTGCCGAAGAAAGTTAGTCAGTTAGCGCAAATTTCTTCATTTTGTCTTTCTTGAGACAGTCAAGCAGCGGAGCTGCTATGGTCGAATAGTCCCTAATGAATCTGTGGTACTAGCCTGACATCACTAGAAACCGTCTTAACTGTTTTGGTGTTCTAGGTTCCGGAAACTCGTCAATCGCAGCCACCTTCTTGCTATCTGTCTTGATGCTCCCGTCCCCGACAACCTCTTTGTAGCAAAATTTGCTTTTTTCCACATTTATTGTGAGTTTTGCATCCCGCAGACATTCGGCCACCCGATCCAGCAGTGCAAGATGTGACTCGAAACTGGCAGAACACACCAAAAGATCATCGAGGTAGACGAAGACACGTTTCCTAAGTTCAGCGGGTATGACTTTGTCCATCAGCCTACACAGTCGCTGCGCGGCATTACACAGTCCGAACGGTATTGAGGTAAACTGATATAACGGCCGTCCTGGAACTGTGAATGCCGTCTTACCTCTCGACTTCTCTTCCAATGGTATCTGCCAGAACCCATCCTTCAAATCGATCGCCATGATGAAGCGAGTGTCCTGAAGTCTGGCAAGGATGCCCTCAATGTGAGGTAACGGGTATGCGTCTTTAATCGTTCGTTCGTTTAGTTTCCTAGCATCAAGTCGGCATAGTCGGTTTTTAGTCCCTTTTCTTACCAAAGACACTGGAGAGCTCCAGCTGCTGTTGCTGACCTCAATTACTCCTAAACTCAGCATTCGGTCAAGCTCTGCGAAGATCAGTTGCTGAATCACAGGTGAAATGGGGTAGTGGCGTTGTTTTACTGGAAGATGTTCATTAACCACTTCTATCACGTGCTCTTCCATGTTGGTTCGCCCGAGACCCAGAACAGCACAAGACGGGAATCTCGCTTTAACCTTCTCCAGTGCTACCTCTTGCTCTTTGGTAAGAATGTGTAGGTCCGTATCGAAAGTCAGGTCTGAAGATGTCTGCTTAAGTTCACTTACAGACGCTGAGCTGGTTGCGTCAACCCCTACACGTGTACACTTTTTAATTACTGACAAGCCAAATGTTCGCCAGAAGTCAACCCCAAAGTAAAACTCTTGTTGTAAAGCGGGAACTATGAGAAACTCCATGTCCCTTGTCAAACCCTCCCAGACAAGCGGAAGTGAAATTGCACCTATCACAGCGGTTTCACCTCCGTTTGTGGTCCTGACTTTCTGCCCCTGTATCGGAATGACTTGTCTGTTTCGTGTTTTAATAAACTATAAAGCACAATTTCCGATACAGTTAGCAGAAGCACCTGAATACAGCAATGCAAGCACATCTTCACCGTCCACCTTAGTTTTAGCGAAAAATCTGTTATAGCCTTCCAGCGTCACAATGGCAGAGACTAAAACTTTCTTAATTTTTTTCATCACATGTCTCTTTTCTTCTCTCCTCATCTTCGCTATCTTATCGAAATTCCGCTTTTTCCTGCCGAGTACAACCTCACTTAAAAAGATTTTCTCCCTCACAGCTTCGTACTCGACCTTGCGCTGGTGTAAAGTTTTTATGGGACGACCTATCGGGCTATGGCTGCCGATCACTGGATCCTTCCTCTGTAGAATCCTTACAGGTTGGCCGGGGACTCCTCCGTTAGTGCAGAGATCCCCGGATTCCCTGATTTGCGTTTCCCGGACGAAACTCACAATACGAGACATCACTATGACACACAAAACACGTCATATTGTGGAATGCTGAGTTACACTTCGCGTCAAGTTGGTTTCTCTTGAAGTGGTCCCCAGGCATTCCGCAACTAAACTAAAATAAATTAACATGAAACGGAGACTGACAAAAGACTTGGTTACTTGGTAAACGGACGTGGACCTGAAGGACCCGGTCCCTGAGGAGGTCTTACAAAATCCCTTCTTTGAGGTACATTTAAATTGGGCCGCTAAGGAGCCAGAGCCTCCACACTAGTTGAAGGTTCTCCCTCCTCAAGCGGCAACCCCACCTCGCTAACCTGCCTGGCCTTCGCTCGGCTTTCTTTTATTAGCTTTTCAGCCCTTCTGAATTCGCTGCAGAACTCTTTTAAGGAGCTGACTTTGCATGCGAAAGTCAGGCTAGCGAGGTTTGCCTTTAAATTGGCTCTAATTGTTGTAATTAATTACTCCTCAGGAATCTTTCTCCGCATCCTGAAGGTGAGATTATGGATCTCGGCATAAAAATCTTCAAAGCTTTCGCCTACTTGTTTTTTCCGATCCATAATCTTCCTTATTATCTCATAGTCGGAGTCTGCAGATCGGAAGTTGCTCAGCAGCTCTCTTTTTAAATCCTCATTCCGAAGTCTGGGTCACTCTCATGATCCTCCAATACCCGCCAATACCACTTTGCAGCGGCTCCGGCGACCAGGCAGTGGAAATCGGTGAAGAGCTGCTCATAAGAAATTTCATATTGTTTCCGCATCTTTTCGATGCGGAATATGAAGCTCTCCACTGTCAATTCCTTACAAGAGCTGTCGAACTTAACATGCCACTTGTTAAGGTCGACGCTCTTCCGCCTTGACACCTCACCGCTACTCGGGGATATTGTCGGGCCCTGGAACGAGGTGTGACCCAGCCCTTGCTGCGTTGCAACCCCCGATACTGCATCCCTGACAGCATCAGCAGCCTCTCGCCTTGTCGGAGTGGAAGCGTCTCTTGGATGGGGGTTTGGTGGTATACCTGACGCCTCCATCGCAGCCACTCTTCTGCCCAGGTCTGTGAAACCACCACGAAGTTGCTGCATGGCTTCTGTGGTTCCACACCCTGTCCCTCTTGCTCCGACATCTCTACAATTTTTTCTAGTTTGGCCGAGAAGCTGCTAATGCTGACGGTCAAACACCAAGCTAACGCACTTGCTGAGATAGTCTACTGGGACAAAATCTACTCTTCTTTCTATACCAATATCTATCTGTCAGAGACAATAATTTTTTTATTTCCTCTAATAATTTTTTCAGAATGAATCGCAACTAATGAATTTAAAGAATTCTGGTAGGGTGGTTTCTTGCCACCCTACCTAAAACAGAAAAACAAAAATCGTGCCAATATTTTTTTTTTGTTTTAAAGAAGAAATAGCGGGAAGGATTGATAAGTTAAGACGACATTCTGGTCACTTACATCTCTGTTTCCTAATGGGTCATTCAACGCAAACCCTCTCACACTCAGAATTACCTAATCAAAATCCTAACATCCTCCACTCAACCCCTTTCAACTACTTTCAGCTAACCAAACGTAAACCAATCACCCTACAACCCACTAGGAAACTCAAACATACTAGCACAACACAACCTAAGTCGTCGTCCGTCTGTGAGCCGCCGACACCGTCTGTAACTCTCTCAAGTTACAGCCATGAACTACACTTGGCTCAAAGTGAAACTGCAGTTCCCTTATTTCTTTATCTATCTTTCTTTATCTTTATCCAAGTAACTGTTAGTACGTCTGTGTATTCCATAATGTCCGTTATGTCTGTCCGTTCTCCACGCGCACAAGTGCGGTGACCTCCCCTTAGGTCCAACAGCACATCAGCCTAAATGGTAGTGTTTAGCAACACATCGTAAATTTATGTGTTGATGTTGTTGGATTTGTGTTCAGTATGTAATTTTGTTATTTAATATTTATATAACAAAATATAATCTACTTATAAGTTTCACTTGCCCAATGAAATTTTTGGCGCATTGCAATCACAATTTGGCGCACTTTTTTCATGCTGATTTTTTTTTATAGCAATCATTTGTGTTTTCTCTTTTTTCTTTTTTTTTCACTGATCACTTAATTTTTCTTTGTTTTTCAAAACCGCTTCTCAAGAACCATCCGACATCAACCCGTATCCAAACTTTTTTTTCTTTCAATCCTGCTCCTCCCTTTCCGATTCCCATCCTTCCAATTTTTTTCAATAATTCCCCCTTCCATTTACAATTCCCACTTTTCCTAATTCCTTGTTCAATCACACTTCCATTCACACCTTCCACAATCACCTTTCCACACAAATCATTCAACCAGGAGACTTAGGGTCTTACTGTGAGGGGAAATCTTGAGTTTATTCTCTACAAAATAAACATATGGCACATGCAACAATTAAACAAAACAGTACAATCTACTAACACCAAACACAAAGCTTACTATTAATAAAATTGCTCGTCTGGTTTTGGAGATATGTGGACACGGTTTGCCACTACACATTCGCTTTCATTCTCATTTAATTCGGCAATATCAGCTTGTCTAACTAATCTGCGGAGCCTAACCGCTAAGCTAGTAAAAAGGTATACACAAACACGTAAGTTAAATTATCAAAATGTCTGTTTAGATGAACCACAAGGACGATACATTTACCACAACATCTACTTGTGTCATATGAAGTCGGTAACGCCTCCGAAACCCAATTTTGGGCACTATTGTCTTCCGCACCACGCGCTCCTTAAACCAGAGAATACATCAACCAAACTGAGAGTCGTTTTCAACGCGTCATACCCCACCTCCAGTGGGCGGAGTTTAAACGACGTCCTTCATGAAGGCCCTGTATTGCAAGCGGTCCAAACATTTCTAATGTTACGTTGGCGCTTTCACCGGTATGTTTTGGCGGTGACATCCAGAAGATGTATCGTCAAATCTTGGGTAACTCTAAGTATACCCGCTACCAAAGGATTCTCTATCGCGATTCCAGCGACTCACACATACTGCTGTTTATGCTGATCTGATAGCTGTTTATGCTGATCTGATAGCTGTTTATGCTGATCTGATAGCTGTTTATAGCTGATCAGATAGCTGTTTATGCTGATCTGATAGCTGTTTATGCTGATCTGATAGCTGTTTATAGCTGATCAGATAGCTGGTATAACGATCATCAACATCAACGTGACTGTATCATTCATGAATATAATATCATAAGTTTCAAGTTACGTTTACTTTTTCCCTATTTGAAATTAGTTTTATGAAAACATTCATGTATAGTTTTAAAAAATATTTGTTTTATTAAATAAAAATGTATTAGATTTACAGTTTGTAAATAGAAATTTAATGTGTTCTTTATTTTTTAATTATTATCAATAAAAGTTCTCAACAGCAGAGCATTTTCCAGTTCACAGTGTCCTTTATGGGAATGGCATGTTGTTTGTAGTAAGCATGTTTCTCTAAGTGTTTGAAGATTTTTACACCCAATTTCTTCAACATTAATTACAGGTTTTCTTAGGAACTGCTCAATCCAACACTTCTTTTCAACTCCTTTTACATATATAGGTTGGTTTTTAATATTGAACTTTAAGAAATTCACAACACTTTTAAAAGTAATTGATCCACAACTCCAAGTAAAGCCATGATGATAATTTTTTAGCCAATTTGCTTGTTTCTTATATGTAAGCGTCAATTCTTCAAATTCAAACGGTGGCTTAATAATAAAATTTAGATAATCATGATTATTGAAAGTGACTGCCAATTCTTTTACGATAAACTCATTGAAATTTGCCTTAAAGCCTTGCACATCCAATGTAACAAACTCCATTTTCATTTCTATTTTTCCTTACGCAACCTTTTTAATTTCTCCAGTTATGGGAATATATTCAACCAATTTATCATGTATAAGTATGCAGTAAGCTGATGTGTTGGGGGGAATGTTCGTAGATGTTTTAAACTCAATTCGAATGTCAATTGGACCAGTTTTTATAGCTTAATTTTGATGAGTAACATCAACGACAACTATTGGAGCCTTATCTTTAGAATTTTCTGGTAGCAGCAGAGGTTGAGAGTCACGAGAAAAATAGTTTTGTTGAAACTTCAAGTACATTTCATAGAGCAAAGCATATCTTTCACGATCAAAGTTCAAATTGAGATCATCATAGGGATATGTATCAGAGTTCAGGTGCACATTAACATCATTTAAATGACAATGTTGAAATTTGTTGTCTCTTCGAAAGGCAATTAGTACAAAGCGTGGTCGTTCATTCTGTGCGGATAACTTTACATTCCAGAGATGGTTGCTGCCTTGTGTAAGTAACGGATTAAAGTGACAGTCCCAACTACGAAATGCCATTAATAAAGGTAACTTATAACTTTGAATTGTTTGATAAATTTGTAATTTTGCAAAATCAGCCAATTGTATATGTGGAATTTTCCATATGATGCTGGTTATCGTTAGTTTTATATTTTCTGCTGCGACAGTTGAATATACATATAACATTCTCATCAGATTTAGATCTTATTAATATTAGTTCATGCTTAGAATTTAGAATTATTTTGTTAAAGTCTTCAGCAAATCCTAATAGCATATTCAATGGTGTACAAAAGTTAAAATATCCATTTTTTATTTCAAATTCATTGTTTGGAAACCATCCAGCATTTTTAAGCATGTTACTCTGCAGTGTGTTTAAAGAGACAGTTTTTTACTGTTGAAGTTACACCCAGATGACGTGTACGATCAATTTCCAATCCGTTCACCTCATAGCGAATTTCATCAAACATGAATGCAACGCAGTTGTTTTTTAATTTTGCATTAGCTGTTGCTTCTCCATTTTCTAATGTAACTGTGCCTTCAATATAAATTAAACTCTCACTATGTAGAACGAAAAGATCTTGATTTTGAATGGATATCCTTATCTCATCATTGCTTTTATATGATTGTAAATATGGTGAATAGCTATGATATTCCTTTTTGATAACACTTTCATCATAAAACGGCGTTTGTAATACATCAAGTATTTGACTCATTCTACTTTGTTTTAAGTTTTAAACCCAATGATTTTAGAAACTTTTTATTTTCAGAAGACAGCTTTACATTTTGGAGAACGCTTTTTGGTTTCTTCGGTTCTTGCGACCTTTTCAATGACGAGGATAAAGAAGAACTGAAAGAAGATGCTCCTGTGTAAGGGTTTTTTTATATATAATCATCGCTCTTGGGGCTTTAGATGAAGTCTGAGTGTTATGGTTTCTCCACAAAAATTTATTAAATGTCAGTTTTGATCAACAATTTTCACTGTAATCGAACTTATCTGTCTGGAGTTTACTGGTAAATAGATTAAATTTTTTGGGATCTCATCTATTTTATAGCCTGGACTAACATTCAAAGCAAACATATGAATTGTATGCGCTGGTATATTGTTAATATATGCACCAGTAACTATGTCACACTCAATGTGTATAGCATTTATCTTTGTTATATTCACTGGCAAGTCTGAAGTATGAAACTTTCCTGCTTCCAATACTTTTTCACTGAAACCCAATAGTGAACCGATGGTTCGTTTATTAAAGAAAATGTTATGTTTACTCGATTCTACGACTGCTTGCAATGTATTAGGGTTTGCGGCTATTTCCACTTTTTCATTCTGATCTATACTAGAATATTTATTTTGGATAAATTCAGCAATGTCATCCAGCTCATATGACCCGACAGGAATCTCAATAGTATGATCGCCAATGTGAAATAAGTTATTTTCGTGATCAATGTATGGTATTGTATGGTAACTATGGAAGTCTACAAGACCACAAACATACGGTCTCTCTAAATCTAAGGGTGGAAAATAATTAGCCAATAAATGGACTTGTTTCCTGTTAAAGTAAGAGTAATTGATTAATGCGAAGAGTAATTAAGTAATTGATAATTAATGTTGCGAGTAGTTTGACTAATAAATTGAAAAAACAGATGTATTCTTCTTTTATTAACAATATTATTTTATTTATTTTAGTATGTATATAAAAATTTTTATAAAATTTCATTTTTATTGATCCAGGAATTGTGAACGTCGCTAAATCCTAACCATTTCACAAAAACTTTTCTGCCTTTGGTCTTAAGAACTTTTTCTACCAGATATGTATTGGGATATCTTGTTTTCTGCAGTTCATTTTCATAGAATCCACCTTTAATTGTATTCCCTTGGTAGTCTTCAAGAATGTATGTTGTTGGGTTTGTAATTCTTATATTTTTAATTTTAAATATTTCCGTTGACCAATTTGGCGTATAACCTTTCTCGAAAACGTGTTTATGTTTACTTATGCGTACATGATTTCCTACCTGAAACTTGGGCTTTCTAAATATTTTCAGGTTGTTGTAGACGGTGCTTAATAATAATTTTTCGTTACTCGAATTCACTTTGATTGGAGGCATGTTGATGGTTCGATGCTTTTTGGTGTTATATTTTTTAATTAAGTTTTTATACAAGTCAATCCATCGATATGAGCCATTATAACTGAATTCCTTCTACATAATCTGCTTTAACGTTCGATTGAAGCGCTCAACAATTGACGCCTTTAAAATACTATATGTTGAGTAATGGTTGATGTGGTATTTTTCATTAAACGTTGAAAATTTCCATTGAAAAATTCCTTGCCGTCATCGGTTTGTAAATTGTTTGGTTTCCGTTTCAAGGAGAATATGGATTTTATAGCCATAGTAACGTCAACAGCGTTCTTGGATTTCAATGGTACAATCCAGGCATACTTTGAGAATGTATCAATTACAGTTAGAAGAAAACGATAGCCATCATTGTATACCAAATAAGCATCCATTTCAACTAAATCCGCCTGCCAAAGATCATCTATTCCTTTAGTTATGACACGCCTTCGCTTAAAGTTCTTACGTGCTTGTCTGTGAAGCTCCTCCACTACAGCTTGCTTTTTACTCATATCTTAATAACTCTGTGAAAATCTTTTCTTTTCTGCATTTCATTGAGAATTTTCTCTTCTAAATCACCTACGGATTTCGGTCTTTTCTGTAGTTCTTGATATCGTCTTTTCAATATCGTATTTTGTGATCTGTAGTTTTCGAGAGACTACATCGTCGATGTTTTTAATTATTTCTTCTCTCAGTATATCGTACTCTTCTTTAAATTCAACCTTTATCTGTTTAAGACTATCATCAACTAGTGATTGAAACTTTTTGCTAACTTTCTCAATATCTTTATTTATTTGCTCCTTTAGTGGATTATTTCGGTTTTTAAATTCCACATTCATTTGATTTATGATATAGTCAACATATAATTTTGTTACTCCATCGTTGTCATCAACAGGGGTATTGACATTTCTCAGGCGTTTCCAACGGAGATCCAAGTTTTTATTGCTATCCAAATTGAGACCGAAAACTTTTCAAAAATTTCGCTTTAGTTTCTGTTTGATGAGATCTCAATGGAATAATGACCGAACTTGTCAACGCTCATTTTGTAATTATCTTTATTTTAGAAAAGAGCTGTTTATTTATATGAAGATTTATACAATTATTTCTGCTTCCCTAAGTTCTTCCAGTAAAAGTCTTAACCGTTCCACCAACTCATTTGGATCATCCCAATATATATAATTTGTTTTATGTCTATTAACTTTCATCAAACCGTTTCCTTTGTACAAGGTTGCTGAATTATTTTCTCTAAATAGCTTTTTTATTATTTTATACTTGACTGCTTTTGTGCCGTTAAATGGTCCGTCTTCTTTGTATTTACGTCTATGAGCATTTGTGCTATTTAAAATTTGTTTATAAGCTTCTAGCTCTGTGTTGTTATAGTTTTTAGGTTCTTTGTGAAATAACAGTTCAAACAATCCTGGTGTTAAGCTCCAATTATGATTGCATATAGATATCTTGTTATCAGTTAATTGAAAAGTACTGTTACCAATCCTCCATGTACCATCTGAATCCTTATGAGGTCCATACAACATATCTAACTTTTTGCGCTCTCCTAATAATTTAGATAGCTGATTTAGATAGATAGATTTATTTGTGAGAAAAAACTATCTTCAGTTTCATCATTACTCTGCATAGTGTTTTCAGTGTCATCCTTGAATTGGAATTCACTTTTTAATTTAAACGGTGTACTTGTTTTTAGAAAATGTTTTCGGCCTTCACTTATACTTGGTTGGTTATTAGTGCTATCATTTAACTTTGTCTGTTTAACTATTTCTTTTAGAGGTTTTGTGATGGGGCTAAATGTTTCTTCTAATCTTTTTTCCATATCGGCTTCATTCAACTTTAAGCTATTAAATTTTTTCTTCAATATATTTCTAGTCTTTACAATTTCTTTGAGTAATTTTCCATCCATTTTCCACTTTATTACCAATTTTTTTTTATGATCAGGTTGATGTTGATGTTGATGATCAGATGATGAACAAGTTGATGTTGATGATCAGATGATGATCAGGTTGATGTTAATGTTGATGATCAGATCATGAAGAAGTTGATGTTGATGATCAGATGATGGTCAGGTTGATGTTGATGTTGATGATCAGGTTGATGTTGATGTTGATGATCAGGATGATGTTGATGATCAGGTTGATGTTGATGAACAGGTTGATGTTGATGTTGATGATCAGATGATGATCAGGTTGATGTTGATGATTAACTTTATCAGCTTAATCGTTTCGAATGAAGAAAGATACTGACAAATTATAGTAAAATGCATACAGTTTTATAGTTGAATGTATAAATCAAATCCCGTTCTTTAACGTCCAACTTCGATCGGATCGTCCTTGCTTATAACCATAAATCCATATTTATTCTTCCAACACTCTCTGCAAATTTTGTAAAACTTTTCAAATGATATATCTGTACACACATGATCGCTATAGATATGCTTCATGTTCAGTTCATCTTGTTTGAATATAATTAAAAAATTTGTATTATGGCGCACCAAATTCTTGGGAATTCTTGTATATGTTTGGCACAAGTAAAAACTATCAATATTTTTGTGTCGACCTATACAAAAGTATGCTCGAATATTATTTTGCTTTTCACAAGCTACATCATCGAATCATTATTGAATTTGGTTTTGCTTCATCCGGCTTGAGAACTTTTTTATTTTTGTTTGTGTACCCTAATTCGATCGACGACACTCCGTTCTACTGAAGTAATTAAATTACAACAACAACGTCGACTCTCCATCCTCTATTGAAAGTATTTAAAAAAAACATAACCTAATTGTGCCTTCCAAAAATCATCATCATGGCTTTATTTGGAGTTAGAGTTAAAGATCAATGAACATAAAATTACCTACATTCCTACATAAAATTACCTACACTCATATTATTCCCATTTTTAGCAAGCTGGGATTTGGTTCACCAAGAATCCACTTGAAAGGGTGTCCGTCCATTTACAAAAATAGAAGAAAAATAGCTATAAAATATGAATGTCAGCGTTCACAAGAGGGGCATTCCCAAAATACATTGCAAAGAAAAAAAGAATAAAAACAAAAAAATATTCTGTCGTGCCACGCATTGGGCATACACATAATCCTACCACCATGTCACCAAGTATTGTGTAGTGTATCCACTGACCGCACTCCGCTCCTGTACACAACAGCATACTGTAACATTCAATAAATGCAGAGCATGCACTTTGCATGCACTGACCCACTAACTCGCTGATGACCGCGACTCAGCGTCACACGTTGTAACACGAACCTTGAAACGCCCAATTTCGAATCGCGTCAATGATTGGGTATCGGTTCAATAAATTTTATAAACAAATAGAAATTTTGAGTGCGAATAAGAATGTGAAGCATAAAGAAATAATTATGCATAGAATTAAGTATAAGAAAGAATAGTTTAGCCATATATATTAATATTGCTTGTATATTTACACTCTTAGAGAAATGGAATCACTTAGGGTATAAAAACCCGAGCGATCCAAAATAAAGTTAAGAATTAATCTAGCCAGAAACTATTCAAGGCTTTTCATTTTAATTCTACGCCAGCAACTCAGCAAGGCGTCTTAGGTCACAGGACGTTCCAACTTAATTGCAGGCACTCCTTCTCGTCCAGCGGCGTTTACCCCAGGACACAAATTAGGGCGACCTGTTCCACTTGGGAAGTATCTTCCTTTAAAGAGTTACTCACGTAACATAACATGGCGATCCTGCATACCGCACCTGAGATCCTGCATACCGCACCTGAGATCCTGCAACTTTAAATCACCAGAGACCCTGCAACTTTAAGTCTTTCCTGAAGTCCTCTAATAATATCCTGCGTTTTGAATCACTGTTCCTGCCAAATTTATATTTTGCTCTTGCTCGACGGTTCTGGAAGACGGTATCAATGTCGGATGAATATATACCTGAAGGAATCAAAAACACTGAAGCACGAGTTTATATTCCTACCAACATTACAGACCAAGGACCAAGAAGAATTAGCCTTAGTGAATACAGATCACGATTACAGGATAAAAAAGACGCAGAAAGGTGCAAAATTCCAACAACAAAAAATATAAAGAAACAAAGAGGAGGAAAATTAGTAAAAGATAGAAAATTACTACGACACCTAAAGAACATTGTAACTGATGAAACCAATCCACCCCAATGGGATACAGCTAACGAGATCTGGCGACAGATAGATACAATAGAACAGCGGCTGAAAAATCGCGGAATCAATGGGAAGTCTACTAGCAACGTCAGGAGCAGCAATTAGTTCGTCAAAAATGGGAAACGTTTTACAAAAAGAAGAACAAATAAACGTAAGCTACAACAACAACAATTCGTTGTCAACAACGTACAACGTCCAACAAGTAACCGGAATAACAATTATAGCCCTAATAGTTGCACTATATGTATTAAACAAAATACATTCATATTTTAAAACTTATGTAAATAAACGTATTCAATTAAGAACTATTTCGGATGTTTAAAAATAAATAAAAATATACATTTAAATAAAAATAAACATGCAGTAACATATATATGCTAACCTATGATTAATGGAAGACTTAGATAGGATAATAGAAACGGTACAAAAAATAATATCAAACGCTAAAAAAACAAGTAGTAGACCATACAAGCCGGAAACAATTAAATCAAAACTAAAAGAATTAGAAGAATATAAAGCACAGGTACGATTTTGCATAGGCATAGTAGATGTAAACGATAGTACGATTGCTAAAAGAATCGAAGAATTCGAAAAAGAATATTGTATAGCAAGACGACTTTTAATGTCGCAATCGACAACAGACTCAGATTCAGACTCTGCACATTCACAGATTGAGATTACAATTGATAACAAAAACAGTACACAAGATACAAATATGGCAAACTTTAACATAGAAACCTCGATGAAAACCATCCCTATCTTTGGTGGAAATTATAAAGAATTAGATTCATTTTTAAAAGTTGTAGAAATAATAAACAAAACTTTGTCAACAACTGCAAAGCAAGACTTAATAGAATTCGTTTATCACATTAAATTGAGCCAAAATGTAAGAACAGTTTTAAATTCGGTACAAACCCCTACAACATTAGATGAATTAAAAATCGCGCTTCAACTTCGTTACAAAACAAACAAATCAATTCCGCAGTTACATACAGATCTAGCAAATATGGTACAAAGAGGGAACATAACCAATTACAAAGATAAAATACTAACAACTATAGCCGAACTAAACAATCTACAAATAAAAGAATTGGGTACCGATCCAAACACATTACAAAAAACGACAATAACTAAAATCAACGATACGTACGCCCTAACAATCTTCAAGAACGGCATTAACTAAAATTACAAACAAATATTATTCGCATCACAGCCCAAAACATTTTCTGATGCAGTAAGCCTAGCACTAGAACTAGAACAAGCAGGCAATCAGAATCAATTCCAAATAAACAACGTACGTAACAGAAACGCAAACTACAGACCACAGATGTACAATCAAAGAAACAGTAACAACAACAACAACCAAAGAAACGGCACCAATTACAACAATCAAAGAAACAGCAATAATACCAACAATCAAAAATACAACATTAATCAAAGATATAACAATATCAACAGTAACCAAAGGTACAACAATAACGGTTATCGATACAACCAAAATCGGACAAATAACCAAGCAAATGTAACACGATATAACAACAACAACAACAATTTCAATCGGAACACTAATAACAATTTCAACAGAAATTCCAGATATCAAAGCAGAAACAATAATAGAATCCAAAATAATAGAAATATAAATATTGTAACTGAATCGGGAAACGACATGGGCTCGGAACAAATAATCGTTCCAGACAGCCAGAACTAAATATATACAAAATATCGGATAATAATACTAATTATATAACACTTAAATTTAAAAATGAAAATCTGAGATTTCTAATTGACACGGGCGCTGACATATCACTATGCAAAATAAGTTCAAAATTGAATGACAAAGAATACTACTCAGACGAAAAATGTGCATTGACTGGCATCACCATAGAAAAAATTTATTCACTAGGTATGATTAATTTGAATTTAAAATTTGGAGAAGAAAATATAAATCACAATTTCCAATTAGTTAGCAAAGAATTCAAAATAGAAACAGACGGAATAATAGGAAGAGATTTCTTACAGAGATTCTTGTGCAAAATAGATTACGAAACATACACAATTTCGATATATACAAACGACAACACAGTGACGCTACCAATGCAAACAAAAATATTTCAAATTAAAATCCCTCCGAGAACAGAAATTATACAACCTCTTAAATTAAATTTTAAAGAAGAAAAACTGATTTTAAACAAAGAAATCGAACCAGGCATATTTCTTAGCAATTCGTTAGCACCCAAAACTGGTCTCACACATATAAAACTTTTAAATACAACAAATACTGAAGCAATTATAAAAAATATTGAAATAGAAACCGAACCGCTTAAAAACTACGAAATACTTACTAACACCAAAACACACGACGTGGACCGCTTCGAACATATTATAAACAAACTTCACATAGACTGTTCAGATGAAAAAGCAAAAGCGTTATTACTAGAAATTTTAAATAAATATCAAAATATTTTCCATTTGGAAAATGATCAATTAACAACAAATAATTTTTATACACAAGAAATTGCACTATCGGACAAAACACCGGTATACATTAAAAACTATAGACTTCCACATTCTCATAGTGAAGTGATAAACAACCAAGTGAATAAAATGCTAGAAGACAACATAATTGAACATTCCACAAGTCCTTACAATGCTCCACTTCTATTAGTTCCAAAAAAAAATATATCTGACAAGAAGAAATGGAGAGTAGTAGTAGATTATCGCAAGTTAAATGATAAAGTAGTTAATGATAAATTCCCACTCACACGTCTCGAAGACATTCTCGATAAACTTGGAAGAGCAAAATGGTTTTCAACTCTTGATATGACTAGCTCTTTTCATCAGATAAGTTTAGAAAAAAATTCACGACCTCTAACCGCTTTCTCCACAACAAATGGACATTTCCAATTCAAGAGACTACCTTTTGGACTAAAAATTTCTTCAAATAGTTTCCAACGAATGCTCACCATAGCACTCTCAGGTTTAGAGTCGGAAGCTTTTCTATACGTAGATGATATAATTGTATTCGGATGCAACCTTACTCACCACAATGAAAATTTAATTCGTGTATTAGATAGACTAGACAGATACAATTTAAAATTAATTGCAGACAAATGTTGTTTTTTACGTCCAGAAGTAGTATACCTAGGTCATCTAATAACAAAAGATGGAGTAAAAACAGATCCAGCAAAATTCCAAACAATTAAAGACTATCCTATTCCCAAAAATTCAGACGATGTTAGAAGATTTATAGCATTTTGCAACTATTACAGAAGATTTATACCAAACTTCGCGGACATAGCTAAAGATTTAAACAGACTTCTAAAAAAGAACACTAAATTCGAGTGGAATGAACGAAGTCAACATGCATTTGAACAATTGAAAACAAAGCTAATGACACCACCAGTTTTACAATATCCAGATTTTGAAAAACCTTTCATTTTAACAACGGACGCTTCAAACTACGCACTAGGCGCAGTTTTATCACAAGGCGAAATAGGCAACGGTTTACCTATTTCGTACGCCAGCAAAGCATTACAAAAACATGACTTAAACAAACCGGTAATAGAGAAAGAGCTTTTAGCAATCCATTGGAGTATAAACTTTTTCAGACCATATTTATTCGGACGTAAATTTACAGTGATAACAGACCATCGACCTTTAATATCTCTTTTCACGCACAAAAATCCATCATCGAAAATGACTAGGATAAGACTAGATTTGTGCGATTACGATTTTGAAATTATGTATAAAAAAGGAAAATTAAATACGAATGCAGACGCACTGTCAAGAATACAGGTTAACTCAGACATATTAAAAGAAATGATACCAAGTGAAATCGATGAAGCAGTTAAGAAAACACTAATTGTTACAAGGGGCATGAGCAAACAACATAATAACAAGGGGCAATGTACATCACATGAGAAGCCTGATCAACTTCGAATATGGGATTGTACATCAATTACTGACGTCAGATATATGAAAAAATTAAAATTTAATGTCGACAAACATATGAAGAATTGTAAAATTATTATAGAAAATAATAACGTGCACGTAGGATGTAGCGATAAAGCAGCGAAACTAGATTCGATACTGCAGAAGCTAGCATCCAGAATGAAGAAGGAAAATATTGAATACCTAGCGCTAGAGAATAATGATGAAATATTTAAAGTATATGAAAAAGAAGACTTTAAAAAGACGTACGCAAAAATAATGATAAATAACAAGAGTCCCCAACTTAAAATATTAATATATGCCACCCCAAAACAAATAAGTGATGACTTAATAAAATATAAATTGATTGATGAATTTTATAGTAAAGAACACTTAGGTATTCGTAAAACAATTATAAAACTTAAACAAAGATATATATGGAAAAATATGAGTAAAATGGTAAAGAAATTTATAACAAATTGTGATTTATGCGCAAGAAATAAAATAACTAAACATACAATAGAAAGACAAACTATAACAGATACTCCAAACACAAGTTTTCAAGTAATATCTATAGACACAGTAGGCCCTCTTAAGGTATCAAACGGTTACAGATACATTTTAACAATGCAATGCGATTTAACTAAATATATAATAGCATATCCAATAACAACAAAAGATGCTCTAACCATAGCCAAAACAATTGTAGAACAATTAATCTTAAAATTCGGACATTTCCAAATTTTAAAATCAGACAAAGGTACAGAATTTACTAATGAACTACTAAAAAACATATGCGATTTGCTTAAAATAAAACAAATATTTTCAACTCCGTACCATCATCAAACATTAGGTTCAGTTGAACGAAATCAAAGAGTGTTAAATGAATTTTTATTAAATTTTGCTAATAATTATGAATGGGATATTGGTTACCATATTACATGTTTGCATACAACACAACTACACACATAACTACAAATTATTCACCACATGAACTCATTTTTGGAAAACTAGCCCAATTACCGACTGACTCATTTATAAACACAAAAAACACTACGAATATTGACGACTACGCTAACGAACTAAAAATCAGATTACGAACTTCACTAGAGATAGCAAAACAGCAAATTATAAATGAAAAGAAAAAAAGAAATACAGAACAATTAAACAATTATTCAAAACCACTTAACTTGCAAAAAGGAGACTTAGTTTTATTAAAACTAGAAAACAGAAAAAAATTTAATAGCCCATACAAAGGTCCATATAAAATCATTGAAAGAAAAGATGTAAATTCAATAATAGATATAAATAATTTACACAAAGAAGTACACAATAATCTATTAAAACCTTATATCGCAAATACGATGTGAAAATAAGAAAAGAATATTTTAAGAGCATACAAATACTTATAGTAATTACAATTTATAAAAAAAATTATAACATATTAACATCATACTTACATATTATTTAGTAGTCTAAAACAATCTTCATTACATGCTAAGCCGTACAAACTCCCTATAATACAATTACTTGATGCTAAGAACATGTTAAATTTATTAAATAATTAAGAAATTCAACTATTAGAATAGCAAATTAAACTGTAAAATGTTCAAACATATAATTTTAAGAAAATTTTAACTACACACTGACAATCACTGATAAAAATTATATTCTTCCAATATAATTTTTCTCTTAAGGGTGAGGGTGTAGTGTATCCACTGACCGCACCCCGCTCCTGTACACAACAGCATACTGTAACATTCAATAAATGCAGAGCATGCACTGACCCACTAACTCGCTGATGACCGCGACTCAGCGTCACACGTTGTAACACGAACCTTGAAACGCCCAATTTCGAATCGCGTCAATGATTGGGTATCGGTTCAATAAATTTTATAAACAAATAGAAATTTTGAGTGCGAATAAGAATGTGAAGCATAAAGAAATAATTATGCATAGAATTAAGTATAAGAAAGAATAGTTTAGCCATATATATTAATATTGCATGTTTATTTACACTCTTAGAGAAATGGAATCACTTAAGGTATAAAAACCCGAGCGATCCAAAATAAAGTTAAGAATTAATCTAGCCAGAAACTATTCAAGGCTTTTCATTTTAATTCTACGCCAGCAACTCAGCAAGGCTTCTTAGGTCACAGGACGTGCCAACTTAATTGCAGTCACTCCTTCTCGTCCAGCGGCGTTTACGCCAGGACACAAATTAGGGCGACCTGTTCCACTTGGGAAGTATCTTCCTTTAAAGAGTTACTCACGTAACATAACAATTGAAAACAAATCCATAACAACAACAGCATAGGCAAGAAAAGGGAAACCAACGGAATTTGTTTGCATTAACTCCACGGCGATCTGTTCTACTAAAAGATTCCTATTAAAACAAATAACAACAACAACAACATAAGCAATTAAATAACCAAAACAATCACCGAATTTTATTACACCAACTCAGTCGACAAACATATACACTGCAAGCCTACAGCATAAATATAAACCAAAATTTGTTTACACTAACTCTGTGGACCATCGATCTCCTTCACTGAAAGAATTATATTACAACAAAATAACAACAACAACATTTTCCTACACAACGACCATCTGCAACTGCTGCTCTCCCATCACTTCGGTCACACACATTCCCCTCCTTCCCTTCCCCTACTCATGTATGTCCGTCCGTATTACATATGTATGTATGTATGTCTGTCTGTCCATCCGTCCGTCTGTCTTCGCGTCGGCAGAGAGCCTCAAACACACAAACATTTACAATCTTATGGCGACGTCAGAGCACCTCTTTGACGGCAGAGAGCCTCAAACACACAAACATTTACAATCTTATGGCGACGTCAGAGCACCTCTTTGACGGCAGAGAACCACACACACAAACCTTAACAACCCTTACGGCGGCGGCAGAGCAGCCTCACCATACAAACCTTGCAGCTCCTCTTTGACGGCAGAGCGCCTCCCATGTAAACCTTATGGCGGCGGCAGAGAACCTCAACAGCGCAGTCGCTACGTTGAATTAGAATGCCCATATTCCATCTACTATCACACAAACATTGAGGTTGTAAAAGAAGTTCAATATTTCCACCGCGCTCGTGAATCTTTCGTTTCAATTTTAATGTTTTTCTTTCTTATATTTTCTTTTCAAATTAAACACGAATATTTAATATCTTCACATTAGATTTGAGGGTTTTATCATTGTCTTAAAAACCTTTCACGTCAGCCATAACTGCTCGTTTTCTAATTCAGACCGACTGGTTTCTGCATTTAAATATTACACTTTCGATCGTTGTTTTTATTTCAATAATATTCAAATTAAAGTATTCAGCTGTTTACGTTATTATCTTAATAACACGTCCCGTAGGATGACGTGATGCGAAGTTCATAGACAAAAAATCTTCTAGAAACTTCAAACACGCCACTTTACGGAACTTGCCTGTTCGTCGGAATGCTGAGAAGAGAAGATACCGATACGGAATCGGCTTTCCGTCCGCATTCTCTTTGCGCTTCGACACAGAGCGTGGGCCTCGCCACACCTCACACTGCTTTCGCAGTTTTGCTCACAGTTTTTCAAACCCTGAATATTATCTTTTATATAAACCATAGATTATTAGATGTGACACTCGCTATTCGCCGCTTCAAAAAATCGGTTTGACATTTCACTGTTTGGTAAATTGAACTCACGTATACAATACGTGAGAAGTATCACATTGTTGTTCTTGTTTCTTTATCAATCAATGTGTACGATTTCTTAACAGTGCAACCGTATGTGCTAAAGGGTTTTGGAGCCCCCACCTAGGCCAATAACGTATAATTTCCAACTATTTTGTAACAATTTGTATTCGCAAATTAGGAAATGCGGTGTAAAATGTGATAGAATATATTTATTAACATTAAAACTATGTTTAATACATGTTTTTTACGAATTAAAAACATAATATTTATAATTATTTATTTTGACGTTACGATAAACAAAACCCTTTAAAATAAATTTTCAATCAGTGCTTGCTACAAGGCTTTTGCGGCGAGGCTACATTTTTTTACGGCGAGGCTACACTTTTTTTGCAGCGAATCAAAGTTTTCTTTCATTGTGTCAGTGCAATTCCAGCAAAAATGCATTAGTGTATAAGGGACATTTTCGAGTGTCTCATCTACTAATCTATGATATAAACTAAAATCGCATACACACGATCGTGTATACTACAATTCTACGACATAGGAACTTAAAAACTCACCGAAAATTTTATTACACTAAGGCCTGCTTACGCAATATCCGGTTAAAATTACTTTAGTCGGCAGATAGCTGACCGCTACTTTAATATAAATGTCACAAAGTACAAATTTCATTTTGACAAACATTCAAATAGCTATCTTCTCGTTAAGATCAAATTGTAATAGATTTGACGTTTTTTTTTTTTGATATTACTCAAAACTAAGGAGCAATTTTTCAAAAATAATGTAAATTATTTCAAGCAAATACAATACAGGTTTTCTTGAATGAAGAATTTATTAAATAATGGATACCAAAATATTGTGGTCTTTACAAAGCTTTCAATATTATGCTAGCGTATGTATTTAACTTTTCCAATAATCTGGTGAACAGTATTTTTAGACAAGCAGAACCTTCATATGAATACTTCTTCCAGCCTTTCCCAGAGATTCACATTGTGCAGTGATACGAGTCGACTTTCAATCATAAAATTGCATGAATATTCTATTGCCTTTTAAATATGAGGACAGACTGGTAGCTAATCGAATGCAAAATCCAATCCAAAGTACTGTTTTGCATATACATATTAGTAGTTACATAAACTTAACTGTGCAAAGCTAGTGGAATAAGCTGTAAGAAAGTGACTCTCTGGGTACGTTTCGTTACAAACGTGACTTTTTGGTGAACGCGGCTTCGTTTCATGAGGAGACTCTTTGGGTTAGGATGTTAGTCATAGTCAATAAAATAATCTGTGTTGCTGTTCTATCTGCTTTTCTTTCTTGTTTCCAAAAGGGAAAAAAAGCAATCCTATTAGACATATGTCTATGTTGTAGGTCGGATTTGTGAAAGCTATCCAAACTAATTAAACTAATTAACTAAACCAAATAACGCTTAACGTTATTAATAACACATACCTTTTGGCACAATGTGAAATATTCATTAAACGAAGGCCGATGTCACCAAGTTCAAGTCAACGAACGCTCGACCGAACTAGGCCATCATTATTAGCTTAATAAGCATAAGCTTAAAGTTTGCGCCGAATGAACGAGGAAATATTTATTGAAATAATTATTGCAATAATTCGCACTTCTGTATAAAGAATTATTGCGCAACATAGCTTCGTCACAATTCTGACCGTTACGAAACTATAAATAAGAAACGTTTAGACTAAAGCGAGGATTGTAATTTTGAACGCGAGAAGAGTAAAGTCAAATAAAACTTAACCAACATCTAGTCGATTAATAATTAACTATGGCCTTGTGGCCATATATGGATGAAATATAGCGGGGCTCGCTTAAAAGCCAAACACAGTTCGGGCTTGTGGCCAGCACTCAATATAGCGGGGCTCGCTTAAAAGCGGGGCAGCCTAAGTCGGCGTGAATCGCCAGATAATAAGTCAACCCACATATACACACACACACACTATCCGGCAGAAGTCTTAGTTTGTCAAAGTGGAAATTTAAAGTAGACATAATCAAACCGTGAGACTACTATATGCTCGATGTAGCATATGTGCAGACCGTTGTGTAAGAAAGGAGACACAACATAGGAAGCACAACATTTTTGGCGCAGCCGGTCCTTTGAACCAATGATCGTTCGATAGTTAAAATTTCTTTAAGACTTTTAAGACTTAAGTAAATACAAATGAGATTTTCAATCGTTTAAAAATTTCTTTAAAAACGTCTTGAAATTAAAGCCATTAGTAACCATTAAACACCATTTGTTTGAAAAATATACATTAAGAAATAAAAGAGAAAAACTAATTTAGTGATATTTTAACATTAAATTTAAATTTTATTGCTTGACAATTTTGTTAAAATTTAACCAATACAAAAATTTGACAATAATCAGTGTATCAAATAAGACAATAAACTCGAGAAATATTAAATTAGTTTGACTATCACGTCGTCGCTACGTCCGTGCATTTATTTTAATTAAGAGTTTTAAATGAAAAAGAAACAAGCGAGAAAACAAAAAGTATGACTTGTTTACATGGAATGAGTCAGATAAAATAAAAATAAAAAATTTCGTGAGAAATATTGATAAATTTTATTTTACAGTAATAACTCGCGAAGAATAACAGTTTTAAGCACATTAAGACAAAATAAATTAATGGCAGAGTCGTCAAACTTACAAGATTACATAAAATTTTAGAGGATCCACAAAGAACTTGAAAGACAGTTAGGAGAATTAGTTACGAAACTTTGGGATATTCTAAAAGGAACAGTATCATACAAAGAAAATCTTGAGTTAATAAAAGGGAGATTAAGAGGATTAGCTAGAATTACACAGGTAGAAAAATTAGACACAATTATAGAAGAGTTAATTCAGTTTCTAAATAAAATAGTAGAAAATAAAGAGGAACAGTTAGAAGACTGGAAGACAGACTTCGGAGCATTAAAGGAACGATACGATAATAGCTTGCTAGAGAAGGAATTTCAGAACGGAATAATAAGGCATCTGGAGGAAGAAAACAACACATTAACCGAATTGTTAAATAAAAAAGGAATAACAAACGAAACTCTCGACAAAATATTATCCCATTCTCCGGAAAAACCAGCAGAAGACTATATTTGCTTGGAGAAAATGGCCAAGAGAATACAGGAGTTACAAGAACATAATTGACTGTTATGCCGAGAAATTGCATTTGTAAACATTGGTAAATACCGTTCAATTCCCACCAATCAAAGACACAAATAACAAAAGCAAAATAAGCATAGCAGAGAAAGCAAAGGCTCTAAATGGATTAGTACTTCCGCAATCACCAGACTTGAGAGGAGAAATCTACAAATTTATACAGGGCTGCGAACTGGCTACTAAAGGAGTGAGTCCGAATAATATCCAATTAAAAGGATTGAAGAAATGATTGAAATTTGAGACATTCGACACCATGCAAAGGAGTAATGCTCTGCATACAGGCTCATTGAATATTAACATGACATCAGCCCTATCAACAATGTTACCAGCAAATATACCTCATGCACACAACGAACGTTACCAAACAAATCCTACGTTTAGAGAATTGAACAACATCAATAAAAACCCAGCGGAGTGCAAGATAAAATTGTCTGCACTTTTTGTAATAAACGGCGACATACAAGGTACGAATGTCTGCTCTGGAAAAACACGCCATATTGTGAAGAATGTCGCAGGTGTGGCCAAGAAGTTAGTAGTAGATGTAAAACTCAAACTCCGAAAGACAACTACCAAGGAAACAACGGAAATCCATTCAGGAGAAACGATTATCCGCAACAAAGGCAGCAACAAGCACGATACAACAAAAACAATTATAGACAGGATAATTAGGAATGGCAACGCCAGACACAACAGGGAAACTTTACAACCGAAGCATCGATAAAGAGGACGGAGCCGACAAGCATGGTTTCTCACTGGTGCAACCGACCAGTACACTTTTTGAAGGACTGCCAAGCTAAGAGAAACTGGGAGACGTTTCAGGGAAACAGACAGGGGCCCAGACAAGGCCAATAAGCTGGGAACCCAAAAACATAAGAAACTCGAGGCCAACTGAAGTGGTAACAGTTAATCCGACATCAAGAGCGATTGTGAAAACGTTGCCGACTCCTAAGTTTGTTAATAATAGCAGTAAAGACAAAGCACAGATTACGAGGAAAAATTATACAGTCGAGGAAGTAGCATCAGCAATAAAACGTGAAAAAGTAATCCAACTCCGGGATTTGCAATGAAGGTCGATCATGGTGAGAAAGAGCGAGATGTCGCGAGCTGCGCTGCTGCCGCGACTGAAATGAGCTTTCTGTATGCAGCTTCGGCTCAAAGCGTGGACACAAAACTAGTTAGTCAGTGAAAAAGTGGAGTTTGTGATACACGAGTGTGAAAAGAACGTAAATTTTTCTGCTCTCGATTTTTTTATTTAATAATTTCCCAAATATGTCATAATAGTGCTTTAAATAATACAGAAGAATATAGTAAAAGCCTGCAAGTCAAATTTTACGCCTAATAATTTAACAATAAAAGTATCAGAAAAAGTTAAAAACATAAATAAAATACTAGTAAAGGTGTTGTCTACAGCCGGGCTGTAGCCGAAATACCCTACACCTTAAAGCTGCATATATACTCGTATATATATATAGAAGTGGTGCGATATAATATACTCGTATATATATACAATATATATATTATATATCTAATAATAAATATACAATATATATATAATAATAATAATAATTATATCGCACCACTTCTAAAAGGCAAAACTTTATACTCATGAAATTTCTACAACTATGCCGTCATGATAGCTGTATGCAGTTTCATAAGTGAAAGCATAAGGAGGCGTGGCCCGCCCATTTTTTTCCCAACAGAATATTATTGGTTCACAAAGTACAATATTATGTACACAATTATTCAGGAAACATATACTTTTTTTATATAATAGTAAAAATAAAGTTATTATATATAACTTTAGGTTATAAAAATATATTGCAATACTGGGTGGATGGGTAAAAAGGTGGCGTGGCCCGCCCATTTTTTCCCAACATAATATTATTGGTTCACAAACTACAATATTATGTACACCATTATTCAGGAAACTTATACTTTTCAATACAATCCATGTAAAACCCTCCATGACCTATGTAAACTAAAAGTGGGCGGATCACGCCCATATTTGGCATATTAACTGGAAGCATTAGTCTAAACCTGCATATAAAATTTTCTTGTCTTCTCTCAAAAAGTGATGCTGATATGGCCTTTTTTAATAGGCAAAACAGAGGTACCTCCACTCTAGATATAAAAAGTAGGCGTGGTCCTTGAGCGATATTGCCCATTTTCAATACGAAACACTCCAACATAGCAACGAATATTTTTGCTAAATTTCATTTTGAAATCTTAATCCGTTGTCCTGTGATCGTGATTTCAATGGACAAACACATGGACAGACATCGTTATTTCAATTTTGGTGGTGATGCTGATCAAGAATATATATACTTTTCCATACCTATCTTGTCTAGTTCTATGCGTTACACACTCCGGTAGAAAGTGAATATACCTTCAACCTTAAGGTGTAGGGTATAAAAAGACTAAGTGCACGGCTTCGCGAAAGTCTTGACAATTACCATAATGACCCATACAGCAGGTAATAAAATTTTAAAAGAAATGTTACAATTTCTTTAGCGGCAGCAGTAATTAGGCAAATTATTGAGCAATAAACAATGAAAAACCTGCTTCAAATGATATATTTATGTTTGTTACGTTTGTATGCAGGTACATGCCACCCAATGCAGTCGCTGCTCGGAAGTTATACGTGTTTACCAACTTCTACGTTTTTTAAAGCAATGCAAGAAAAGAGCTAGCATTTTTATGGTTTAAAGGGAAAAGGTTGTTTATAAAACACGAAAGCTGCAGTTTAAGTATGAATATTTATTTAAGTTTTTTTGAGAACTAATTATATTACCTCAGTGTATATACATATGTATATATATATATATTATAATATATATATATACTGCGTCCTTGCAGTATACTGCGTCCTTGCAGTATTGTCTCGCTGGCGCTCAATTTCTCTATATTGAGGGTACCAATGAGCAAAAATTTGTCATGGAGTACAAAATTAGGTAAACTGCCTAAAAGTGGGTGTGGCACGCCCATTTTTCATCCAACAAAATAATAATGATTCCAAAACTAATCAGACATTCGACACACATTCGATAAAAGTAGAAGTTTCCTGAATAATGGTGTACATAATATTGTAGTTTGTGAACCAATAATATTCTGTTGGGAAAAAATGGGCGGGCCACGCCTCCTTTTTACCCATCCACGCAGTATTGCAATATAATTTTATACCCTACACCTAAATTTTGAGAGTAAACACACTTAGTATCGGTGTTAGTAGCGCACAGAAATAGTTAAGCAGCTATAATTATAGTTTATCTTATATATCCTATATATACGGGTATATATGCAGCTTTAAGGTGTAGGGTATTTCGGCTACAGCCGGGCTGTAGACACCTTTACTAGTTTTCTGTTGCTTTAATACTCCGAGAATTTTTTCCTGTCTCATGAATTTCTTCTTACATTTTGCCTATTCGTCTTTTTCTTATGATCCCTAGTACTGCTTTGTTTGGGTTTTTTGATTGTCCTTTATGGAGCAAACGAAGGAGATATGTATGTGAAAAGAATATGTAAGAATACATATTGATAACTTCTTCAGCTTTGTGATTTCTGGATATTATTTTGTTTTTGTTTTTATAATTAGTAGCTTAGTAAGAATTTGAATGTGTGTGCAATTTTTGTTTCTTTCTTATGCTTGCGCCTACTGCTGCAATTTTACAGTTAGAAATTTATTGCTACAATTTGTTAATTATCGTGCTTATTGTTACTTGGGTGTACTATAAAAAACATAAAGTTTAGTGTACATTGTGTACATTTATAAATAAATAAATGAAATTAAATAAAAAAAAATAAAATACGCTGAAGGAGGCTTAGACGATTTTCTTCATTAGCACAATTGTCGAAAACTGAAAATTTTTAGAATTATTACTAATTAGCAGCTGAAATAACTGCGGAAAAGCTTAAAATTTTAGGGAATAATTTTCGGGAATCTTAAAACAGAAATATCTATGAGATTAAAATAAAAAAAATTATAGTTAAAGATATTAAAATTTAACTGTGTTCATAATTAGCATATTTGCTAGTTTTAAGAAATAGTGCTCCTGAAACATATTTTTTTTATAGGGCATTTCTATACCCAGCATGCCGACTCAAATGAATTCATGATCATCGCAAACGAAAATCAGAAAAGTATCAAAAACTCTAGAAATGCTAAAAAAATTGTGATACTTAAACATTAGTCACACACAACCAAACGAAACAGCTTCAGGCATGCTAAAAAAGTCTGAATGATTGAAAATAAATAATCACTGTATGCGTGAGTAAAGTTATTGAAATTGCTTCTCCGCTTGAGGACGCATTTCGCTCTCATTTCGTTGTTTCGTTTCCCTTGCGGACCGCCACCAAATTTCGCAGATTCGGCCGCTTGTTATTCTTTCTCTGTGGTTGAACAAATATTAGTTAAACTTTGAACAAAAGTTTACTCTGGTTAAAACAAGAAGCAGTTTCAGAGTGTACGTTTAACTTATGTTTTTTAAACTTATCTTACACCCACTTTTTAATCTGTACTTATCTAAAACAGCTGTTTTTTCGAAGTGCAGATATTTTAACAAATTTGACTAAATAATTGACTAATAACAAAACGCATAATGGCGATTAAGCGCAATTTTAATTATACAAAAACAGAGCTCGATTTGCTGTTGGAAAAGGTGAAATCCAACAACGGAAAATTGCATGGCAAACGTAGTGGCAGAAACTCTAAGGAACCTGAAGCTGTTGTTTTATCTGTGAAGAAAGATAGGTACTAATGGGGGTTAACCTAACAATTTTGGCGATCTAAAATTCGATTAAACTGTGAAAGTGGCCGTAATTAAAGTTTTTCATTTATGAATCACGTGTTACATGTAAGGTAGTTCTGCTTTAGCCAATCCAATTGTTCAATAAATTATAAGCCATGCCTTTAAATCCAAACCCAGACCTAACACCAACATACATAAATAATAATTTTCTCTTAAACACAAATAAAACAATGAATTTCCTATTTTTCAAGTATTTACCTCAATAGATCTGGTTTTTTCGCAAAAAGCTCCGGATTTATATCTGACCAATTCCTTCGACGTGCCAAGCCGAAAGCTTCCCGTGCGCTATTATAATCCGGCAAACCATTGTCCCTGCCACGCATAATGTTAAGTGCTCCCAAATCTCGTCGAGTAAACTCCATAGGACCAAAGAGTTTATCGCGCACATCTGAACAAAGCACAGGATCTTCACGTTCCGAGATTTGTGATGATAAGCCCATTAAAATTTCTTCTATCGTTGTGTCCTTGAAAAAGTCCTAAATAATTTTTGGTGTTTCAAATATATATATTTAAAGCATATTCAAAATATTAAAGCTTTAGCTTTAGTTTTTTATTTAGGTTTTGTTTTTATATTAAGGTTTCATACCGTATGAATAATATTTAGATTTGTTTTTATTCATATTTGTTTGTTTTTTTGCTTCGATGCGGCGAATTCGGCTTAAAAAGAAATGTTCTCTACTTATGTATCAAATTGTTATCAAACTAAAACGAATTTAATTCAACGGGAGGCATTGCGACGTACCGTGACGGGCAAGAAGTTTAAAGAAACCTTGTTATTGACTTACACTGGAGTCCCACCAAGTTGAACATAATCGTATGGCTGGGTATCCTATTGGAGTTCTTTGGAAATTGCAATCCTTGTCACGTTTATATATACCAGGTGGAATCAAGGTATGCCCGAAGCGGAAAGCAGCTGCCTGAAATATGTGGCCAATTCCTGGATGTATATCTTGCTTGTAGCCTGTGTATGGAGGTATTTCTGTGCCAAGAAATATGGGTAAGTATTCGTACATGATAATATTTTGTAAAGTAGCTATGACGGTATAGCGCGATCGTTGGAAAATCATCTCGTCACTCCAGTTAGGGTGGGTTTTTTTAATGCGTTGAGCCAAGACATTGTGCCATCGAAGAAATAAAATGGCAAATGATAAAACTGCAGGATTTTGATTTGTTCGCGGATCACCGAGAACTATAAATATCGTTAGCAGAATTATGAACTAGTTTATTTACCTTTTAACTCGGTAGGATCAATGATATGCCAATTTATAATTGAAAACTTACGAAACAGACGCTCTGGGCTCAGCATTCGCATCAAACTGGGTACAGGATTGTTAAATAACGGCACACGCATTGTGTTTCTGATCGGCATCCTTCCGAAATTTTCTGTTAGAAGCGTGCCATTGTGAAAAGTTCTCATGGCATTTACCCAAGCCTCTGAAGTACTGTATATGAAGCTGCCGTCAATCCAGGCTGTCATATGATTGATCTGGAAGATATTTTTTAAGTTCTCATAGTATTTGTAATCTTAATCGAATTTTATTATTTATTTTATTATCCTTTCCTTCATACAATGAATCTTTTTTTATGACAGTAGTATAGAAAAAGGGGTTCTGGGTCAACTGTGCGCCATGGCGCTATGCTTAACGTGTGTGAGTGAGATAGCGCTATACGGATACTGTAAGATTGAGAAAGCAATAGAAGCTTCCGACAGACATCTGTTTGGCGCTATGCTTTACGTGTTAGAGGGAGATGCTGCTATGCGGGTTATGAGCGCAAGTGAAAGAGATACGAACAGCCAAACCGATGGACGGGCAGATATGCATACATATCACGGACGGACATACATACATATGTACATATGTACTTCAGGGAGACAGACAGACCGATGAACTGACATAGTATGAGTAGGGGAAGGAAATGAGGGGGAAAGTGTGTGTGTGTGAGATCGAGGTGATGGGAGAGCAGCAGATGCAGATGGTCGTTGTGTAGGAACATGTTGTTGTTGTTATTGGTTGTAATATGATTTTGTAGTAAACGGAACCATTGGTCCACAGTGTTAGTGTAAACAAATTTGGGTGATTTCTTTAATTGCTTATGCTGTAGGCTTGCAGGTTGTGTGTTTGTAATAATTCTTTAAGTGAACTGAGTCTCGTCGACCGCGTTAGTATTCTAAAATTTCGGTGATTATTTAATTGCTTATGTTGTTGTTATTTGTTGTAAAACGAATTTTTTAGTGGAACGGATCGCCGTGGAGTTAATGCATACAAAATTTCCTTAGGTTTCTTTTTGCTTGCTTATGTTCAATAATTAGTGACATGTGTTTGACATGCTTAGGAATTTGTGTATGTACAATGCTTCGCACGGCAGAATCTCTGTTATTGGTGTTGTTTTCTATTCACATTATATTTACGGAATGCGTTTGTTATGATCCGTGATATTCATATTCTATTGCTATTGTTTACTTTTAGTAAATGTCACACATTTAAGTGGATTCTTGTTTAAGAAAATCTCAGCTTGATACAAATGAGCGATAATTTCAGTTCATTGAACATAGGGCGAAGGCCTATTCTTTTTTTTCTTACAAGTGCAGGTCATTTTGCTATAGGGCTTCTAGTATGTATGTTTGTGTGTTTGTGCTGTTTTCTTACATAAGATTAAGACGTCATTGGAGTTAGTGTAAACAAATTTCGGTGATTCTTTAATTTCTTATGCCGTAGAATGGGCTTCCTATAAGGAGAAGAAAAAGCTACTAAAGAATGCTCTCCGTCGACGTAAAAGGGATACATGGAGAGCGTTTTGTAGTAGTGTAAAGGATATGTCGGATGTAAGCAGATTGCAAAAGACAATATCCAAAGATCCCGTCTCAAGACTGGGCCTTCTGCGAAAAGTAGACGGCACCATGACAGAGACTGTAGGTGAATCGTTGCAGACCCTGATGGAAGTACACTTCCCGGGAAGCCTTCTTCCTGATGGGTCCTGCTCCTGCATTAATAAATGTGTGAACAGGTTTGGCAGAAGGGAGGCGGAACGGATTGTGACTACGAACGGTATTAAAAGGGCAGTTAGAACCTTTTCAGCGTTCAAATCGTCGGGACTGGATGGAATATTTCCGGCCATGCTTCAGTGGGGCATTGACGCTCTTCTGGAAAGACTACACGGAGTATTTGTGGCCTGTCTAGCGACAGCGTACATTCCAAAGAGGCGGAGAGAAACAAAGGTGGTTTTCCCCCCCAAACCGGGCAAAAGTGACTACTTTGAGGCGAAAGCATTCAGGCCAATTAGCCTCTCGTCCTTTCTACTAAAGACGTTGCAGAGGATTTTGGCTGATTATATTGAAATGTCGACGCTGGTGAGTAGGCCGTTAAGTAGGTGTCAACACGCATATCGTGTTGGTAGCTCTGCTGATACTGCCCTGCATGAAATGGTAAGGGTTGTGAAGAAGGAGCTGGAAGTCGGAGGCATAACTATGGCTGTCTTTATGGACATAGAGGAAGCCTTTGATAAAATAGGCTTCGATAAACTGCGGGACGCTCAGGTTTGCCGTAGGCGTATTCTTGACCTCGTTAACACCGAGATCATGGAGACGCTGATGCCAACCGATAGTATGAGTAAGACTATAGCCTCAATAAAGAGACACAATAGCCTCATAACAGATGGTCAAACACACGAGGAGTGTGAGAAAAATGACATATGCATCTTTACTGATGGGTCATTAACAGAAGGGAGGTAGGAAGCCGGAGTCCAGTCGGTAGAGTTGAACCTGGCCTGTGCGCTATCTTTGGCACCACATGTGTCGGTATAACAGGCCGAAATGCTGGGGCTTGTACACGCACTGGATCACCTGATTGACGGAAAGGTGCAACATAAGACTATCTTGATTGCGCTTGACAATCAATCGGTGATTAGGTGCATGGATCGGACACACGTGCATTCGAAGCTGGCTCAAGAATGTGCTCTAAAACTTATCAGGTGTGCTCAAGTTAATGAGGTCACACTTATGTAGGTAAAAGGATATGCCGGTAACGATGGTAATGAATTGGCTGATGGACTCGAAAAGCGGGGTTCATCATCGACTTTTGTTGGACCCGAGCCGAGAGTTGCTCTGAGCAAAGGATCGGTAAAAGCTTTAGTCGAACGATGGATGGAAGTCTCCCACCTGAAAAGATAGGAGAGTTTAACCACGTGTAGACAAGCTAGGGTCGTTATGCGCAGCCCTATGGGCGGGGCAAATAAATGGGTCACCCAACTTCCAAGGAGGACCCTGAGCTGGCTAGCAGCAATGGTGACTGGTCACGGTAACTTCAGATACCATCTCAAAAAGATAGGTCTTGCTGAAGATGGGAGCTGTAGACTGTGTCAAAAAGAAGATGAGACAGCGGTGCATGTACTGTGCCAGTGTCCAGCAGTGGCAAGCAGAAGGTTGTCTATACTGGGTCGACACTTTATTAATGATGACTATGTTAGTGGTGTCAACCTTCGCGACTTGCTTCTAATGTCACAGGACCTGGTCATGAGAACGGAGCTGGATAGATTCCACACGTCTAGAGACTAGGTTCTGGTAGGATAGCGGTGGGACGAAAAAGGACCCGAATCAGGTGGTCTACTTCGACAATCCCACTTCTATCACAAGAGGAGTTTAGGTTTTAGTACGTAGGCGCACCCGTTGGTGTGAATCGTGCATGCCAGTTACTGGTATCTTTGGAAGATCACCCCTCCTCTTCCAAAAAAAAAAAGTGCCGTAGAATTGTAGTATGCATGATCGTGTGTATTCGATTTTTAGTTTATATGGTAGTTAATATTATTTAAGCGCGGATCACTGATATGATGTATACAAAGTTGGTGATCGTTATTGTTCTGGTTAAATTAAAACTGATTTATTTGACGATGCTGATAATAATATTGATGATCATAATTTTTAAGCAATTATGTTCTTATTGTGTAGCAATATGTTGTTGTTTTATTGGTATCGGTACGGAATTCCGTTCTTAAGATCAATGACATTTCAAGAACGTTCATCTTTTATTGTTCTTTTATTTTTAGTAAACAGAAGAGTTTAGTTTTTGATTGCTACAATTGTGAGTCATCTTATTTCATTATACATATATATATATACATAAGGTTGATTTTGCTTCGGTACAAATGTAGAGCATGAATATGTAGTTCTTTTTTGAAGTTTACTTTTCATATGTTCATATTATAATATATATGTACGTATGTTTGCAAATGTGTATAACTATAAGTATATGTGTGTAATGTTTATTCAGTTCTCATGGATAAGACGCAGTATGGACAATGCCAAGAAGTGTTTATAGGCAATGCTGTATACTTATTCATAATGAGTGGTTCGGGTAAGGCCTGTAAGCTTCGGATTTATGCTTCGGCTCTGTTCTTCTGCGTCGGGTCTGCTTCTATACAACGGGTTTTCATTATTCAACAGCTTTGAATTTTAATGTATAGCAAAGAGAACACATGCAATTGCTATAAGACCTCGCGCAATTGTATTAGACAAACAGTGTTTCATCATTCCTCCGTATGTTAAGAACGTGCTAAACAAGTGAAAAACAAAACTAAACATCAAACAAAAAATTAATTTAAAATTGTAAACAAACAATTTTGTGTGGAAATTTAAATATAGTACTTAAAATCAGTACTTGCAGAGAAACTACAAAACAAAGGAAACTCAAAGAAGAAAAAAAGATAAAGTTTTGTCTAAATTGTGAGATTCCTGGAGTTTAATAAACAATAAATCGTAGTAATAATAGTTTATAAAAGTTTTTAACAACAAATTAAATTGTTTATAGTCTGTGCTTTTAGATATTATTTAGAAAACGAAAAAAGAAACAACATGCAAGTCATATGTGAAAAGTGCAACGCTTGTTATGCATCAAAACGTAACTCGGCACACAAAGGCAAAACATGAACATAAATTTTTAAAATGCCAAGAGTGTGACGAGAAATTTGAGCGCAATTACCAGTTGCACGAGCATAAAAACAAGTCTCACAGAAATGAAAGATCTGATAATACAAGTGAATTAAGTGTCCTACAACGAACAATATCATGGATCAACATCATTGTGCAGGATGTGCACAACACATTGAATTGAAAAGTTGGGCTTACCATATCAGAACAAAGGCACACAAGCAAAAATGTTGTGTTCCGACAAACAGCAGCAAGTTGAAATCTATAAAAGATAACTTCAACGAGAGAATAGAGTCGCTCATTTATGAAAATAAATCCAGAAAGCCAAAAATGAGATAATGCTAGAGCTAATTAACTGCCTCGAAAAGCATTTGTCTTTTAAATTTAATTTGGAGTTATTCTGTGAATTTGTTAAAACATCTGACGATAAGCCAATAGTGGAAATCAAATCCTTCCAAACGAAAATGATAGTTCAATTACAAAACCAGCTCGGCCAGATTCTCAGCCAAAAATTTGCAAGCTTATTAAGCTTATTAAGCACACATATTAATTAATATTAATCAGTACAGCCCATTGAAGGAATCCTCGTATCGCCCCACTGTGGATCATCCTCATAGGCCACAGAACTACAACATTACAAATATCCAAGGTAGTATAGTTAGACTACCAAATGAAACGGTAGTTAACTTTGAGCGCTTTACATTTCCTCTACCGCTCACAGAGACTTCGGATTTCGAACGACTAAATAATAGTATAAGCATAAACGTTTTCGGCTTTGATGAACAGCTTGGAACTATAATAGGACCATTTTATAGCACTCAAGCTGAAAAGAACATCACATCAACATGATGCTTATCCAAGACTTGGATCTTTCACACTACGTTTGGATAAAATCTATTTCAAGGTGGGTTATAAAAATTTTAAAAATACTTTTTAATTTCCTTATGTTTTATTATTTTTTATGTTATCACTATTTTATGCAATTGGTTTTTTTAATACTTTCAGAATATTTTAGTTTTATTCAATTTGCCAATTTAAATAATTTGTTAAATTTTATTTATAAATTTGGTTTTTTGTTTTTCTATTTTCTTATTCTCAATAGTCTCTTGCTACACACTTTTGCAACACCTGCCTGCAGTACTCAAGAAATATTAATGTAATGAATATCCATAGAGACAAATGTAACAAAACTTTTACAGTAATGCCGGAGTAGGAGAAGACCACAATCACGTTTAAGAACTGCGAGCGCAGGTTGGACGTCCCGTTTGTAGTTTACGCAGATTTTGAATGCGTTTTGTATACAGATAGCTGCTTATGCTGATCTGATAGCTGTTTATAGCTGACCTGATAACAGTTTATAGCTGATCTGATAGCAGTTTAGTAGTAGTTTCACATACCCAACAATAGAAGTGATTCGTGGATCAATTTTAAGGTAGCTGTATTGAACGAGACGACAGATATTCTACCCCAACTCTTCCACCAGCACTTTGAAATTTGTGGTCCACTTTGAATTTTAACATTAAAATCTAATTCCCGTAACGTGGTATTACAAATTAAATATTTTATTGTCCTAACTTAGTTTTACGAAAGCATCATGTTCAGATCAATGCTAAAATTAGTTTGTGATTCTCGTGTTCAAAATGAGGATATTGTTGAGATTGATAATAACAATACTCTTGAGAATGATTTATGCTAAGTATGTTGCTGAGGTTAATTGCTGACGGGTTTCAATAGGTTGCTTTATTGTAAAATTTATTGAGGTATTTGTTATTAAATAAAGGTAGGATACAAGTTTGTAGGTCATAGTTGTATATAAATACTAAATACTATTTCATAACGCCAGCGGTCAATCGGCGTTGTTCATAGCTGCAAATATACTTTTCATCTTTCCAACACCGAAATGTATGTAAATATTTTCAAAAACTCTTCAAATGTTATATCTTTATAACATGTTTGTTGCATGCATTCTGTAACTTATTTTATTTTCGTCTTTTTTAAACATAATTATAAATTTTTTTTATTTTCAAGACTCCAATGTGTAGGAATTCGTGTGTACAAGTAGGTTCGACATAAGTTAGAGTTAATTCTACCCATTCAAACTCTCTCGATTATTAAAAAGCAAATTGTCTGTGTTGAAGGGGTCGTAAAGGACAATTAAATTGAGTTCTTAAAAAAAGCTGTAATTGAAGTTGTAGGAATACCCATATAAATTTTGAAACAATGGAGAGATATACTTAATAAAAAGGATGTGTCATTCCCATAATTGACACTGTGCACTGGAGAATGCAATTTGCGGATATGAACAACGCCGATTGACCGCTGGCGTTATGAAATAGTATTTAGTATTTATATACAACTATGACCTACAAACTTGTATCCTACCTTTATTTAATAACAAATACCTCAATAAATTTTACAATAAAGCAACCTATTGAAACCCGTCAGCAATTAACCTGAGCAACATACTTAGCATCAATCATTCTCAAGAGTTACGTTACGGAAATTAGATTTTAATGTTAAAATTCAAAGTGGACCACAAATTTCAAATATCTGTCGTCTAGTTCAATACAGCTACCTTAAAATTGCTCCACGAATCACTTCTATTGTTGGGTATGTGAAACTACTACTAAACTGCTATCAGATCAGCTATACCAGCTATCAGATCAGCTATAAACAGCTGTCAGATCAACTATAAACAGCTATCAAATCAGCTATAAACTGCTATCAGGTCAGCTATAAACAGCTATCAGATCAGCATAAGCAGCTATCTGTATACAAAACGCATTCAAAATCTGCGTAAACTACAAACATGACGTCCAACCTGTGCTCGCAGTTCTTAAACGTGATTGTGGTCTTCTCCTACTCCGGCATTACTGTAAAAGTTTTGTTACATTTGTCTCTATGGATATTCATTACATTATTATTTCTTGAGTACTGCAGACAGGTGTTGCAAAAGTGTGTAGCAAGAGACTATTGAGAATAAGAAAATAGAAAAACAAAAAACCAAATTTATAAATAAAATTTAACAAATTATTTAAATTGGCAAATTGAATAAAACTAAAATATTCTGAAAGTATTAAAAAAACCAATTGCATAAAAAAGTGATAACATAAAAAATAATAAAACATGAGGAAATTAAAAAGTATTTTTAAAATTTTTATAAACCACCTTGAAATAGATTTTATCCAAACGTAGTGTGAAAGATCCACTATCCAAGTCTTGGATAAGCAGCATGTTGATGTGATGTTCTTTTCAGCTTGAGTGCTATAAAATGGTCCTATTATAGTTCCAAGCTGTTCATCAAAGCCGAAAACGTTTATGCTTATACTATTATTTAGTCGTTCGAAATCCGAAATCTCTGTGAGCGGTAGAGGAAATCTCAAGCGCTCAAAGTTAACTACCATTCCATTTGGTAGTCTAACTATACTACCTTGGATATTTGTAATGTTGTAGTTCTGTGGCACAGTGGGGCGATACGAGGATTCCCTCAATGGGCTGTACTGATTAATATTAATCTCTACACGGCATATTTTACATAGAGCCCAGCCACCGTCTCTTTCCTGGAATTCTGTGAGCTTGCTTAATAAGCTTGCAAATTTTTGGCTGAGAATCTGGCCGAGCTGGTTTTGTAATTGAACTATCATTTTCATTTGGAAATTCACAGAATAACTCCAAATTAAATTTAAAAGACAAATGCTTTACGAGGCAGTTAATTAGCTCTAGCATTATCTCATTTTTGGCTTTCTGGAGGAATTCTGCCGGCATAAATGTACCGACATCTTTATTTTCATAAATGAGCGACTCTATTCTCTCGTTCAAGTTATCTTTTATAGATTTCAACTTGCTGCTGTTTGTCGGAACACAACATTTTTGCTTGTGTGCGTTTGTTCTGATACGGTAAGCCCAACTTTTCAATTCAATGTGTTGTGCACATCCTGCGCAATATGATGTTGTTCGTTGTAGGACACTTAATTCACTTGTATTATCAGATCCTTCATTTCTGTGAGACTTGTTTTTATGCTCGTGCAACTGGTAATTGCGCTCAAATTTCGCGTCACACTCTTGGCATTTTAAAAATTTATGTTCATGTTTTACCTTTGTGTTCCGAGTTAAGTTACGTTTTGATGCATAAGAAGCATTGCACTTTTCACATATGAATTGCATGTTGCTTCTTTTTTCGTTTTCTAAATAATATCTAAAAGCACAGACTATAAACAATTTAATTTGTTGTTAAAAACTTTTATAAACAATTATTACTACGATTTATTGTTTATTAAACTCCAGGAATCTCACAATTTAGACAAAACTTTATCTTTTTTTCTTCTTTGAGTTTCCTTTGTTGTGCAGTTTCTCTGCAAGTACTGATTTTAAATATTATATTTAAATTTCCACACAAAATTATTTGTTTACAATTTTAAATTAATTTTTTTGTTTGATGTTTAGTTTTGTTTTTCACTTGTTTAGCACGTTCTTAACATACGGAGGAATGATGAAACACTGTTTGTCTAATACAATTGCGCGAGGTCTTATAGCATATGTATGTATTCTCTTTGCTATACATTTAAATTCAAAGCTGTTGAATAATGAAAACCCGTTGTATAGAATCAGACCCGACGCAGAAGAACAGAGCCGAAGCATAAATCCGAAGCTTACAGGGCTTACCCGAACCACTCATTATGAATAAGTATACAGCATTGCCTATAAACACTTCTTGGCAATGTCCATACTGCGTGTTATCCATGAGAACTGAATAAACATTGCACACATATACTTATAGTTATACACATTTGCATACATACGTACATATATATTATAATATGAACATATGAAAAGTAAACTTCAAAAAAGAACAGCATCTTCATGCTTTTCATTTGTACCGAAGCAAAATCAACCTTATGTATATATATATTTTATTTTATTTATTTAATAGAAACTAAACTAAGTATTACATAACTTTATAGTTCAGACAAAATACAAAGTAAATTCACAGCATTATAAGTATTGAATATTAAAAGGTTGCGATAAAAATGATAAAATCATTTGTTTCGTTACATAAATTGGATCGGAGAAATTTATAACAGGATATACAGTATTAAAATCGCTACAAGCATTCCGTAGAGGTTCATGTTGCAAATATGAAGTTCTAGCAATACTTAGATAAAGCGGCTCATACCGTCTCAAAGTGCGATGAGGAACATTAATATAAATATATGATAGCAAGTTTGGACTATCAATTATTCCATAGAGTATATTCAAAATGAGAGCCGCATTTAACATCTTACGACGATTGACGAGTGAAGGTAAGTCAATTAGCTGCAAACGGGATTCATAAGGTGGTAGCCTCGAAGATGCATCCCAATGAAAATGACGTAGAGCGAAGAGCAAGAACTGCTTTTGAACAGATTCAAGCTCAGAAATGTAGCAGACATAACTTGGGCTCCAAACAGGCGATGCATATTCCAACGTAGTCCTAACAAGTGTTTTATAAAGTAGCTTTGTAATATGAAAATCCTTAAACTCCTTTGTCCATCGTTTTATAAATCCCAACGTACTATGTGCTTTACTAGCAATGTGATTTATATGAGTATGGAATCGTAGTTTATAATCCAGAATTACCCCGAGATCAAGTATAGATGTAACAGGTTCTAAATTACAACCACCAATATTGTAATTAAAGAACCAGGAATTTTGACGCCGTGTAAATTTTATTTGCTTACACTTCTTTAGGTTCAGGTCCATACAGTTAATGTTACACCATGTAATCAGGTAATCCAAATCCGATTGTAAGAGATTAGCATCAATATTGTTTTTATAGGCTAGGAAAAGTTTTACATCATCAGCAAACATCAATACTTTGCCGTATCTAATAGCAGTAGGAAGATCATTTATAAACACCAGGAACAGCAACGGTCCCAAATGACTCCCTTGAGGAACACCAGATGGGACTACAAACTTGTCTGATATACTATTATCAAACAAAACCATTTGAATGCGATTTATGAGATAAGATTGAAGCCAAACAAGTAGACATTCTGGAAAGCCAAATAACTTCATCTTTAATAGTAGAAGATTATGGTTCACTGTGTCGAAAGCTTTACTGAAATCAGTATAGATAGCATCCGTCTGTTTATATATTTTAAAGTTTTTTATAATTTCCGATACAAATTCTAATAAGTTTGTTGTCGTCGATTTACCTTTGCAGAAACCATGTTGCAAAGGCGAAATTAATGAATGAATACTCCGGGATATTTGGTCAGTGACTATTTTCTCAAAAAGTTTAGGCAATGCACTAATTTTAGCAATACCTCGATAATTTCTAATATTACATCTGTTTCCGGCTTTGTGCAGAGGAATAATAAATGAAGACTTCCAAACTCGTGGAAAATAACCCGTGCGTAAGGAAGCTTGTAATAATGCTGTAATAGGTGCAGCAAGCTCATCAGCACAGTATTTTAAAACGCATGCAGGAAGGCCATCCGGACCCGCGTTATAATTACATTTAATGTCCTTCAGTGCCTTGAGAACAGTCTCCTCATCCACGATTGGTAGAGTAATCAATCCAGAAGAAATAGGGAATGGATAGTTAACTAAGCTACTAGTTGGACAGCTCCTTGATGAGTATGTAGATTTGAAGAAATCGGCAAAAAGGTTACAAATAGCTCCAGATTCACCGGACTCGAAATCATCGAGTTTCATTACTGATGGATACCTGGAAACTTTCCTTTTCATATTCATATTCATTTCAAAAGGATTTAGGATCAGAACGCAGATTAGATTTGACCTTTATTAAATAATTGATGTACGCTCTCTTGCAAACTTTATGGTATAAGCATCTAGTTGATACGTAAGCAGCAAAGCTGTGTGAAGAACGCTTCATGCAGTATAATTTATAACGCTTTGTTTTTAAACTCCTTATTTTCCTCAAAGTAGGAGTAAACCAAGATGGTCCAGCACGACTCGATGAACTGCGTCGCGGAACTGAGACATTAAAACTATCCAGAAGGGAGTTATTAAACAAATTTATGGCTTCATCAATAGTTTCAGAGTTTGAATAATCCGTAAGTTTAAGAATGTTGTACCAATTTATATTTTGTAGGTAAGACTTCATAGCTACAAAATTTGCTCTGCGAAAGCAAAACACCCTACTCACAACAGGAGTGATGATATTTGTTTTAGAATAGTCATGAAAAATTTTTAATTCCAATGTTGGGTGATGCATATCTTCCGGCAAAACTAACGGCTCAGCATTCGATAGTTCAAAAATATTTGCATCATCCACAAAAACAAGATCCACTAATCGACCGTTATGATTTAGTATGGAATTAATCTGCACCAGACCATTTGAAGATATGTTATTCAGAAGTATAACGTTATTGTCTATGTCAGAAGATGGTAGGAGGAAAACTGAGGTCGCACACATTTCCCAGTTTACCTGAGGCAAATTAAAGTCACCAAGAACCACTAGATGATCAGCAGGTCCTAGTTTAGCAGCTACTGCACTTATACACTCGACGTGATTTAAGTAAATGTTGTATGATGAATTTGGCGGAACGTATGAACAAGTGATAAAAAGACTTAAACAGCCAATTTTAACATGAACACAGCAAAAGTCAATTTCTAAGTTGGAGCTACAAGCTACCTCTCTCGAAAAATAAGAGGAGTCAACTGCAATCAGAACTCCCCCTCCTCTGGTAACAGATGACTGTACTAAATTTCTGTCCTTACGATAGACAGTGTAGGCATTCGAAAAAATTTCCAGGTTTAGCACGTCGGACTTCAGCCATGTTTCAGAAAAAGCCACAATTCCATACTCTAAATCGTTACTTTTTAGAAAAAGATCTCTCAATTTGGTATTAAGACCTCTAACATTCTGATACAAAATTATAGTTCCAATATCCACTTTACTGGCAATTAGTTTTTTGCTGCAGGAGCAGCATGGTGCAAGCTACCTGAGTTAGCACTTTTGCGCCTAGGTTTGAACACATACTCGTGCACAATGGCATTATCAGGCCAGAATGAAGGATCAACAACACGTTTTATAAGATGACTTGGCAAGCGAACATTAAATGAAGAATAAGCTCTTCGAGATCCAAAGTTAAATTTCCTAATAGTGATGCTAGAGTCATCCATTCCTAACTGAGATTTAATATGATTATTAATGTCATCAACAGTCATCTCTGGAATAAAGCGAGAAACGAATATGGTTTTTACAGGTTCCACTACAGTCAGCGTCCTCCCTGAATGAGCGGCATGACCAACATCAACTGGTGTTGAAGCTTTTGAACTTTTTGAAGTTTTTAAAGTTTTCGGCACAGTCCCAGTATAATTGGTCTTATTATTTTCATCAGATACATCAATTTGAGGTTGATTTAAGTCAACAGCATTTATAGTGTTTACAGTATCATGAGCAGTGGGCAACGATGTCAAATTTGGGACTGCAGCTGAAGAATCAGTACCAATTTTAGAAGTTGTTCCAATAATGGGTATATCAGCAGTAGACATGTTAGGCTCAGATGATTGTACAGGACTCAAGAGGCTAATTAGCTGAGGCGAATCCAATGATGCAACAGGTAACGGATTCGGAAGTATATGAAGCTCCTCCAATAGAGGACGATTCCGCTTCGGCGAACTCTCTTCAATCAATCAATTTAGTATATATGTATAATGAAATGGGATGACCCACAATTGTAGCAATCAAAAACTAAACTCTTCTGTTTACTAAAAATAAAAGAACAATAAAAGATGAATGTTCTTAAAATGTCATTGATCTTAAGAACGGAATTCCTTACCGATACCAATAAAACAACAACATATTGCTACACAATAAGAACATAATTGCTTAAAAATTATGATCATCAATATTATTATCAGCATCGTCAAATAAATCAGTTTTAATTTAACCAGAACAATAACGATCACCAACTTTGTATACATCATATCAGTGATCCGCACTTAAATAATATTAACTACCATATAAACTAAAAATCGAATACACACGATCATGCATACTACAATTCTACGGCATAAGTAATTAAAGAATCACCGAAATTTGTTTACACTAACTCCATGGGCGTCCTATTGTTATGTAAGAAAACAGCACAAACACACAAACATACATACTAGAAGCCCTATAGCAAAATGACCTACATTTGTAAGAAAAAAAAGAAAAGGCCTTCGTCCTACGTTCAATGAACTGAAATTATCGCTCATTTGTATCAAGCTGAGATTTTCTTAAACAAGAATCCACTTAAATGTTGTGTGACATTTACTAAAAGTAAACAATAACAATAGAATATGAATATCACGGATCATAACAAACGCATTCCGTAAATATATTGTGAATAGAAAACAACACCAAGAACAGAGATTCTGCCGTGCGAAGCATTGTACATACACAAATTCCTAAGCATGTCAAACATATGTCACTAACTATTAAACATAAGCAAGCAAAAAGAAACCTAAGGAAATTTTGTTTGCATTAACTCCACGGCGATCCGTTCCACTAAAAAATTCGTTTTACAACAAATAACAACAACATAAGCAATTAAAGAATCACCGAAATTTTACAATACTAACGCGGTCGGCGAGACTCAGTTCACTTAAAGAATTATTACAAACACACAACCTGCAAGCCTACAGCATAAGCAATTAAAGAAATCACCCAAATTTGTTTACACTTACTCTGTGGACCAATGGTCCCGTTTACTACAAAATCATATTACAACCAATAACAACAACAACATGTTCCTACACAACGACCATCTGCATCTGCTGCTCTCCCATCACTTCGGTCTCACACACACACTTTCCCCCTCATTTCCTTCCCCTACTCATAGTATGTCCGTCGGTCTGTCTGTATCCCTGAAGTACATATGTACATATGTATGTATGTCCGTCCGTGATATGTATCTCTTTCACTCGCGCTCATAACCCGCATAGCAGCATCTCCCTCTAACACGTAAAGCATAGCGCCAAACAGATGTCTGTCGGAAGCTTCTATTGCCTTCTCAATCGCTCTGACAGTATCCGTATAGCGCTATCTCACTCTAACACACGTAAAGCATAGCGCCATGGCGCACAGTTGGCCCAGAACAGACCTTTCCATACTACTTATGACTTCAATGAATTCAATTGGATTGTATTTTCCACCGTCATTAATTGATTTTGATTGTTTGGAGGAATTTTCTGCTGAATTCTGAGGATTTATTCATATGCTTCCAGCTATGAATGAATATTCATATGCAACCCACCTTTATAAAATTAGTCTTATAATATAGTTGTGAAGTGAGAAGATGCGATAGAATTTTCGAGCCTTTTAATGACTTTTAACAATACACTTTCCATGAATTTATGTGCAACTAATTTATTGATATTTCTATGTATTCTATTTTCATTTGTATCTACTCTATCTATTTTAAGAATTCTTTTTAAAATCTGCAATGGAATAATTTTCTCTTCAATTAAATTTTCAAATAGAGTAAGCAATGACTCAGTAAAGTTCGACTGCACTTTCGTAGTTGTCGAACAACTATAATAAATTGACAAAATATTTCTAACTCAAAGAACATTTCTAGTTATTACTGTTTTGTTAACGCCTTATTTACATGCGTTTTTACATAAATGAATGATCAGCAATCTAAACGTTGATCCAATTTGATTCACGTGACTCATTTAGTCACATGTAAGGATTGTAATAAGAAAAAAAAAATCATTAAAACCGGAAGCTGAAATGATAGCATAAATGTGTGATGACGGTGAGTGAGGGTTGCAGGAGAAGAAACATGTCATACATACATAAGTTCGTACACGAACTTATTAACTCACTTGTTCTCTAGGTGCGTTTGGGCTTTGACCAGTAGTGCGATCATAAGCCGCTCTATAAAAAGGTATATATCGATTCCCTTGACATTCCTTGTCGAACATTTCGTCGCATTTTTCGATTTCGATGCGATGCATTTCAATTGGACATCCTGACTCTGAGGCCATAACAATTTCGTTGGCCACAAGTTGCCCAAAAAATGCTAGCAGAGCGGTACGATTATATTTTGAGGCAAGCCCGTCTTTACCACGCATAAAAAGTTGACTTAATCGACGAGCGGATGGACGGTTAGATCCAGCCATTGCATAAACACCATCAGAATAGGCTGTAGGAGCTTTGCGTACGAGATGGCTGCCTGAAACATTACGAAATGACAAATATTTAATAAATTTATATTGTACGTATAATAATAAATAAATAAATTCTATAATAAATTTTTAATATTAAGATTAAATAATCAAAATGCATGCAATTCTGACAACTCATCAAACTCTATTCCTTCTTGAAGGGACGAGGCCGAATTTTTTTTATTTTAAATATGACAATAAAGCCAAATTGATTTTCTTAAAAGCAACTAATGCTTGTGTAAGTTCTCATAAAACTATTTCAAGTATTGCATTGGTTTAATATTTCCATATTTTCTCTTCACAATAATTAAATGTTGATTAATTGTTCTCGTGAAATCTCCTGTCTTATTAATACTCTTTGGTTAAGCTACCACAAAGAGTATTAATAGGTAAAGAGATTTCACGAGGGCAATGTTGCCAACAAAATTTAATTATTATGAACAGAGCAGGTGACCACTGATCAGGAATGCTACCGCTTGCTTTAATGAAATATTACTCTTTCAAAAGGTATTAACTACCAGAAGTAAATATAGAAAAATTGCAACCTCCCCAACTTTTTTTTTGTGTTATTCGACTTGGAAAATGTCAAAGATTTGCGTAGCCAGACAAGGAGGATGAAGTGGCCACTGGTCAGTAATGCTTCCGTATGCGTTCAGGAAACATATCTCGTTCGAGAGGTATTAACGATTAAAAGTAAACATAAAAAAATTGCGAACTCCCCTACAGCCATTTTTTTTGTAAATCGACATGGAAAATGTTCAAGATTTGCATGGCCAAACAAGGAGGATGAAGTGGCCACTGGTTAGTAATCCTTCCGTGTGCGTTCATGAAAGATATCTCGTTCCAGCGGTATTAAAGAGCAAAAGTAAATTTAAAAAAATTGCGAACTCCCCAACAGCCATTTTGTTTGTAAATCGACTTGAAAAATTTACAAATCTTCGAAATTTGCATAGCCAGACAAGGAGGATGAAGTGACCACTGATCAGGAATGCTACTGCTTGCTTTAATGAAATATTACTCCTTCAAAAGGTATTAACTACCAGAAGTAAATATAGAAAAATTTCAACCTCCCAAACCTTTTTTGTAAATCGACTTGGAAAATGTCGAAGATTTGCATAGCCAGGCAAGGAGGATGAAGTGACCACTGATCAGGAATGCTACCGCGTGCTTTAATGAAATATTACTCTTTCAAAAGGTATTCACTATCAGAATTAAATCATCTAAATAATAATTTAAAAAAAAATAAAAAAAATAAAATAAAAATATAAATACATAGACTTTTGGTGCAGAAGTGGTTCTAACTCCATTCTACCCTCCTCGCTGGGCAACAATAATTTAATCAAAGTGCCTACAGATAAAGCAGCGAAAAATTTGGCGCTGGGGCAGAGCCTCATGAGCGCATGTTTTGAGGGCGGTGCTGAGGGACATAGTTCTGTCCAAGATCTGGGTTTGCAGTGTAGCAATGTCTTTGCTTTCAACAACCAATCGACTGCTTCGAGGCCGTCTTCTGTTCGACATCAAAATTTTTTGACGTCGATTTCGTTTGAGTTGCCGGATGAAATGGATTGTTTCAGTGCGCAGAGCAATGACAAAGAGGACAATATCGAAAGGGAAGTTGTGAAGCGTCGCAGGACTGAAAGCACACAGTGAACTTGTCGTCTTTCGGCACAAGCAATCGGGATTCTCATTCTCAAGCGCAGCAGAAACAGATAAGTTCTCAAAATCGTTTTGCCCTTTTATGAGAATTGAACATCGAGCCTGATGCGACTACTGTTTTGCCAAAAAAAATTGATCATCAAAAGAGTTTCAACGCCAATAATCTTAAAAAAGACAATTCTTTTTGTCCACCCATTTTTCTATATCGGGTTGATATTAATAGTTTAGTTAAGCAACTGACTGAGAAAAATGTTACTTTTAAAATTGTGCCTCAAAGATCCTTTGGCGCATACTGAAATTATGAAACTTTTAAGAGAAAAAAGTGTTGAGTCATATTCATACACTCCCAAACAACTTAAACACGTTAGACTAGTTCTGCGAGGACTGTATTACAAAACAGATTTTGAAGATATCAAGGCTGCTATTGAGTTGCTAGTTCCAAATACAATTTCCGAAGTTTCAAAATTCTCAACAGTTAATTCGAGAAAAACAACTTCGAGACAGGTTTATTTCTTGTAACACTAATTTTAGGAAAGCCCCTGAATGAGATTTCGGGTCTTAAATCTCTTCTTAATCAACGTATCACTTGGGAATCTCCCAGAGGTTCCAAGAAGGAAGTGCAGTGTTGGCGTTGCCAGAAATGGGGGCACATGTCCAATAACTGTAATAGACCCTTTTCGTGCGTTAAATGCGACCAAACGCATTTACCAGGAGCGTGTAAGTTTGTTTCCAATGCGAACAATTTGCCTTATTGTGTGAATTGTCAACAGTCTGGTCATCCTTCTAGCTTTAGAGGTTGTCCCGTATACAAGAAGAAACTAAAAAGAATCGTAATAATGAATCTGTTGATAGAAAAATGACGGCTTCAGCAAATGTGGTCACTTCAATTAACAATTCGAAGTTTCTAAATCCAAACAAGTCTTTTGCTAGTCTCTTTAAAGTTTCTGAAGCAAGGAAAACCGCAAAACCGGCTTCAATTGAGGAATTCTTAAAAATTGCCAAGTCACTGTGTCAACCAGTCGAGTTTTCGTTAGAAGACAAAATTGCGTTATTTTTATCAGATTACAAATCGCTGACTAAAGTGGAAGCTAAAAAACGTTGCTTGTCTCTTCTGCAAGAAGTTAACGATTCCTATGGTCCGTGATTTCCTTAATGTTCTTTCTTTTAATGTAAGGTCACTGATTGATGTGAGCCGAAGATTAGAGGTAATACAATTATTAAAACTAAATAATATTGACGTTGCGTTCGTACAGGAATCTCACTTAAGAGCGAATCAAAAAGTTTACCTGGAAGATTTTAGTTTTCTTCGTGATAATAGTCACCTTGGGGTTTGCATAGTGCTACGTAAATCTTTAAATTTTTCGAAACTTAATTGTGCTGGAATTACTTTTCCAAATTTATTGCTTTCAATTGATACACTAGTTGCTGGTGATTTAAAAAAAAATGTTGTTCGGGTCTTTTTATATTTCGTGTAATTTTCCACATTCTTTAATTATCGATGGGCCATCAAACTTTGCGCGCTTTTCTCAAAATTTTGATGGAGCAATTGTTGGAGGAGACTTCAATTAAAAAAACACTGACTGGGTTGACCCCTCCAACAATACGAATGGTAATGCTCTTTAAAACACTTGCTTACAACACAATGTGCTCAGCTTCACTAGATTATCGGACTCGACACCTTCTTATCCTAACGGTTCATCTTTTCTCGACCACTTCTTAATTAGTTCAAATCTTTTAAATATCACAAATCCAAATTTTGAAATTTCCAGTCTTCCTTCCTTTTCGGATCATTTTCCTCTTAAATTGCGTATAAGATTAACGGATTTTGACTTTGTTCTTCATTCCCCGCGTTTTTTCACCACCTTCAAAAGAACCAATTGGGATACGTTTAGAAATGATTTTGTTAATGATTTATTATACAATTTTCCTCCCTCTGATAGAAATTTAAGTAATCACGAAATAGATACTTTCATAGCGCTGTTTTCAAATTCTTTAAATTCATTAGTTGCGATTCATTCTGAAAAAATTATTAGAGGAAATAAAAAAATTATTATCTCTGACAATGTAAAATACATGTTCAAAATCAAACATCGCTGGCAGAGGGACTTGAAACGTATTTATCATTATTATATGAACCGTTCAAGTCCAAGCTACTTACTCCTGTCTAAGCAAATTCAATTGTTGAGCATCATTATTAAAAAACAAGTGGAAATTGAACATTCTAATATTTTTAGCGATAAACTTAGCAAAATTGTGCCAGGTCCAAGGGCGCATAAACAAATCTATAATTTAATAGGATCGAAAAAAAAATTACTACCAACCAATCTTTCAATTAACGGCGTCGATATTCAAAATAACGATGAAAAAGTGCAACATTTGCTAGCTCATTTCACGAATATTTACATGGGTTGTCCTCTTGGTAGGGACACTTCTTTTATAGAAAATACACTAACAAATAGTTTTGCTCAAGAATCACAAAGCACACATTGTTTCACTAATGATTTTAGTGCACTGAATGCAACCATCCTAAGTTGACTGATTTGGACGAAGTTCTTTCTTGTGTTGTTGAACTGAATAGCAAAAAGTCTTCTGGACTAGACGGGATTTCAAATTTCTTAATTAAAAAGATGCCTATGAAAGCTTTTCAGTTTATTGCAATTTTTTTTAATAATTGTTTAAATAATTCATATTTTCCTGACGCGTGGAAAATCTCCAAGATTATTCCAATTCAAAAAAAGTTAAACAGTTTTGAGTTAAATAACCTGAGACCAATTTCTTCGTTATCTAACCTTGGAAAACTTTTTGAAAAAGTTATTCGTAAAATTATGGACATCGGGATAGATCCTTCTTATATTCCAAACTTGCAATTTGGTTTCAAAAAAGGTCACTCAACTGTTCATGCTTTATTGAAATTTCAAAATGATATAGTTTCCAACTTGCGGATTCGTCGTTGCACCGTTGCAATTTCCTTAGACATTGAAAAGGCTTTTGATCATGCTTACCATAATGGAATCCTTTTTAAAATGTTTCAAATTGGCTTCGATTCTTTAATTAATAAATTATTTAAGAGTTTCTTTGTCAACAGAAAGTTTTGTGTCCTTTTTAATGGAATGCTTTCAGATATTGGAGACATAAGTTGTGGAGTTCCTCAAGGTTCTATCTTAGCACCTCATCTTTTCAATATTTTCATGTACGATTTCCCTCATGTCGATCCTAATTCAACGGGTCTCTTGTATGCTGATGACTCTCTTCTGTACTCTCACCAAGGAGTATATATTCATAAAGAGATTGCATGAAACATTTTTTTTCAGCAACACGATGTTGCTGTGCGGAAAGATTAGGCCTACTGCGCTGTCAGCAGCAAACTGAGCAAAGCAGAGCAGAGAAACCAGCAAAGCAGAGACTCGAAAATTGCACCTGAAGTGTTTTTTGCTTTTTTTTCTGCAGTTTTATGGTCCCTAACGCCGTGTTGTTGTCGTGAACAACAGAATCATCGTCACAATGATCGATTTGTTGATTTCGGGGGTTGAGAGGCAACGGAGCAATTCGACCTCTTCTTGTGTTTTTACAATAACAAATTATGAGCAGTAGTCATTGTTTTGTTTTCAATTTTGATATTTGAATGAAATTTGCATTTTTGTGATTTTGCATATGCTGTGGATGTTGGGTTGTGAATAAGAGTAGTCTTCGCTTACAAATTATGACATTTTATTTGTAAAACTTCTTATTTGCAGGAAAACTTCTTATTGGTTAGCATATTAAACGTAATACAAAATTAAGTAAAATAATTTAAAAATTTTCAAATTAAAATTAACATTTAATTAAGTTAACAAATTAAAATTATATATGATATTAATATATATATGAATATATACTCCTTGCTCTCACCACGAGCAAGGAGTACATATTCATAAAGAGATTGCATGAAGCATTTGTTGCCGGCAACATTGTAAAAGTTGTGCGCAACGATTAGGCCTACTGCGCTGTCAGCAGCAAGCTGAGCAAAGTTCAGACAAGGAGTATATATTCATAAAGAGATTGCATGAAACATTTGTTGCCGGCAACATTATAAAAGTTGTGCGAAAAGATTAGGCCTACTGCAACGAGTATATATTCATAAAGAGATTGCATGAAACATTTTTTTCCAGCAACACGATGTTGCTGTGCGGAAAGATTAGGCCTACTGCGCAATAGGCAAATTGTTGCTTAAATGCGCTATGAAGTTAACTCTGTACAGAAATAACAATAGAAGCTCTATGGAAAAGATATATTTGAAGCAGCTAACTTCGTTTTTTACTCAAGAAAGTCAGTAAATTAAAGTGCCCTTAAAAAATAATATTCCAGAGAAAAAGAAATATCATTTTAAGTAAAGTTTGAAGACAATATTTGTTAATAAATTAGGCAAAACCATAGTTTTACTGTATAAAAAAAAACACTTTATATGAGGTATTGTAATCCATAAACTAAGACAACATCTCCTAACAAACGAATCTCTTTTTCCCTACCCTTCAATCATAGCATGCACCATATGACATACATAATATCATAATGGAAAACAAAACTGAGTGGACGAATTAAGAAGAAGCCTCGTCGCCCCTGAAAGCCTGAAACCGATCATAAATATATAAAAAAATATATAAATATATATATGCGTACAGAGAGCGAACGTCACAACGTAATACATTGCAGTCTCCAAAGGTAAATTCCCACACACCCTTCTCCTACAAACCCAAAAAGATTTTATACGTATTCCAAAACCTATTAAGCCCCGTGCACAAAATCACAGTAAATAACATTTCTGGGAAAAGAAAGACGGACGTTTGCTTAATATTTGTTATTGTAACAAACAAAAAGACAAATTGCCTAACCACTGCAGCTCTTGTCTGCTCGACACACTATTCAAACAATGTAAATATACATATTCCAATTGCTTTTAGCTATTATATTACTTGTAAACACGACGAAATAGTTTAAATAGATTTAAAGCATATACGGGGGAAGACGCCCCGCAAAAATACATAAATACATAATAAATATTTGATTAGTGTAATCATCAGTGTACTAAACTGCATTTAAAAAATTTCTATATCTTGTCTAGTTTCTTTTTTACAGCAACTTGAACATTTTTTGTAGTGCTGGTTGAAATAAGTTGTGAGCCACTGTATGTACATACTTTTATAAGCGATCTTAAATATATCTATAGTAATTATTTATGTGTATTGAGCCCAATGGACCCGTTGTCCGTTGAACAAAACAGTTTAAAAGTCAAATCAACGTCTTTTCATATATGTGAAAAAGAATTGGGGGCTGACAGGGTGGCAGATCATTGGCACTTGTTTGAAAAATACAGGGGGCCAGCTCATAATGAATGCAATTTGAAATGTCAATGCCGTATTTTTCCTCAATTGTTCAGGGTATGACTGCTTTTTATTAAAGAGTTAAATAATTTTGAGGGTGATATTAAAGTAATCCCCTTAAATAAAGAGTTGTACACATCACTCACCAAGCGTATTAAAGTAGGTGAAAAGAAATCAATACAAATTAGATTCTTAGACTAGTTTCTTTTCATGCTTTCAAGTTTGGATACGTTAGAAAAATTTATCAGCAAGTGATTTTAAAATAGTGCGCCAAATATATCCAAACGATGGCGAGTTTCACTTAACACGAAAGGGGGTATACCCATCCGACTATCCCAATTCAATCAATCGGTTAAAAGAAACCAATCTTTCAAATCACTTTGATTTCTTTAGTAATAACAAAAATTTTTCAGTTGAAGATTGTTCAGTTGGGAAAACATAGTTTTCTTTAAAAAGTAGTAATATAGTAACACTAGTTAACTACCATAGTGCATGCAAAAGTACGCGGAATCATAGTGGATATGAAAATGTTGACTTGCCAATACAACATTGGTGCTACTTTCTTTGTACTACTTCATAATTTCATAATTTATGAAATATTTTTCGAAAAGATGTTTAATTTATATTTGTATTGACATAAATAAAAAAAAAGGTACTAAATTTTTTTTATGAGGACTGGATTAAGGTAAAGTTAAAAATGCAGCCAACCAAATACTTTGAAGTCCTTCGTATGAACTACAATCTTTGATGAAATAAAATGTTGTATAATACATGCAACGACAAAGCGTTAAAAAATTCTGCAATGTATTTTATTTGACAAAAATAAAAGTCTTCAAATATTAACTATCATTTAGCTTTGTAAACGGAACACAAATATTTACTTGGGTTTTATACGTATAAAAAAAAAAAGTAAGTTAACAACAGTGGCGATATTGTCGCCACAATTTAACTGCTAGCTAAGCACTTTCAATATTTCTACTTCAACCCGCGCTTCCGATCCGATTACGAGTTTGCCTTCTTGCCGAAACGATGGGAAAGGAATTCTGCATGATCAGCGTTTGAGTACCTGTGCATGTTGGTGCAATGTGATCATCGAATTGATCGGACCAGCAAAGTTGAGGTGAAACAGGCATTCTTGGCTTAGGAGTCGATAACATCAGACGGAATTATTTTGTAACATATTCAATTGTAAAACTTGTTTTATTCAAATAAATACAATAGAACGGTAAATTTCCCTTGAGTGTTTAATTTAACAAAAAAGGCGCGAGTTGGTGCGCCTTAAAATATTTTTTTGAATTAGACCGTTTAACTCGCGCCCGAGAAAGGACCCTCCCTTAGGAGTCCTTATAAAATAAATAAGTAAAGTCCTGCGAAACCTACGGGTCCCTCTAGGACATATAATATATTCAAAAGAATAATATATTAAATGAGAATAGCTCCTCCTTCGCTAATCCGGTATTCCTGGTGATTAAAACTGCAAGAGTCACCGAAGGTTACCGAGGCAAAAGTGAAGTAAGCCGTACCTCAGTAGGTATCCGCGATTATAAAAGCGGATCTCCAAACCGGAATCATACGGAACTTCCGCGAGGACAAGGAAGGTTTTTAAACGGTCGCGTCGCGTATCCTAGCCAAGGCTCACTGTATAAAAATATATAATAAACGCATAAAAATGTTGAAAGAAAGAATTTAAAAAGACGAAAGAAAATTGAAAAAAAAGCAAAAGTAAAAAAAAGTTCTTAAAATTGAAGTAAAATATAGATGTGTGAATTGAAAAGAAAAAGTAGAATACAAAGCAATATATGCTTCGAAAATCGATTTCTTAGGAAAGAAGGAAAAAATTAAAAACCAAAGCAAAATTGAAAATTGGAAAAAAATGCCAAAAGTTAATTGATTCCTCAGAAAAAATTGTAAAAAGAAAATTGAAAGGGAATATAAAATTGTAAAAACAAAAAATATTTGAAACGAGGAAGTAATTAGAAAATTGAATGCGAAGTTTAAAAAATTGAAAGTAAAAAAGGGTGAAGTGAAACTGTGCGCCGGTCAAGGATCTGTAATTTTTCATTGAAGGATTCCTGGTACATATTTCAAGAAAGTGAATTTCTTTTTTCCGTCTTGTCAGCTTAGCATAAAAACGATGGAGGACGTAAAATCTACATTATTGAATATGACTGGAGCCATGAATCGATTCATGGAACAGCTTAAAGCTATTGAAACGCGTATGGGAACCTTAGAGTTGAGTTTTGATAAAGATGCATTAGGAGACGTTTTGGGTAGATTAGATCTTCTTGAAAGTAGGCAGGCTACCGCGGCTGTCTCAGTGGTCACAGAGGAGTTGACCCGACGGCCACGAACCGAAGCCGAGTTAAAAGATATAAGCCGTCTTCCTGACAGCGTAAGGGATTTAAGAACCTTTAGGGGTAATCCAACTCAGTATGTATCCTGGATTAATTCCGTGGAAACAGTATTGGGCGATTTGGAAATTGTTAAGGATAAGCCGATTTATCGTGCAATTATCCAGAGCGTCCGTCAAAAAATTATTGGCGCTGCAGATACACCTCTGGTATCCTATAACGTATTCAATAGTGATTGGGCCGAAATCAAAAGAATACTTTCCCTCCACTACGCTGATAAACGGGATATCCAAACTCTGGAGCATCAGCTCAATCAGCTCTCCCAGGGATCTTCTTCAATGGATGAGTTTTACTGAATCATAAATCACCAACATTCACTAATTATCAACAAACTGCAGACGGAATCTTACAGTGATGAAACTATCAAGGCCATAGTGGGAACCTATAGGAACAGAGCGCTGGACATTTTCATACGTGGACTTAAGCCAGATCTTTCCCGTATGATTATTATACAGTGACCAAGAACGCTCTCTGAGGCATACTCCGCTTGTTTAGAATTGCAGAATTTAACCATGCGAAACGATATAATTTACGCGAAAACGAAGCCTCGTGACTCCATTCCTGCGGAGACAACTTATCGTCCTGGGCGTTCACGGCCACCAAAATTATTCCAAGTGCGATCAGGATGGCAGCATAAAGATTATAAGCCAAGAAGTTGGCAACATAATAACAATCACTCTAACTTTCGCACAAACGGGTATTCCAACTATAAGCCAGCGTTACCCCCGCGATATCCGGCCATAAAACACGAACCGATGGACGTTGACAGGACAATACAATCTCGAACGGAGAATTACATAAACAACCTTAGGACAACTGAGAAAAGAGGCGCAGACGGAAAAGATACTGCCTACAAACATCCTAGGCTCTACCACATAGAAACCTTTTCTGATAAGGACCAGATGGCTAAGAATCAGCTATGGGAAGATAGCCATAAGGATGAGACGGTGGGGAGGTAAATTTTATGGGGAAAGGCCCTCAAGTTTACCCTATATAGAGTATCCTTCTGCTGCCGGTGATAATTTATGTTTTTTGATGGATACGGGCTCCAATAAGAACTTCTGCAGCCCTCGCTTATCACGCGGCAGCATAATTTTAAAAAAACCAATAAATGTGCGGTCAGTAGGAGGGGATGTATGTATAGACAGAAAGGTAATCGGACCATTCTTTAAACTTTTTCGGATAAAGGAACCTATTCAATTTTATGTCCTGCCAGCACTGAAAACGTTTGATGGTATTATTGGGGACGACACTCTTAAGGAATTAGGTGCTTTAGTTGATAGGAAAGAGAATGTTTTAGTTTTAAAAATAATTTTAAAATTCCGCTAAAAGAAAAAATAACTGCTGAGTCAAACTATATATTAGGCGAGGAGTACGTGCCAGAAGTTAGGAAAAGGATAGAGAGTCTTATTAATAAATACAAACCACTCTTCGGAACACTCGATGGTAGCGAACTTGCAGAAACGAATGTTCAGGCAGAAATCAGGACGAGCACAGAAGAACCAATATATGCGAAAAGCTTCCATATCCAGTCTGTATGAGGGAAGAGGTAGAGAGACAGATAAAGGAACTACTTTCTGGAGGAATAAAAAGGCCATCCAAAAGTAAATACAATTCACCTATATGGGTCGTGCCGAAAAAGCCGAAACAAAATGGCGAAAAGAAGTATCGAATGGTAGTGGACTTCAGATACTTATCCAATTCCTGACATAACTTCGACGTTAGCTAGTTTAGGGAAAGCAAAGTATTTCACAACAATAGATCTTACATCAGGATTTCACAGCTAACGGGAAATTTCTTAAAAGTTGCCAGTCTAAAAAGGTGCCAATTAATCGAAATGATGAATCCTTGAAGTCTTTTAATAGCCTTGAATCTATGTTAACCGCAGCTGAGCTCCTGCCCTCCCCAGACTTTGAGAAACCGTTTAATTTGACGACAGATGCCTCCACCACCGCGCTCGGTGCCGTTTTGTCGCAGGGCGAGATCGGCAAGGACGAACCCATAGCATATATTTCTCGATCGCTCAACAAAACTAAAAAGAATTACGCCACCAATGAAAAGGAAATGTTGGCTATCGTATGGGCTCTTGATAATCTTCGAAATTTCTTATACGGCGCAAGGAAAATTAAGATCTATACTGATCACCAACCTTTGACGTTTGCTTTAGGAAATAGGAATTTTAACGCCAAACTAAAGAGATGGAAGGCTCGTATAGAGGAGTATAAGCTGATTTATAATCCGGGAAAATCGAACCACGTGGCAGATGCCCTTTCGAGGTTAAAAAACGCTCCAAACCATTTATATTATTCTGCCACCGATACAGCGAGCGAGGGAATGAACTCAGATGAAACGTTAACTGCTTCAGAGGGTCGAGGAGATGACGACCTTTCACCAACGGAAACAGTTCACAGTGCGAGAGAGGATGCCTCTGATTTGATACCCCATGTGGAGGTACCTATAAACGTGTTATAATAGGAGTAAGTATGGATATGACGGTAATGGAGGAACCACATCGTGGGTATACTAGATATTTTATCTCTTCAAAAAACTGGTCTAAGGAAGAACTTGTAACTTTCCTGAAGGAAAAACTTCAACCGAATATCCGAAATGGGGTAAAAGCACCAGAAAGTCTTCTCGGTGTCATACAAGAAATTTATATCGATCATTTTTCTAAATACAAAGTAAGGATTGCGCAGAAACTAGTTCCAGACATTACGTCAAGGGAACGTCAATTGGAGATAATTGAAACTGAGCATAGAAGAGCACATCGTAATACCAGAGAAAATGGTGAACAAATTCTAGAGCAGTTTTATTTTCCGCGTATGCGCGCAAGGATAAAGGAATACGTTGCCAGTTGCGACGTATGCAATAGATGCAAGTATGATAGGAAACCACCGCAAATACACCAGGACACACCAGATCCTAAATATCCATGTGAAATTCTTCATATGGACATTATGGAAATTCAAAGAAAGAAAGAAAGTTATTACCTGCATTGATAAGTTTTCAAAATTCGCTAAATTCTTTAGTATTCAGGATAGATCGTTAGTACAGGTGAGAAAAAAACTAATTAAAATTTTACATTATTTCACAGTGCCGAAAATTCTAGTTACTGATAATGAACGCAGCTTCCTAAGTCCTTTAGTAGAAACCTTTATCAAGTCGCTGGGTATTAAGTTGTACCTTACACCAGTGCAGAGAAGTGAGGTGAACGGTCAAGTTGAGAGGCTGCATTCAACAATTATTGAAATTGATAGGTGATCTAACAGTAAAGGAATTAATTGAAATCTGTGTCGATCGGTAAAATAATAAAATCCCCTCGACAACAAAGAAAAGACCTCGTGACTTATTTTTCAATAGAAACATTTGGGCAAACTATGAAAATTTACTATCAGTGCAGAAGAAGATTAATACTGACCTCAGTCACTTGCTTGAAAGAAATATGGCAGCTCGCAGGGCAAAAATGAATGGAAAGAGGCAAAGACTATCCAGGGGAAAAACAAAGCGCTATATAGGAAAAAAATAGTTGAAAAAGATAATAGGGTAACCGTGCTGACAAGAAGCGGAAGAAAGATTCACAACGAGCACATAAAGAATTTAAATGTGCGAAGCCCGAAGAAAAACGTTGTATTATAAGTAACTATAGATCCTTTGTCGTCTCACTAGCTTCACCTATATTTTTTGACAAAAAGAGGAAAGAGAAATAAAAGAAAGAAAAAAACAAAAAATTATTAAAAAAGGGGAAGGGTACTTTCTAAGAAATATAAAAAAAAATTAAATCTAACCATTTTTCATTTAAACTTTTCATTATCATGACATCGCCTCATTTTTGCCGATATAATTAACTTGTACTACTTCCAGGCAATTACATTTTTTTAACCATGCATCTCAAGTTTATTCTCTTCATTGGACTCAGCCTGATTTCTTTTGTACTTGGTGTACAAATCTACCAGTACAAAACACCACTGGTTTCTTTAAACGATGGGAATGGATGGATAGTCGATGGAAACTTTAAATTAGTGCACGTCATCAACTTAAAAGAGTACGGAGAAATGGCTGCAAACATATCATCTGTTATTCAGAGGAGGATTTCGCTAAGCAGAAACAAAGAATTCATTTTGCACCACATGCTGCAGGTACAGGAACGCCTTGACGAATTGACAAATGTAAAAAAAGGATGCCTAGATCGATCGATTGGATCAGATCGGCTTGGAAATGAGTTGCGGGAAGTCCTGATTCAACAGACTGGAATAACATACTAAGGAGTCAGGAGAGCATCATCGCGAATAACAGCTAAGAAGATAAATGAAATTGTCACCAGAATGAACAGCATAACGAGCGGACGGGACTACGGCTTAGTGGAACAAATTACCATCAACGAGGTCATGATTCTGAGGGATGAAATAAACGAAATTCTCCGAGGTTGTCAGCTGGCTAAGAGTAATGTCAACACAAATCTGTTAGACCAATCGGAGATTAACAGATTAATTGACGAGCTGGGAACGTTACATTACGGCAACGCAATAGAAGCAGTGGAGTATGGAACGCCATCAATTTATACGAATAGTTCATTATTATTGTACATTCTGTCCATACCAAAACTTGGACGAAGCTTTTACAACTTGCTTGTGACTAGAGCTACTATTATTGAGGGCAAACAAATAGATTTGCCGTTTGAGAGGGTGCTTGTTAATGAAGCAGAGACCTATGTCATCAAAGGCGAATGCCTTCTAATAAGTAATTAAACAGTTTGCAAAGACGCATCTGTAACGAAGTTGGAAGAGAATGATTGCCTTAACCACCTTCTTAAGGGCGGACCAGCGATGTGTAAATACAGACGTACCCAAGAAGAAATTGTCGAGTTATTGAGTGACGATATTACCTATGTAACAAAGCACAAAGGTTTCATTGAGTCAAATGGCAAAACCGACTTCCTGAATGGCACCTATCTTCTGCAACTTTCCAACGAATCAGTAGTAATAAATAATCATACTTACTCAAGCAGCTCGATTACGAAGTTTCAAGTCTTACCGCCGGTACTTGCGGATATAACACATGAGTACATGCTGCTGGACATGAAATATGTCTATGGGGTCAGCCTTATCAATATAAACCGATTGAACCAGTTAGTTGTAAGATTCAATGGTACAGTTGGGATTAATGTTATGATCATTGCCTCACTGACTTTTTGCATTGGGTGGCTTTGGTATCGGCAAACGAAAAAGTTAAATCTCCCAAAGTTGAACATTCAACTGTTAGGCACAGATTCGCATATCTGCGGGACGCAGATATTTAAGGAGGGAGGAGTTAACAACAGTGGCGATATTGTCGCCGCAATTTAACAGCTAGCTAAGCACTTTCAATACGGGTTTCTACTTCAACCCGCACTTTCGATCCAATTACGAGTTTGCCTTCTTGCCGAAACGATGGGAAAGGAATTCTGCATGATCAGCATTTGAGTACCTGCGCATGTTGGTGCAATGTGATCATCGAATTGAGCGGACCAGCAAAGTTGAGGTGAAACAGGCAGTCTTGGCTTAGGAGTCGCGAACATCGGACGGAATTATTTTGTAACATATTCAATTGTAAAACTTGTTTTATTCAAATAAATACAATAGAACGGTAGATTTAACAAAAAAGGCACGACTTGGTGCGCCTTAAAATATTTTTTTTGAATTAGACCGTTTAAAATCCTTTAACTCGTATATTAAATTTTCTGTAAATGCAAGAAATATTAAGATATTCAATAAAATTTTTTGTTTTGCGAATATTAAATAACATCATGTAACAATTATAGATCAAATCAATATCCGTTCAATCTCAATAATTTAATTAATTTTTGCAAGTATACAATTGAGTTGAAATCTCAAAACAAAGTGTTGTGACAAATACAAAATAATGTAAACAAAGGAAAAATTTTGTCGTCTCCAACCCCTTATCAGGGGTCTCTTGCTGTGAGTTGGAGGTCTCTTGTAGGGAGTTATTCATCAGATTTCCAATTTTTCACGCACACTACGATACAAAATTCCAAGTTTTTCACCTACACCAACAAACTTCTTGAAGCTGAATGAGCAGCCAAAGAAGCGCTGGAATAAGTTCGGTATCTTGTTATCTCTGTCCTAAAGCATCAAAAGTCGATTTTTCAACGAAAACCTAACCAAAAAGGATGATGAAGATTACAACGATGACGACGACGATGACTTATACACTCAAGTGGAGGATAATGAGGATGAACGATTGATCCCTAAATTCGATACTACTATAAAACATGAAAAATGTATTGAATCAATACTTTACATCGAACTACAGCAAAAGAATGATTTGTATACTATATATGGATGTTACAAATGATATGATGATAAATGGCGAACTGGAAACAGCATTTTTAGCATATGTAATGACAAAATAACAGTATCAGATAATAGTTGGAACATAAGACCTGGATTGATGCAAATCTTATATTTTAAAGAACCAAAAAAATATGACAATGCAGATCTACAAGCATACTAATTCATTTTAGAAAATTCAAACGTAATTCACACAAACGTAATTTCAAGAAAGAAGATCAAATGAAAAGAACTAGGGATTTTAAATATTAATTAGCAAATTAATAAATTGACAAATGAACTCGATTCTTTCGCGTCCGTTTTAATAATGTCTCTCAGAAATATTGTTCGTCTCTCGTTCTCGTTTTTCGGTCCAGCTTGTGTTTGTCTTCGTATGTGTGCGTTCGGGTCGCGGTCATGTTCCAGTCTACAATCAGGTCCGTCTGTTGTCTTCCAGTCTGTGTTCACGTACGTCTGTCCATTGCCATATATATTAGGATAATCCCAAAGAGAAAGTTAATAGATTGAGGCATTTGTTCTCTTCACAATCAGCTGGACACACCATTCACCACAACGAAATCATATCCATCATTGAAGAATTGAGAGAATGTAATATAATTGTATAAATCTTCTTATAAATAAACAACTCTTTTCTAAAATAAAGATTATAACAAAATGAGCGTGGACAAGTTCGGTCATTATTCCATTGAGATCTCATCAAACCATTAATTAATGCGAAATTTTTCAAAAGCTTTTGGTCTCAATTTGGATAGTAAAACTTCGAACATAAATCAAATGAATGTGGAGTTTAAACAACCATAATAATACACTAAAGGAGCAAGTAAATAAAGATATTTAAAACGTTAGCAAAAAGTTTCAATCACTAGTTGATGATAGTCTTAAACAGATAAAGATTGAATTTAAAGAAGAAAACAATGACCTTAAAGAAGTAATAAATATAGTAGTATCCAAGATCGTATAAAACAAATCCACTCAGGATTTGAGCGAGTTAAAAATTTTCCTTTTCAACAACTCAAAAACACGACCTTTATTTGATGGTGTTGATGTATAACGAAGTAATTAACACAAAAAGAAAAATATGAGTAAAATGCAAGCTGTACTATAGTAGAGGAGCTTCACAGGCAAGCACGTAAGAACTTTATGCGAATGCGTGTTAAAACTAAAGGGATAGATGATCTCTGGCAAGCGGATTTAGTAGAAATGAGTGCTTATTCTGCATACAATGATGGCTATAGTTTCCTTCTAACTCTACTATATACATTAAAAAAAAATGCTTGGATTGTATCTTTGAAAACTAAAAACGCTATTGATGTTACTAGGGCAATGAAATCCATATTCAACTTGAAATGGAAACGATACAATTTACTAACCGATGACGGCAAGGACTTCTTCAATCGAAATTTTCAAAGTTTAATGAAGAAATACAACATAAAACATTACTCAACATATAGTAAATATAGTATTTTAAAGGCGTCAATTGTTGAGCGCTTCAATCGAACGTTAAAGCAGATGATGTGGAGGGAATTCAGTTACAATGGATCATATCGATAGATTGAGATGTATAAAAATGTAATTGAAAAATATAACATCAAAAAGCATCGAACCATCAACATGGCTCCAATGTAAGTGAATTCGAACAAGGAAAAATTATTATTACGCAAGGGCTACAACATCCTGAAAATATTTAAAAAGCCAAAGTTTCAGGTAGAAACTCATGTGGGGCATAAGAAAACATAAACATGTTTTCGAAAAAGGTTATACACCAAACTGGACCACAAAATATCCAACAACATACATTCTTAAAGACTACCAAGGAAATACAATTGAAGGCGGATACTATGAAAATGAATTGCAGAAAACGAGATATCCCAATACATATCTGGTAGAAAAAGTTCTTAAGACTAAAGTTGGGAAAGTTTGTGAAATGGTTAGGATTTAGCAATGATCACAATACCTGACTCAATAAGAATGAAATTTTATGAAACAAAAACTTTAATATGCATATGTAATTACATACATACTAAAATAAATAAAATAATACTGTTAATAAAACATAAATATATCCGTTTTTCATTTCATTACTCAAGCTTATTGCAAGATGTCATTTACTCTTACTTTAACTGGGGGTAAATCCGTTGTATCGAGTAATTAATTCACTTTAGATTTAGAAAGAAGGTACGTTTGTGGTCTTGTAGAATTTCATAGTTATCATAAAATACCAAACGTTGATCACGAAAATAACTGGTTTCTCATATAATAATATGAGCTGAATTTATTGAAAATAAATATTTTAGTATAGATCAACATGGAAAAGTGAAAATAGCCGCGAACCCAAATACATTGCAAGCTTATTTATTTTAACAAAGAACGGACCATCAGTTCACTATTGGGTTTAAGTGAAAAACTATTGGAAGCAGGAAAGTTGCATACTTCAGACTTGCCAGTAAATATAAGAAATATAAATGCAATACACATTGAGTGTGACATAGTTACATGTGCATACATTAACAATATACCAAACAATTCATTTGTTTGCTTTGAATGTTAGTCCTGGTTATAAAATTGGTCAGATCCCGAAAAATGTAGTGAAAATTGTTGTCCCACAAGGTCATTTAATTAATTTTTGTGGGGAAACCATAGCACTCAGACTTCATCTCAAATCGCAAGAGCATTGATTCTATATAAGATAAACGCATTGAAAACGTTACAGAAGCCGCATATACCACAAAACTTTCTACTATACAAGAAACAGTCCTATAAAAATAAAAAGTTTGTTAATATTTGGGCTTGAAACCTAAGACAACTTAGTATATGATATATAATGAGTCAGATACTTGATCTTCTGCAAACTCCGCTTTATGACGAAAGGGTTATCAAAAAGGGGTATAATAGCTATTCACCGTATTTACAATCATATAAATAAGCAATAATGAGATAAGGATAACGGTTCAAAATCAATACCTTTACGTTCTACCCAGTGAGAGTTTAAGTTATATTGAAGGTACAGTTACCTTAGAAAATGGAGAACCAACAGCCAATCCAATATTAAAACACAATTGTGTTGCCTTCATGTTTGATGAAATTCGCTATGAGGTGAACGGATTGGAGATAGATCATACACGTCATCTGGGTGTAACTTCAACAGGTAAAAACTATGTCTCATTAAACACTCTGCAGAGTAATATGCTCAAATATGCTGTATGGTTTCCAAACAATGACATTAAAATAAAAAATGGATATTTTAACTTTTGTACACAATTGAATATGCTACTAGGATTTGCTGAAGATGTTTATAAAATAATTTTAAATTCTAAGCATGAACTAATATTAATAAGGTCTAAATCTAATGAGAATGTTATATATTCAACTGTCGAAGCCGAAAACATAAAACTAATGATAACCAACATTATATGGTAAATTCCACAGTTGGCTAATTTTGCAAAACTACAAATTTATCAAACAATTCAAAGTGGAAAAGCTTTATTAATGTAATTTCGTAGTTGGGACTGTCACTTTAATTCGTTACTTAAACAAGGAAAAATTCTTTTATGGAATGTTAAGTTATCCGCACAGAATTAACGACCACGCTTCATACTAATTGCCTTTCGAAGAGACAACAAATTTTAACATTGTTATCTAACTGATGTTAAAGTCTTAAAATCTCTTAAACTGTGATGATCTTAATCTGAACTTTGGTCTTGAAAGATATGCTTTGCTCTATCATATGAATTTAAAATTTTAAGTAATATGCTCAAATATGCTGGATGGTTTCAAAAAAGTGACATTGACATAAAAAATGGATATATGAACTTTTATACACCATTGAATATGCTATTAGGATTTGCTGAAGACTTTAACAAATTAATATTAATAAGGGGTAAACTTGATGAGAATGTTATATATTCAACTGTAGAAATCGAAAACATAAAACTAACGATAACAAACATCATACGGAAAATTCCTCATATACAGTTGGCTGATTATGCAAAACTACAAAGTTATCAAACAATTCAAAGTGGAATAGCTTTATTAATGTCATTTCGTAGTTGGGACTGTCACTTTAATCCGTTACTTAAACAAGGAAACATTCATTTGTGGAATTTTAAGTTATCCGCTCAAAATGAACGACCAGGCTTCATACTTATTGCCTTTCGAAGAGAGAACAAAATTCAACATTGCATTTAAGTGATGTTAAAGTGAACCTACACTCTGATGCATATCCCTATGATAATCTCAATTTGAATTTTGGGCGTGATCGATAAGCTTTGCTATATCAAATGTATTTAAAATTTCAACAAAATTACTTTGCTCACGATTCTCAACCTCTGCTGCTACCAGAAGATTTTAAAGATACGGCTTCAGTAATTTTGGTTGATATATCTCATCAAAGTGAAACGATAAACACCGGTCCAATTGAAATTCGCATTGAATTTAAAACATCAAAGAACCTTCCTGCCAACACGTTATATGTAATCGGCGTATTGTATACTTATACATGATAAATTAATTGAATATATTCTTGTAAAAAAGTTGTGTAAGACAAAATGGAACAAGGAAAATTTATATCCTTGGATGTTCAAGGAAATTTAAATGAGTTTATTGTAAAAGAGTTGGCAGTCACTTTTAACAATCATCAATATCAATCTGGATCAATCTTTAGGAATTTCTTGTAGTTAACATTCAAAACCAACGTGTATATGCAAAAGGAGTTAAAAATTAAAAGATTGCGCTGGAAAATGCGAAGCTATTGCGAAAATTTTGCACTCATTGAAAAATAAAAAGGGCTTAGTTTTTGCGTTTTTCTAATTTAATTTTCCAAAACAATTCTTATATATTATTTACAATTTTTATGTTTACTATTACTAAACTAAATGGATGTTTTATTTTGCTTATAAAAATTAACAATCAATATTCATAAATACGTCTTCATCTCTTTTTAACTCTAATTACAAATCTATTCGATAGTGCCCCCACGCAAATGTGTTGACACCATCTTCCTTTATTTTGCGCTTATCATCACTAGAACTGTCAGTGATGGCATCCCATTTCACCGATGTCGGACAATCCTGACAATGTGACGGCATTAACACCGGGCCACTTTCTCATTGGAAGTCCTCTCCTCGCTCCCAGCGAGCCAATCATTGACGAAAATCCGATCTCCATTGTAAACCGGCTCTTCTGTACCGGTTTCTTAATATGTATACAATGAGTGTTTCTGATAAAATTACGTCAGTCTTGTTCTATATTAAGCGTATATATATATAGTGATGGTATTAAATGTTCGCAGAACAAAAAATCTGAATATTCTAATATGTCTTGTATTTACAGGAAATTTAATACACGTTTTTATTATTAATATAATTACAATTAATAATATTATATTATTAATATATAATAGTTTTTATACATATTTTTTTATTTATTCATTTATTAATATATAATAGTTTTTATTATTTAAAATGCCACTTTACATTGTAAATTGCGGAAAAGAACGAGAAAAGCTATTTTTTGAGCTTTTTTCAGTGCTGAAAACAAACTCATCCGCACACATGCTTAAAATGCGATAGTGTAAGTCTGCCTGTCCTTTGTGTAAATGTAGCTGGTTTGTTTCTAAAGTTCTTCCGGAAAAATCTGGTGTTCTTTTTCTGGTATGAGCTGCAGTTGTGATTTAAGGCTTGAAGTTGTCGTTGTAATTCGGCATGTACAATCTCGCGATAGTATGTCTGCCTTTACACAATGAGAACAGAAAAGCTTTGGCTTTTCATGGCACTTTTTTTGTTTATGACCTAGTTGACTGCAGCGCCAGCAGTGACTTTGGCGCGTATGATAGTAAGTGGATACCCAGGAAAAGTGTGGTCGGGTTTGACGAGCTTCTTCTCCACAGATATGTTCATACTCGTCAGTATGGTTCATGAGCGAATCCAAATTCGTGAAGTCACCGCGTCGAATATAGCAACGGTATTCAGGACGTAGACCATAATAGATGCGGTGTAAGTTTAAGTGAATGAAAAAATATTTTCCATTGTCGATCCTATACTAGATCGTTTTTTTACTCATTGCTGAGTCTTTCGCGCTCTTTTCTTTTGCTATTGCCAGTGCTAATGTGTTCTCATTGATGCTCTGAGTATTTCTCTTCTATCCACTACTGAATCGTTGATGGAATACTGAATGCTTCACTCTCTCCTCTGCAACTATGCCTGTGTGTTTATAGTATTCTAAAGGTCGATCATGGTGAGAAAGAGCGAAATGTCGAGAGCTGCGCTGCGGCCGCGACTGGAATGAGCTTAAAGCCTGAGACACAATTGGACGAACAAGAGACAAAGCACAAAATCAACTGTCAAAATTACATAGGCTCTTATGGGAGTCAAGAAAAAAATTAGTTATCTGCGAACGTTCGTACTTAGATAAAGAAACGCATGTTCGTAAGATTGCTCTATTTCTATTTTGCCACATTGTGCACAAGCTCTTCTTCTGCTTCGTCGTTACTTTCGCATGTGTTTTTGCATACATAAATTTTTTAAGTGCCTTCGCAATTTTTATTTAACATTTTGTACTAGTTTTCAAAAGATAAAGTAAGTTATAAGAATATAATTTCATAATTATAACAATAATTATTAATAATAAATTCATATTTTCAGGATGTAACACGAGGTAGCTTTAATTGTGTTTAAATAACTAAATATTAGCTTTATTTTTGTCTTATTGACTTGTATAGTTAAATAACTTAATGAACTGAATACCTGTTTTATATTGTTTTATTGGCCTGTATAATGTTTAAATAATAATGTGTATTAAATAAAATTAATTGAATGAATTCACTCAATATATTTTTATTATTATTTTATTTAGATTTTTATTTTACAAAGTATACAAACGAAAATAGTAAGTTTTTTAATAATAACTGCATTGCATCCATATTTCTTTCATTTATTATGATCAGAGCTGTTCATTTTCGTACTCAGTACCAGTACCAGTACCAGTCCTTCCAGTACTCAAGTACCAGTCCTTTTTCACGTACAAAGGACTTGAAATGTACTTGAAAAAATTTACTGAAGTACCAAAAGTACTAAATACATTACAGCTCGGATTATGATTTATAAGCAGACCACTGAACAACGATGTCGAAAATTACAGTTTCTGTATTTTGTTCGCGACGTCCAATTGTGTGCGTGTTTTCAGTAAAAGATAAAAGTACATATGTACTTTGTCTCTTGTTCGTCCAATTGTGTCTCAAGCTTAACAAACCAGTTTTCTGTCTGCAGCTTCGGCACAAAGCGTGGACAGAAAACTAGTTAGTCAGTGAAAAAGTGGAGTTTGTGATTCACACGAGTGTGCTTTAAATAATACAGATGGAAAAGCCTGCAATTCAAATTTTACGCCTAATAATTCAACAATAAAAGTATCAGAAAAAGTTAAACATAAATAAAATACTAGTAAGGGTGTTGTCTACAGCCGGGCTGTTGCCGAAATACTCTACACCTTAAAGCTGTATATATACTCGTATATATATTTAGAAGTGGTGCGATATAATAAACTCGTATATATATAAAATCTATATATATTATATATCTAATAATAAATATACAATATATATATAATAATAATAATAATTATATCGCACCACTTCTAAAAGGCAAAACTTTATACTCCTATGAAATTTCTACAACTATGCCGTCATGATAGCTGTATGCAGTTACATAAGTGAAAGCATAAGGAGGCGTGGTCCGCCCATTTTTTTCCCCAACAGATTATTATTGGTTCACAAACTACAATATTATGTACACCATTATTTAGGAAACTTATATACTTTTCAATACAATCCTCCATGACCTATAGAAACTAAAAGTGGGCGGATCACGCCCATATTTGGCATATTAACTGGAAGCATTAGTCTAAACCTACATATAAAATTTTCTTGTCTTCTCTCAAAAAGTGATGCTGATATGGCCTTTTTTAATAGGCAAAACAGAGGTGCCTGCACTCTCAATATAAAAAGTAGACGTGGTCCTTGGGCGATTTTGCTTATTTTCAATACGAAACACCCCAACATAGCAACGAATATTTTTTCCAAATTTCATTTTGAAATCTTAATCCGTTCTCCTGTGATCGTGATTTCAACGGACAGACAGACAGACAGACAGACGGACAGACATCGTTATTTCAATTTTGGTGATGATGCTGATCAAGAATATATATACTTTTCCATACCTATTTTGTCTAGTTCTATGCGTTACATACTCCGCTAGAAAGTGAATATACCCTCAACCTTAAGGTGTAGGGTATAAAAATAGATAAAGATATTGATGAAAACATAAAAACTTTTCAATCACTTGTTGAAGATAGTATTAAAGAGTTAAAGGCTGACTTAAAGAGGAGAGAAGAAAATGATGTAATAAGGAAAAAATTATTTAGCGTTGCTACTATAACCGTTTAACCAACTTGAAATGTTTATAAACGAAGCAATAAAAAGGCGTGTCATCGGAGGAAGACATAAGAATGAAATTCTTGAGCTCAAACGAAAATCCAAGATATATTGACCGAGTAAGTACTCAAGGAGTTATTAGAATATGAGTAAAAAGCAAGCTGGTAGAGAAGCTTCACAGACAAGCACGTAAGAACTTTAAGCGAAGGCATGTTAAAACTAAAGGGATAGATGATCTCTGGCAGGCGGATTTAGTTGAAATGGGTGCTTCTTCTATACACAATGATGGCTATCGTTATCTTCTAACTGTAATAGATACCTTCTCAAAGTATGCCTGGATTGTACCATTGAAATCCAAAAACGCTATTGACGTTACTATGGCTATGAAATCTATATTCTCCTTGAAACTGACACCAAACAATTTACAAACAGATGACTGCAAATAATTCTTCAACAGAAATTTTCTAAGTTTAGTGAAGAAATACCACATCAACCATTACTCAACATATTGTATTTTAAAGGCGTCAATTGTTGAGCGCTTCAATCGAATGTTAAAGCAGATGATGTGGAAGGAATTCAGTTGTAATGGATCATATCGATGGATTGACATGTATAAAAATTTAATTAATAAATATAACATCAAAAAGCATGGAACCATCAACATGTCTCCAATCAAAGTAACTTCGAAAAATGAAAATTATTATTACGCACCGCCCACAACAACATGAAAATATTTAGAAAGCCAAAGTTTCAGATAGAAAATCATGTTCGCATAAGTAAACATAAACACGTTTTCGAAAAAGTTTATACACGAAACTGGACCACTGAAATATTTAAAATTAAAAATATTAGAGTTACAAACGCAACAACATATATTCTCGAAGACTACCAGCGAAATACAATTAAGTGGGGATTCTATAATAATGAGTTGCAGAAAACGAGACATCCCAATACATATCTTGTAGAAAAAGTTCTTAAGACTAAAGGTGGGACCGTTTTTGTGAAATGGTTAGAATTTAACAATGATCACAATTCATGGATCAATAAGATTGACATTTTATAAAAAAAAAATTTTTATATATGTACATACATACTTAAATAAATAAAATAATATTATTAATAAAAGAAGAATATATCTGTTTTTCATTTCATTGTACAAACTACTTGCAAGATGTCAATTACTCTTACTTTAACAGGAAACAAGTCCGTATTATCGGCTAATTATTTTCCACCCTTAGATTTAGAGAGACCGTATGTTTGTGGTCTTGTAGACTTCCATAGTTGCCATACAATACCAAACATTGATCACGAAAATAACTTATTTCACATTGGCGATCATACTATTGAGATTCCTATCCGCTCATATGAGCTGGATGACATTGCTGAATTTATTCAAAATAAATATCAGTAAAAAAGTATTGGAAGCGGGAAAGTTGCATACTTCAGACTTGCCAGGAAATATAACAAAGATAAATGCAATACCCATTGAGTGCGATATAGTTACTGGTGCCTACATCAACAATATAGCAGCGCATACAATTCATATGTTTGCTTTGAATCTTAGTCAAATAATAGATGAGATCCAAAAAAAAAGGTAATCTATTTGCCAGTTAACAGCAGACAGATAAGTTCGATTACAGTGAAAATTGTTGACCACAACGGTAATTTAATAAATTTTTGTGGAGAAACCATAATACTCAGTCTTCATCTAAAACCACAGGAGCAATAATTATATATAATAAAAACGCATACACAGGAGCATCTTCATTCAGTTGTTCTTTATCGTCGCCATTGAAAAGGTCGCAAAAACCGAATAAACCAAAAACCGTTCTCCAAAATAAAAGCTGTCTTCTGAAAATAAAAAGTTTCTAAAATTATTGGGTTTAAAACTTAAAACAAAGTAAAATGAGTCAAATACTTGATGTATTACACACGCCGCTTTATGATGAAAGTGTTATCAAAAAGGAATACCATAGCTATTCACCATATTTACAATCACATGAAAGCAATGACGAGATAACGATATCCATTCAAAATCAAGATCTTTTCGTTCTACCTAGTGAGAGTTTAATTTATATTGAAGGCACAGTTACATTAGCAAATGGAGAAGCAACAGCTAATGCAAAATTAAAAAACAACTGCGTTGCATTCATGTTTGATGAAATTCGCTATGAGGTGAACGGATTGGAAATTGATCGTACACGTCATCTGGGTGTAACTTCAACAGTAAAAAACTGTCTCTTTAAACACACTGCAGAGTAATGCCTGAAACACAGTTGGACATTCAAGAGGCAAGATACAAAATCAGCTGTCCAAATTACACAGGCTCTTATGAGAATCAAGAAAAAAATAAGTTATCTGAGAAATAAGTTATAAATTCGTATGTAGATAAACATTCAATTGCGTGCGAGTCAGCTCTAATTCTATTTTGACACATTGTGTATGCGTGCTCTTCTTCTGCTTCCATTCAATAATTTGTGTGCTTTTGTGTTATTTTCCAGAAATGACAGTTTTTGCATATTGTATGCGAGATTCAATTGTGTGCGTGATTTTAGAGAAAGATAAAAATACAAATGAATGTTGCCTCTTGAATGTCCAACTGTGTTTCAGGCATTACATGCTTAAAAATGCTGGATGGTTTCCAAACAATGAATTTGAAATAAAAAATGGATATTTTAACTTTTGTACACCATTGAATATGCTATCAGGATTTGCTGAAGACTTTAACAAAATAATTCTAAATTCTAACCATCAACTAATATTAATAAGATCTAAATCTGATGAGAATGTTATATATTCAACTGTCGCAGCAGAAAATATAAAACTAACGATAATCAACATTATATGGAAAATTCCACATACACAGTTGGGTGATTTTGCAAAATTACAAATTTATCAAACAATTCAAAGTGGAAAACCTTTATTAATGGCATTTCGTAGTTGGGACTGTCACTTTAATCCGTTACTTACACAAGGCAGCAATCATCTCTGGAATGTAAAGTTATCCGCACAGAATGAACGACCACGCTTCGTACTAATTGCCTTTCGAAGAGACAACAAATTTCAACATTGTCATTTAACTGATGTTAAAGTGCACTTAAACTCTGATACATATACGCATGATGATCTCACTCTGAACTTTGATCGTGAATGATATGCTTTGCTCTATGATATGTACTTAAAGTTTCAAAAAAACTATTTTTCTCGTGACCCTCAACCTCTGCTGCTACCAGAAGATTTTAAAGATAAGGCTCCAATAGTTGTGATTGACGTATCTCATCAAAATGAAGCTATAAAAACTGGTCCAATGGATATTCGAATTGAATTCCAAACATCAAAGAATATTCCAGCCACCACATCAGCTTATTGCATACTTATACACGACAAGTTATTTGAATATATTCCTATAACTGGAGAAATTAAAAATGTTGTGTAAGGCAAAATTGAAATGGAGTTTGTTACCTTGGATGTCAAGGCTTTAAGGGAAATTTAAATGATAGTTTACAGTAAAAGAGTTGGCAGTCACTTTCAGCAATGAGCAATATCAAAATTCTATTGTTAAACCACCGTTCAAGTTTGATGAATTGACGGTAATATATCAAAAACAAGCAAATTGGCTGAAAAATCATCATCATGGCTTTAATTGGAGTTCTGGATCAATTACTTTCAAAAGTGTTGGGAATTTCTTAAAATTAAATATTAAACATAAACCTGTATATGTGAAAGGAGTCGAAAAGAAACATTGGATTGAACAGCTCCTAAAAAAACCTGTAATTAATGTTGAAGAAATGGCATATGAAAATTTCAAAAATTTAGAGATACATACTTACTACAAAAGATGTGTCATTCTCATAATAGACACTGTGCACTGGAAAATGCAATCCTACTCACAAATTTCATCGTCGATAAACAAAAAACACATAAAATTTCTATTTAAAAATGTAAATCTAATTTAATTTTAATTAATAAAAATGCTTTCTTAAAACTATACATAAATGTTTTCTTAAAACTAATTACAAATAGGGAAAAAGTAAACTTAAGTAATTTTAATATTTGAGAAATATTTTAGTTGCATATAAATGCTATATACTATTTTGTAACACCAGCGGTCAATCGTCGTTGTTCATAGCCGCAAATATACTTTTTCATCTTTCCAATACCGAAATGTATGTAAATATTTTTAAAAACTCTTCAAATGTTATATCTTTATAACATGTTTGTTGCATGCATTCTGTAACTTATTTTATTTTCGTCTTGTTTAAACATAATTATATTTTTTTTTTATTTTCAAGACTCCAATATGCAGGAATTCGTGTGTAGAAGTAGGTTCGACATAAGTTAGAGTTATTTCTACCCATGCAAACTCTCTCGATTATTAAAAAGCAAATTTTCTGTGTCGAAGGAGTCGTAAAGGACAATTAAATTGAGTTCCTAAGAAAAGCTGTAATTGAAGTTGTAGGAATGCCCATGTAAATTTTGAAACAATGGAGAGATATACTTACTAAAAAGGATGTGTCTTTCCCATGATTGACACTGTGCACTGGAGAATGCAATCGCACTCAGATATATGTATTTCATCAATAACAAATAAAAGATTCTAATTGTTTTTTTTTCAAATATAATATTACAGCTTTATTAATAATATGAATAAAAACATTTTACTTATATATATTTACAAAGTTTTTCTTATTTATTATATAAAAGTTACAGTTCATATTTTATACTTCTAACATATCTTGATCGCTATCTAATTTTAGTTCTAAATCTATTCGATAATGTCCCCACGCATATGTGTTGACACCATCTGCCTTAATTTTACGCTTATCATCTAATGGACTTAAATCTATTTTACGTATATGCTCTGTATATATGTCATGGAGCTTGGATCTAAAAATGTACATATCTCTATATATAATTTTCTTATGAACTAAACAATATTTATAATCACTTAAACTTAATTTATCTAAAGCTGTGGCCTTGACACCTTTGGCCTTTTTAATTTCCCCGCAGCCAACAACTTGCGTTGTATACATTTTGGAACGAAGACCTATAAATTCTTTCATAATTTTTCCTTTTTTTTCATCCTTCATCATACCAAGGATTTTACTATTTCTAAGCGGCATATGAGAAGGATTGTTGGGCGAATATTCGGATGTATCAAATTTTGAATCGACATCGTCACGAATATCGTTATAAAAATTCAGTCATGTAATCATAGTGGAAATCATACATTTTCCACTTGGACAATTCTAAAACAACAAATCTCAATTAAATTGGTTTATTATAGGCAGAACGAGCTCTGTTCATTTGCACAGTAGCCATTTCACGTGTAAAATAAGACATACTGTGGAAATTTGGTTTTGCTATTAGAGCTCTTGCTCCTAAATGTCTTCCTTTACTTTCCCATTCGGTTACAATTTTCATCCTTTCTTTTGTCTAAATTTTCCATAGCCTTTCCATATACAGCATTATTAAGGAGTTACAAAAGTTTTTCTCTTCTTTAACTTTTTACATCTTTAACCAACAAGACTGCTTAAATTTTAATATTCTCTGTATTTTTTTAAGATTTAAGCCATTTCTTAGGCATTGTTGAAGATTCTTATAATGAATTGTATATGTTGTCTTGTTGGTTAAATCAGTGATTAATTTATTGGATTTAGAATTTGGGGAATTTTGTTTTTTGCGGAAAATGGTAAGTCGTTATGAGAATCGTGAAGATTTTCCGGATACTCTAGATCAACTTCTAAAATAAAACCAAATTCTGAATTTTCATGAATTGTCTCTATGTCGAAATTATTGGTATCTGTCCACCACTCGAAACCTCCGTAAGGAAGGCATTGTGACATTGCCCAACCATATAAATTATTTGCATCCAAATACATTAAATATTCTGATGGCTTATTGCAATTGTAATCCACCATATATTTTTTATTTGCCTTTGAATGCCTTTTTGAACATTGGACAATGCCTCCCCTAACACTTCTCTGAATGTATAAATACATGTCTATATCTGTAAACAGTTCAAGTTTTATTTTTGTGGTTTTTAACATTGCGTCCCAAGATAAGCCTGGGGCAGTGTAGTATTGACACGGATCTAGATTATAAATTTGTTTGCATATTTTTCTGAACTTTTGGAAAATGTCGGTTAAAATTAAAACATCTGTTTCCAGATATGTATGTAATCCTCAAGTGTTTTCCATTTAAATGTTTGCCATACTTTAAGTGCGTGTTCACAATTTTCTTTGGAACAAGTTTTATTTGTCAAGCAGCTATAAAATTTAGCTTGAGTAGGAAGTGAGGTTTCTTTAATACGACCGAAAGAATTGATGTATTCATAGGGTAATTCACCTTTTCTTGTAACAAATTTAAATTCATCATCGTTTGAATACATTTGACGAACACTTTTAAAATCAGATACTTCTAATTTTTGTGCTAATGCATCCAAACTTGATGCCATAAAACGAAAAGAATCCAAAAATCTTATTTCAATAGTTTTCTTTTCACCCAATTTGATACGCTTTTAGAGGGATATGTACAATTCTTTGTTTAAAGGGATAACATTTATATCACCTTCAAAAGAATTTAATTCCTTGACAAAAAGGTGACAATCATACCCAGAAAAATTATGAAAGAAAACAGGAATGAATTTGGCAATTTGAAATTTTAAATTACATTCATTATGCGCTTGTCCTCTATATTCGCCAGTGAGGTGAAAATGATCTGCCACTCTGTCAGCACCCAATTCCTTATTGCAAATAGGACAGTTTTGGCTTTCGAATTGTTCCTTTATCTGCCGAGGATTTAAAAATGGCATTGGTGTCGTTTTACATAAACACTTATTATATAAATCTACAATGTCTTTAATTAGGAATTCCACAAATTTCTTGGGAGCATCCTCCCCTGAATAAATGGCAAATTTACTTAGACTATTATTAAAATTACAATGAATATTGTAGCCAAAAGCTGCAGGAATATGCTTACATACAAACTTATTGTTATTATCTAAACCTGAACTTAGTACGCATTCAAAATCTGCGTATACTACAAAAGGAACATCTAATTTTCGTTCGAAATTCTGAAAGCTAATTACCGCCTTTTCCAGCGACGGCATCTCCGCAATTACTTGTCCGCACACTTTTATGAGTACTCTCGTTGTGGGAGTACTGGAGACAGCTGTTGCATAAAAATGTTTGCCTTCGGTGAGACGTATTTTGTTGTTTTATTAATCTGAAAAGCCAAAAGAAAGAAAATAATATAAGTAGATTATTTGAGTGCGTGTTAATAAACTAACATCAAAATCATTAAAATTAATGTGGGATACACGGGTCGTACGACCAGAACAGGAAATACTAGGAACTTAACAACACTGGACAAACGGACAACACCGACTTTGACTCTCGACACTAGAAAGTACAACGACACAAAAGAAGACTTTATTGTTTTCTACTTCATTGTTTACTTATTTCATTTTTATAATAAATTAAAATTGTATCGAATAGCTCGAATTGAATAGAAAAAACTGAATAAAAATAAGTAATACTACAAAGTGGTGTCAGAAGTGGGATTAATAGTGGATAGCACGTAACAAATAGAGCCAATGGAAGAAATCGAAATAAATGCATTAACAGTGGAGGGACTAAGACAGAAATTAAGAGACGAGGGATTAGAAACAACGGGACCCAAACCAGTTCTAAGAGAGCGTCTACTCGCACATTTCAGACAAAATTCTGGCGATAATTTAGAAACAGACTCACCTTCGTTGTCTGTTTCGGAACGAAGACACAATTCCGCCACAACACAAATAATTCCAAAATCTATATTTATGTTAAGAGACATTGAAGATTCATTATAATCCTTCAGTGGATCAGGGTATCCAGAAATCGAAAGTTGGTTAGAAGAGTTCGAAGAAAATGCGACCATAGTTCAATGGAATGAACTCCAAAAATTCATCTACGCGAAGCAGTTATTAAAGGGCGCAGCAAAAATATTTATTCGCTGCCAAATTAAAATCATCAATTGGAAATCATTGAAATGTGCTCTATTAAATGAATTCGGCTCCGCGCGGTCAGCAATAGAGGTCCATCGCATTCTTCAAAATCGTAAAAAACGACAAAACGAATCGTTTAGAGAGTTTTTATGCAGCCTAATAGCGATATGTAAACCAATAAAGCTAGATGAACCAAGTATAATAGAATACTTCATAGAAGGGAAACCCGATTACAAATCCAACAAAACCATATTATACCAAGCCAAGAGCGTGAACGAACTGAAAGAGCAAATAAAAATTTATGAGATCAATGGATCTATTCGACAATCATCTAATTTCCGTTCGCAAACAGAAACATGTCAATAGAACATCTACAGAGCTCCTCATAGATTACAACACGCTACTCCAAACACCGAAAAAACATGTTTTAAGTTCGGAAAAAAAGGCCATTACGCCAAGGATTGCAGAGCACCCATTATTACATGTTTCAAATTCCATCAGCCTGGGCATCGCGCATCTGAATGCAGGTCCAACTTCGATTAACAACCAGAACCAGTAAAAACGGAAAGGAGAATGGAACATTCGCTTTCCAACGAAAGACCTATTATTTAGAAGAAACCAATATTAGAATCAAATCGTCTAATCAAGGACTTTAAAATAAACAGGCATACAGTTTCAGCTTTGCTTGACACTGGCAGTGACTTATGCGTCCTCAGATATGATGCTGTTATGATGATGGGCGATATAGAATTGCAGCAAGACACGAAAAGCCTCATTGGGATTGGAGGCAACAGCATCAATACAATGGGATATTTTACTACATCAGTCAGGATCGATGAAGTTACATTTCCAATCGACTTCCACATAGTAAAAGAAAGAGACATGCACCTTCATTTTTATAATAAATTAAAATTCGAATAGCTCGATTTGAATCGAATACCTCAAATTGAATAGAAAAACCTGAATAAAAATAAGTAATACTACATTAATGAGAGTTGAAGTTGAGAAAAAATTAAATTATAATTACCTTGAATGTGTGGATGTTTTTAATCCACACATAGTGGAACTGCTCATCATTTTGCAGCAGAAAGAGTTTGATGTGCTGCACCTTTTCCTGCTTGGTGCAGTGGTACGGTCCCTCGATATTCCCCGAAACTTCATTGACTCCAAACACATTGACGCTTATGTCAGGATTCATTTCTTCGACTTTGCTGATGGCGTCTATGGAAAGAGGAAACTTCAATCCCATGAAGTTAAGTATCATTCCATTTTCTATTATTATATTTTCGCTTCAATGTTGGGGATGTTATAGTTTTGTGGTCTATTCAAGGCTACAACTGGCATATTAGCAAATGCAGATATTACTGCCCATTTGAAACAGTATATATCATCATTTTGTACGTTTATGCAGGCGTGCTTTTCATGAAGCGATTTGTTTAGCGGAATATATAATGTTCCCTTTAATGGTTTTTATTGATTTATATTTATCTCTACATAGCATATTTTAAGTAGAGACTGTTGTACTTTCTAAATGTTGTATATTCACCTTCACTTCTAATTTGTTTGACTCACCTTAGGAGACCTGTAAGCATGTGTATGTGTGTGTGTGTGTGTATGTGCCATTTTAATTCCCTAAGCGGTTAGGCTCCGCAGATTGACTAGGCGAGCAGGTGTCGCCGAATTAGGGAGGGGAGATGTAAAAGAGTTCTAAGTTCAATTGTTTAGATTCACTTTATTTAACTTACACTTTTCGACTTTAAGCACTTAAAACGAACTGACTTTTTTAGGACTTGAACACGAACCAACTCTTATAAAACTTGAAAACCAACTGACTTTTTAATTCTTTGCGGGAGTTGGTTGCAGGCCAAATCGATCAATTAAATTCTGCAACTATCTCAATAATTAATTTAAAGGTGCAGAACTGCGAATTTAGCGTTTATTAAAACAAGCGCTATTTCCGTGGCTCGCACGGAGGTTCAACAAACCGTCAGCTCAATGACCGCTCGGTCGGTGACTTTTTCGGTGTCACCTTTCTTGTTGTTTATGTTTTATAAAATAACTCATTCGGCTTTTACTGAATGCCCAAAAGTATGTGCTGCTAATACGTTAAGCGTTTTTAGCAGCGGGCCAGAATGTTATGTTAGTAACAGTGTTAAGCACTGTTATGAATGCTTTGGCTGATTTTGACCTACAACATCCCTCCACCACTATAATAAGAAAAAATTATTATCTGTAAGAGGATAATTTTTTCTTTTACATATCTTATTAAATTAGGTTCTACGTATAACACAATTATGTAGTTCTTGTAGTCTGTCTACTTCAATATTTACATTACAACTTTTTGACATAATTTTAATTAATTTAGATATTTTATTTCTTGTGCTCTAAGTGGTGTCTTCTTCGCTATTGTCCTTGTCTTCTAGTATCTGATGGCCCATCGATGTCTCTGCTACTTTTCTGGTCGTTTAATTTGCGTTTAATTGCGTGTTGTGTTGTTCTTCTTTTATAGGTTGGTGGGGGTAGCGGTGATGGTTGGTGTTGGCATTTGTTTTTTTTTTTTTCTCTATGCTGTTACTTGTTGTATTTGTTGTGTTTTTCATCTATTGTGCGTCTTCCAAGGGGATGTGGTATTTTTGGTAATTTTCAAATTGTCGTCGTTTAGTTGTTGATTGTTGGTGCTGCTCTTCTTTTGTACATACTTCAGCTTTTCGAGGGTTTGGTGAGTGCTTCAGATTTTGGTTTTTTGCATGGGTTCATGCTATGGCATGTTAATACTATATCTGCTAATAATGTCCTTATTTTTTCTGAATGTCATTTTTTCTGCCGTTTCAAAAGACGTTGTTGTGAGTTTTAATTCTACCAACTACGTTGGTGTTCTGCTTAATAGTTGTTATTTTTTTGTGTATTTTCCACATTGATGTCATTATCGGTTGTTTTAGCTTTATTATGTCGCTCATACCGATTGCCGACCCTTCTTCTTTATTTGCATGTTTCTCGAGTTTGACATTCAGACGTGGACGGTTGCCCTAATTTTGGTCTTGTAGTTAAACGGTTGGTCTGTGCACCCATATTAGGGATTTTGCTGTGTTGTTCAAATTTGTGTTGTTATCCAACAATTGTTATATGATGCTGTTGTGAGGAAGTATCTGACTTGCATTCCTCGGGTAAAATGTCGTACCAACTGGACGAGCTGTTCACCAGCTACCCCTCCCTGCCGATGTAGTTGTCGCCCTTTGCTTGCCGTTGTTGTTCTCTGGGTTGTCTGGTCAAAATTAGTTGTGGGTGGTTGTGAGGTTTTGGTATTCCCACAGTGTTCGTGTTGTACCTAAATATGTTAGTATGTATAAAAAAAAAAAATATATATATGTATATTTTCTCTTTTTATTTTTTCTATCTTTTTTACTGTTTTTTTTTTTTTTTTTTTTTATTTTTTTTTTTTTTTTTAACTCTTTTTTTTGTGTTAGTAGTGCTTATACAATTACATAATGACATTATCGTTAATTAGGATAAAATACAAAAATTTGAAACGATACATAACTAACAAGTTGTCAATACTGATTTCACTTGTTGCATTTTAAATATTTATGTTTTTTTTTTGATTTTTCTATTGCTTTCCATGTTTGCCTATTTTTAGAATAAATGGTATTTTATTTCTCTTATTGATATTATTTTTAATAAAAATCGTAATTTATTAGTTCTATTATTCTTTCTCAAATTTTCTTTTTAAATTTTCCTTAACAGTATTAATTATTCCTAACAGTATTAGGTTTTCTTAAGTGCTTTAATTAGTTTCAAAGTTCATATTACAATATATCGTATATTTTGCTACGTATTAATTCAACATTACTGATATTTTTTTATTAATGAAACTTGTAATTTCTTAACTTATATTTGTTTTTCTTAATTTTTCTAAACATTGTTCAAATTTGTTAACAGTATTAATCTTATTAACATTTCCTAATGTATTTTATTTTCTAACTTATAAAGAATCTAGTTTTTAGTTCTTATTTTTATAACATTTATGTTACAGGAACGTATATATATTTTCCTATTACACGTTTAGTATTTTTATGATCATGTTCTCATCTAGATCTTAAATCTTCCATTTTATTCTTTTTTATCCCTTTTAATTTTCTTATCGTTATCTTTACATATTTTACATATATTTTATTTATTTTATACTTACTCTAGTTAACTGGTATACATGTATAATTGAACTATGTATACCATTATATGTGCATTTATTAAAATATAATTGCATATATAATAAAAATTTTGTTTCTTTATTTTTGCCAAAGTTGTTTTGATATCTTAATTTCCGTTGTTCGCGCGCGTTTCGTGTTACCGAATAAAATTTTTGTTGTCCATGTTTCTATTTGGTTTTTTTTTTTATCAACATTGACAAATGCTTGTGTTGCATTTTTCTGGGTTTCGTACCCGCTTCTAAATGTGTTCTGTCTAGTGTTTCGTTTTTTGTGTTTTGTAAAAAGTTTTCAAAACTGTAACGAGAGAGGAAATTCTTTGGGTTTACAATATATATGTATAATTGATTATTATATATGTAGCATATATATGCATCATAATTGTGTGATTTCTTATTGAATATGTAGAAATTGTATGTGTATACGTTATATATTCTGTTACTTTTCTTATCTTGATGTTAGCATTACATATTATTAATTGTTGCTAATATTCATTTTATATTATTTGAATTAATTTTTCTTGTTTTTTTTTTTTTTTTAAATTTTGTGTTTCTTTGGGCTTTTGATTACTATTGGTTGTTTTAAGTTTTTTTTTTTTCTTTTTCCAATTCTTTGAAATTGAAAGTATGGGAGCATGCCATGACGATATAATTGGAAACCTTTTATTTTCCTTATATAGTTCTTTTAGATTTATCTCTTCATCTAATTTCAATGATGTGTTGAGATCTGAATTTTTCAAGAACATCTGTGGCTCCGATACACGAGTCCAAACTGAGCTATATTTACTTTTCACTAAACTATTCTTTTTGAGTAGTGCTTTTTCTCGTGCATGCTTATTAAAATCACTGAATTCCCTCATGAAGTTATCACAATCTTCTTCCGGTGAATTCGATATTGGAACGTGAACCTTATTATTTCTCATATCTACCGACGTTTTTCCTAGGAACACTCTTGGAGCTATCACTTCTCGTAGTTTCGTCTTCAACTCAGCTATACTTGTTGACCTACCTTTCACTTTATTAATGCCGACATGTTTTACCTCATTTCCTATATTTAATAAGGGTAATTCTATGCTTTCCCCTTCTGAGCCTCTCATTATTAATATTTTCGTTATTAAGTCTATCATGGACTTATTCCACAAATTGTCCCTGCCAAGTATACCATCGCCTGGAAAACCTTGTTCATGTGGCACCATGTGTAACGTTAAACCTAGGTTTGGCCAGTTACAATGTGTAACATTGACAGCCCCTTCTGTGGTGGTACAACCCCCAAAAGCTCCATTTAAAACTCGCATTTCAATTTTATTAACAAACGTGTTATCCTTCATTGATTTTCTTTTTACTAAACTAGTGTCCGCTCCAGTGTCAACCAATAAAATGAGTTTTCCATTTTTTGCCTCTCTACAAGGGAATTCTATGAACACGTCATCTAATTTGGTTTCACTTAATATTGGCATTTCATTTTTATTAAAAACATTATACGTTAACCTAGAAAATTTTCCAACTACACTCGTTTTATGATATTTCGAAACAATTCTATTCATTCTTCTTAATAATTTCATTTTGACACTATCTGCTAACTCTGTTATATACTCAATATATTTCACTATATATTGGTTAACATTTATTAGCGTTATTTTCCTATAGCTGAGACACACAGTTTCTACAATCGACGCATATACTAACTGCAACATTAGTATGGTGACTATTAAAAACTGTGCTCCAACGTTAAGTATTTTCTCACTTATTAAAATTGATGCAATTCTTATTTTCTCCTCTGTATACTTTTGTTCTGCTGCTTGTTGGCCGTTATCTTTGTTGTTTTGCCTCTTCTCGTTATTTAAACAATTAAATGGTTCTGAAGCTGGTAACGCTTCCACGATCTTTTTCGATGTCGGATTCACAATTACCACTTCAGCTGGCCTGGATTTACTAATTTGTTTGGGATCCCAGGTTATTGGCCTCGCCTGGGCCCTTGTTGGTTTCCCTGAACCATTTGCCAGTTTTTCTTCGCCTGACAGTTCGCTACCATGTGGCCCTGTCTGTTACACCAGTGGCACACAATTGTCTCTGTACCATCGGTCCGTCTTGTATTTCTAAATGTTGTCCGTTGACCCATGTTTTCCCTGCTGTTGTTATTGTTATTCGTTTTCCAAGGCCCGCTTTCTTTGTTAGAATTGTAAGTTTCCCGTATTTGTGTATTTCCGTATTGTCGTGAATCATTTGGCTGTCTATTTGAATTGCTTAAGTTTTGTGTTCTATTTGCATTCTGAGTACACCTCCAGTTAGTTTCATGTCCATAAATTAAACACTTAGCACAGTATGGTGTGTTTTTCCTAATTAGACAGTCTTCCCTCGTGTGACCCCTTCTACTACAAAAACTACACGTTATATTTGTTGTTGGTTGCTTGGAAAAGTTGTTAGTGTAACCTCGTTGTGGTATGTCGTTTTTCCTGTCAACTTGTTGTCGGTTTACTACGGACTGCCGAAACTGTGTTGTAGGGTCGCTGTAAGTCATGTTCTGTTTGTGTCCTACCATACCAACAAACTCGCTGGTTTGTCTAATCTCTGCTTGTCTTAACTGATCAGCAATACTTACAGCTTGCTCTACAAGATCTTCTAGTGATTTGTCCGCTGATCCTAACAAATGTAGTCGCAAAGTGCTGTTTTTTAATCCCAATTTAAAAGATTTCATTACGGACTTTGTTATTTCCGCGAGCAGGGCCGCATCGGAGTTACCTTTGTATACACTAGTAGCTATATCTGTCGCTTGTGACCCTAATGACATAAGACGTTCTGCAAACTGCCTTATATCCTCAGTCGGTGATTGGCGTATGTTCTGTATTTCCGTCATAACTGTGTCAAGAGATCTGTACTGTAAATAGTTCTTTTTAATTGTTACGCAAAAATCTTCTACAGTTGCAAACGTTTTTGAGCGCAATAAACTGTATGCGTTCCCGTGAAGCCTTTGTTTTATGCATGCTAAGAAATCTGGCATATCTGTTGCTGATATATTTCGTTTCGCTAAGTCGCAACCTTCTATAAATTTATAGACTTCATTTCGAAGATCCGAAGATGGCGCCCCAGAAAACAGTGGTACTAATCTATTGACGGTTTTCGCGATTTCTTCTATACCCATTTTTATTTTGTGTTTATTTCTATATTCTAATTGAAAGGATGTATCTTTTGGACTAACCACGCCTGTGTTTATTTTTTGTTGTTCAAATAGTTTATTAACTACGTCTGCTGACTGCTTTAAATGTCTATTTTCTTCTGTTAATTTTTGAATTGTTCTTTTTGCGTCGTCTAACGCTGCACAGTCTTCTTTTCTTTCTCGTTCGTATTGATATAATGTCCTGTTTAGCGTTTCGTCTGTTAAACCTTTTTCTTTTAGCCACTCTTTAAGCGAATTACTTTCTTCGTCTGCTTCCTTTAATAGCTGTTCCTGATGTCTTATACTAGTTAAGCTTTCTTCGTACCTACGTTTTACCGATGCGAATTTTACTTTCCACTCTGCTATTTCGTCTTTTCTACTGTCTAATTTTGTATTTGTTACCAAGACAATTTCTTCTACAATGGCATCTGCCTTTTCTACATTTGTTATATTGCCCAAATCTCTTAATTTTGCTCTTATTAATTCCCAATTTTCTTTATTTCCTACTATTTCCTTTAAAATATTATAAAGCTTCGATACAAATTCTCCTAATTCTTTTTGTAGTTCCTTATGATTTTTTTCTAGTTGTTTATAATTTTCTTCTAACAAAGATTCTGCCATTAATCACTCATTTAATTTTATCAAGTTTCTTATCTCCTACTGTAATTGTATGATTAGTTAATCGCCCTGTTTATTCAAATATTTCTCATTTTTTTTTTGTGGTTTTGCTTGACAATTCCCCTTTTTTCTACTTCTAAAATTTCAATGTCAACTCAAAACTATCGCACCACCGTTTAACTGGATTTCGTTTTGTTTATTCTCTATTCATTCTATTTTTTCTACTTCTATAAATTTTTGCTGATTATGCATCGACCTACTTATTGTGCATGGGTTCATTGAACGCTTGCAAGCACTGCATCTGTTAAAATGTTGAGCTTTTAATTTTAAAACAGTACTTTTTATCTTTATGTTGTGTTGAAATTAAGCTTTTGTTTCAATGTGAATTGTTTTCTTTAAAACATTCCTAATTATTTGAAATTTAAGAAATCAAAGGAAATAATGTGAAATAACTTTTCCCTTCTCATTAAATTACAAAACACCACTTATCAACATATATTAAGCGCTTAATTCATACAATAAAATCTTTCAATTAAGTATTTAAATCATCGCTCAACGAAACTGAGCGATTTGCATGCATTAATTTCGATTTTCCCGTAACTTGAAATATATTTGTAGAACTTAAACTTGCTTTTTGATCAAACTGAATAGATGCTCTCTTCCCGTAAATGAGAGGTGTGGAAAAAATTACTCGGAATTTATGCAGATAATCGTTGGTTGTTTAGAACCATTATAGAAATTGTTACAAAAAATTTTGTTTCCCTATTTTGGTAGGTGTCATGGCACATAAACCAATGACAGCCTAAAGGAAGTTTTTTATTGTTTATCTAGGCACTTTAACCAAGACAAACGCTGTAAAGAAAAATACTGCTCATGGCACTTAAACCGTGAGCAGAAAAATGTTATAATTATTAAAAACGTTTTAAATTCAATATAATTAAAATTTCTCACACATTAGTATTTTTCACTTTTACTAATATTTTTCGCGATTATTGGCTCGAAAGCCGGCTGCGCCACTTGTTGTACTTTCTAAATGTTGTATATTCACCTTCACTTCTAATTTGTTTGACTCACCTTAGGAGACCTGTAAGCATGTGTATGTGTGTGTGTGTGTGTGTATGTGCCATTTTAATTCCCTAAGCGGTTAGGCTCCGCAGATTGACTAGGCGAGCAGGTGTCGCCGAATTAGGGAGGGGAGATGTAAAAGAGTTCTAAGTTCAATTGTTTAGATTCACTTTATTTAACTTACACTTTTCGACTTTAAGCACTTAAAACGAACTGACTTTTTTAGGACTTGAACACGAACCAACTCTTATAAAACTTGAAAACCAACTGACTTTTTAATTCTTTGCGGGAGTTGGTTGCAGGCCAAATCGATCAATTAAATTCTGCAACTATCTCAATAATTAATTTAAAGGTGCAGAACTGCGAATTTAGCGTTCATTAAAACAAGCGCTATTTCCGTGGCTCGCACGGAGGTTCAACAAACCGTCAGCTCAATGACCGCTCGGTCGGTGACTTTTTCGGTGTCACCTTTCTTGTTGTTTATGTTTTATAAAATAACTCATTCGGCTTTTACTGAATGCCCAAAAGTATGTGCTGCTAATACGTTAAGCGTTTTTAGCAGCGGGCCAGAATGTTATGTTAGTAACAGTGTTAAGCACTGTTATGAATGCTTTGGCTGATTTTGACCTACAACAAGACCATCCACTGTCCCTTTCCTGGAATTCACCCATTTTGGTGATCAGTTCTTCAGACATGTCAGCATAGATGCTGCTAATGTTTTCAACTTTTTGTGCTAAGATCTTTTTTGTTTTTGAATGACTTTATTTGCAGCACTATTTCCTCATCTGTCGTTATTTTAAAGTATTCTGTTTACAATTCCATATTAAATTTTATCATTATGTGCTTTTTTAGCAAATTTTCTATCTGCTTAGTCACTATATTTTTCGCGTTTTTGAAGAAATCTTGTGGAATCAGACGCGATCAAATCACAGACGATCAACTGTATTCTTAAAAGCTGATTTGGTGCACTTAAGACCATCTTTTAGAGGTTACCAACAATTCTTTTTATGTTTGATTTTCCGCAGATGGAGCTCCAACCTATTGAGGTTTACTTATTAATACTCTTTGGGTCCAACCTCTTCGAGAAACATCTTCGTTACATGTTGGGCAACGAACGTTCTCGCTAGCGTCAATGTGTGATTGTGTTGTAGTAGCTCGTGGTAGTGCTGACGATGAAGCTGAAGACGATGGTACCTGTACTGCTGATGAAGACGATGATGGTTCCTTGTGCTGCTGCTGCTGTTGCATTTAAAGATGATGATGGTGCTGATGATGCCGTTGATGATGGTGTTGTTGTTGAAGTTGTAGATAATGATGAAGGCTGCTGATGATGATGACGATGGCTTTCGGTGAAGTAATTTCTGATGCCGATATAACTCATCTACTCTATTAAAGTTTTGCCCACAATCTTCGCAGTGGAATTGTGGATGGCCATGCGTTGCTTTTGCATGCCTTTTAAGGTTAAACATCGCAGTGAAACCCTGTCCACAAATGTCGCAAATAAATCCCTTTATTTTATTTGTTTTGTTTGCTTTCTGTTGCTGATGATATATCTTCACTTTATCAGTTTTTTCTTTGTTGTTGTTGTTTTTTTCTCTGTACGTTTTAAATACTAAATTTAAAAGATTTTCTTTTATTTTAATTTTTTGTTTTCACACACTATTTTTAACAGTTTGTTATTTTGTTTTATTTAACACGTTTTATATTTTTGTACGCTGGCACTTCTACTTTTTAGTCACACTATTTTTATTGATGTTTTATTTTAAATAGTGAATTTCACTACACTTACAGTTTCTATTTTGTTGTAGTTTTGTTTTACAGCTTTGGGGTTTTATTTTTCTTTGTTTTTCGTACGTTTGGTTTTTGTGCGTTTTATTTTATATGCACTTGTTTTTTTTTTATTTTAAATACTTTTTAAAGTTTTAAATTCCTTTTCTAGGGTTTGTTTTTAAGTACTATATTTAATAATTTAGTTAGTTCGATTTTTAAGTACTATAGTTAATAACTTTTAATTTTGTTTTGTGTCTACGCGTTTTATATTTCACGTTTTCTTTTTAATATAATATTTCACAATTTTTTTACAAGTTTTATTTTTACAAGCTTTAATTTTTATTAGAATATTTCACAATTGACGCGTTTCACAATTCTTCCGAAGGCACAAGATTACTTTCAGAACTGAGAGCAAATTGCATACTTCCGCCCCTGATATATGTACGATATTAAGCATGACACAGATCCCGAGTTCTTCAGGTTCTTTCATTGTTTACAATATCTAATATTCATGACTAATAATATCATTTGGAGGAGACTGCGTACGAAATATTTATAAACAAACATTGAACAATAATCAATAACACAAAAATATTAGGTTGGGGAAAAAGAAATCCATTATTTTTTCGGTAGATGGCTGTAGTGATCGATATCTCGTAAATTATCGATCAAACAATTTCAAATTTATGCTCGTTGTCAAGGTAACAGTTCGCACTAAAAGAATTCGTTTGCAGTTTTTTGTTTTGTCCATTCAGTTCTGAGTTACACGGCGTTAAAGATGGAAGTCAACAAAGGGAAAATTCGGTACATTTTACAGTTTTTCTTTGATAAGGGCGAAAATGCAAGTCAGGCGGCTGAAAATGTGAATAGTGTTTATGGTCCAGATACCGTAACAGCTAATTACGCGCAATTTTGGTTTCGTCGATTCCGTTCGGGTATTTTGGACGTTAAGGATGCCCCTCGCACAGGCAGGCCCGTCGTCGAAAATGTCGACAAAGTCACTGAAATCATCGAAGTGGAATATAAAATTCTTTGGTTGGTGCATGTTTCACTTTGAATATAGTAACGACAAAAGCAAGAAAAGAATCCGAACGAGTTTTGTTTACCCTAATTCGATCGGCGACACTCCGTTCTACTGAAGTAATTAAATTACAACAACAACGTCGACTCTCCATCCTCTACTGAAAGTATTTATTAAAATATAAACTAATTGTGCCTTCCAAAAATCATCATTTAATTCTCTGTTTGTAGTTAGAGTTGAGTTTAATGAACAAAAATTACATACATTTCAATGAAAAAGAACATTCACCCCGAACACATTTAAAGCAAGCTGAGATTTGACATCACACATTTCCTAAACACAATTATGCCCAAGAACACGAACATAGGCTCTCTTTGTACGCACTGTACATACATATATTTCGACGACATCATAGTAAGAATTGAAACAAAAGCGAAAGAGAACAAAAAAAATAAAAATCCCCCGCCAACCAAATTTGTTTACACTAACTTCAACGACGGCACCCCATTCCATCAAAAGAATTAATTACAACAACAACATAACAACAACAAGAATAACAACAACATAAACAATAAAATAAATTTTTTAACACTAATTCGATCGACGGCACTTCGTTCAAAACTCCGAAATTTGTTTACACTAACTCTGTGGCCCAACGATCACGTTCGCTAAAGTTTCATGTTATAACAACAACAACAACATATTCTTACACAAAAATATTCAGCATCTTCACCCCCTTCCCTCCCCGCTCACATGATTCCCTTCCCTATCCTTCACCAACATCAGCTGCCTGTCCGTCCGTCGCCCTTTCGGCACCATATAAACCTTATGGCGGCGACAGAGAGCTCATACACACAAACATTAACAACGTTATGGCGACGGCAGAGCTAAACTCCACACCGGCAGAGAACCACACACACACAAACCTTAATAAACCTTATGGAGGCGGCAAAGCTGAGCTCCATACGCTCCACAGCGACTGCGCAGTCGCTACGTTGAGCCAGAAGGCACATATACACAATACTAAGGTACATAGTAGGAAAAGCCTCCAAATTACAACCTACAGTAGGAGCGCTTTAAGTATGCGTGTCATTCGTGCGGCAAAGTTGGTCATAAGGCAAGAGAATGCAAGTCATAATTCTTTACGAAGCAGAAGTTTTGATGCAGATATCAACTGAATGTAGACGGTGGTCAGAACAGAACAGAATGGTAAATTCCAACATTTACAACCTCCGGATGTTACTACACTTAATTTGGCTAACAACGAAACCACCAAAAAAAAAAAAATAAAAAAAAAAAAAATGGTACAATCAAATTTCAAACTAAGGAAGTATTTCCTATCAAATTCCTGAGCGTTTTATATGTTCCTGATCTGCGAGCAAATTTGTTGTCTTTTTCGAAGATAACAAAATCTGCCAAAGTTATAAATCCTAGAACTGGAGAGCAAGTGGTCTGCAAGCCGAGATAATGATTTATATTTCATTAAAGAAGAATGCGCCGAAGACTGCAGACACGTAGAAAAGTTGCCATTGAAAGATTGGCATGATTGAAAGTTGCCATTTAGATTGGTCATCTAATAATGAGAAAGTAATAGGAGTTAAAATCAAAGCAAAGGAAACATTACCTGTTTGTGAAGTTTGTGTGAAAGGTAAACAAACACAGAAATCTTTTCAAAATTGAAATACAATATCATCCGAAATACTACTGGTACATTCATATATCTGTGGCCCCATGCGAGTTAACTCTCTCAGTGGTTCCAGATATTTCGTAACTTTCATAGATGACAATTCAAAATGGAGCGAAATATATTTTTTGAAAAAGAAAAGCGAATTTCCAACAAAGTTCAAGGAATATGAAAACATAGCTGAGAGAAAAACAGGCAGAGAAATTAAAACACTAAGATCTTATAACGGAACCGAATATACTAGTCGTAACGCCACCAATTATCTTCAGCAGGAAGGTATTGAGCACCAACTGAGTGTAGAATACACACCTCAGCAAAACGGAGTGGCGGAAATTAAGAACCGTACCCTTGTTGAAATAGCACTTTACCACATACTTTTCGGGCAGAAGCCACACTTACTGCAAATCATTTCCGAAACAGATGCCCATACCGCAGTTTATCTGGTGAAACTCCACTCAAATTGTGAAAAGGTAAAAACCCCAATGTGCACTATATTCAAAAGTTTGGCACAACAACATACGTTTTGGATAAGAAGAAAGGAAAAGGAAAATTTGATTCGAAGTCAAAGAAGTGTGTATTCATTGGCTATTCGGAAATATCGAAAGCATATCGGCTTTGGGATCCTGAGTGAAAGAATGTTGTTCGAAGCAGAGATGTTATTTTTACGAATTGATACCAATCAACCGACTATTCTGAACTTAGCTGTAAAGATAGCTTGCCACCATAGATTACATAATAAATTTCGTTTCAAACAAATCCCAAAGTAAAGAAGATAAAGAGAAAACTATCGGAACACTGAATGAAGAAGTCGACAGAGAAATCAATCAAAGAGAAATCAATCAAAAGAAGCAGTCGAAGAATTTCATACTCCAACAATTTGGAAGAAAGGTCCGGGGCGACCAAAACGACTTTTGACAGGTAAAAAAGGGAGACCTAGAAAGCTATTTCGGATAGTGCAAAAACCTGAGGATGTTTTTGCGAAATGTAAAACTTTTAAGAAATGTCACTTTTTACCATCAGATTAATGAAATAAAATATCTTGAGACTCAGTTTTAGAAATTTCTATTTGTTGTATATTAGTAAATCTACACTTTATTAATACCTTTAAAACACTCTGCTAATAATGTATACGTTTCATTTTGTTTATTGTCAATCATTCTTGACAGATAATATTTTATTTAATAAAATCTTTCCCAAGCAAACATCGCAAATGTTTTTCACAATATAACTAGCAGGTTATGGGCCCAGAAATCTTCCATTAAAGAAAGTAATATTGTAAAGAATATTACAAGAGAATATAAAAATTAATAAAAATAAGTCTTATAAGTGTTAAAATTGAACGACTCGGAAAGGATAATTTCGATACTTGGCGATTCACACTGAAGCAATTCTGAACCATTGAAGGGCGAAAAGCACGACTAGTTGCGAAATGTTACACTCAGGTACCGGATATATACTACAGCGAAACTTATTCCCCAGTTACTAGAATAGGGTCTAACCTAGCATTGTGCTTATCTCAATAGAGATATCGAAGAGAAAATTTTTATAAACATAACTAAAGATATGGCCGAAATCTTTGAAGAAGACCAAATCTGTAAGTATTCTGCAAATAACGTCTGTTTGATTAAAAAGGCACTTTACGAATGGAAACAGTAAGGTCGGCAGTTGTATAGGAAATGGGATAAAAGTTAGGTCTTCAACCACTAGAATCTGATCAGTGTATCCACATGTACAAGAAAGGTGACAATAACGTGTACAAAAAAGTTGGCTTGTAGCAATCTATGCAGATGATTTTATCGTTGCGTCGAACAGCGGTACGAAACTAACGACGATCTTTAAACAGAATTAGCAAAATCTTTTGAAATGAAGGATCAAGGGCCATTAAATTTTGGCCCGGGCATAGAATTCAAACAAAATCCAAATAATAAAGAAATAACAATGTGCCAATCGAAGTGTATAAGAAATTTTTTAAGTCGTTTTAATATGCAAAGCTGTGAACAAGTAGCAACACCTATGAAACTAAACAAAAATTATCTAAAAATGGCTGCCCTAATACTGATAAAAAAAGAAAAGAAGCTGAACATTTTCCCTATCAACAACTTATTGGGTCTCTCATGTACTTAGCAGTTTCTAGACAAGATATCTCGTACGCGGTAAGTAATTTTGTAAAAGAACATTGAGTGGCAGCGAAACGCATATTACTTAGAAGGGATGGAGAACTACGGAATATCATTCAAGAAATCTGAACAGAAGCTTGTTGGATATGCCGTTGCAGACTGGGCCTCCAACATAGATGACAGGAGGTCTTATACACGATACGGTTTTATATTGGCGAATGCAACTATTAGCTGGTTATCAAGAAAGCAAAGAACTGTAGCAATGTCGAGTGCTGAAGCAGAGACATGAGTCTCTCAGAATCTGCAAAGGAAGCAGTTCATTTAACAAAATTCTTATCAGAAATTTTAGGACAACAAGAAGCAACTTTAATTTTTAATGACAGCCAAGGTGCAAATCTCTTAAGTCAGAATCCTATATTTCACAAAAGACCGAAGCATGTTGATATACGGCATGTTTAATAAAATCTTTGCCAAGCAAATCTCTCAAAAGTTTCTCACAATATACAATATGTAACTACCACTATTAATAATGAATCACTTCGCATTTAGTTTATTTTGGGTTAAGTGGTCGGCTATAATCTTAGTCTTAACAGCATTTTGGGCTTTACAAAGTCTTTTAATTCTATTGTCGAATATCCCAATTAGATAAAACTTCAGTAGTATGGAAAGAGGGGTTCTGGGCCAACTGAGCACCATGGTGCTATGCTTTACGTGTGTTACAGTGAGATAGCGCTATACGCGTTATGTGAGAGCGAGTGAGAAGGGGATAAAGGTTCCGGACGGACATCTGCTTGGTGGTATGCTTTTACACGTGTTAGAGGGAGATCCGGCTATACGGGTTGTGCTTATGCTGTAGGCTTTCAATATGTATGTTTGTGTGTTTCTGATGAATCTTTAAGTTAACTGAGTGCCTATTGTGAGTGATTATTTTAATTGCTTATGTTGTTTGTTTTCTTTTGTTGCTTTGTTGTAATAGGAATTTTTTAGTAGAATGATCGCCCTGGATTTAATGCAAACAAATTCCGTTAGTTTCCTTTTTCTTGCCTATGCTGTTGTTGTTGTGAATTTGTTTTCAATAATTGGTGACATGTAGTAGGATTATGTGTATGTCCAATGCGTGGCATGAAAGATACTTTATTGTTCTTGTTGTTTTATGTTCTATTTTGGAAATTCGTTCCTTGTGAGCGGTGATATTCATATTTTTATTTTTTTAGTTTGGTAAATGACCCTTTCAAGTGGATTCTTGGTTAACCAAATCTCAGCTTGCTAAAAATGTGAATAATTTGGGTTCATTAAACAAATGTAGGTTTCAATTTTTATTTTTCGTACAAATGTAGGTCATTTTGCTTTGCTATAGACTTTTAACACATATGAATGCGCGTGTGTTTGTGATTGAACCCAAATTATTCACATTTGTAGCAAGCTGGGATTTGGTTAACCAAGAATCCACTTGAAAGGGTCATTTACCAAACTAAAAAAAAGAAAAATATGAATATCACCGCTCACAAGGAACGAATTCCTAAAATAGAAGAGAAAACAACAACAAAGTATCTTTCGTGCCACGCATTGGACATATACATAATCCCAACACATGTCAACAATTATTGAAAACCAATCCACAACAACAACAGCATAGGCAAGAAAAAGGAAACCAACGGAATTTGTTTGCATTTGTTTGTCCAGGGCGATCATTCTATTAAAAAATTCGTATTACAACAAAGCAACAAAACAAAACAAACAACATAAGCAATTAAAATAATCACCAAATAATTTTATTACACTAAACTGGTCGACGGCACTCAGTTAACTTAAATAATCATCGGAAACACACAAATATACATACTGCAAGCCTACAGCATAAGCAATAAAAGAAATCACACAAATTTGTTTATACTAACACTGTAGACTGACGTTCTCAGATTCCCTTTCCTTCCCTTCCCCTACTCTTGTATGTGCGTCTGTGTATTTGTCAGTGCGTCTGTATATAATTATGTCTGTCCGTCCATCAGTTCGTCTGTCCGTATCGCCTTTTCACTCACACTCACAACCCGTATAGCCGGATCTCTCTCTAACACACGTAAAAGCTTACCACCAAGCAGATGTCCGTCCGAAGCCTTTATTCCAATTCACACTCGCTTTCACATATCCCGTATAGCGCTATCTCACTCTAACACACGTAAAGCATAGCACCATGGTGCTCAGTTGGCCCAGAACCCTTCTTTCCATTTTACTAACTTCTGCACAATAAGCTTGTGGAGAAGATCCTAGTAAACTCAGAAACAAGCAAAATTATAATGAAGACCTTATTCTAAATGATCCAACGATAACGGGGCTGGTCGAGAATAGCATATTTAATGATATTTTTCCCTCTCATATAACAGAGAATTTTGCCTTTGATATTATGAACGACTTGGTTAAAGAAATTTTTATCTACGACTTGTAATATTTTGACGTCGCTATTTAAATAAAAGATACTGACTATTGAGCAATTAAACTATAGAAAATCTTTATTTCCTTACGGAGCAACTGAAATCGACAACTTTTCACCATCAATAGAAGAAAGGAAAATTAAGTTTTAAATAATTTTTTCTTTTATTTATAATCCATGCAATCTTGTGTACAATGCCATCAATTTATTTATTCTGCCGATTTTTATTTGAAGAATACTACAGATGCAGGTGTCTGGTCCATCAATGCAGTTTCTTGAAGACCAACAACAACTTCATGCCGACTGAGCTTTATATAGTTCGCGAAAATTTCTGTAAAATGCTCATCGAGTAAAACATATTTTTCTCACACTAAAAAGTCATGGACACGTCGTAAAAATTTGAAATTTGAATTTTGAAATGTTAATAGAATTCATGATGCTCTTTATTTGCTGGTTCATTATAAACTGAGTTGATTCTCGTTCCTCGCTGGTTTTATGAGAAAGAAACATATGCCTGAAACTGCTAACTTAAATCAAATATATATATTTAAAATAAATATATATTAATAATATATATTAATATAATATAATTAATAATTATTCTGTTTTTTTTTCTTATATATAATTATTATTATTCTGCATTGATGGACCAGACACCATTGTTTGTATATATTTATATATATAAGAAAAAAAAAACAGAATAATTTTTAATTATGTCTAGTATAGTTTTCTACTTTTATTAAATTTAGTTTGCATTATTTGAGCATATAAAAAAAATTTGCGTTTATATTTAGCTGCACCTCTAAACGATAAGTTTGGTTAAGCAATAAACACCATTGCTCAATTCTTTTACTGTGTAGTGCGTGCCATAAGCAGACAATGGTTATGCCCACCTCTGCACAAGAAAATAATAATAACAATTATTTTAAGCAATTCTCTTCCGTAAACAGTCTTTGGGTCATCCACTCGAGAACGTAATTTGAACCATCGAGTGCGACGACCGCTCGCTGTGTTTGTTGTGCTGCCGCAACACAACGTGTGTTTGTTGTAGCGCTGCAATAAATGTGCAAGCAACGCACTTTAACTCAAGCACAAGACAAGTACAAGGCCGTGGCAAAAAGGTGAAAAGAAAAGAGTAAAGAAATAAGAATAATAATTGGATTGCGACACATGCGATCGTCAACTATTTTGGCGATCACCAATGAAAAGTTAACCAATCAAAAGTGTCGAACATAGGATATTTTTCGAAGTTAGGATAAGAAATTTTAGTATATAAGATTGTAGAAGTTTTAATAAAGAATCAGAATGAATTAGTAAGCCTACAATTACATTGTGTCATTTACGAGCGAGTAATTTGGCGACACACGATCGCCTTCGCTTTCATTCTCCTTTAATTCGGCAACATCAGCTTGCCTAACTAATCTGCGGAGCCTAACCGCTAAGCTAATAAAAAGGTATACACAACACACGTAGGGATAAAGATAAATGTCTGTTTAGATGAACCACCAGGACGATAGGTCCACCACAACTGTTAATTCACATATGGAGTTGAAGTTTTTCGGAAGATGTGTAATCTTCTAATACCACTAATACACCTTCTCCGTATTTAGTGCTGGCCTTCGACATCCTTCGTATTTTATGGGCTCTACCTATCTCCATATCTTGGAAATATGAATATTTCTTCGGGGTAGTGTTTTTGTTGATGAAGTCATCTATTTCATTATTGGATAAGGAATTCACTTGATTTTCCGTATATACGAGTGATACATTTTTTTACTTTGGGATGTTTTTAATTAATATTTTTAAACAATTTTTATACTTGAAACATAGCTTTTTCAAAAAAGCAAACAAACAAATCGATTGTTGAAGAAATTCTGAGGATCATTTCTAAAAACTAGAGGTTTTTACACAAAGCAATCTCCTTATTCGTTTGATTATCGTGAAAATATTAGATATAGTTGGAATGTATACTATACGCTGTATATTTGTAAGCAAAGTAAAGTGTTAGAAAAATTAAAGGTTTAATTTATTTATTAATGCGGATACGCAAATGCAACACACAAAGTTGATCATCTGCCAGAAACCTCTTAAAAATTTTTACTTAACAACTAACGCTAACAATATCAAAGACTAATAAAAAAGAAGCATTTCCATGAATAGCGAGGATCTTAAGAAAGTAGCCACAACTAAAAACCCAACAACAACAACATATTACAATCCGAACCTCTTTCATATCTCACTTCAGTAGTCTAATTAATGTAAGGTATTCAGGAACATTTATTTACCAATGATATTTACAGCCTTAAAAATTACAAAGCAATAAAGTTTTTCGTAATCTGAGCCCATAAATATTAGAAACAGCAATATCAACGCATTATTTGCTGCCACTCATTGACATCTACTTCAATCGCTTAGTGACACAAAGGAACATGTTTGCACGTGTTGTGCGTGAAACTACACCTTGACCCCCGTGTCTTGAAAGTGATCTAGTTCATTTATTTAACAATGACATTAATAGCTGTGAAAATTACAAAACCGTCGAAAATTTAAGATTAACATATCATAAATATTTGAAGCAGCCATATCAACGTATTACTTCTCGACATTAAATGACATCGCACTTAAATCTCATAGTGATCCTTTGTACTAAATTAATGCCCTCATTCAGACAGTCTTCGCTAAAGTCTTCGGCGTGGTCTCTCAAGAGTTGTTATCCATTCAAAATCCATTATCACAAAGTCTATAGCTGAGAATAGAAATTATATTACTGCTTGCTTCCGCCTTTATATGCATAGCCAGCTTTGAAAAGGATGTTCATAGCCTCTTCTAAGGACTCTGGATCCCTACATATAAGTACGGACCTCATAGGTTCTGGAATCCTATTTGTGAAGAAATGTAGCGCAGATTTAGAGTTATTTTTTGCACATGCAGTAAGCGCGTCTCCTTCACCGACAGCAATTGCAGTTTTATTGTTAAGTCTTCTTAGTTTTGTCCTAATATCATTGTAGAAGTCTACGCAATTGGTTTTGAAAGTGGTTTTTCTTAATTCGTCAAAAAGTTCTTCGCACGACAGCTTGTCGCTAAAGTTATTGTTTAACACTTCCTTAATTTTAGGCCAACTGTTTGCCTCACAGTTTATGTCTATCGCAACCCTAGCCTGGTCTTTTAGCTTGCTCTTTATTAAATCTAAGAATAAGGGTTGGGTTTCTACCATGTACGTTAAAAGGAGTGGCTGGATTCTATCGACTAGTATGCAAAAGTTTTGCAATTCGTCCCTGTTACCGTTAAAGAAGGGCAGTCGTTCCAGGTATTTGAGCGGATCTATAGTTAACTGTGCCATTTTTCCTGGCAATATATATTACGATATTTTTTTATGGTTTCCGAGTGAGTTTTCCTCGTCCTTGGTGAGTCTTCGTTGTTGTGTCCAGTTTGCAGGATGTTGTATCGTGTTGCCAGATGTTGCGTAGCTGACCGTCGTAGATATATTTAGTAATTGTTTTATTTATTATTTATTATTTTAAATGTTTTGTGTAAATTTCTGCTGCCACAGTTTTACGCCCACTCGATGGGTTTTTTTTTCAAACTTGTAAGTTCTCGTTTCACTTTTTAAAAAGAAGGGTTTTCACTTTAATCATTGAAAAATTTGGATTATGTTCACTTTTTGGATGACTTTTCTTCAATGTTCTAATGTTCTCTTTTTTTCTCTTAAAAAAAAGGTTGTCTTCAATCTTTTGAAGTTTTTAATCCGGTTACATGTTAAAACATAAATTTTCAGAAGGATATTCTTCAAATTCCGGATATCCCATCCTCGTCGCCAATTATGTTACTGCTTGCGCGGAACAATAAAAAAAATATATTTAAATAAAACTCTTCTTTTAATTTAAACGTCTCTTTATTGGAGCTGTCGATCAACTGACTTGATATTTTTCATATATCTTTTCTTAAAGCTAGTTATCTATGTTTCTGCTTATCTATATACATTATTTTTATGTGGCACCTGCAACTTGCATGTTCAGAGCTGCAAAGTCAGCGCTTCTGAATATACAAACTAAGTGCAAGCAAAAAGATTAAAATAGAATAAAACTATGCTTGCATTCCTGTGCTGCATGTAGGTGTATTGTTACATCCGCACAGGAAATGGTTCGGAAAAAATTCTTAATAATTGTTTATCGCTTTCGAATGACAATTATTAAGAATTTGGAAGTTTTTAAATGAAGCGAGTCGACATCTTATGTTGCGCTCATCAACTATGTATGGGATGTCCCCCACCGTTAGCTTGAGGCTACGACGAATGTACTTGTGGTAATGGAGTGTGGAACTTATTTGTAATTACAGTGGTTACAGCTATAAAAATTAACATTGCTATAATAAGTAGAGTGCTTATGTTTAGAGTGTTCCTTATAAAATTGTTTTTATTAATTTCTGTAATATCCTTTCTATTATTTTCGATATTTTGTAAGTGTAAGTCATTAAATTCTAATTCTGTTCTTCTATGCTGGTTTTGAAATCGTTACAATTGTGTAAAATTATGGTTTTCTCTATATTTTTTACAATTACTAATCCAATTTTTACTTCTTTTATCTGTACTGTTTTGTTCTCCTTAAAATAGCATTTAGCGTTTTTTGCTTTGAAAATATTATTAATACATACGTCTTCTATTTTCTTTAAGTTCCTCTTTAGATTTTGTATTACGTTCGCATGATATATATTGCCACGATTATCTGTGACAACTTCGTTCTCTTTTAGATATAGACCTTTATTATCTTTGTTGGGTATAGGTTCTATTAATATTTTAGAGTAATGGTTATCCTCCAATCTTGGTATCAAGAGTACTATAACTATTCTACCATCGAACGAAACCACCGAAATTTTTATATTCGCTAATGTGTCAATGTCCGTTATGTCTTTAAATTCTTCGTTTGTCAGAATATTTCTACTTAAGACACCGAGTCTGCTATTAAGAAGGATATGTTCTATGTCGTCTATATGGTTTATGAGTAAACTTAAGTCGTAATTAATTTGATACAAGTACTGCATCTGTTTCATTTCGTCCTCCACTGTTATTATTTTGTTACCTATCTGCGTAGTCCATGTTTCTACGAATTCTTTAATTGTCTTTTGCTGTTGTTTAATGTGATCTGTAATGTTCTGTATTTGTCTAATTATGTCAGTATTAACGCGTACTTGTTTGTTATTTTCTGTGATAAGGTTATTGTTGTTCTCTTTCATAATTTCAAGTTGGTCCATTATTTCTTTTTCGTCATCGGCATCCATCGTCCCTGCAATATACTTAAGTCCTTTACCGATTATGTTAAGTAGTCCTCGTTTTTTCCTTTGGTGTGGGAGTAAATTGTATAATTTGGTTTCGAGATTCTTATAGTTGTGTAGAACTGAATTTAGCATTGGACCTTCTAGGCATGGTTCGTTTTGAATTCTGTTGATGTTGTCCAAAATGTGTCGCTTTGCGTCTTCGTATTCGGTCACGTTAATTATATGGAGTATCTTTTCGTAGCTCGATATAAGTCTGAATTTTTCCATTTCATTTTCATTTCATTTCATTTCATTTATTTATTTGCTATTCATTATACTCCAAGACTAAGAGTCTTATAAGCTGTATAATACAATTACATGGAATGAAGAATATTACTTATGCATTAAAATTAAATTAAATTAAATTAGTTTAGTTTAAATTCAGTTTGATATTTCATTATACATATTATAATAAGCTGAAAAATAAGGTGAATAAGTAGAATAATAGTAGAAAGTAAAAGAAGTCAAGGCAGAAAAAATCAGAAAGTCAAAAAGAAAACAGTTGTAAGAAAATCATAGAAAAGAAGAAATCATGGAAGTGCAAGAAAATAGAAAAATAACTAGAAAAATAGCTACATATCTGTGAGATTGGTCAGGAGTAGAAGAAAAATACTGCAAAATAAGCCTCCTGAATTGCGGCATGCTGGTTAGTTTTTGTAGATGAACAGGCAAGGTGTTCCAAAGCCGAACAGAATAAATAAAAAATTGACGCTCTGAGACCAAACAGGAATACCGAAATGGCACAATATTAAAAATTCGGTTAGACTGGGTAAAAGTTAACCTTCGATACAAGTAGGACGGCACACCAGACTTAACCAACTTATTGAAAAATATTAAAACACGGTAAGCAAGTAAGTCATTGAAAGAAACACCACATACAGTTTCGCTATGCGTAGATACACTGTCTGTCCGTTTTAACCCAAAGCTGTATCTCACAATACTATTAAACATCACATTGAGTTTCCGCCTACAAAGTGAATCACAGTTCGCAAATAATTCACAGCCATACAACAGCGACGGCATCAAATACACTTTGGCAAGGAGTTTTGCATAAGTGATCGCAATATTTCTATTTATATGTTCATTCCACGAAAGCACATTATTAAAGAGTACACCCAAATTATTGGCCTTCTTAACATATTCCACAGAGCTTCCATTTAGACTTAATGTAGGCAGTGAAGTCAAATCAAAAACTCTTCTATGAATAACCAAGCATTTACTCTTTTTAGGATTAAGGCACAAACCATTTTTAAGCGCCCACAGGTTAACTTTATCCAACTCTCTATTTAAATTATGTATACACGAGTGAACAGAGTCAATAGAGGACGAAATGATTAATTGTACATCGTCAGCGTACATGTGAACTTTACAACAAGAAAGTACATTCGGTAAGTCATTGATGTATAAATTGAAAAGCAGAGGACCCAAGACTGAACCTTAAAGGAACACCTCGAGCCAAGGTTAACGGTAGTGATATAGCCCCTTTATTACATACCTTTTGCTTACGACTTGAAAGATACGATTTTATAAGGTTCGTAGCAGACAGGGAAAACCCAAATATATTGGGCAACTTCGATGCAAGAATTTCATGATCAACCGAGTCGAAAGCCTTGGAGTGATCAAGTAACACTAGAAATGTTAGACGACTTTCATCAACATTAACACTAACTTGTTCCACAACATCACACAAAGCAGTTATGCAGCCATGTCCAGCCCTAAAACCTGATTGGAATTCAGAAATTAATCTATTTTCATTACAAAAATCCGAAATTTGAGCACACAAAACACCTTCAAAGGCCTTAGACAAAAATGGAAGTATCGATATTGGTCTGAAATCATTATCTGATTTAGGTATTGGTATAACCTTAGCAGTTTTCCATGCATTAGGAAAAACAGAAGTGGTAATAATGGTATTATAAATGTGCGTGATAAATTGTAGCAACCGTGGTAGCAACAGTTTCAAAAAAACTGGATTTATGCCATCAAGTCCGACTGCGTTGGATTTAACTTTCAGTAAACTCTTTAGAACTTCATAACGGTCCACGCATCTGAAATAAAAACTAGCAGTATGAAGGGGACAATTATTTTGTTTAAATAGCTGTTGGTGGTAACCCGCGCTATACCAATGTTAACAAAGCGGTTATTAAGCTCATCGCAATCAAAGTCCATACCATTAGATGGCAATGCTACATTTTTTATTAAACCAAATGAACGTAATTGCCTCCATGTCTGCTTAGTTTCAGTTGCTGAGCTGAACAAGTTAGTATAATACCGACATTTAGCTATTCTAACAGCTTTGATAATTTCTCTCTTGAGCTTAACAAAAACAGAGAAAAACTCGGCAAGTCTGAAACGCTTCCACCGCTTAAACGCAGTGTCACGGCATTTCATCAATTTTTTGATGTTGTTAGTAAACCAAGGCTTATTAGGTTTATAAATAATAATAAACCCATTATATTCATTTAATTGTTGGATTTCTAGAGTCTGCGTAACTGTTTTCGTTATAAAGGTCGATAGAGTTATTAGAACTATCGTAAATTTGTCCATTTCCTACAAAAAAACCAAAAAGGAAACATGAAGTAATCATTTAATTGTTGGATTTCTAGAGTCTGCGTAACTGTTTTCTTTATAAAGGTCGATAAAGTTATTAAAACTATCGTAAATATGTCCATTTCCTAAAAAAAGGGAAAGGGAAACGTAAAGTAAAAATATTAAATGCTAAAGTTTTTATTTGTGTTTTTTTTCTAGTTTATTCTTATTGTTGGGTCATTGTTGTCTTGATATTTTTTTGGTTTCTTTAGGTGTGACTTGTAGTATGTGTGTCCTTTCGTAGAGACGATGTGATCATCATCTAATGGTTCCGCAACTATCTTCCTAAATTTGGCATGGTTTTTGCCACCTCGAAATTCTTTTAGAAAGACTGGGCCTTTTTGCGGCCCAACGTCTTGTCGGTTTTTATTTTGTGTGTTTATTGTATGTTCCTTTATTTTTATAATTCGTTCTCTTATTAAGGGGTAATCATTCTGGCTTATAACTCCATTAATGAAGTCAAAGGATTTATGACCAGTTGTAGAATGAATGCTATTATTATAGAAATTGATAATTTTATATATCTTTTCCTCTACTGTATCGATGTCCTTATTAGGATCGTGTCTTAAAATTCTCAAGTGTTCGTTTAGAGTATTATGTAAACGTCCGATGGCTGAGTTTGATGTGTGATTGTTGTTTGAGGTAAAATGGATTCCTATTTTCTGTTCTCTTAGAAATTCTTGTAAGGGTAAAGCTTTAAAGCCTAATTCATTATCTACAATCAGTGTGCTAAAGTGTCCTGTGTTGATGATATATTGCATGACTGCTCTTTTAAATTCACTCCATGATCGGTTGGCTATTTTAATGGCTTGGGCGTATTTTGAGAATTTTTCAATTGTGGTGAGAAAAACGCTTTTATTGAGGCTGTAGAAAACGTCTACATGAATCACTTCTCTTGGTTTTTCCGGTGTTTCTGTAAGTTTGAATTTTTGTTTTACAGGGTGTCTTTCGTATTTTTCAACGTTACAAATTTCGCAATTATTAATGAATTGGGTGATTCTTTGTTTTAATTTAGGATTATATATAACGTCTTTTAATTTTAGAAAGTTTTCGTTAATTCCTCTATGATTGTTCTTTAAGTGTTCTTCTTCGATCAGATTTGTCAATTCACTTTCGTCTGTAATGTCTTTTAAAAGTTTTAAACACCTTATTATTTTGAAGTCATTTGTATTGCTATTAAAGAGGTGATTTACAACGTTTCTAAATGTTTCAAACAGGTTTTCGTCTTCTATATATATGGCATTTGTTCCCTTGGGTTTAAAGTGGTTTTTTATTAAAGTAACTATTGAGTCGTTGTCTGCATTCCTTATGTATACAGTTTTTCTATTTGAATTGAATATCTTTGTGGTTTTTATTTTCAATGATCCCGAATTGATCTTTTTTACAATTATCTGAGTCTTGTACATGTTAATTGGGCATTTACCTATTTGTATGGTTGATGTATCAATTTGATTAAGGTTAATCATCGCACGAGATAGGGCGTCTGCGTTTCCATTTTGAACGCCTTTTTTGTACTTTATTCAAAGTCGTACTCGCTTAGTCGTAATCTCCAGCGAATGAGTTTGGAATTTGGTTCCTTCATCGAGAAGAGCCAGGTTAAAGTGCGGTGATCTGTTTTTACTATGAACTTGTTACCGAATAGTTAGGGTCTAAAGCAGTGACGGGCATTCTTATACTATCACATTTTAAGCATGTGTGCGGATGAGTTTGTTTTCAGCACTGAAAGAAACTAAAAAAATAGCGTGTTTCGTTCTTTTCCGCAATTTACAATGTAAAGTGGCGTTTTCAACAATAACTATTATATATTAATTATTATTAATATCATATATAATTAATATGTAATATAACAATAAAATTATTTATCATATAATACAATAATGTTCATAATAAAAACATGATTAGTTTCCGGGTGTAGCCAAAATGAACGAACGCAGCGTACAACCCCTGCTCGTTGGTGGCTTGGCAGCGACTGACGTAATTTTATTGGAAGCACTCTTTGTATACATATTAAGAAACTCAAAACTTCCAGCACAAATGTGCTGGAATGCCCGTCAATGGTCTGAAGTATTGTGTGCCCCATACAATAGCGAGCAGTTCCTTCTCTATTGTACTGTACTGTATTGTACTATAATTCTGCTCGTGATAGTTTAAAGTTCTACTAGCAAAACAAGTCGGATGTCCGTTTTGAGAGAGCACAGCTCCCAGAGCGTAATTGCTCGCGTCCGTTTGTAATGTAAATTGCTTTTTGAAATCGGGATAAGCTAAAACTGGATCGTTAATTAAGTGTTTTTTTAAAGTTTCAAATGCATTTATATACTCAGTGTCTCCTATATTTAGTTTCACGTCTTTCTTCAAATATTTAGTCATTGGCTTAGCTATTTTTGCATAATCCTTAATAAATTTTCGGTAGTATCCCGTAAGACCTAGGAATTCTTTAATAGCTTTTTGGGATTTTGGCAATGGAAATTTTTGTACACATTCTATTTTTTTGGATTTGGCTTGATGCCATCTTTACCAACTTTTCGGACTTTTATCAAGTTGAATTTTAAGATTTACTTCCTTTACCCTTTGGAAGATTTTTGCTATAGATTCTATATGTTCCGTAAGGGAGGTTGAGAAGTTGATTATATCATCGAGATAGACTAAACAAATAGTATTAATGTACTCAAATAAGACATTATTCATCAGCCTTTGAAAAGTGGCTGGTGCTGTTTTTAGGCCGAAAAGCATACGTAGAAATTCGTAATGGCCTCCCTCGACACTAAATGCCGTTTTATGAATGTCCTTTTCAGATATTTCAATCTGATGGAATCCCTTTGCTAGATCCAGTGTTGTAAAGTACTGGCAGCGTCCCAATTTCTCTAATATCTCATCGATATTAGGAATTGGATACCTCTCATCGATAGTGATATCATTAAGTCGGCGATAGTCTATCACTAGTCGCCACTTTCTTTTTCCACTTGCGTCAATTTTCTTGGGAACAACCCACGGCGCTGAATATGGGGAATGACTGGGTCGTATTATTCCCTTTTCTAACATTTCTTTTATTTTGTTTTTTACCTCATCTTTATGTACTTATTGGTACCTGTAAGACTTTGCCACAATCGCCGTATTTTCAGTTGTACGAATTTCATGCTTTATAGCATTGGTAAATGATAGATTCATCTTCGAATTCTCGTTGTATAAAATACTTTTAAATTTTTTGAAAACTTTTAATAATCTCTCTTTTTCTTAATGATTTAAATGATCTGTGCGTATTCGATCAACTGTCGAATCCGCCATCTTATCTTCGTCGTACACATAGAAATTTTCGCAAGTGACAGGAGTCATCTCCTTCACGTAGAATTTAGCTTTATGGGGTGGTCTACCCTTTGTGGTGACTTTGGTTCTTACCTTATTGTTATCTACCTCGTAGATTCCCTCATTTACTGTTAATGCCTTTGAGGCTGTAATTGTCTGCGGCACATAAATCAGTCCGTCTTTCTGCGAGACCGGTATATCAACATCAAATTCTCCTACTTTGTCAAAAACGTATTCGTGAAAATCTTTTTCCTCGTGGAACTGTTTTTCCTCGAAATACAACGGAACCTTCTTTGATCCTAATTCTATTCTATTATTTTTAAAGTCGATTACGGCATTATACTTTCTAGGTATGTTGTTGCCAATGAGTCCGTGGTAGTCTTTATGGAAGTTACACACATAAAAGTCAATCTTCTCTGTGTTATCACCTAATTCCTCAAATAACAGTATACGGACCTGTTCCTTGATTTTGATAGTATGTTGCAATGTTTTGATTTGTATTTCTTTAGTTGGAATTCGCCATTTGGGATCGCATAAATTTGGATTAATAACGGAATGTGTTGCACTGGAATCTATTATGAATTTCAAAGGTAGGTAGCGATTTGTCGAGGCGATTGAATGAAAATTTTCACTACTGTGTCGCGATGCCTCTTCATTATAACTATTTGCAGTCCTGCTAGATTTCCTTTTATAGTTTGTTTCATTCGTATTGATGTCTATTTCCATTGGTTCTACTGGTCTGAATCCACTGGATTGATAACTATTATTGCTATTATGTCTGTTGTGTTGGCTATTATTACTATTATTGTAGCCATTATTGTTATTATAATTATTATTATTATTATTTTGTTTGTTGTGTGGGCTATTATTATTATTATTATTGTAGCCATTGTTATTATAATTATTATTATTAAATCTATTAGACTGGAAACTATTTTGGTAATTTCTATAGTTTGGATTGTATTGATCTCTTCGTGTGAAATTGTTGTGTCTATGTCCTTCGGCTTGTGGGTAATTACCGTCGTTAGAAAATTTCCTGTAATTCGTACTCCGTCCAGATTCTATATGCTCATTCTTAAATGGCGTGTTATATTGTCTGTTATTTCCATTGGTCTGATATCTATAGTCGTTTGTTCGTCTAGCAGTGTGTTTTTTGTTTGTACTAAAGTGATCTTCGCTTCCGCCTTTATATGCATAGCCAGCTTTAAAAAGAATGTCCATAGCCTCTTCTAAGGACTCTGGATCCCTACATATAAGTACGGACCTCATAGGTTCTGAAATCCTATTTGTGAAGAAATGTAGCGCAGATTTAGAGTTATTTTTTGCACATGCAGTAAGCGCGTCTCCTTCACCGACTGCAATTGCAGTTTTATTGTTAAGTCTTCTTAGTTTTGTCCTAATATCATTATAGAAGTCTACGCAATTGGTTTTGAAAGTGGTTTTTCTTAATTCGTCAAAAAGTTCTTCGCACGACAGCTTGTCGCTAAAGTGTTTATTGTAAGTGTGTATTGTTTAACACTTCCTTAATTTTAGGCCAACTGTTTGCCTCACAGTTTATGTCTATCGCAACCCTAGCCTGGTCTTAAGTTTCTACCGTGTACGTTAAAAGGAGTGGCTGGATTCCATCGACTAGTATGCAAAAGTTTTGCAATTCGTCCCTGTTACCGTTAAAGAAGGGCAGTCGTTCCAGGTATTTGAGCGGATCTATAGTTAACTGTGCCATTTTTCCTGGCAATATATATATATTTGCGAAGCAAGATGTGGAAAGGAAGAAACAAAAGGTGTTAAAACACTAAGCGCTTATACGAATTATTGCGATTACCATCTGTGTCGTGGTACAATTATATGGAAGTTTTACTAGTTATTACAATAGATTCTTGGGATTTTTTTTTCGATGATTTAACAATGTGTTTCGTGATACAACTATTAATTACAATACATATTACGTATTAGTATGAATTATTACAATAAATTCTTACGATATTTTTTTATGGCTTCCGAGTGAGTTTTCCTCGTCCTTGGTGAGTCTTCGTTATTGTGTCCAGTTTGCATGATGTTGTATCGTGTTGCCAGATGTTGCGTAGCTGACCGTCGTAGATATATTTAGTAATTGTTTTATTTATTATTTATTATTTTAAATGTTTTGTGTAAATTGCTGCTGCCACAGTTTTACGCCCACTCGATGGGTTTTTTTTTCAAACTTGTAAGTTATCGTTTCACTTTTTAAAAAGAAGGGTTTGCACTTTGATCATTGAAAAATTTGGATTATGTTCACTTTTTGGATGACTTTTCTTCAATGTTCTAATGTTCTCTTTTTTTCTCTTAAAAAAAGGTTGTCTTCAATCTTTTGAAGTTTTTAATCCGGGAATATAAAAGAATCATACAATTTTTAACAATATTAATATTTCAAAATAAATTGACGGCAACCCTGTTGTTGTTGATGTAATCGTAAGTCTTCACGCTATATACTTGACCGCTCTCGGTGTTGTAATGATGTTAACATATGTTGTTGTTGTTGTTGTACTTCTTCATTGTAATGTTGAATGTATTACGTTGTATTATTGATGATGTCTATTGTTGATGCTAGCGAAGACAATTTAATGTTTGAGTTAGTTATTAATGTTGCTGTTGTGGTTGTTGTTGATTTATATTTTCACGTTGTGTAAATAATTGTTCTTGTGTCAATTTAAAGAATGTAATTATTTTGGTTTTATATAAATCGCACGAAAACTGAGTTTTTGGCGCAATTCTGCCACCTTTATATGTTTTTGCACTGCACGAATTTTTTTATGTACTTTTTTTTTTTATGTACTTCTGCATGTATATAAACAAAAATTGGCGGGAGTTTGTGTTTCTAGAATCCCTTCTAGTTTATTCAATTTGTAATGTTTAATTGGAATATAAGTTTTCCTTCTTTTTATTTAAGTTCTTTTAAACACACAGACGTTTTATATTTATAAACTTTAATTATCTGTCGCCTTTAAAGTTCTATTAAGGCTTTTCCAAAGCAACCATCGCTCTCCATCAGAAGGTTCTTTTCTTTTTTTTTCTACTTTTTTTTTTTTTCAAATAGTTTTGCTGTTTTCCTTTTCTTTTGAAAATCTGATTTTTTTGTTTTTGCCAATAATTTTCTTCTCAAAACACTTTATTTTACAATTCCTCTAAAAAAAAATTTCATCCACCATTAATCACATCTCACACCCCACTCCTCCATTTTTCATCCTTCCAATCTTTTCCAATCTTTTCCAATAATTCCCCCTTCCATTTACAATTCCCACTTTCCCTAATTCCCTGTTCAATCACACTTCCATTCACACCTTCCACAATCACCTTTCCACACAAATCATTCAACCAGTAGACTTAGGGTCTTACTGTGAGGGAAAAATATTATATTTACAAATTTAATTTAACATATAACATAAAACACTTAAACCACATGATTCTAAAAGTAAAATTAATTACAACAATTAATACAAACAAACAAATAAAGAAATTTTAAAAACAAATAAATTCATCCTTTGGTTTAAGAGATTCCTTCCACGGCCTGCCACTACAGATGATATGAACAAATAATTCAGTTTTGGGAAATTTTTTGAGGTAGTACTCAATACTAAAGGGGATTGGAATGATGAGTGCTTCTAACGACATCTTGAGGCTCACAATCACAGATGGTATCGGATGGCTCGAAAATACCGTTAGGGTTAGGGGCGGTCGTGGCAGGACCTCACACAAGATACTCGGAACCTATGGGGAACACACCCAGTATTTTCCAAGCTGAGGTCCTAGCTGTAAACATATGTGGAGAACTCAACCTGAGGCGTAACAATAGGGGCCAAAGTTTGCCATTATATCTGACAGTCAAGCAGCTATTAAGGCACTAGCGTCCTACAAGATAACCTCAAGGTTAGTGTGGGAATGTCTAGGAAGACTTAATATCCTGGGAAGTATAAATAAAGTAAAACTTCTTTGGATACTCGGGCATGCAAGAATAGCTTGTAATGAACTAGCAGATGAATTAGCTAGGCAGGGAGCTAGTACTCCCTTTCAGGGACCAGAACCCTACTGTGGAATTGGTCCACACAATTATAAGGAACAGACTAGAACAGAGGAGCTCACCGATATTACCTCATATTGGAACGACACGAGAAGGGGCAAGCTATCTCTCAAATTATCAAAAAATAACCTAAGAATTGTTACAGGATTTGTCACTGAACGTTGTAAACTAAGGGACCATTTGATATCTGAATGTGAGGCTGTTAAACAGAGAAGAATGGAATGCCTAGGGTCTTATTGGCCTCTGAGGCATACGGTTCGCGATTTAAACCCAACTTGTCTACTGAGCTTCATCAGGAGTTGGAAGATACACTGAGATTCGCAAGACGAATGTAGGGGGCACAATAGATCTAATGGTCGCAGTGCGCTATCCCCAATTCAATAATAATAATAATCGACGAAAGTGGAGAGAACGGCAACCTAGCATACAAATCGGGATAATCGTTATCCTTAGAGAGCATAATGTACCACCTGTACAATGGCCACTTGGAAGAATCATCAACAATTTCAAAGGCAACAATGACGCAGTTCGGGTCGCCGAAGTAAAGACTTCAACAAGTACATTGCGGAGGCCAATTCAGAATTTAGCGCCACTTTGCATGGATCAAGACCTCTCAGTTAAAGAAAAAAGAAAATCAAGCCGTGCAGTTTCAAAGCGAAGACAAAGCTCATCAAGCAATTATAAGACTGCACCTTTAACCATAATACTACTCATGCCTATGATATTGGGCAATCCAGTAAAAATAGACACCTTTGAAAACAAGCCTGAGATTCACTTCGAGAACATCGGCAATATAAAATCCATCACATTAAAATGGAAAATAAATGCATACTACAACTTAGAAACAATAGGGACTAAATTGGCAAAACGGTATATTCATAAACTCCTTTAAGAAGACTATGTAATCAAGTGAATCAGAAATCACTCTGCAACCCGCTAAATAGTCAATTCCAATCTTTGAAAATAGAGTTAGTTTCGGACAATGCACTTTTTTCTACTCATCGCTAGAAAAGAGCTGCAATCGATCCTTTGGGCAATGTGGCTTACGCTATGTTTGGGAAATTAGACTCAAATTACGCTCTCCAAATGTCAGCAACAATCTCATCAATGATCATCGGGACAGATACCTCCGTTCAGCCCGGAAAACCTGGCTGCCTGCCAACTAACACTCGCCAATATCTAATTGTGTGACAACATACAAACAGTCTATTCTAAAAGATCTGAAAGTAATGCATGCGAATTCGAACTGATCATCCAAGAACCTGGCAAACAGCTCATAAGAATCAATTGATTGTTGGCGCAGTGAAACCCATCAAAATAACAGAAGTTTGTGATCAGAATAATGACACTCCTATCGTAGTGCATCCTCAAAGATGAATACATAATAATTCATGGCCACCAACTTTTCTCAAGCACGACTAACTTACAATATCCGGATCCATGCAGGCAGTGGTCAAATACCATTTCGGCCTCCACTCAGTAAAATGTCTGCTCAATATTATCACTCCCAGATACGAAATCTTACAAGCCATCGTAAATTTACCGAACGAGCTAAGAACTTCTGCCTGTCATTACTATGCAGTAGGACACACTGCGCAAAAATTATCAACAATTATCAGGCTATTTATAGCATAGAAACATAGGAAACTAGACAACCAAACGCTCTGATAAAATTCAAGCCACCACAATCCCTTCCACGTCAGCACTTAACAATCTTAACATTACTGTTTCGATCGCATAATAATTAATCTATCAAGCAAAGCTTAACGGGGGAAGAATGTTCAAACCTAGAATTGCAAGCAAGCAATGCATGGCACATTGACTTCGTCAATATAGTAGTAAGTCATTCACTTCTTAACCTAATTCTGTAAATTAAAATTTCAAAATTTCCGGCTGCAATGCACTAAATCGGTAGCCAATGGTTGTGAACTTCACTAAAATCGATATGCTGACCATGCCAATTGAGCAATAAACTAACGTGAGCTTAAGTTCATTAACCCAAAGTGATAAATGCACTTCTTGCATTAGAACAACCAAAACTTTTTGTCTTTATTATAACTTGCACTGTTAATTATTAGGTATAAATAAGTTACAATTAATATAATACAGGGACTCTATTCGTAAGAGTAAAGGGGAAGCAGTTTTGTATTCTTCGTAGTTTCTCTCAGCCATAGAGTAGTCAACAACTATTAGTGACGGTACTAGTATGGTGACAGTACCAAACTCTAGTCGAGCAAACGTAAAGTAGAGTATCTTCTTCAAGCGCCAGGTGCTCTTAACAATCACTAACAACCAACTATGGATGGACGTAGGGACCATCCTAACGTCGTTAAACAAAAAACTCTTATGTAAAAACAAAATCATGCAAGCAAATAAATTAATAAAGTTTACGGCAACTGTGCTGTTACTGATAATTGAAAGATATTGGAATGAATTTCCGTCATCCCTTGTCAAATTTGGTTTGGAGACAAACCGGTTTCGGCGATGTGCCATCTTCAGTGTCTAATTTCGTTCTGAAATGTCTTAACGTCATACGCTTTCTTATATGCTTTTTGGTCAGGTATGGCCTATGTGCCCTTCATGTTTGTTTAGCAGGTAGCAGTTATTGTATTTTCTGCACGTTCAACATAAGGGACGACGCCTGAACGCACTAGAAAACATGGAAATCTACAAACAGAAAACATTTGATAGACGAATTATAAACGAACAAACAAATACTACATCGGACGTAATGTTCGAACCCTTGAAATTAATCTACAGAAATCATAACAGACATCATACAAGAACGGAGGACGCAAATGAAACATGTCAAAGCAACAACAACAACAACAACAAGATCACTGACTACTACCTGCCAGTAAACAAGCTACCAAATTTTGGGGAAGATATCAGCAATGACACCCTCGAAATAATTTAATTTAATAAAATATCGACAACTGAAAAGAAGTAGGTACCTGGTTGAAGACAACAAAGAACTAACTGCTACCTGCTAACAAGCAAGAAAGAGACAGACAGACAAAACAATAACTGCTACCTGCTAAACAAACATGAAGAGCACATAGGCCATACCTGACCAAAAAGCATATAAGAAAGCGTATGACGTTAAGACATTTCAGAACGAAATTAGACACTGAAGATCGCACATCGCCGAAACCGGTTTGTCTCCAAACCAAATTTGACAAGGGATGACGGAAATTCGTTCCAATATCTTTCAAAATCCAACCCTGTCGGAAGCATCAACGAAAATCTAATTATTGATAATTGTTACATAATCTTTTTCCGTCTAAACTTTTGGCGCAATTCTGTCTTATTTTTTTTACAAGTAACGTTATTCATGTCCAAACCTTTTTTTCTTTTTTTTTTTTTTGCTTAACAAAAGCACGAAATTTGTCAACCCCACTTCGCCCATCCTTCCAATCTTTTCGAACCATCATTAATTTACCTTTCTATACAAATACCCATAAGTTCCCTAATTTCCTTCCAATCACACTACCATTCAAAACATCCACAAGCACCTTCCACACAAGTTTTTCACCTAATGCTATGTTTACACCGACCGCAAATCACACATTTGTAATTGCACATTTAAACCAATTTACACCGCCTTTTGCATTTGGTTTGTTTGACTTTGTTTGACTTGTGGAAAAATTTACTAAATGTAAGTTACATCATTTAGCAATAGTATTTAGCTTTTTAAAACTTTTATGCTCTGGCTCCATATTTTCCAATTCACTTTTGGTTCTGGTCCAATGTTTGGCAAAATTCTTAATAAATTATTTTAACAGCTGATTGCAAATATTTTCATTCCATTGCCAGGGTTTTTTTTTTTGGGAAGTTCTTTATCCCTGCAACAGACTGATTCAAATCTGTCCGGAATTTGCGGTAGTTCTAAATGTAGCAGAAGACAACTATGTACATATTTGTTGGCAAATAATAGTGTTGGACAATAATTAAACATTAAACACATAACATAAAACACTGAACAGCACAATGCTACAACAAACTATAACGATAAATAATATAAAAAAACTAGCCAGAATCCGTCTTTTGGTTTACGAGCTGCCAGTCCACATAAAACTCGGTTTGTTACATTGAATTGTGCGTCATAAATATACTATAATTTTTGAATGCATGAGTTCTCGAACATAGAACCAATCTTATCTCTTAAGCATTTTTTACTTCATGTATTTTTACAGATGAGGACAGTTCTCTCTTTTATATAGAGTTGTAAAAATATGTGGAATATTAAAAATTTAGGAGAAAATTAGCAAATTTTCTTTAACGTGCAGCAAGATATAAATGAAAAAAGTTTCGGCAACATGTGTACACACAGATATTTTTGTAATATGTATTTTGTCTTATTCTATATAAAAATAACACTTTTGAAGTAACAATTTCAGCAGTAGGTTTTAAACTATTTTTAGGATTTCACTGTAATATTAGTAAAATGTATGCATTCATCCTTCTTTTTTTTAAAATTATCGGATTGAAACCCTTATAAAAAACCCGTTACAGAATGGCTATTTGAGTTTCCGATAAATACCAAGAATTAAATTGAACACTATATTATAATAATTCTTTTTCGAATCGAATTATCTTATAACTGATAAAATCTCATGTCAATTATAAAAAATAGACAAATTTGTAAAACAATGTTAATATCATAAATGAAAAGTTCTTTATGTGAACAACATAACTTAGTGTAGTATGCATATCGTACCAACTGAACCCCAATCTGGGTGCGCAAGATTGTTGTACCATCCATCATATCGTTGTTTTTCAATTTGGCTGATTTTTTCTGAAACAGGAATTAAGAAATTGTTAACGTTAAATAAACGTAAAAGCAGAAATGAAGAAATTGTTATTACCATTTTTAATAAATAGTACGTTAAAGAAAATCTCTTATTTCAAACATGATAATAAAATAATAAACAATTAACTACAATATTTGTTGCCATCACATCGGCACTGCAGACCATTTTGTAACTATTTCAATGGATTCTTCAAAACATTTCAATGATTCTTTAGAGAAGTCTAAACTAGTAAAACGCACGTCCCACTTGTTAGTGATTATATATGCAACTGGTTTATTGACCATACAATAAGTATAGTAAAAAGAATATTTAGTGGAAGAGAGTAATAACAAAAAGAAGAGGGTGAAAGGGCTAGTAAGTTCAACTTTCCGTGACATAGCATGGCAGACTGAACTGTCAAAAAAAAAGCCAGCCTTATGGGATCTGCGTTTTCGATGGGCCCAACTTTGATATTTTTACTCTCTTCAAATTTTTATTTGATTCTATGTTACATTACAATGTTACTTTGACAGCAATCTAGCAAACAGTTTCCATAGTGATGTATTCGTGTTCTCTTCCTGCAATTATTTTACTGCAACCTCCTTTTTTAAATAATTGATTTTTTTATTCCAAAACGTGCATACTATTTTTTTGCGTCACACAAAACTCTGTTTAATTGCCACAAACAAGCACAGAAAACAAAAAGAAATTGAAAAATTGTTCAATCGAAGAATTGCAATGTGACATGGCTTATCTTAAAATAGACATAGCATAAAATACACATCATAGCATAGCAGAAAATTCAGATCGAATCTGATATTTGAGTAATTTCTGCAATGTGACAGCTGAACTCGTGATGCCATTTGTTTGGTTATTTTGTATATTAGAAAAAACAATCCTTCATTATATAAAGTTTTTTAAGAGCGAAAATATTTTCATTTTATAGCAATTTTCATATTTTTAGCACTACAGAGTACACAAGTTTTCGTTATTGCGACTCAAATAATGCCATCAGCAGCACAATCGGATCATTGCATTATGCAAACTTTGGGATACAACCTATAATTAGTATTACACAACGCATTACCACGTACCTGACTTGGATTTTCTATAAAGATAACATCGCGTCTAATGATGATTTTCTTGATTGTAGGATAGTATAGCCAACAACATGGATATCAGCACAGAATTGGACAGAAAAGACATGAAACATTATGGAATTACGTACATATGTAGATTTACAGATAGGAGAGTTTTAAAAGAGTCAATACCACATAAACGACAGGTATCCTTTGCATACAGAAGCAATAAAACACAAAAAACACTTTTTTCTAAAAATAAAGATCGCAGTGAGACTCACAGTAAAAAGAATATGGTATACGTCGGCACAACAAACGACATTTAGACAAGAATCTTGGTTTACGAAGCAGACATAAGGAAGCAAAAAACAGCAAAAGCCTTGGCACAACACATTTTTACAATAGGACACATAGGACACATAGCGGTCGAACACAAAAATAGTAGACAGAAAGAAAACACAACAGAAGATTCACACTTGAAAGCTTGCGAATCCAAGAAAAATTACATAAAACAATGAACACAAAAGAAGACACATTATCCACTCAGCTTAACACTTAGCAGTGTCACACAAAATCCAAACCCGCAAATGTATATAATCTAATATAAAATAAAACTGATACTCCTGAAGAAGTCTGGAAAGACAGACGAAATGTTGAATAAAATGGAGTTTCATTTTATTTTTTAGTTTTTAAATTGCACCTTAATAACCGTGATCGACCATAAGCCTAATCACGCATTCAGCGCGATCTGTTGTATTAAAAAGCAGAAGCACTTGTTGTGTATGCGAGGAACTGTTTTGTATAGTTATGTGTGTGTAGTTCCTTGGAGACGAAACCAAACGGCGTAAATAAAATGGATGATGATGCAGTAAAGTGTGGGTAGGCGCCTCAGAGATTATACGTCGATGGCGTCACAAAATTATTCAGCAGTCCGACAAGCTGATGGAGGTACAAAGATTTTCAAATGTCTTCTCAGTGTAAAGTTCAGATTGATTACACGCTTTAATAGAGGAGCTCAGGAAACATATAAAATACAAGTCGATGAAGCGGGAACATTCACGCAGTAGCAGTCTCGCACTAGTTTTACGTTTTGTCGCTATCGTTACCGCTAAGGCAAAAGAGTGCACGGAGCCGTGCCAATACAAAAAAAATAAGGCCCGTTTTTACACTATTCGGTTAAACTTATGGGTAACCGAAGGTTAGTTAATCGTAGATTTGAAACTTATCCTTCCATTAAAAATTTTCCTTTTAACAAACATTGGGTTAACAAACCTTCGGTCAACTAGAAGTTGTAAGAAATGATGTCGTCTGTTCTATTACATTCGAAGAAAATCAATCAGGTGATCAATAAATACTGCATCATACAAGTTAAGGTGCCCCTCGAAGGGAGCGCAAAAAAATTAAAGTTGGGAGCCGACCATTGGCTCCTTTTCTTCACCTGCAAACTGAAATTGGTTTGTTTTTGAAATATACAAGTTTTCTTTTATTTAAACCTCCGATCTCTTTCACGACAAAATTAAGATTAAGGATTATTCTAAATTTCACCCCAAAGCTGAGCTTCCTTCATCCCGCAACTCCCTGACTCTGCGTTTCCCACACTGTTGCACCTCTGCTACGGCGTGGTTCGCTGAACGGATGCGCGGATCGTGTTGCCCGTGGAATGTGTAAGATCATCGAATTACTTTATGGGAGCGAGTTTGGTAGTGTGTTAACTGACTGGTTCAGGAGCAATGGTGTGAGCGGGTATTGCTTGCGAATTAATGTGGTGATGTAAGCCTGAAAACATTATGGTAGCAGTGAGTTTTTTCCAGATGGTGTAGCAGGATACGGCCAGGAAGAAGAATGTTGCAACAGCGAGCAAAGAGAGATGAAAATTCCGACCAAGATCATTGAGATGTTTAATGTTGTTCAATACCTTAAGTCGTTTAGGTATTCGAGGTTCGGCTTAAGGCCACTTATAGTTAGTTTGCCCTAAACTTAAGGTAAGGCTTGTCGCCAATGACGTGCTTGTAAACGACTGCTTTTTATAACAACAGTTTCGTTGGGAAGGACTATTAAAAATGATCCATTTAGTGACCTCGGTTGTCCGTCACCTTGGACAGTACCTTGGAAATTTGTCAGGAAGAGCTGGTTTCGGTCGACTAGTTCCACCACTGCATTAGTGTCGCGTTCAAACTTACATCTGGCGTCTCCACCCTTCAGTAACATAGGTAAGCAATCGTCCTCAAGGAGCCGCTGAACTGCCTTGGAAGGACATATTGTTGCATTGCTGATGGAAATGCAGTCCCCGACCAGACCACACGTCTCTGTCTGGCTAACCAGCATCCATTTGTATCGCAACTCGACATGTTCACCTCCATTCCTTGACGCCCTCGTTATAAGTAGACCGTACGTCTCGCTGCTTACTTTAGGCATTGAGAAGACATAAAGAAGGACTGTCCCATTGGAATAGACAGATGCCGTGCCGTATTCAAGTGCTTCTATGTTATTTTGGTATGGCAGCGCCTCCTCCTCTAATATGAGCCGTTGGATTTCTGCTTGGAGCAGTAGGTTTGTATTGACGATGACTGCTCTCGCCATTTTGCAGGCTCTCACCACTTCTGAGACCTGCTCCTTCAGTATTAGTGCCTGGCTCAAGTCTAAAAGTTCGAGATTATCTTCCTCGATACCTCGACTAATAGCATTCGTGCGAGTGATGATCTGATTTGCTTTCTCGATTGCCTCGCGCGTTCCGTTGAAAAGTTTCTCGTTGACAAGGTATAGTCGATTGCAGTTAGCAATAATCCCATTCTGGCTATTTAGAATGTTGTCCCAATCAACGGCATCCGGCGACCATGCAATCCCCTTCCATGCAGATCCTAGACAATCGATGGATCGTGCTTTTCTTGGTCTTTTGATCGATAACTCATCAATACGCAGCCTAACCTGATCTAGGTGAAAGCGTAAAACTGTTCTGGCCGCGTCGTTCTTCACATCTCTTTGTGCTGAATCGAGGAGCCTTGTTAAGTCTGTGGCGAAATACTGTAGGCCGATTACGTGAATTAGGCTAAAATGCCCGTTAACGATCCACCCACGCCTATGCTCAATGGTTACCAAGGGAGAACCGTTGCTGTGCACGCTGAAGACCGTTGCGTCGGAAATTAGAAGAAGCCTGGCTTACAATAAGAGCAAACAGTAATTTAATATGATTTTTACATATAAATGATTTTTGTGTATTTTTCGCTTAAACGCTACTTTTGTTTAAGATTTTTTTAGTAGCATCATAATTATTATTATATGAATTATTTTTTCAGTATGCTAATTTTCCAATCAGTCATTCTAATCCTTTCAGGATATGAATCTTTTAATACTTTAGAATAATATTTAAAAACCTTCCATTTATAAGGAAGCCCTGAATAAATCATTTTTCAACCTATAGCTTTTCTTAGTTACGTGCTTAAGCGCTTTAACTTGTAATCTTAAAGCCAATAATTTACCAGTTCCTTGGCGCTTTCATTACATTATTACTATTACAAAATATTATATAAATAATATAATTTAGTGTATACGATTTCTATATCATCGTATCCTATATTAGTTCAAGATGTGTAAAAGGACAAGGAAGACATCTTCTGTATACAGCTTTCAATTTAGCTTTACTCTTGTGCTCAAGATATTTGCTTCCAGTGCCTCACGAATTAATCTGAACATAAATGTCAAAGTCTTCGGCGAAGACAAGGTTTTTTGTCTTCACAAGTTGTTGCCATGTATTCGCTGAGACTGTCGTGGAATTCTGAAAGTCTTCTGGTCATAGAAGACAATCCTTTACGTCGCAGTTGTTGCCATTCTTCGCTGTTACGAAGGTTTTTGTATAAACTATGATTTTTAGTGCTGCCAAATTGTATTTATATAAAAATTTATCTTTAATGGTTATGTTGAATAATTGAAGACCTTGTAAAATGGGTTTTTGCAAACAAAATGCTGTTTATAAATGTAGGAAAAATCTTAAACAATTATCCGCAGATTATTTGTTACAGTTGCTGCACGAAATGTGAGCAAAATTTCTTTCATTTAAAAAGCCTGCAACGCTGCAACAGTTTGTCGGCCATTAAAAAGATAAGTGAATACATGTGTGCATGCATGAATGTATGTAAGCATGTAGTTCTTAGCAGTAATAGCATGTAGTTAGTTTAAGCAGTTTATATATAAAAATAAATATATATTAGAATTATAATCATATACTATATTGAGTTGTATTTATATCTATTGAGTATTTACGCAATTAAATTTTCTAATTCGCGACAAAAAATTTTCGAATTAAATGTAAATAAAAAACTACTAAAAGTAAATATAAATTAACTTTCTACATACATTTTAATTGGTTATCATACACAATTTACTAAAAAAAGCCATTTCTAATATGAGAATGCACCAAAGACAACAGCTAGGTAGCTAAAAAAGACTTTGTGAATCAGAGTATAAACGTGAATACTGAATATGAATTGATTTGAGTGAGCAGTGATTCGCTCAATTATTCATTTCTTTCCTTAAACGCGAATACTGAGTATGAATCGCTTTGGATGAGTATGAATCTTGTTTGGCTATTGCGAGTGCTTTGAATACTACCTAATTTATTTGTGCCATTTTCTAGAATTCCTATGAGCTTTTCACCTGTATTTTGTGAATTTGTCTTCCCCCTACAGTGTCTATCGTCACCCTGTTATCTTTATTCACTTTGTCTTTTTGGTATAGCGGTTTCTGCTTGGCCTTAATCTTCTTGTTGCTAACATATATCGTCTCACCCTCAATAAATTTTCGAACATCCTTTCGTGACGTGTTCAACCTGCGGTTTCGAGTTTCCTGGTTTTTATTTATTTTTTCCCTGATTTCTTTTTGCGCGTTTTCTGTGAAGTTTGTTATCTGCTGATAGTTTATCCGTGGGCTATCTATTAAAAAATATGTCACTAGGCTTTTCTTTAGTTTCCGAGTGATAACTGTTGTTATACCTATCTACTGCAATATTGACTAATTGTTTTGGCGTTGTCCTTGCCATCTCCTTACGGAGGCAACGGTATATCTCAAGCAATGTCGAGTGGAATCTTTCTAACTGCCGTTAACTTCACTTCGTTGGACTGGAGTCTGATATAACTCTATACCTAATTCTCTTATATAGTTAGCCATAAGAGGACTCAAGAATCCTTTTTCGTTGTCCGTTACGACCATCCTCGGTACTGTAAAGTAGTGTAAAAGTTTCGAAAGCTTAGACCGCAGGACAGGCGAAGAATGATTTTTTATATGAAAGACCTTCGCAAATTTTGAGAATTTGTCTAAGCATGATAAAAACTTCTGGCCCTGAAATTCGAATATGTCGACATGAATTATTTCACAAGGAAAGCTAGGTGTTGGGTATCCCTTAGCGGTGGAAGAGGCGGTTGCCTATTCTATTTGTTTAGACGACATATCTCGCAAGCAGCAGCGTATCTCTTGATCTTACTTGCAATTTTGGGAAAGTATAACTTCTAAAGAATTTGTTCCTGGTTTTCTCAAGCATTCCTGTGTGTTCTTCCATGCTCTTCTTGTATTATTTGGCAGACCCTATCCTCATTATCGACATTCAATACCAATCTTTGGGTAATTCTTATTTTGTAGGCGACAAAGTGAGTAAGGTAAACCTCCTGAAGGAGTTACAAATATTCCTGTGGAATCTGTATGCCATTAATCAACCCAGCATTAAGGCGTTCCTTTAAGACATTAATAAGGACGTTTTTCGACTACTAGTTAATGGTTTAGCGACCTTGGCGTAATCTCTCACGAATCGGCGATAATAGGATGTCAATCCTAAAAAGCTTTTCAAATCTTTTAGGGTTTTTGGCGCCGAAAGCATTTCTGTCGCCTTTACCTTTTAAGAATCGAGCTTAATCCCATTCGACGTAATCAAATGTCCGAAGAACTCCAACTCAGTTCTGGCGAACTTGGTCTTCTCTAGATTTATCTTTAAATTCGACTCGGCTAAACTATTGAAAATTGTATCGATATTATTCAGGTGTTCCTGTGCATTTCGACCAAAAACTATAATGTCGTCTGCGTACACGTAACATAACCTGCTATGTGCTCCTTCAGCACATCGTCTATCATTCTCTGGAAAATAGCTGGTGCGTTTTTCAGCCCAAAAGGAAGTCTTAAAAACTCGTACTTTCCGTTCATAGTGGAGAACGCTGTTTTTGTAATATCAGATTCCTTCATAGGGATCTGATGGAAGCCTGACGTTAGATCTATTGTCGTAAAATATTTAGAGTGGCCTAAATTGGCAAGTGTTGCATTTATTTCTGGGATTGGGTAGGTGTCGGAAATAGTGACAGAGTTTAACCGCTTAAAGTCGACCACCATTCTGTACTGTTTTTCAACGGACGCTTTTGGTTTTTTTGGAACAATCCAAATAAAGAGCTTCTAGAGGGGCGGATAATATTTTTTGTACTTCTTCTCGCATATTGGCGGGATAAGCGTAACTTTTGGTATAGATGGGCTCTTCGGTCAGTGTTTTAATCTCCGCTCTCACTGAAGTCTTTATTTCAGTGTAGGCGCTTAAAGGTTCAAATAATTCATGGTATTTTTCTACTAAAGCATTGATGGGTGGGAGTACTTCACGCAAAACATTAGCTATTTCGGCGAATGAAGACTGTCGATGACTTTGTTTCTCGATGATAGCTTGACATTAGAGCTTATAGTGAGTGTATGGTCCTGGAGATTTATCACGGCTCCTATTTGTTTTAGCGTATCGTCACCTATAATACCATCGAAGGATTCGAAACGCGGGAGCACAAAAAACGTCACAAGACTGTAATTTCCTAACTGTTGGAAGAATTTACCGCTCATTTTTTTATTGATGTAGACTGTTCTGCCTGCCGTTTGAACAGGAAAAGGCGGATGGTCAATGGCCATACTGGATTTAAGGAAATTTTTTTTTGCAAATGTATCTATTAAAAATCTAACCTGTCTATTGTCGTTCATCTTACATACTAGGTAGGGTATACTTGAGTTACCGTTGCACTGGGTACCTTGCCTATATAAAAAACGCTGGTGGCCCGTCCTCCATAAAATTCGATTGAAAAGTTTCGTCGTCCTAGTCCGCCTGATGGATTCTTGCGCCTGTTTCTTGCTTGCTAGACATGTTAGACAGGTTGTATAGCCCCTGCTGCTTAGCCGGAAGCCATTGGTTTGACTCCCTGTTAAAGGGTTTTTGTCCCTGCGGGCGATTCATATAGTCAACGTGCTTGCTCTTGCTTGAATAGATTCGTCAATTTCCATTTTCTCAGCTGGCTTTGGGCTGCTGGACCTACGAGGAGGTGTCGTGTTCAGAACCTTATTGCGCGAAAAATTGTTACGGCTCGGATATATACTATTTTGAGGCCATTTATTCGGCCTGTTTCCCCAGTTATAATTGCGCTGCTGCCTAGGTGGCCTTTGAGGATGTTGTACGTACTATTAATTGGTAATGAAATTCTATTTGTAGCGCAAGTGTGAATAATGTCGTTACGTAAAGACAGGTTTTGCATTTCAAGGGATGAATTCGCGATAACTCACTGCCAAATCCCCCAAGGAACACGTGCAATGTCCTATTCCGATACGTTTCGATCAGGACGCTGACTGTCTCTTCGGAATAGTCCTCGCATTTTACTTTGTTTACAATTAGGGATAGTTGGTGGTTAACGGTCGCGTAGAATTCATTCAAACGCGACCCTTTCTGCATCAATTGATTGACGCTTGTCTGCGTAATGAAGAGACAGGACTCTTTTTATCTCGCCCCAAATCATTACTCATTACGTTATAGGACAGCAAGGCTCCGTCCGCTTTCCCACGGATTTTCTGCCTTATGTGCTGCAGCATGGCGCGATATAGGGGCTTCTCCTCAATAGGTTCATAGTCCCTAAGAATACATTCCACGCTTTGAACCCACGAAATGTACTGCGACGGTTTTCCGTCGAAATCCTGTAACTCCCTCACGCAGTCGAGTAGCCTACCTATGTCGCGTAGCTCCTGCTGTGATGAGGGAGCGCGAGAAATAAACGTCGGTCCTTACACTACGTTTTCCCTCCCTTCGAGCACTACTAAGCGCCCTTCAATACTACGCAGGCTTTCCCGCAGAGCAGAGCTGTTTGCGTCAGCTTCGCCCATGCGCTTGTCAATCTTCTTGATTTGTTCGAGGAGCGCGTTTAGACCCCACGTTAACTCCGTTACTTGAGTCGTTAGATTCCCCATTCTAAAATCGAATCCGTACTGTTAGGTATACTGTCAATTACACAGCTTTCTCGCAATCCACTCACTTAACCATCTATCTTTGAAATTTATATTTCAAGCACAAATATTTATTGAATTCAAATTTATTCACTTATTGTTCTTCCGATAATTTCTATTCAATATTTTAATACCTTGATTTTTGGTAACTTAAAAAATTTTTTTTTGATATTTATTTCGCTTTTCTTATTACCTCTTGGACATTGCATTTTTTCTTTCTTGTTATTACTTGGAACTTTATATTAATCTTGTCTGCACCATTTTTCCAGCAACCAATTTTCACACTGGAGAATTTTTCAATTTTCTTCGATTTATCTAATATTCTCTGCTTTTTCTAATATGTTCTCTGCTTTCATTAGTGTAATCATTCTTATCTGCAATGAAAATATATGTGTTTTTGTGAAGAGTTTTCCGTGTTCTTATGGAAACGGATATGTACGGAAGGGCTGTGTTATCCTTTTTCGTCGTCCGGTTTACAATTGCGATCAACCTACTAAGGCACAACTTGCTTTACCAGAGTTTCGGTCCGATTGCAATATCCAGCCGTGTTCTCATGGGTACGATGGAATGTAGCCTTTCGGTTACACTGCCGGAACCACAAAATCCGACGACCAAGGAGACCTTACATGCCGTAAGTGGTAAACTACTACAGCCACTGGATTGTCCGGCTTGTCAGACACGGAATCGCAGAACCGGTTCCCCTTTTGGACAGCGGCCTGTCGAACAGATTACTGGAGGGTCTAGGTGTTTAGATTCACAGCTTCCTGTTATTGCCAGTGATCAGTTCAGTTTAGAAGCAAATTTAAATTTACTGCGTTAAAGTAATATTTTCTCTTCGATACATGGTTTTTTTTTCGTTTAGAACCAAATCAAAATAAAAAAAAAAAAAATTCCCGTGATAATTCACTTTTTCAATTCGCTATTTAATCCGATTTTTATTTCGGCACTTGTGACTTTTTCCTCTTTTTATCCTGGAGGGTCCCTTAGGAATCACAGAACTACCTTCGTAGTCACTACATTCAGTTATATTTTTATACCCTACACCTTAAGGTTGAGGGTATATTCACTTTCTACCGGAGTGTGTAACGCATAGAACTAGACAAGATAGGTATGGAAAAGTATATATATTCTTGATCAGCATCATCACCAAAATTGTAATAACGATGTCTGTCCGTCTGTCTGTCTGTCTGTCCGTTAAAATCACGATCACAGGAGAACGGATTAAGATTTCAAAATGAAATTTGGAAAAAATATTCGTTGCTATGTTGGGGTGTTTCGTATTGAAAATGGGCAAAATCGGCCAAGGACTGCGCGTACTTTTTATATCGAGAGTGCAGGTACCTCTGTTTTGCCTATTAAAAAAAGCCATATCAGCATCACTTTTTGAGAGAAGACAAGAAAATTTTATATGTAGGTTTAGACTAATGCTTCCAGTTAATATGCCAAATATGGGCGTAATCCGCCCACTTTTAGTTTACATAGGTCATGGAGGGTTTTACATGGATTGTATTGAAAAGTATATGTTTCCTGAATAATGGTGTACATAATATTGTAGTTTGTGAACCAATAATATTCTGTTGGAAAAAATGGGTAGGCCACGCCTCCTTTTCACCCATCCACCCAGTATTGCAATATATTTTTATACCCTACAGTTTATACCCTAAATTTTGAGAGTAAACGCACTTAGTACCGGTGTTTGAAACGCACAGAAATAGTTAAGCAGCTATAATTATAGTTTATCTTATATATTATATATATATGAGTATATATGCGGCTTTAAGGTGTAGGGTATTTCGGCTACAGCCCGGCTGTAGACAACACTTTTACTAGTTACAGTTATATTTTTCAGTTTATTTTTTTAATTGATGGAATTTAATTTTTATATTTGAACTTCGAACGCAAGCTACCGTAAAGACATTTGCATTTGAGCAAGTCCTTTGACAACCTGAATCTTCTGTCGGGTCCCTGTTCGGGCGCTAGTTAAGGTGCCCCCAGAAGGGAGCACCAAAAAATTAAAGTTGGGAGCCGGCCACTGGCTCCTTTTCTTCACCTGCAAACTGAAATTGATTTGGTTTTTAAATATACAAGTTTTCTTGAGTTTTATATAAATTTATTTAAACGTCCGATCGAGTGTTGCCGGAAACCCTTCATTCAAATTCCCAGAGAAAATGGCAAATTCCCAAATCGTCAATTGAAAAATCCCAAAAAAAACGGAAGCCAAAAAGTATACCAATATCCCACAAAAATCCCAAAGGCATTAAAAAAACGCAAAAAAATCCCATATATACGAAGCCTTTATTAATATTTAAATAACCTTAATTTTATGATGAAACCATTAAAAACAAAAAAACTATTAAAATTCACAAAATCCCCAAAAAAAATCCCAAAGCCCAAGGCACATAAAAAATCCCAAGCGGCGCAAATTCCCAGAGGCTATTTAAAAATCCCATATCCGGAAAAATTCCCACAAAACGGCAACACTGGTCCGATCCCTTTCACGACAAAATTAAGATTAAAGATTACTCTAAATTTCACCCCAAAGCTGAGCTTCCTTCATCGCGCAACTCGCTGACTACGGCGTGGCTCTCTGAACGGATGTGCGAATCGTGTTGCCCGTGGAATGTGTAAGATCATCGAATTACTTTATGGGAGCGAGTTTGGTTTGGTAGTGTGTTAACTTACATTCAAAAAACTTTCACCAAATAAAAATAGATATTCATGCATTTTTTAGCTTTATGGGGTCATTCTCTAACTTTTAACGCGGACGTCAAAAAACGTTCGCACCGAATGTTAACGTTCTTAAATTTCTATTCACAATCCTTTCCCCTTAATTATCGTTGACCGAACCGTCTTTCGTTTAACTTTCCAGACTTCTTCTTGGTATACACATGGTTCGCTCTTTTCCTCTTATAATTTTATGGGCTCCACGGCAGAATGGCAACTACTTGATTTGTAGGGGAACGTCAGCTTTTTTCTTCACGTTTCATTTCTCTCTAAAACCGCACAGAAATAGCGTTGTTAAAAATTCAAGAATACCATTTGACTAGAAATACTGAGAAATACTGTGGAATGTGTTATTGTAACTTTGGAACAGCGTCGCCCATGAGCAGCCATTATATTTTATTGCAAAAATCATATTTTATATATAACCCAAAAGTTTTGTTACGAATACGCTCAACTCTTCATATTAACACATCTAAATATATCGTTTTCCGTCACTCTAAGCTAAAGATACGTGAAACTTTAGCAAATAATTGAGATGTGATACTTTTCACGCTTGTACATTTTTGTTAAAACTTTAAATGTGTTGCAATATCCGTAGCAGAATTTAACAAAAAGTAATTATGGCTTCGTACTTCGAAGTATTCATTTTCTTCAGTGCAGGTTGAGAAGTCATTCATACACATGCTTAAAATGTGACAGTGTGAGTTTAGACCATCGTCGCCCATGAGCAGCCATTCGGCCACTTAATTTTTGAGCACCTTAATATGTATACAATGAGTGCATTTGCCGAAATTGCGTGAGCATTCATGAAAGTTTGATTTGGCTACACCCAAAAAAATTATCGCTGTTTGTGTTCATGCGGATTTTTCCTTTATATAATATAATATTATTTTATTTTATTGCAAAAATCATATTTAATGTATAACTTAAAACATTTGTTACGAATAAGCTCCATTATTCATATTAACGCATCTAATATATCGTTTTCCATCGCTCTCAACTAAAGATACGTAAAACTTTAGCAAATAATTGAGGTGTGATACTTTTCACGTTTGTACATGCTTGTTAAAACTTTAAATGTGTTGCAATAATCGTAGCAGAATTTAACAAAAGGAAACTAATGCTTCCTACTTCGAAGTATTAATTTTCTTCAGTGCAGGTTGAGAAATCATTCATACACATGCTTAAAATGTGACAGTGTGAGTTTGGACATCGCTGGATTAGACATCGCTGCTTTGAAAACACCGTCAATAAGTGTTCCCTAATATGAACATTGACGCCTGCTCTCTCTCTCTCTCTCTCTCTCTCTCTCTCTCTCTCTCTCTCTCTCTCTCTCTCTCTCTCTCTCTCTCTCTCTCTCTCTCTCTCTCTCTCTCAGCGTTCAGAAACGTTTCTGAACAGCTGTTTTTGGAAGTTAGCATTCTCTAACTTACCCATTAGTTTATTTGAAACATTCCCTGCAAAGTTCCCTGTAAAAACTGGGTAATTTTTACTTGTGGATATAGTTATCAAAACTTTATAATTAAATAGAGTTTTTAAATACTAAATTTTCGTTTAAAAATTTCAACTTTAACTTTTAAATTGCAATCTTCAGCTTTTATAAGTATTTAAAATAGTTTCATTTCCTTCAATTTATTTCTCTTTTAACCCAAAACTTATTTCTCAGTTAGAGTCTGCAAAAAGTAAAATATTTATAAAGGTAAAGGTTATATATAAACATATAAATTAAGTACTATACCTTGGGTGTTATTGAAAATTTTGCTGCCGTGTGCAGAAGAAGGATTTAAGATTCTTGGACCTGAACATGATATCAAAAAATGCGAGGTTTGCATCGGAATTTAGACGTTGAAAGAGAACCCTTTCTATTTCCCATGAATTCCATGAATGAAGTATTCTAGATTTTTGAGTGCACGAATTGCACAGTGCTCTTGCTGAGCACAAGTCTTTGTGGGAAAGATGAGAGCTCTATTTTAAGTTCTAACATGATGACATGATGATATATTACTTGTCCGTGATATAATATTACTATTATAATTCTAAATTTGAAATAATCAATACTAATACAAAAAACGTAAAGAAGAATTGTTGGGGAAATTAAAAAGATCATTAATTATAAATTTTAATGACAAATTAGGTAAATTTTTTAGTTTTTCATGTATTGTACTTGAAATAAATATAGCATAAACTACTATAAATATATAGTTCGATTGGTAATATTTGGGAAGGAATAGGAAGATGCGATGAGTTACAAGAATTCTGGTTTGTATTCGTCAATTGCACTAACAAAATACATGCAGTCTGCCTGTCTGTCAAGGTTGAATATTTTTTTTTTGTGCTTGGTTTGGTTTTTTACGTTCAACATTTGGCAAACTTTAATTTTTTCAGCTTCTGCGCATTTTAGCCTTTCTAATAAATTAGCTACTTTCGCATATATATATATATATATATATATATATATCTATATATCAAATATGTATGGCTTTATGAGTTTTGGTGGTCTGATTGGGAATCTTCTGTTGATATGTTATTGTTTCCTTTATTCCATACTAATATAAAAATGCGAAAGTCTTTCTTTCTGTTACCTTTTCAAGTCTAAACCCCCTACCAATTTCTACGATATATTATATGCATATATCGTGAGGGGTGGTATATAGGGTATTTATTACGGCAAGTACTCTAGCACGCGCACGAAGACGCGGGTAACCAGCGTATATATATATAAACGGAATATATATACGGAAAATATGTAATATTGCAACCCAGGCTACAATACAAGTGATTTGTTTCCGATCTCTTCTTTTTTTCGACATCAAACACATTGGGTTTTTTTCGCAAAAACACTAATATTTTTACTGATCCATCATTTTTGGAACTCAAAGATGGGCACGAATCTAAAACACCGATAGAAATTGTGTCACCATCGTTTCATCTTCGTTTGGACATATTTCTTTTTATGTTTATCGCTTCTTAGAAATGGAAACTTTTGCTTCTTATAAATGGAAATGAAATGGAAAAAGGGAACATCACTCGCATAAGGAACATGGTGTCTGACACCATATCACGTCACGAGCTAAATGCAGGTTTGACTCAATTAAAGTATATGCTAAACGAATTCTTTTCACACATTGAGATCTTAAACAATGAGGACGACGGTAGACCTCAAATCTAAGATATATGCAACGCAGAAAAACCACGATAATCAACTTGCTGGGTGATGAATACCAGCGCCCAAGTATGAAGCGCCATTCTCAGTGTCGGCGCATGCAAATAACAGCAAGCTACGCAACCATGAACTTCCCAAATTCGATGGGAAATATGCTGACTATCGGAATTTCATTTCATCTTTTTAGCAGTTGATTAACAACAAAGTGTGCTTATCGAACATAGAGCACTGCAAGCACGAGCTAGCTGTTTATAGCTGATTAGATAGCTGTTTATAGCTGATCTGATAGCTGGTATAGCTGATCAGATAGCTGTTTAAGCTGATCATATAGCTGGTATAGCTGATCAGATTGCTGTTTATGCTGATCTGATAGCTGTTTATAGTTGATCAGATAGCTGGTATAGCTGATCAGATAGCTGTTTATGCTGATCTGATAGCTGTTTATAGCTGATCTGATAGCTGTTTATAGCTGATCATATAGCTGGTATAACGATCATCACCATCAACACCTGATCAACATCATCCTGACCCGCAACATCATTCTGATAATATCATAAGTTTCAAGTTACGTTTACTTTTTCCTTATTTGTAATTAGTTTTGTGAAAACATTCATGTATAGTTTTAAAAAATATTTGTTTTATTAAATAAAAATGTATTAGATTTACAGTTTGTAAATAGAAATTTAATGTGTTCTTTATTTTTTAATTATTATTTTAATTATTAAGTATGTTTCTCTAAGTGTTTGAAGATTTTTACATCTAATTCCTTCAACATTAATTACAGGTTTTCTTAGGAACTGCTCAATCCAACACTTCTTTTCAACTCCTTTTACCTATATAGGTTGGTTTTTAATATTGAACTTTAAGAAATTCACAATGCAGGTTTCAAGTTACGTTTACTTTTTCCCTATTTGTAATTAGTTTTGTGAAAATATTCATGTATAGTTTTAAAATATATTTGTTTTATTAAATAAAAATGTATTAGATTTACAGTTTGTAAATAGAAATTTAATGTGTTCTTTATTATACCCTACACCTTAAGGTTGAGGGTATATTCACTTACTACCGGAGTGTGTAACGAATAGAACTAGACAAGATAGGTATGGAAAAGTGTATATATTCTTGATCACCGTCACCACCAAAATTGTAATAACGATGTCTGTCCGTCTGTCTGTCTGTCTGTCCGTTGAAATCACGATCACAGGAGAACGGATTAAGATTTCAAAATGAAATTTGGAAAAAATATTCGTTGCTATGTTGGGGTGTTTCGTATTGAAAATGTGCAAAATCGCCCAAGGACCACGCCTACTTTTTATATCGAGAGTGCAGGTACCTCTGTTTTGCCTATTAAAAAAGGCCATATCAGCATCAATTTTTGAGAGAAGACAAGAAAATTTTATATGTAGGTTAAGACTAATGCTTCCAGTTAATGTACCAAATATGGACGTGATCCGCCCACTTTTAGTTTACATAGGTCATGGAGGGTTTTACATGGATTGTATTGAAAAGTATATGTTTCCTGAATAATGGTGTACATAATATTGTAGTTTGTGAACCAATAATATTCTTTTGGGAAAAAATGGGCGGTCCACGCCTCCTTTTTACCCATCCACCCAGTTTTGCAATATAATTTTATACCCTACCCCTAAATTTTAAGAGTAAACGCACTTAGTGCCGGTGTTTGTAACGCACAGAAATAGTTAAGCAGCTATAATTATAGTTTATCTTCCGAATTTGGGCGTGAGCCGCCCACTTTGAGTTTACGTACGTCATGGAGGGTCTAAAGGGGTTGTATTGATAATTATACAAATTTTGCTGATTAATAGAATACATATAAGGTTTTGATCAATATTATTTTGTTGATGAAAAATGGGCGTGCCACACCCACTTTTAGGCAGTTTATCTTATTTTGTACTCCATGCCGAATTTTTGCTCATTGTTACCTTCAATATAGAGACATTGAGCGTCAGCGAGACAATATTGCAAGGACGCAGTATACTGCAAGGACGCAGTATATATATATATTATAATATATATATATACATATATACGAGTATATTATATTGCACCACTTCTAAATATATATACGAGTATACATATATGCAGCTTTAAGGTGTAGGGTATTTCGGCTACAGCCCGGCTGTAGACAACACCTTTACTAGTTATACCCTACAACTTAAGGTTGAGGGTATATTCACTTTCTACCGGAGTGTGTAACGCATAGAACTAGACAAGATAGGTATGGAAAAGTATATATATTCTTGATCAGCATCACCACCGAAATTGAAATAACGATGTCTGTCCGTCTGTCTGTCTGTCCGTTGAAGTCACGATCACAGGAGAACGGATTAAGATTTCAAAATGAAATTTGGCAAAAATATTCGTTGCTATGTTGGGGTGTTTCGTATTGAAAATAAGCAAAATCGCACAAAGACCACGCCTATTTTTATATCGAGAGTGCAGGCACCTCTGTTTTGCCTATTAAAAAAGGCCATATCAGCATCACTTTTTGAGAGAAGACAAGAAAATTTTATATGTAGGTTTAGACTAATGCTTCCAGTTAATATGCCAAATATGGGCGTGATCCGCCCACTTTTAAAAAAAATTTGTTGTTTTTATTATTATTATTATATTTATATTGTATATTTATTATTCGATATATAATATATATATTGTATATATATACGAGTATATTATATCGCACCACTTCTAAATATATATACAAGTATATATGCAGCTTTAAGGTGTAGGGTATTTCGGCTACAGCCCGGCTGTAGACAACACCTTTACTAGTTTTTTAATTATTATCGATGAAATTTCTCAACAGCAGAGCATTTTCCAGTGCACAGTGTCCATTATGGAAATGGCATGTTGTTTGTAGTAAGTATGTTTCTCTAAGTGTTAGATTTACAGTTTGTAAATAGAAATTTAATGTGTTCTTTATTTTTTAATTATTATTTTAATTATTAAGTATGTTTCTCTAAGTGTTTGAAGATTTTTACATCTAATTTCTTCAACATTAATTACAGGTTTTCTTAGGAACTGCTCAATCCAACACTTCTTTTCAACTTCTTTTACATATACAGGTTGGTTTTTAATATTGAACTTTAAGAAATTCACAACACTTTTGAAAGTAATTGATCCACAACTCCAAGTAAAGCCATGATGATAATTTTTTAGCCAATTTGCTTGTTTCTGATATTTAAGCGTCAATTCTTCAAATTCAAACGGTGGCTTAATAATAAAATTTTGATATTCATGATTATTGAAAGTGACTGCCAATTCTTTTACGATAAACTCATTGAAATTTGCCTTAAAGCCTTGCACATCCAATGTAACAAACTCCATTTTCATTTCTATTTTTCCTTACGCAACCTTTTTAATTTCTCCAGTTATAGGAATATATTCAACCAATTTAGTTTTGTTGAAACTTTAAGTACATATCATAGAGCAAAGCATATCGTTCACCATCAAAGTTCAGATTGAGATCATCATAGGTATATGTATCAGAGTTTAGGTGCACATTAACATCACTTATATGACAATTTTGAAATTTGTTGTCTCTTCGAAAGGCAATTAGTACGAAGCGTGGTCGTTCATTCTGTGCGGATAACTTTACATTCCAGAGATGATTGCTGCCTTGTGTAAGTAACGGATTAAAGTGACAGTCCCAACTACGAAATGCCATTAATAAAGGTTTCCCACTTTGAATTGTTTGATAAATTTGTAATTTTGTGAAATCAGCCAATTGTACATGTGGAATTTTCCATATGATGCTGGTTATCGCTAGTTTTATATTTTCTGCTGCGACAGTTGAATATATAACATTCTCATCAGATTTAGATCTTATTAATATTAGTTCATGCTTAGAATTTACAATTATTTTGTTAAAGTCTTCAGCAAATCCCAATAGCATATTAGTAGTGTGTATATGTACCTTCTGGGCCAACGCAGCGACTGCGCTGGTCGTGAGGATGGGAGGATGCTGCCGCCGCCGTAAGGTTTGTTAAGGTTTGTGTGTGTGGCTCTCTGCCGGTGTAGAGCTCAGCTCTGACGTCGCCATAAGATTGTTAATGTTTGTGTGTTTGAGGCTCTCTGCCGCCGCGTAGACAGACGGACGGACGGACATACATATAGACAGTTGGACAGACAGACGGACGAATGGTTATACATACATACAGACGGACATATATGTTGAAGATGGAAGGGAAGGGGAGGAGGGGAATGTGTGTGTGTTTGACTGGAGTGATGGGAGAGCAGCACTTTCACATGGTCGTTGCGTAATAACATGTTGTTGTTGTTATTTGTTGTAGCATGATGCTTTAGTGATCGTGACCGTTGGTCCACAGAGTTATTGTTTACAAATTCTGGATGTTTACTTTAATTGAACGGAGCGCCGTCGATCGAGGTAGTGTAAACAATTGTGGATTTTGGAAGCGGAGTGTCGCCGATCGAGTTGGTGTAATAAAATTTCGGTGATTGTTTTGATTATTTAATAGCTTATGTTGTTGTTGTTAAGTATTTTAATAGGAATCTTTTAGTATAACAGATCGCCATGGAGTTAATGCAAACAAATTCCGTTGGTGGGGGGATTTTTATTTCTTCTGTTGTTTTTGTGGATTTCTTTTCAATACTTGGTGACATGTGGTAGGATTATAGTATGTATATGTCCAATGCGTGTCACGACAGAATTTTTTTTTTTATTGTTTCTGTTATTTTTTTCTTTGCAATGTATTTTTGGGAATGCCCCTCTTGTGAACGCTGACATTCATATTTTATAGCTATTTTTCTTCTATTTTTGTAAATGGACGGACACCCTTTCAAGTGGATTCGTGGTGAACCAAATCCCAGCTTGCTAAAAATGGGAATAATATGAGTTTATTGAACACATGTAGGTTTGATTTTTCTTTCGTACAAATGTAGGTCATTTTATATTTATTGATCTTTAACTCTGACTAAAAAGCATGAGATCGATGGTATTGGAAGACTCAATTAGTTTATATGGTGTTGTATATATTAGTAATATATGCATGTTTGTGTATATACATATTCAATTTTTAGATTACGTGAATTGTTAGGTTTAAGTAAATTATATTTAAAGTTATGTAACAGTATATAATAATTATAACGTGATAGATTGTTGACATGTTACGATGGAAAACTTAAACATTTGTGAATTTGTCGATCGTGTTCATGAGTTTTTAATAACTCAAAAAGATACAACACTTGAGGAACATTTTGATGAAATTCTAAGCGTCTATTCAAAGTTATGTCGTAATCAACATCACGAAAAAGTTGAATCTATTCATGGAAATCATTATGAGAGCTGCTGCTTGTCTTCAGATAAATGCTGTGATGGTCCTGACACTTGTGCATGCTACATGTTGGATTATCAAATTTCAAGAGTAAAGAAATTAATGTCGTTGTATTCAAAAGTAATGGAATTAAAATAAAGAATCCTTAGTAAAATAAAAGACTATAATTTCATTTATAACTAATTTTTCTTTTGTTTTATTTTTTTTTTTGATTTTTATATGGTATACATATACATATATTTTACATTTGATAATAAAATGGTTGTGACTGTGACAAACGAAAATCATCAGTTCCATCCTTCTGTATTTTTATTAAATAATAACAACCGTTGCTGAACTCCTTAATTGTTTCATCACTTATTTTATTGAAGCGTTGCGGCAAAAACACAACGTTGTCTTCTATCTCCATACTTTGTTGTAGTTCTGCGTACAGTTTTTATGGAGTCTGTTGGCTTCTAGGTCTTTTATAGACAGTACATTTTTTTGCGTGGCGTTTTTCTTATTAAAGTCCTCCACAGCAGTTAGAGAAAAAGTTGACGATGGTTTCCTTTGATTCATTTTGTAGCGTAGAAGTAGGGGAATGTGTGTGTAACCGAAGTGATGGGAGACCAGCAGATGCAGATGGTCGTTGTGTAGGAACATGTTGTTGTTATTTTGTTGCAACATAATTGTTTAAGCGAAGGTGATCGACGGTCCACAGAGTTAGCGAAAACAAATTTTGGGGGATGCTTATGCTGTAGGCTTGCAGTGTGTATGTTTCTGTGTTTTTAATGGTTTTTTAAGTAAACCGAGTGCCCTCGACTGAGTTGGTGTAATAAAAATTTTGTGATTGTTTTGATTGTTTAATTGCTTATGTTGTTGTTGTTATTTTGTTGTAAAATAATTGTTTAAGAGAAGGAGATCGACGGTCCACAGAGTTAGTGTAAACAAATTTGGTGGCTGTTTATGCTGTAGGCTTGCAGTGCGTATGTTTGTGCGTTTTTAATGATTTATTAAGTAAACCGAGTGCCCTCGACTGAGTTGGTGTAATATAATTTTGCCGATTGTTTTGATTATTTAATTGCTTATATTGTTGTTGTTGTTGTTGTTGTTATTTGTTTTAATAGGAATCTTTTAGTAGAATGGACCGCCGTGGAGTTAATGCAAACAAATTCCGGTGGTTTCCTTTTTTCTTGCCTATGCTGTTGTTGTTGTGGATCGGCACAGAAAATTTTTAAATACCAACAGAAATTTAAAAAAAAAAACCAAATAATTTCAAATGGCAGCACGTCTAGAAGTGTGGTCATACTTGCAATTACTCACCAACTATTTTAACGAGGATGGATCGCCGCCACCACCGTTAACAAAAATAGCAATGCTTAATTGCAAAATTGTTGGGAGATGGACCCGATCACAACAGCACTGCAGGGATATCTCGAAGAATTCGCTACATTTCCCACACAACACCTTCTATTGTTAATGTTGGGGGTGTTGAGAGTAGCGCTTCCATATGCGAGCAGCCGGAATTGGCGGATATAGTGGGAGCCATCACCAACCGACATCCAAAATGTTATTTTAGGGGCATAAAATTACAATGTTTTTTTTTTTTTTTTTTTTTTTTTTTTGGAATATAAATATTGTAAATAGTTATAAGAAAGCATTTTTATGAAATAAAATTTTATTAGATTTACATTTGTAAAAAGAAATTTAATTTGTTTTTGTTTTTTTCTTTATTGGATCCTAAAAAGGCTCCAATAAAGGATCCTAAAAAGTATTAGGATTTGCGGCTATTTCCACTTTTTCATTCTGATCTATACTAGAATATTTATTTTGGATAAATTCAGCAATGTCATCCAGCTCATATGACCCAACAGAAATCTCAATAGTATGATCGCCAATGTGAAATAAGCTATTTTCGTGATCAATGTTTGGTATTGTATGGTAACTATGGAAGTCTACAAGACCACAAACATACGCTCTCTCTAAATCTGAGAGTGGAAAATAATTAGCCGATAAAACGGAGTTGTTTCCTGTTAAAGTAAGAGTAATTGACATGTTGCGAGTAGTTTGACTAATGAAATGGAAAACAAATGTATGCTTCTTTTATTAACAATATTATTTTATTTATTTATTTTAGTATGTATGTATGTAAAAATTGTTTATAAAATTTCATTCTTATTGATCCAGGAGTTGTGATCGTCGCTAAATCCTAACCAACAATACATTATAAGAATCTTCAACAATGCATAAAAAATGGTTCAAAACTCAAGAGAATCCATAGAATATTAAAATTTAAGCAGTCTGGTTGGTTAAAACAGTACATTGATTTAAATACGTACAACAGAACAATAGCCAAAAACAGCTTCGAGAAAAACTCTTTTAAACTCCTCAATAATGCGGTATATGGAAACGCGATGGAGAATGTAGACAAAAGGAAGGATGTAAAAATTGTAACCGAATGGGAAAGTAAAGGAAGACATTTAGGAGCACGAGCTCTAATAGCAAAACCAAATTTTCACAGCATGTCTTATTTTACACGTAAAATGGCTGCTATACAATTGAATAGATCTCGCTCTGTATACAATAAGCCAATATATTTGGGCTTTGTTGTTTTAGAATTATCCAAATGGAAAATGTATGATTTCCACTATGATTATATGGCCCCTAAATTTACAAAAAAATCTCAGTTTGAATTATATGGATACAGATTCTTTCATATATTCCATTCGTTGCGAAGATTTTTACAATGATATTCGTGATGACATCGACTCAAAATTTGATACATCCGAATATTCACACAAAATTCCTTTCCATATGCCGCTTAAAAATGGTTAAGTCTTTTGCATGATGAAAGACGAGAACAAGGGACAAATTATGAAAGAATTTATAGGTCTTCGTTCCAAAATGTATACAACGCAAGTTGTTGACTGCATAGAAATTAAAAAGGCCAAAGGTGTCAAGGCTACAGTTTTAGAAAAATTAAGTTTAAGTGATTATAAAGATTGTTTAGTTAATAAGAGAATTATATATGGAGACATGTACAATAGTAGTGTGTATATGTACCTTCTGGCTCAACGTAGCGACTGCGCAGTCGCTGAGGTGCGGAGGTGCTCTGCCAACGCCGTAAGCTTTGTTAAGGTTTGTGTGTGTGGCTCTCTGCCGTCAAAGAGGTGCTCTGACGTCACCATAAGATTGTAAATGTTTGTGTGTTTGAGGCTCTCTGCCGCCGCGTAGACAGACGGACGGACGGACATACATATAGACAGTTGGACAGACAGACGGACGGATGGTTATACATACATATAGACGGACAGACGGACATACATGAGAAGGAGAAGGGAAGGGAAGGAGGGGGAATGTGTGTGACCAAAGTGATGGGAGGGCAGCAGTTTCAGATGATCGTTGCGTAGTAACATGTTGTTGTTGTTATTTGTTGTAGCATGATGCTTATTGAACGGATCGCCGTCGATCGAGTTAGTGTAAACAATTGTGGATTTTGGAAGCGGAGTGTCGCCGATCGAGTTGGTGTAATAAAATTTCGGTGATTGTTTTGATTATTTAATTGCTTCTGTTGTTATTGTGGATTTGTTTTCAATACTTCGTGACATCTGGTAGGATTATGTGTATGCCCAAAGCGTGACACTATAGAAAAAACAGGCAGGAGAGTCAGCGTTTCGTAAAGATTTGAATTAATGTGTGTGTGTGTGTGCGTGTATGTGTGTGTGTGTGGTTGAGGATTTGATTTCGCTTGTTTTCGACATTCAAGTAATGAGCGTGAGTTTTTCTATTTCGTTCGGTTTCGTGAGTGTTGATTCTGTAGATGTTGTTGGTGTTATTTAATCGTTCTTTCAGCAGAAGGAAGTGTGGTCGAAAACTCGTTGCGATTCTTTTTTTTTTTTTGTTACTACATATATTCAAAGAGAATCATGCATGAACCAAAGAAGTATATTTATTATTCTTCAATTTTTGTTTATAAATATAAGTCATGAATATTATTGTAAACAATGATAGAATCTGGAGAACTAGGCATCTATAATACGATTAATATCCTATATAAGCGGCGGAAGCTTGTAGTTTTCTCTCAGTTCTGAAACTAATCTTGAAGCCTTCAGAAGAATTGTGAAACTCGTCAATTGTGAAGTACTCTAATAAAAATTTAAACGTCTAAAAATAAAACTTATAGAAAAAATTGTGAAATATTATATTAAAAATAAAACGTGAAATATAAAACGCGTAGACACAAAACGAAATTAAAATTTATTGACTATAGTACTTAAAAAACCCAACTAACTAAAATTATTAAAATATAGTATTTAAAACAAACCATAGAAAAGGAAATTAAAACTGTAAAAAAAACAGTATTTAAAATAAAAAACCTAATAAAATAAAAACAAATGCATATAAAATAAAACGCATGAAACACAAAGAAAAATAAAACCACAAAGCTGTAAAACAAAACTAACAACAAAATAACTGTAAAGAAACTGTGAGTGTAGTTAAATATACTATTTAAAATAAAACAGCAATAAAAAGAATAAGTGCGTAGCTGAAAATAAATATTAACCGGTTTAAAATAAAACAAAATAAAAAATTGTTAAATATAGTGTGCGAAAAAAAAAACAGACAAATAAAAGAAAAACACTTAAATATAGTACTTAAAACGTACAGAGAGAAAAAAACAAAGTAAAAGTTGTTAAAGTGAATAAACCATAACCAACAACAAGAAAATAAAACATTAAAAATTAAGGGATTTATTTGCGACATTTGCGGACAGGGTTTCACTGCGATGCGTAGCCTTAAAAGGCATACAAAAGCAACGCACGGCCATCCACAGTTCCATTGTAACGATTGTGGGGAAAATTTCAACCGTCTGGATAATATGCTCAGGCATAAAAGTCGAGCCCACAAAATACCATCATCAGCAGCACAACAAGCATCATCAACAACAGCAGCAGTACCACAGACATCACCGCGATCACTTGCAGAAGCAGCAGCATCATCAACACCATCATCATCTTCACATGCAACAGCAGCACAAGGACCATCATCAACACAACAAGCAGCATCATCGTCTTCAACTGCAGCATCTACAACGAGAGGAGCATCATCAACATCATCAGCAACACACCGAGCTACTACAACACATTGACGCTTTTTGTTGTTCGTTGCCCAACATGTAACGAAGATGTTTCTCGAAGAGGCTGGAGCTACCATCTGCGGACGATCAAACACAAAGAGAATTGTTGGTCGCCGCTAAGCGATGGTTTAAAGTGCATCAAAACAGCCTTTAAGGATAGAGTTCAAACACTTCTTTTGCAAAATGAGGATGAGGGACTTCTGATTCCAGAAGATTTCTTCAAAAACGCCGAAAATATAGTAACTAAGCAGATAGAAAATTTGCTAGAAAAGCACATAATGATAAAATTTAATATGGAATTGTACGCAGAATACTTTAAAATAACGACAGATGAGGAAATAGTGGTGGAAATAAAATCATTTCAAACAAAGATGATTTTAGCTCAAAAAGTTGAAGACATCAGCAGCATCTACGCTGACATGTCTGAAAAGATAGAAGACAACGTTGTGTTTTTGCCGCAACGCTTCAATAAAATAAGTGATGAAACAATTAAGGAGTTCAGCAACGGTTGTTATTATTTAATAAAAATACAGAAGGATGGAACTGATGATTTTCGTTTGTCACAGTCACAACCATTTTATTATCAAATGTAAAATTATATTACACCAACTCAGTCGAGGGCACTCGGTTTACTTAATAAATCATTAAAAACGCACAAACATACGCACTGCAAGCCTACAGCATAAACAGCCACCAAATTTGTTTACACTAACTCTGTGGACCGTCGATCTCCTTCGCTTAAACAATTATTTTACAACAAAATAACAACAACAACATAAGCAATTAAACAATCAAAACAATCACAAAATTTTTATTACACCAACTCAGTCGAGGGCACTCGGTTTACTTAAAAAACCATTAAAAACACAGAAACATACACACTGCAAGCCTACAGCATAAGCATCCCCCAAAATTTGTTTTCGCTAACTCTGTGGACCGTCGATCACCTTCGCTTAAACAATTATGTTGCAACAAAATAACAACAACATGTTCCTACACAATGACCATCTGCATCTGCTGGTCTCCCATCACTTCGGTTACACACACATTCCCCTACTTCTACGCTACAAAATGAATCAAAGGAAACCATCGTCAACTTTTTCTCTAACTGCTGTGGAGGACTTTAATAAGAAAAACGCCACGCAGAAAAATGTACTGTCTATAAAAGACCTAGAAGCCAACAGACTCCATAAAAACTGTACGCAGAACTACAACAAAGTATGGAGATAGAAGACAACGTTGTGTTTTTGCCGCAACGCTTCAATAAAATAAGTGATGAAACAATTAAGGAGTTCAGCAACGGTTGTTATTATTTAATAAAAATACAGAAGGATGGAACTGATGATTTTCGTTTGTCACAGTCACAACCATTTTATTATCAAATGTAAAATATATGTATATGTATACCATATAAAAATCAAAAAAAAAATAAAACAAAAGAAAAATTAGTTATAAATGAAATTATAGTCTTTTATTTTACTGAGGATTCTTTATTTTAATTCCATTAGTTTTGAATACAACGACATTAATTTCTTTACTCTTGAAATTTGATAATCCAACATGTAGCATGCACAAGTGTCAGGACCATCACAGCATTTATCTGAAGACAAGCAGCAGCTCTCATAATGATTTCCATGAATAGATTCAACTTTTTCGTGATGTTGATTACGACATAACTTTGAATAGACGCTTAGAATTTCATCAAAATGTTCCTCAAGTGTTGTATCTTTTTGAGTTATTGAAAACTCATGAACACGATCGACAAATTCACAAATGTTTAAGTTTTCCATCGTAACATGTCAACAATCTATCACGGTATAATTATTATATACTGTTACATAACTTTAAATATAATTTACTTAAACCTAACAATTCACGTAATCTAAAAATTGAATATGTATATACACAAACATGCATATATTACTAATATATACAACACCATATAAACTAATTGAGTCTTCCAATACCATCGATCTCATGCTTTTTAGTCAGAGTTAAAGATCAATAAATATAAAATGACCTACATTTGTACGAAAGAAAAATCAAACCTACATGTGTTCAATAAACTCATATTATTCCCATTTTTAGCAAGCTGGGATTTGGTTCACCACGAATCCACTTGAAAGGGTGTCCGTCCATTTACAAAAATAGAAGAAAAATAGCTATAAAATATGAATGTCAGCGTTCACAAGAGGGGCATTCCCAAAAATACATTGCAAAGAAAAAAATAACAGAAACAATAAAAAAAAAAATTCTGTCGTGACACGCATTGGACATATACATACTATAATCCTACCACATGTCACCAAGTATTGAAAAGAAATCCACAAAAACAACAGAAGAAATAAAAATCCCCCCACCAACGGAATTTGTTTGCATTAACTCCATGGCGATCTGTTATACTAAAAGATTCCTATTAAAATACTTAACAACAACAACATAAGCTATTAAATAATCAAAACAATCACCGAAATTTTATTACACCAACTCGATCGGCGACACTCCGCTTCCAAAATCCACAATTGTTTACACTACCTCGATCGACGGCGCTCCGTTCAATTAAAGTAAACATCCAGAATTTGTAAACACTAACTCTGTGGACCAACGGTCACGATCACTAAAGCATCATGCTACAACAAATAACAACAACAACATGTTATTACGCAACGACCATGTGAAAGTGCTGCTCTCCCATCACTCCAGTCAAACACACACACATTCCCCTCCTCCCCTTCCCTTCCATCTTCAACATATATGTCCGTCTGTATGTATGTATAACCATCCGTCCGTCCGTCTGTCTACGCGGCGGCAGAGAGCCTCAAACACACAAACATTAACAATCTTATGGCGACGTCAGAGCTGAGCTCTACACCGGCAGAGAGCCACACACACAAACCTTAACAAACCTTACGGCGGCGGCAGCATCCTCCCATCCTCACGACCAGCGCAGTCGCTGCGTTGGCCCAGAAGGTACATATACACACTACTAATATGCTATTGGGATTTGCTGAAGACTTTAACAAAATAATTGTAAATTCTAAGCATGAACTAATATTAATAAGATCTAAATCTGATGAGAATGTTATATATTCAACTGTCGCAGCAGAAAATATAAAACTAACGATAACCAGCATCATATGGAAAATTCCACATGTACAATTGGCTGATTTCACAAAATTACAAATTTATCAAACAATTCAAAGTGGGAAACCTTTATTAATGGCATTTCGTAGTTGGGACTGTCACTTTAATCCGTTACTTACACAAGGCAGCAATCATCTCTGGAATGTAAAGTTATCCGCACAGAATGAACGACCACGCTTCGTACTAATTGCCTTTCGAAGAGACAACAAATTTCAAAATTGTCATATAAGTAATGTTAATGTGCACCTAAACTCTGATACATATACCTATGATGATCTCAATCTGAACTTTGATGGTGAACGATATGCTTTGCTCTATGATATGTACTTAAAGTTTCAACAAAACTAAATTGGTTGAATATATTCCTATAACTGGAGAAATTAAAAAGGTTGCGTAAGGAAAAATAGAAATGAAAATGGAGTTTGTTACATTGGATGTGCAAGGCTTTAAGGCAAATTTCAATGAGTTTATCGTAAAAGAATTGGCAGTCACTTTCAATAATCATGAATATCAAAATTTTATTATTAAGCCACCGTTTGAATTTGAAGAATTGACGCTTAAATATCAGAAACAAGCAAATTGGCTAAAAAATTATCATCATGGCTTTACTTGGAGTTGTGGATCAATTACTTTCAAAAGTGTTGTGAATTTCTTAAAGTTCAATATTAAAAACCAACCTGTATATGTAAAAGAAGTTGAAAAGAAGTGTTGGATTGAGCAGTTCCTAAGAAAACCTGTAATTAATGTTGAAGAAATTAGATGTAAAAATCTTCAAACACTTAGAGAAACATACTTAATAATTAAAATAATAATTAAAAAATAAAGAACACATTAAATTTCTATTTACAAACTGTAAATCTAACACTTAGAGAAACATACTTACTACAAACAACATGCCATTTCCATAATGGACACTGTGCACTGGAAAATGCTCTGCTGTTGAGAAATTTCATCGATAATAATTAAAAAACTAGTAAAGGTGTTGTCTACAGCCGGGCTGTAGCCGAAATACCCTACACCTTGAAGCTGCATATATACTCGTATATATATTTAAAAGTGGTGCGATATAATATACTCGTATATATATACAATATATATATTATATATCTAATAATAAATATACAATATATATATAATAATAATAATAAAAACAAAAAATTTTTTTTTAAAGTGGGCGGATCACGCCCATATTTAGCACATTAACTGGAAGCATTAGTCTAAACCTACATATAAAATTTTCTTGTCTTCTCTCAAAAAGTGATGCTGATATGGCCTTTTTTAATAGGCAAAACAGAGGTGCCTGTACTCTCGATATAAAAAGTAGGCGTGGTCCTTGGGCGATTTTGCCCATTTTCAATACGAAACACCCCAACATAGCAACGAATATTTTTGCCAAATTTCATTTTGAAATCTTAATTCGATCTCCTGTGATCGTGATTTCAACGGACAGACAGACAGACAGACAGACGGACAGACATCGTTATTTCAATTTCGGTGGTGATGCTGATCAAGAATATATATACTTTTCCATACCTATCTTGTCTAGTTCTATGCGTTACACACTCCGGTAGAAAGTGAATATACCCTCAACCTTAAGTTGTAGGGTATAACTAGTAAAGGTGTTGTCTACAGCCGGGCTGTAGCCGAAATACCCTACACCTTAAAGCTGCATATATACTCGTATATATATTTAGAAGTGGTGCGATATAATATACTCGTATATATATACAATATATATATTATATATCGAATAATAAATATACAATATAAATATAATAATAATAATAAAAACAACAAATTTTTTTTAAAAGTGGGCGGATCACGCCCATATTTGGCATATTAACTGGAAGCATTAGTCTAAACCTACATATAAAATTTTCTTGTCTTCTCTCAAAAAGTGATGCTGATATGGCCTTTTTTAATAGGCAAAACAGAGGTGCCTGCACTCTCGATATAAAAATAGGCGTGGTCCTTGTGCGATTTTGCTTATTTTCAATACGAAACACCCCAACATAGCAACGAATATTTTTGCCAAATTTCATTTTGAAATCTTAATCCGTTCTCCTGTGATCGTGATTTCAACGGACAGACAGACAGACGGACAGACATCGTTATTTCAATTTCGGTGGTGATGCTGATCAAGAATATATATACTTTTCCATACCTATCTTGTCTAGTTCTATGCGTTACACACTCCGGTAGAAAGTGAATATACCCTCAACCTTAAGTTGTAGGGTATAACTAGTAAAGGTGTTGTCTACAGCCGGGCTGTAGCCGAAATGCCCTACACCTTAAAGCTGCATATATGTATACTCGTATATATATTTAGAAGTGGTGCAATATAATATACTCGTATATATGTATATATATATATTATAATATATATATATACTGCGTCCTTGCAGTATACTGCGTCCTTGCAATATTGTCTCGCTGACGCTCAATGTCTCTATATTGAAGGTAACAATGAGCAAAAATTCGGCATGGAGTACAAAATAAGATAAACTGCCTAAAAGTGGGTGTGGCACGCCCATTTTTCATCAACAAAATAATATTGATCAAAACCTTATATGTATTCTATTAATCAGCAAAATTTGTATAATTATCAATACAACCCCTTTAGACCATCCATGACGTACGTAAACTCAAAGTGGGCGGCTCACGCCCAAATTCGGAAGATAAACTATAATTATAGCTGCTTAACTATTTCTGTGCGTTACAAACACCGGCACTAAGTGCGTTTACTCTCAAAATTTAGGGGTAGGGTATAAAATTATATTGCAAAACTGGGTGGATGGGTAAAAAGGAGGCGTGGACCGCCCATTTTTTCCCAAAAGAATATTATTGGTTCACAAACTACAATATTATGTACACCATTATTCAGGAAACATATACTTTTCAATACAATCCATGTAAAACCCTCCATGACCTATGTAAACTAAAAGTGGGCGGATCACGCCCATATTTGGCACATTAACTGGAAGCATTAGTCTTAACCTACATATAAAATTTTCTTGTCTTCTCTCAAAAAGTGATGCTGATATGGCCTTTTTTAATAGGCAAAACAGAGGTACCTGCACTCTCGATATAAAAAGTAGGCGTGGTCCTTGGGCGATTTTGCACATTTTCAATACGAAACACCCCAACATAGCAACGAATATTTTTTCCAAATTTCATTTTGAAATCTTAATCCGTTCTCCTGTGATCGTGATTTCAACGGACAGACAGACAGACAGACGGACAGACATCGTTATTACAATTTTGGTGGTGACGCTGATCAGCTATCAGAATATATACACTTTTCCATACCTATCTTGTCTAGTTCTATTCGTTACACACTCCGGTAGTAAGTGAATATACCCTCAACCTTAAGGTGTAGGGTATAATAAAGAACACATTAAATTTCTATTTACAAACTGTAAATCTAATACATTTTTATTTAATAAAACAAATATATTTTAAAACTATACATGAATATTTTCACAAAACTAATTACAAATAGGGAAAAAGTAAACGTAACTTGAAACCTGCATTGTGAATTTCTTAAAGTTCAATATTAAAAACCAACCTATATATGTAAAAGGAGTTGAAAAGAAGTGTTGGATTGAGCAGTTCCTAAGAAAACCTGTAATTAATGTTGAAGAAATTAGATGTAAAAATCTTCAAACACTTAGAGAAACATACTTAATAATTAAAATAATAATTAAAAAATAAAGAACACATTAAATTTCTATTTACAAACTGTAAATCTAATACATTTTTATACCCTACATCCGAAGGAATGAGGGTATATTCACTTTGTGCTTCCGTGTGTAACGCATTAAAGGAGGCGTGGCAGGTATGGAAAAGTATATATATTCTTGATCAGTGTCACCTCCTGAGTCGATTTAGCCATGTCCGTAGTCTGTCTGTCTGTCTGTCTGTCTGTCTGTCTGTCTGTCTGTCTGTCTGTCTGTGGAAATCACGATTACAGGAGAACGAATGAAGCTATCGCGATGAAATTTTGCACGTATATTCTTTGTCATCCGAAACTCTGTGGGATTGAAAATCGGATAAATCGGTGCAGCGCCACGCCTACTTTTTTAACAAATACTAATTCTTTTAACAATATTTCAACTTGTAGACTTAGTTTTGAGCTTCAATTTTGTTTCCGAATACATCGGTACAGGTAGATTAAATTTTTTAAAAAAATGGGCGTGTCCGCCCACGAACATATGACATTGATATAAACCGCAATTCCAGAATAACGGTTGGAAGAATTGACTTGAAATTCGGTACGAATATTCTCTGCCATCATAGATAACTCTGTATTGAAAATGGGGAAAATCGGCGGAGTGACACGCCTACTTTTTATAACAAATTCTTGATATGGAAATTTAAGAAAATCGGACTATTTAAATAAATCGGAAATATGTATAATAAAGGTTGCTGGGATGTAGGGTATATAAGCTTCGGTCTGACCGAAGGTACCCTTACTAGTTATTATTATTATTATATATATATTGTATATTTATTTTTATATTTTTTAGTAGTTGTTGGTTTAACTGCTGAGGAGTTAAAGAGGACATAGGCGTGCTTTTACTTAAATACTTATTGTAAATATCTATAATATCCCTAACCAAGTACTCAATAAATTTTTTGGGAGCATCCTCCCCTGAATAAATTACAAATTTACTTAGACTATGGTTAAAACTACAATGTATATTGTAACTGAAAGCTACCGGAATGTGCTTACAAATAAACTTTTTATTATCAATATCTAAACTACTTAAAACGCATTCAAAATCTGCGTAAACTACAAACGGGACGTCCAACCTGCGCTCGTAGTTCTTAAACCTGATTGTGGCCTTTTCCATCTCCGGCATTACTGTAACAGTTTTGTTACATTCGTCTCTATGGCTCTTCATTATATTATTATTTCGTGAGTACTGCAGGCAGGTGTTACAAAAGTGTGTAGCAAGAGTTCTTTTAGTCAGCTAGCTGCGTACAAGTCTATTGAGAACAAGAAAATAGAAAAACAAAAAAAACCCAAATTTATAACTAAAATTTAACAAATTATTTAAATTGGCAAATTGAATAAAACTAAAATATTCTGAAAGTATTAAAAAAACCAATTGCAAAAAAAAAGTGATAAAAAAATAATATATCATAGGGTTTATTACAATTTAAAAGTAGTTTTAAAATTTTTATAACCCACCTTGAAATAGATTTTATCCAAACGTAGTGTGAAAGATCCAAGTCTTGAATAAGCAGCATGTTGATGTGATGTCCTTTTTCAGCTTGAGTGCTATAAAATGGTCCTATTATAGCTCCAAGCTGTTCATCAAAGCCGAAAACGTTTATGCTTATACTGTTATTTAGTCGTTCGAAATCCGAAATCTCTGTAAGCGGTAGAGGAAATGTCAAGCGCTCAAAGTTAACTACCATTCCATTTGGTAGTCTAACTAAACTACCTTGGATATTTGTAATGTTGTAGTTCTGTGGCCTATAAGGATGATCCACAGTGGGGCTAAGAGCAGCTACGACTGCCCACTTGAAGCAGTATTCGTCATCATTGCGTACATTTATGCATGCTTTCTTCTTATCTAAAACTTTTGGTAGAGGCAAATACGAGGATCCCTTTAATGGCCTGTACTGATTAATATTAATCTCTACATGACATATTTTCGATAGAGCCCAGCCACTGTCTCTTTCCTGGAATTCTGTGAGCTTGCTTAATAAGGTTGCAAATTTTTGGCTAAGAATCTGCTCTATCTGGGTTTGTAATTGAACTATCATCATTTTCGTTTGGAAGGATTTGATTTCCACTATTGGCTTATCGTCAGATGTTTTAACAAATTCACAGAACAACTCCAAATTAAATTTAAAAGACAAATGCTTTTCGAGACAGTTAATTAGCTCTAGCATTATTTCATTTTTGCCTTTCTGGAGGAATTCTTCTGGCATAAATGTACCGACATCTTTATTTTCGTAAATGAGCGACTCTATTCTCTCGTTGAAGTTATCTTTTATAGATTTCAACTTGCTGCTGTTTGTCGGAACACAACATTTTTGCTTGTGTGCGTTTGTTCTGATATGGTATGCCCAATTTTTTAATTCAATGTGTTTTTCACATCCTGCGCAATATGATGTTGTTCGTTGTGGGACACTTAATTCACTTGTACTATCAGATCCTTCATTTCTGTGAGATTTATTTTTATGCTCATGTAACTGGTAATTGCGCTCAAATTTCGCGTCACACTCTTGGCATTTTAAAAATTTATGTTCATGTTTTACCTTTGTGTGCCGAGTTAAGTTACGTTTTGATGCATAAGCAGCGTTGCACTTTTCACATATGAATTGCATGTTGTTTCTTTTTTCGTTTTCTAAATAAATGTCTAAAGTACACACTATAAACAATTTAATTTGTTGTTAAAAACTATTATAAACAATTATTACTACGATTTATTGTTTATTAAACTCCAGGAATCTCACAATTTAGACAAAACTTTATCTTTTTTTCTTCTTTGAGTTTCTTTGCTTTGTAGTTTCTCTGCAAGTACTGATTTTAAGTACTATATTTAAATTTCCACACAAAATTATTTGTTTATAATTTTAAATTAATTTTTTTGTTTGATGTTTAGCTTTGTTTTTCACTTGTTTAGCACGATCTTAACATACGGAGGAATGATGAAACACTGTTTGTCTAATATAATTGCGCGAGGTTTTATAGCATATGTGTTCTATTTGCTATACATTTAAATTTAAAACTGTTGAATAATGAAAAGCCGTAGCATAGAAGCAGACCCGAAGCATAAGAACAGAGCCGAAGCATAAATCCGAAGCTTACAGAGCTTACCCGAAGCACTCATTATGAATAAGTATACAGCATTTCCTATAAACACTTCTTGGCAATGTCCATACTGCGTCTTATCCATGAGAACTGAATAAACATTACACACATATACATACTTATAGTTATACACATTTGCATACATACCTACATACATATATATTATAATATGAACATATGAAAAGTAAACTTCAAAACAGAACAGCATCTTCATGCTCTTCATTTGTGCCGAAGCAAAATCAACCTTAGTTATGTATATATGTATAATGAAATGGGATGACCCACAATTGTAGCAACCAAAAACTAAACTTTTCTGTTTACTAAAAATAAAAGAACGATAAAAGATGAATGTTCTTGAAATGTCATTGATCTTAAGAACGGAATTCCTTACCGATACCAATAAAACGTATTGCTATACAATAAGAACATAATTGCTTAAAAAGAAGAACAAGAGCAACACCAAATAAATCAGTTTTAATTTAACCAGAACAATAACGATCACCAACTTTGTATACATCATATCAGTGATCCGCGCTTAAATAATATTAACTACCATATAAACTAAAAATCGAATACACACGATCATGCATACTACAATTCTACGGCATAAGTAATTAAAGAATCACCGAAATTTTATTACACTAATTCCATGGGCACCCTAATCTTATGTAAGAAAACAGCACAAACACACAAACATACATACTAGAAGGCCTATAGCAAAATGACCTACATTTGTAAGAAAAAAAAAGAAATATCAACCCTACATTTGTTCAATGAACTCAATTTATTCCCGTTTTTAGCAAGCTTAGATTTAGTTCACCAAGAATCCACTTGAAAGGCTCTCAATTCATTTACTAAAACAAAAAAAAATAGCTCACAAGAAAGGCATTCCCAAAATACATTGCAAAGAAAAAAAGAACAGAAACAAAAAAATCTTCTGTCGTGCCACGCATTGGACATACACATAATCCTACCACATCTCACCAAGTATTGAAAACAAATCCACAACAACAACATAGGCAAGAAAAGGAAAACCAACGGAATTTGTTTGCATTAACTCCACGGCGATCTGTTCTACTATAAGATTTCTTGTAAAACAAAGAACAACAACAACAACAACAACATAAGCAATTAAATAATCAAAACAATGACCGAAATTTTATTACACCAACTCAGTCGACGGCACTCGGTTTACTTAAAAAATCATTAAAAACACACAAACATACACGCTACAAGCCTACAGCATAAGAATCCACCAAAATTTGTTTACACTAACTCGGTGGACCGATGGCTCGTTCACTAAAGAAACATATTACAACAAAATAACAACAACAACATGTTCCTACACAACGACCATCTGCATCTGCTGCTCTCCCATCACTTCGGTTTCATACATATTCCCCTTCCTTCCCTTCCCCTTCCCTTGTATGACAGTCTGTCTATTTGTCAGTCCGTCTGTATATATTTCTGTCCGTCCGTCCATCGGTTTGTCTGTCCGTATCTCCTTTTCACTCACACTCACAACCCATATAGCCGCATCTCCCTCTAACACATGTAAAAGCTTTGCGCCAAACAGATGTCTGTCCGAAGCTTATATTGCCTTCTCAATCGCACTTACAGTATCCGTATAGCGCTATCTCACTCTAACACACGTAAAGCATAGCGCCATGGCGCACAGTTGGCCCAGAACAGACCTTTCCATACTACTCAGATCAGCTATAAACCAATTTTTTAATTCAATGTGTTTTGCACATCCTGCGCAATATGATGTTGTTCGTTGCAGGACACGTAATTCACTTGTACTATCAGATCCTTCATTTATGTGCGACTTCTTTTTATGCTCATGTAACTGATAATTGCGCTCAAATTTCGCGTCACACTCTTGGCATTTTAAAAATTTATGTTCATGTTTTGCCTTTGTGTGCCGATTTAAGTTACGTTTTGATGCATAAGCAGCGTTGCAATTTTCACATATGAATTGCATGTTGTTTCTTTTTCGTTTTCTAAATAAATGTCTAAAGCACACACTATAAACAATTTAATTTGTTGTTAAAAACTATTATTAACAATTATTACTACGATTTATTGTTTATTAAACTTCAGGAATCGCACAATTTAGACAAAATTTTATCTTTTTTTTTTTCTTCTTTGAGTTTCCTTTGCTTTGTAGTTTCTCTGCAAGTACTGCTTTTAAGTACTATATTTAAATTTCCACACAAAATTATTTGTTTATAATTTTAAATTAATTTTTTTGTTTGATGTTTAGTTTTGTTTTTCACTTGTTTAGCACGTTCTTAACATACGGAGGAATGACGAAACACTGTTTGTCTAATACAATTCCGCGAGGTGTTATAGCATATGTGTTCTCTTTTCTATACGTTTAAATTCAAAGCTGTTGAATAATGAAAACCCGTAGCATAGAAGCAGACCCGAAGCATAAGAACAGACCCGAAGCATAAATCCGAAGCTTACAGGGCTTACCCGAAGCACTCATTATGAATAAGTCTATATTGCGTCTTATCTATGCTTTGCTCTATGATATGTACTTAAAGTTTCAACAAAACTACTTTGGTCGTGATTCTCAACCTCTGCTGCTACCAGAAGATTTTAAAGATAAGGCTCCAATAGTTGTCGTTGATGTTACTCATCAAAATGAATCTATAAAAACTGGTCCAATTGACATTCGAATTGAATTTAAAACATCTAAGAACATTCCGCCCAACACATCAGATTATTGCATACTCATACATGATAAATTGGTTGAATATATTCCTATAACTGGAGAAATTAAAAAGGTTGCGTAAGGAAAAATAGAAATGAAAATGGAGTTTGTTACATTGGATGTGCAAGGCTTTAAGGCAAATTTCAATGAGTTTATCGTAAAAGAATTGGCAGTCACTTTCAATAATCATGAATATCAAAATTTTATTATTAAGCCACCGTTTGAATTTGAAGAATTGACGCTTAAATATCAGAAACAAGCAAATTGGCTAAAAAATTATCATCATGGCTTTACTTGGAGTTGTGGATCAATTAGTTTTAAAAGTGTTGTGAATTTCTTAAAGTTCAATATTAATAACCAACCTATATATGTAAAAGGAGTTGAAAAGAAGTGTTGGATTGAGCAGTTCCTAAGAAAACCTGTAATTAATGTTGAAGAAATTGGATGTAACAATCTTCAAACACTTAGAGAAACATACTTACTACAAAAAATATGTCATTCCCATAATGGACACTGTGCACTGGAAAATGCTTAGAGAAACATAGCTCTGCTGTTGAGAAATTTCATCGATAATAAGTAAAAAATAAAGAACACATTAAAGTTCTATTTACAAACTGTAAATCTAATACATTTTTATTTAATAAAACAAATATTTCTTAAAACTATAGATGAATGTTTTCTTAAAACTAATTACAAATATGGAAAAAGTAAACTTATGATATTATATTCATTAATGTTACAATAATTTCTCAGCATTCAAGATCGGTAAAAATTTCTTCATCTTCGTTTAACACTGATTCTATACCTATCTCATAATGATTCCACGCGTAGGTGTGAACATTATCTTCTCTAATTTTACGCTTATCATCTAATGGACTTAAAGCTATCTTATGTATATGCTCTGTATAAATGTTATGAAGCTTAGATCTAAAATTGTAAGTAGTGTGTATATGTACCTTCTGGCTCAACGTAGCGACTGCGCAGTCGCTGAGGTGCGTAGGTGCTCTGCCACCGCCGTAAGCTTTGTTAAGGTTTGTGTGTGTGACTCTCTGCCGTCAAAGAGGTGCTCTGACGTCACCATAAGATTGTAAATGTTTGTGTGTTTGAGGCTCTCTGCCGCCGCGTAGACAGACGGACGGACGGACATACATATAGACAGTTGGACAGACAGACGGACGGATGGTTATACATACATATAGACGGACAGACGGACATACATGAGTAGGAGAAGGGAAGGAGGGGGAATGTGTGTGACCGAAGTGATGGGAGGGCAGCAGTTTCAGATGGTCGTTGCGTAGTAACATGTTGTTGTTGTTATTTGTTGTAGCATGATGCTTTAGTGAACGTGAGCGTTGGTCCACAGAGTTATGGCATCATTTTCTACCAACGAACGTTTCGGTTCTCCTTGTGTTGCTTTGTACTTTTCATAACACAGCTGTTCAAAATGTGTACTCAACGAACGGCGAGCCATTGTTTACATTGAGAAACGTAGATCGTTTGTTCTTCCAAATTCACAACAACACTTTCCATACTATTTGTGCGTTCCAGGTCAAATGTAGCATTTTGTATCGTTATCAACCGAACGAACCCCGGGTTCGTTTGTGCTATCAAACGTACACAAAAAAGCAAACGTTTGCATATGTAGGGTACGGTTTTGCTTGCTGCAAATTGAGAAGGAAAGAGTTAAGCGAGTATACATGAAAAGACAAATCTATAGTATGTATACAGACAGTACTGGCAGCCAAACGTTTGGTCGGGAAGTGCTGGAAAAGTTGAACGAAAGCAAGGTCGCTGAACGTACGGTAGACTGGAAGATACAAAATTGTGTTTTAAGAACCACCGTGATAGAAACAACCGTAAACGTTCGGTGGTAGAAAATGATGCCATTAGTGTTTACAAATTTTGGATGTTTACTTTAATTGAATGGAGCGCCGTCGATCGAGTTAGTGTAAACAATTGTGGATTTTGGAAGCGGAGTGTCGCCGATCAAGTTGGTGTAATAAAATTTCGGTGATTGTTTTGATTATTTAATTGCTTATGTTGTTGTTGTTGTAATTTATTCTTTTAGAGGAATTGGGTGCCGTTGATCGTATGTACAGTGCGTACAAAGAGAGTCTATGTTGTTGTTGTTGATGCGTATGATTGAAGCTAAGAAATGTGTGATTCATGTACGGTGACATTCATGTCCGTTCGTGTTTTATTTATACTTTCATTCTTTTTTTATTTTTAGGAAATAAACTGAGTCCATTTAAGTAGTTTGAAGGTCAAGTCTTGTCTTGCAGTAAATGTGTGTCATTTGAGTTCATTGACTATAGGGTTGAGTGTTCCTTTTCGCACCGATTTATAATGCGTAAGATTGTTGACAAGTGACAATGGAGAACTTAAACATTTGTGAATTAATCGACCGAGTTCATGTGTTTTTAATAACACAAAAAGATACAATACTTGAGGAACATTTTGATGAAATTCTAAGCGTCTATTCAAAGTTATGTCGTAATCAACATCATGAAAAAGTTGAATCTATTCATGGAAATCATTATGAGAGCTGCTGCTGGTCTTCAGATAAATGCTTGGAGGGTCCGGACACTTGTGCGTGTTACATGTTGGATTATCAAATTTCAAGAGTAAATAAATTAATGTCGTTGTATTCAAAACTAACGGAATTAAAATAAAGAATCCTCAGTAAAATAAAAGACTATAATTTCATTTATAACTAATTTTTATTTTGTTTTATTTTTTGGTTTTTATATAGTATACATATACATATAATTTACATTTGATAATAAAATTGTTGTGACTGTGGGAAATCTACAAGCACCTCCAAACGACAATCATCAGTTCCATCCTTCTGTATTTTCATTAAATAATAACAACCGTTGCTAAACTCCTTAATGGTTTCGTCACTTATTTTATTGAAGCATTGAGGCAAAAACACAACGTTTTCTTCTACCTCCATTATAATTCTATCTCCATACTTTGTTGTAGTTCTGCGTACAGTTTTTATGGAGTAGCTTCTGTTGGCTTCTAGGTCTTTTATAGACAGTACACCTTTCTGCATGGCGTTTTTCTAATTAAAGTCCTCCACAGCAGTTAGAGAAAAAGTTGATGATGTTGTCTGCCTTTGGGTCATTTTACAGCGTTTTTGTTTTTCTTTTATTTATTTATTTAAATTTTATATAGTTTTAACAAAAAAACAAAACCAACTTGACGTGACTGTTTAGCTCGAGAGTTTTACAAGGACTAAATGAACTGGTACAGTCATATAACATATTATATTATATTTTCTATATACTTTGAGTCACCAAAATTCCTCTTAATACGAGAGAGTATAAAAGATAGCGAGAAACTTAATGAGAGAGTAGAACTACAAATTTATTGTATATATTTTGCAACTTTATTACATATTTACTTTAATGAACATTTTTGATTTACATTATACAAAAACTCCAAACACAAGTGGCCACAGTTATATGCATTATAATTTTGATGTTGAGTGTAGTTGTATTGGATTCCATTACCCATATATTGAATTATTTCATGCAGGGGTTGCAGGTTTTTAATGATTTTTTAAGTAAACCGAGTGCCGTCGACTGAGTTGGTGTAATAAAATTTCGGTCATTGTTTTGATTATTTAATTGCTTATGTTGTTGTTGTTGTTGTTGTTCTTTGTTTTACAAGAAATCTTATAGTAGAACAGATCGCCGTGGAGCAGCGATGTCCAAACTCACACTGTCACATTTTAAGCATGTGTATGAACGACTTCTCAACCTGCACTGAAAAAAGTTAATACTTCGAAGTATGAAGCATTAGTTTCTTTTTGTTAAATTCTGCTACGATTATTGCAACACATTTAAAGTTTTAACAAACCAGTACAAGCGTGAAAAGTATCACACCTCAATTATTTGCTAAAAATTTACGAATCTTTAGTTGGAGAGAGACGGAAAACGATATATTAGATGCGTTAATATGAATAATTGAGCTTATTCGAAATATTGAGCTATATAATTTTTTAGGCTATACATTAAATATTATTTTTGAAATAAAATAAAATAAAATTATATAATATAAAGGAAAAATCCGCATGAACACAAACAGCGATAATTTTTTTGGGTGTAGCCAAATCAAACTTTCATGAATGCTCACGCAATTTCGGCAAATTCACTCATTGTATACATATTAAGGTGCTCAAAAATTGAGTGGCCGAATGGCTGCTCATGGGCGACGATGCCGTGGAGTTAATGCAAACAAATTCCGTTGGTTTTCCTTTTCTTGCCTATGTTGTTGTTGTGGATTTGTTTTCAATACTTGGTGAGATGTGGTAGGATTATGTGTATGTCCAATGCGTGGCACGACAGAAGATTTTTTTGTTTCTGTTCTTTTTTTCTTTGCAATGTATTTTGGGAATGCCTTTCTTGTGAGCTATTTTTTTTTGTTTTAGTAAATGAATTGAGACCCTTTCAAGTGGATTCTTGGTGAACTAAATCTAAGCTTGCTAAAAACGGGAATAAATTGAGTTCATAGAACAAATGTAGGGTTGATATTTCTTTTTTTTTCTTACAAATGTAGGTCATTTTGCTATAGGCCTTCTAGTATGTATGTTTGTGTGTTTGTGCTGTTTTTTTACATAAGATTAGGGTGCCCATGGAGTTAGTGTAATAAAATTTCGGTGATTCTTTAATTACTTATGCCGTAGAATTGTAGTATGCATGATCGTGTGTATTCGATTTTTAGTTTATATGGTAGTTAATATTATTTAAGCGCGGATCACTGATATGATGTATACAAAGTTGGTGATCGTTATTGTTCTGGTTAAATTAAAACTGATTTATTTGGTGTTGCTCTTGTTCTTCTTTTTAAGCAATTATGTTCTTATTGTGTAGCAATACGTTTTATTGGTATCGGTAAGGAATTCCGTTCTTAAGATCAATGACATTTCAAGAACATTCATCTTTTATCGTTCTTTTATTTTTAGTAAACAGAAAAGTTTAGTTTTTGGTTGCTACAATTGTGGGTCATCCCATTTCATTATACATATATACATAACTAAGGTTGATTTTGCTTCGGCACAAATGAAGAGCATGAAGATGCTGTTCTGTTTTGAAGTTTACTTTTCATATGTTCATATTATAATATATATGTATGTAGGTATGTATGCAAATGTGTATAAGTATAAGTATGTATATGTGTGTAATGTTTATTCAGTTCTCATGGATAAGACGCAGTATGGACATTGCCAAGAAGTGTTTATAGGAAATGCTGTATACTTATTCATAATGAGTGCTTCGGGTAAGCTCTGTAAGCTTCGGATTTATGCTTCGGCTCTGTTCTTATGCTTCGGGTCTGCTTCTATGCTACGGCTTTTCATTATTCAACAGTTTTGAATTTAAATGTATAGCAAATAGAACACATATGCTATAAAACCTCGCGCAATTATATTAGACAAACAGTGTTTCATCATTCCTCCGTATGTTAAGATTCGTGCTAAACAAGTGAAAAACAAAGCTAAACATCAAACAAAAAAATTAATTTAAAATTATAAACAAATAATTTTGTGTGGAAATTTAAATATAGTACTTAAAATCAGTACTTGCAGAGAAACTACAAAGCAAAGAAACTCAAAGAAGAAAAAAAGATAAAGTTTTGTCTAAATTGTGAGATTCCTGGAGTTTAATAAACAATAAATCGTAGTAATAATTGTTTATAATAGTTTTTAACAACAAATTAAATTGTTTATAGTGTGTACTTTAGACATTTATTTAGAAAACGAAAAAAGAAACAACATGCAATTCATATGTGAAAATTGCAACGCTGCTTATGCATCAAAACGTAACTTAACTCGGCACACAAAGGTAAAACATGAACATAAATTTTTAAAATGCCAAGAGTGTGACGCGAAATTTGAGCGCAATTACCAGTTACATGAGCATAAAAATAAATCTCACAGAAATGAAGGATCTGATAGTACAAGTGAATTAAGTGTCCCACAACGAACAACATCATATTGCGCAGGATGTGAAAAACGCATTGAATTAAAAAATTGGGCATACCATATCAGAACAAACGCACACAAGCAAAAATGTTGTGTTCCGACAAACAGCAGCAAGTTGAAATCTATAAAAGATAACTTCAACGAGAGAATAGAGTCGCTCATTTACGAAAATAAAGATGTCGGTACATTTATGCCAGAAGAATTCCTCCAGAAAGGCAAAAATGAAATAATGCTAGAGCTAATTAACTGTCTCGAAAAGCATTTGTCTTTTAAATTTAATTTGGAGTTGTTCTGTGAATTTGTTAAAACATCTGACGATAAGCCAATAGTGGAAATCAAATCCTTCCAAACGAAAATGAAGATAGTTCAATTACAAACCCAGATAGAGCAGATTCTTAGCCAAAAATTTGCAACCTTATTAAGCAAGCTCACAGAATTCCAGGAAAGAGACAGTGGCTGGGCTCTATCGAAAATATGTCATGTAGAGATTAATATTAATCAGTACAGGCCATTAAAGGGATCCTCGTATTTGCCTCTACCAAAAGTTTTAGATAAGAAGAAAGCATGCATAAATGTACGTAATGATGACGAATACTGCTTCAAGTGGGCAGTCGTAGCTGCTCTTAGCCCCACTGTGGATCATCCTTATAGGCCACAGAACTACAACATTACAAATATCCAAGGTAGTTTAGTTAGACTACCAAATGGAATGGTAGTTAACTTTGAGCGCTTGACATTTCCTCTACCGCTTACAGAGATTTCGGATTTCGAACGACTAAATAACAGTATAAGCATAAACGTTTTCGGCTTTGATGAACAGCTTGGAGCTATAATAGGACCATTTTATAGCACTCAAGCTGAAAAAGAACATCACATCAACATGCTGCTTATTCAAGACTTGGATCTTTCACACTACGTTTGGATAAAATCTATTTCAAGGTGGGTTATAAAAATTTTAAAACTACTTTTAAATTGTAATAAACCCTATGATATATTATTTTTTTATCACTTTTTTTTTGCAATTGGTTTTTTTAATACTTTCAGAATATTTTAGTTTTATTCAATTTGCCAATTTAAATAATTTGTTAAATTTTAGTTATAAATTTGGGTTTTTTTTGTTTTTCTATTTTCTTGTTCTCAATAGACTTGTACGCAGCCATCTGACTAAAAGAACTCTTGCTACACACTTTTGTAACACCTGCCTGCAGTACTCACGAAATAATAATATAATGAAGAGCCATAGAGACGAATGTAACAAAACTGTTACAGTAATGCCGGAGATGGAAAAGGCCACAATCAGGTTTAAGAACTACGAGCGCAGGTTGGACGTCCCGTTTGTAGTTTACGCAGATTTTGAATGCGTTTTAAGTAGTTTAGATATTGATAATAAAAAGTTTATTTGTAAGCACATTCCGGTAGCTTTCAGTTACAATATACATTGTAGTTTTAACCATAGTCTAAGTAAATTTGTAATTTATTCAGGGGAGGATGCTCCCAAAAAATTTATTGAGTACTTGGTTAGGGATATTATAGATATTTACAATAAGTATTTAAGTAAAAGCACGCCTATGTCCTCTTTAACTCCTCAGCAGTTAAACCAACAACTACTAAGCAAAAACTGTCATATTTGCAGTAAAGGTTTGGGCGCTGACAGGGTGGCAGACCATTGCCATCTCACTGGCGAATACAGGGGTCCAGCACACAATAGCTGCAACCTCCAATATCAAATAGCCAAATTTATTCCTGTGTTCTTTCATAATTTTTCCGGGTACGATGCCCACTTATTCATGAAAGAGCTAAATCTTATTGAAGGTGATATTAAAGATATACCATTGAATAAGGAGTTGTATGTATCCCTTTCAAAATATATAAAAGTTACTGAAAACAAAAGGATAGAGTTACGATTTTTAGATTCTTTCCGATTTATGGCCGCTAGCTTGGATAGTTTAGCTAAAAACTTATCGGAGTCTGATTTCAAAACTGTTCGCCAAGTGTATTCAAATGATGATGAGTTTACACTACTAACAAGAAAAGGTGTATTCCCTTACGAATATATTAATTCATTCGATCGTCTGAAGGAAACTTCTCTCCCTTCTCAGGACGAATTCTTTAGTCGTTTGATAAATAAATCTTGTTCTGACGAAGATTACGAACATGCATTGAAGGTTTGGAACGTCTTCAAATGCCATACACTAAAAGATTACATGCTTCTATATCTGAAAACAGATGTTTTAATTTTAACAGATATTTTTGAAAATTTTAGAAAAATATGCAAACATATTTATGAACTAGATCCTTGCCAATATTACACTGCTACCGGCTTATCTTGGGATGCAATGTTAAAAACCACAAAAATAGAACTGGAACTGTTTACAGATATAGACATGTATCTGTTTGTTCAGAGGAGTATAAGGGAGGCATTGTCCAATGTTCATTCAAGAGCGAACAATAAATATATGATTGATTACGATTGCAATAAGCCATCAGAATATTTAATGTATTTGGATGCAAATAATTTATATGGATGGGCAATGTCTCAATGTTTACCTTACGGAGGTTTCGAGTGGCTTAAAGATGTTGAAAAGTTTAATGTTTTAGAAATTGCGGAAAACTCATCTTTCGGCTATATATTGGAAGTTGATCTAGAATATCCAAAAAGTCTTCACGATTCCCACAACGACTTACCATTTTGCGCGGAAAATAAAATACCTCCTAATTCGAAGTCCAATAAACTTATTACGGATTTAACCAACAAAACTAATTATACAATTCATTACAAGAACCTGCAACAATGCCTAAGAAATGGCTTGCAGATTAAGAAAATACACAGAATATTACAATTTAAGCAGTCTTGTTGGTTAAAGAAGTACATTGATTTAAATACTTACCATAGAACAATAGCCAAAAACAGCTTCGAGAAAAACTTTTTTAAACTCCTTAATAATGCGGTATATGGAAAGACTATGAAAAATGTAGACAAAAGAAAGGATGTAAAAATTGTTACTGAATGGGAAAGTAAAGGAAGACGTTTAGGAGCACGAGCTCTAATAGCGAAACCAAATTTCCACAGCATGTCTTATTTTACACATGAAATTGTTGCTGTGCAAATGAGCAGAGTTCGCTCGATCTATAACAAACCAATTTACTTGGGATTTGTTGTTTTAGAATTGTCCAAGTGGAAAATGTATGATTTCCACTATGAATTCATGAAGCCTAAATTTACAACAAGGCTCAGCTTAAATTACATGGATACTGATTCCTTTATTTATTCTATCCAATGCGAAGATTTTTATAACGATATTCGTGACGATGTCGATTCAAAATTTGATACATCCGAATATTCGCCCAACAATCCTTTCCATATGCCGCTTAGAAATAGTAAAATCCTTGGTATGATGAAGGATGAAAACAAAGGAAAAATTATGAAGGAATTTATAGGTCTCCGTTCCAAAATGTATACAACGCAAGTTGTTGGCTGCGGGGAAATTAAAAAGGCCAAAGGTGTCAAGGCCACAGCTTTAGATAAATTAAGTTTAAGTGATTATAAATATTGTTTAGTTCATAAGACAATTATATATGGAGATATGTTCATTTTTAGATCCAAGCTCCATGACATATATACAGAACATGTACGTAAAATAGCTTTAAGTCCATTAGATGATAAGCGTAAAATTAAGGCAGATGGTGTCAACACATATGCGTGGGGACATTATCGAATAGATTTAGAACTAAGCTTAGATAGTGATCAAGATATGTTACTATAGAAGCATAAAATATGAACTGTAACTTTTATATAATAAATAAGAAAAACTTTGTAAATACATATAAGTAAAATGTTTTTATTCATATTATTAATAAAGCTGTAAATTTACATTTGAAAAAAGAAACAATTAGAATCTTTTATTTATTATTGATGAAATACATATATCTGAGTGCGATTGCATTCTCCAGTGCACAGTGTCAATCATGGGAATGACACATCCTTTTTAATAAGTATATCTCTCCATTGTTTCAAAATTTACATGGGCATTCCTACAACTTCAATTACAGCTTTTCTTAGGAACTCAAATTAATTGTCCTTTACGACTTCTCCAACACAGACAATTTGCTTTTTAATAATCGAGAGAGTTTGCATGGGTAGAAATAACTCTAACTTATCTCGAACCTACTTGTACACACGAATTCCTACACATTGGAGTCTTGAAAATAAAAAAATTTATAATTATGTTTAAACAAGACGAAAATAAAATAAGTTACAGAATGCACGCAACAAACATGTTATACAGATATAACATTTGAAGAGTTTTTGAAAATATTTACATACATTTCGGTGTTGGAAAGATGAAAAAGTATATTTGCAGCTATGAACAACGACGATTGACCGCTGGTGTTAAGAAATAGTATTCAGTATTTATATACAACTATGACCTACAAACAAATACCTCAGTAAATTTTACAATAAAGCAACCTAATGAAACCCGACAGCAATCAACCTGAGCAACATACTTAGCATCAATCATCCTGAAGGGTATTGTTATTATCAATCTCAACTATATCCTCAACTTGAACATCAGAATCACAAACAAATTTTAGCATTAATCTGAACATGATGCTTTATTTATTCTATCCAATGCGAAGACTTTTATAACGATATTCGTGACGATGTCGATTCAAAATTTGATACATCCGAATATTCGCCCAACAATCCTTTCCATATGCCGCTTAGAAATAGTAAAATCCTTGGTATGATGAAGGATGAAAACAAAGGAAAAATTATGAAGGAATTTATAGGTCTCCGTTCCAAAATGTATACAACGCAAGTTGTTGGCTGCGGGGAAATTAAAAATGCCAAAGGTGTCAAGGCCACAGCTTTAGATAAATTAAGTTTAAGTGATTATAAATATTGTTTAGTTCATAAGAAAATTATATATGGAGATATGTACATTTTTAGATCCAAGCTCCATGACATATATACAGAGCATGTACGTAAAATAGCTTTAAGTCCATTAGATAATAAGCGTAAAATTAAGGCAGATAGTGTCAACACATATGCGTGGGGACATTATCGAATAGATTTAGAACTAAGCTTAGATTGTGATCAAGATATTTTAGAAGCATAAAATATTACCTTTAACTTTTATATAATAAATAAATAAATAAATATGCAATAAATAATAAATAAACAGCTATCTGATCAGCTGATCTGGTATACCTGATCTGATAGCTGTTTATGCTGATCTGATAGCTGTTTATAGCTGATCAGATAGCTGTTTATGCTGATCTGATAGCTGTTTATAGCTGATCTGATAGCTGTTTATGCTGATCTGATAGCTGTTTATAGCTGATCTGATAGCTGTTTATAGCTGATCTGATAGCTGTTTATAGCTGATTTGATAGCTGTTTATGCTGATCTGATAGCTGTTTATAGCTGATCTGATAGCTGTTTATAGCTGATCTGATAGCTGTTTATAGCTGATATGATAGCTGTTTATAGCTGATCTGATAGCTGTTTATAGCTGATCTGATAGCTGTTTATAGCTGATCTGATAGCTGTTTATAGCTGATCTGATAGCTGTTTATAGCTGTTCTGATAGCTGTTTATGCTGATCTGATAGCTGTTTATAGCTGATCTGATAGCTGTTTATAACTGATCTGATAGCTGTTTATAGCTGATCTGATAGCTGTTTATGCTTATCTGATAGCTGTTTATAGCTGATTTGATAGCTGTTTATGCGGATTTGATAGCTGTTTATAGCTGATCTGATAGCTGTTTATAGCTGATCTGATAGCTGTTTATAGCTGATATGATAGCTGTTTATAGCTGATCTGATAGCTGTTTATAGCTGATCTGATAGCTGTTTATAGCTGATCTGATAGCTGTTTATAGCTGATCTGCTAGCTGTTTATGCTGATTTGATAGCTGTTTATTGCTGATCTGATAGCTGTTTATGCTGATCTGATAGCTGTTTATAGCTGATTTGATAGCTGTTTATAGCTGATCTGATAGCTGTTTATGCTGATTTGATAGCTGTTTATAGCTGATCTGATAGCTGTTTATGCTGATCTGATAGCTGTTTATAGCTGATCTGATAGCTGTTTATAGCTGATCTGATAGCTGTTTATAGCTGATCTGATAGCTGTTTATAGCTGATTTGATAGCTGTTTATGCTGATCTGATAGCTGTTTATAGCTGATCTGATAGCTGTTTATAGCTGTTCTGATAGCTGTTTATGCTGATCTGATAGCTGTTTATAGCTGATCTGATAGCTGTTTATAACTGATCTGATAGCTGTTTATAGCTGATCTGATAGCTGTTTATGCTTATCTGATAGCTGTTTATGTTGATCTGATAGCTGTTTATAGCTGATCTGCTTGCTGTTTATGCTGATTTGATAGCTGTTTATAGCTGATCTTATAGCTGTTTATGCTGATCTGATAGCTGTTTATAGCTGATTTGATAGCTGTTTATAGCTGATATGATAGCTGTTTATAGCTGATCTGATAGCTGTTTATAGCTGATCTGATAGCTGTTTATAGCTGATTTGATAGCTGTTTATAGCTGATCTGATAGCTGTTTATGCTTATCTGATAGCTGTTTATGTTGATCTGATAGCTGTTTATAGCTAATCTGCTAGCTGTTTATTCGGATTTGATAGCTGTTTATGCTGATTTAAAAGCTGTTTATAGCTGATCTGATAGCTGTTTATGCTTATCTGATAGCTGTTTATGTTGATCTGATAGCTGTTTATAGCTGATCTGCTAGCTGTTTATGCCGATTTGATAGCTGTTTATAGCTGATCTGATAGCTGTTTATGCTGATCTGATAGCTGTTTATAGCTGATTTGATAGCTGTTTATAGCTGATCTGATAGCTGTTTATAGCTGATCTGATAGCTGTTTATAGCTGATCTGATAGCTGTTTATAGCTGATCTGATAGCTGTTTATAGCTGATTTGATAGCTGTTTATGCGGATTTGATAGCTGTTTATGCTGATCTGATAGCTGTTTATAGCTGATCTGATAGCTGTTTATAGCTGATCTGATAGACGTTTATGCTGATCTGATAGCTGTTTATAGCTCATCTGATAGCTGTTTATAGCTGATCTGGTAGCTGTTTATGCTGATCAGAAAGCTGTTTATAGCTGATCTGATAGCTGTTTATGCTGATCAGATAGCTGTTAATGCTGATCTGATAGCTGTTTATAGCTGATCTGATAGCTGTTTATAGCTGATTTGATAGCTGTTTATAGCTGATTTGATAGCTGTTTATGCTGATCTGATAGGTGTTTATAGCTGATCTGATAGACGTTTATGCTGATCTGATAGCTGTTCATAGCTCATCTGATAGCTGTTTATAGCTGATCTGGTAGCTGTTTATGCTGATCAGAAAGCTGTTTATAGCTGATCTGGTAGCTGTTTATAGCTGATCTGGTAGCTGTTTATAGCTGATCTGATAGCTGTTTATGCTGATCTGATAGCTGTTTATAGCTGATCTGGTAGCTGCTTATAGCTGTTTTGATAGCTGTTTATAGTTGATCTAATAGCTGTTTATGCTAATCTGATTGTTGTTTATGCTGATCTGATAGCTGTTTATAGCTGATCTGATAGCTGTTTATGCTGATCAGATAGCTGTTTATGCTGATCTGATAGCTGTTTATAGCTGATCTGATAGCTGTTTATAGCTGATCTGATAGCTGTTTATGCTGATCTGATAGCTGTTTATAGCTGATCTGATAGCTGCTTATGCTGATCTGATAGCTGTTTATAGCTGATCTGATAGGTGTTTATAGCTGATCTGATAGACGTTTATGCTGATCTGATAGCTGTTTATAGCTCATCTGATAGCTGTTTATAGCTGATCTGGTAGCTGTTTATGCTGATCAGAAAGCTGTTTATAGCTGATCTGGTAGCTGTTTATAGCTGATCTGGTAGCTGTTTATAGCTGATCTGATAGCTGTTTATGCTGATCTGATAGCTGTTTATAGCTGATCTGGTAGCTGCTTATAGCTGTTTTGATAGCTGTTTATAGTTGATCTAATAGCTGTTTATGCTAATCTGATTGTTGTTTATGCTGATCTGATAGCTGTTTATAGCTGATCTGATAGCTGTTTATGCTGATCAGATAGCTGTTTATGCTGATCTGATAGCTGTTTATAGCTGATCTGATAGCTGTTTATGCTGATCTGATAGCTGTTTATAGCTGATCTGATAGCTGTTTATGGCTGATCTGATAGCTGTTTATGCTGATCTGATAGTTGTTTATAGCTGATCTGATAGCTGTTTATGCTTACTTGATAGCTGTCTATGCTGATCTGATAGCTGTTTATAGCTGCTCTGATAGCTGTTTATGCTGATCTGATCGCTGTTTATAGCTGATCTGATAGCTGTTTATAGCTAATCTGACAGCTGTTTATAGCTGATCTGATAGCTGTTTACTGCTGCTCTGATAGCTGTTTATGCTGATCTGATAGCTGTTTATAGCTGCTCTGATAGCTGTTTATGCTGTTCTGATCGCTGTTTATGCTGATCTGATAGCTGTTTAT